>JAGTXR010000221.1:0-706280 GCA_022606575.1 Glossosoma conforme | reverse complement strand
ACTTGGTTTACTTTTAACAAAAGTATCAAGACAACTTTATGAATAGAAACTAAGATAGATACACTGAAATTACGGCAACTAATTATTTTGTCAGTGTTTAGTTCAAATAATGCGCAGTAGTTATTTAGCAGACGGTCAGTAATAAATACGTAAAAAGGTAATAAATATGCCAAAAGATTATTTTTTAGGCAGTGGAAAAATATAAATCAGCAGTAGAAAAACAATAAATGTCCAGTAAATAATAAATAAATGGTCTGTAATTAATAATGATAAGAAAGGGTCAGTAGATATCTATTTATTGTCAGTTTTCAATTGAAAAGAAAAATGTATTTTATGTTTTTTTTAATAATTAAAAAAAAAAAAAAGTTTTATTTTTAAATTTAAAGTGCGAAGATGTAAATTTTATTGGGGAAATATAAACTGTCCAAAATAACTGGGCCGCATAGTTCAATGGTAAGATCGTTTGTTTGTCATTCAGACGCTGTCCGTTCAAATCCTGACAAAGCTTAATTTTATTTAATTGATTTAATTAAATCTAAGCTCCATATTTGCCCCCGGTAGGTTAAGGTTAGGTTAGGAAGTATTGACATGTGACCAAATTAAGAGTTTTGCAGTACAAAACAGTAAACCAAACTATGTTGACTTTTTAATCTATATTACTTAAAATATACATATACTATACATAAAATTCTTTTTTCAACGCGTCAATCCAAGCACAAAAATAACGGCAGAAGCGGGATGCGAACCGCGGACCTTGGAAACCAACTATGCCCAGGTATTCATACCGCTCGGCGAACTGCGCCATTGCCCCGCCTAGACTGACGTGCGTTGAAACTAGTATTTATATCATTGTTACCATCGTACGATAGATGTCGCTATAGTATATATTCAAAGTATGTATATTTTTATTATTATTCTATCAGTCCTCTGTCAGGCTTCTGCCGTTATTTTTGTGCTTGGATTGACGCGTTGAAAAAAGAATTTTATGTATATTATATGTATATTTTAAGTAATAATAATTTGTAATATAGTCAATGATCTATAAAAGTAGATTAGAATATTGAAATAATAAAATAATATTCTAATAAAAATTTAAAAATTAATATAATAATGTCTCCTTGAGACAATATCAAGAAAGTAAAAATTATCCATCAGTAACACAGGTAAATGATTGGTTATAAAGTCCGAGTCGGAACTATAAGTAGTCGTTTCTCATCCATTCAGTCTATAGTTTGGTTCGAGACCCGAGTGGTACTTACTAAAATAAATAGACTGCCGGAAAGTAATAATATTAAGCTTGTGAATAAATGAGGACTGATAGAATAATAATAAAAATATACATACTTTGAATATATACTATAGCGACATCTATCGTACGATGGTAACAATGATATAAATACTAGTTTCAACGCACGTCAGTCTAGGCGGGGCAATGGCGCAGTTCGCCGAGCGGTATGAATACCTGGGCATAGTTGGTTTCCAAGGTCCGCGGTTCGCATCCCGCTTCTGCCGTTATTTTTGTGCTTGGATTGACGCGTTGAAAAAAGAATTTTATGTATAGTATATGTATATTTTAAGTAATAATAATTTGTAATATAGTCAATGATCTATAAAAGTAGATTAGAATATTGAAATAATAAAATAATATTCTAATAAAAATTTAAAAATTAATATATTTTTAATCTATAGTCCATCCAATATATGAAGAACCCTATGACACATTTATTGCCCCTTGTAAAAGGGATGGGGCAAAAATATTTATTTCGATTAGGTCGATTTTTTTTCTCTTCTTCTTCGAAAAAAAATCGAATTTGAATTTGAAGTGAATCGTAAATAAACATCTCTATTTCCGCATGGCGGCTTCATGGCGGATCAGTACAAATGTTTGACTTTCAGTAGCGTGTTGTTCTTCGATCGATTCGTGTTTTTTGTTGTTGTGATTATTATATTTATTGTTAGTATTGTTAAAGTTGTTTCATTGAATCATATTTTTGTGTTTTTACAATGCCGAAGAGACAGAAAAGAACTATTCTCAGCAGTGAATCACGTGAATTTGTCGTACGCTTGCGTGATTATTTTCATCAAGAAAAACAAAATGGTGGACCATTGCTGTCTGTTGAAAACATTCGAGATCGGGTCGCGGATTCCCTAGGAATCAGTAAATCTACAGTATCTCGGATCACAGAGGAGAAATACGGTCTTCATTAGAAGAGAAAAAATTATTAACACCAAATAAGAAACGACAGAAGAAATGCTCAATAACAAAACCCGATAGCTTTGATTTGGCAGCAATTCGGAATCACGTGTATGCATACTATGACCGCAACGAAATACCAACACTTCTTAAACTGCTAGGTTCTCTAAAGTCAGTCGGATTATTTCAAGGCAGTGCGACGTCTCTTAGTAAGGTATTGAAAAACATTGGCTTCAAATATAAAAAATGTGAAAAAAGAAAGTTTATAATGGAGCGCACGGATATTTCCCTGAAAAGATGCGATTTTTTGAGGCAAATGAAGAGCATTAGGAATTGGGAGAAAGTCGTTTTTCTCGACGAAACTTGGCTCAATGCAGATTGGAAAAAAGTGGTGGACAAAACAAAAAGAGAATATTATGCAGATTGGGATCGCGATGTACGCTTTGACAATTTAAGTGAACAGAACCTGATTATAAATGTGTGTGAAAGTTGTAGTTCTGATTCCGATAGTGATGAAGACAATTTAGAATGTACTGCTTTATCGGATTCCGACTAAAATATGTGTTTTTAAGGTTATGTGCTAATATTTATCTCTACACTTGCTTTTCTTCATAATTTTCATATTACTAATATTATTATTTATAGTTTGTTTTACATGTCTCTTAAAACTTGTTAATATTCACTTATAATTGATAATAATTCTAATATTTAATTTTAGTAGGTATTTACAAAAACAATCGAAAATACGATTATCTATACCCCAACACTGGTTTTCGCAGTAATGTGACATGGCCTTCTACGTGCGTCAGATATTATAGTATTATAGTTACAAATTGCCGTATTTTTTCTAATTTGTAACAATATGCATATATTTTTTATTATTTTGTTTTTATTGTGATATATTTACCTAAATAACTTATTATATATAAGAAGAGAGGCTTTTGTTTATGTTGATAAAATTAGTATAGGTAGCGAACGTTTTTACAACGTTATATGGGACGATATTTAGCACAGGGCAATAAATGTGTCATAGGGTTCTTCCTATATTGGATGGACTATAGTTTGAAATACCTAAAGAAATCATTCTATTTCATGTGCTAATTATTCATACTTCTGGTCATCAGTTTGCTTCTTACTAACTTAAAAAATAATATATATATATAATACGTGACAGCTCATTGGCAGTCAAGCTGAAACTTGACATTTATTTTTACATAATTACAATTTAATTAAATACCGACCCTTATACATTAATTACTTACCATATTGAATGTATTACTGTATTTTCAATTTTATAACTGAACACATTCGTACTGACACAGTGGATGCTGACAATTTATTTAGTCTACAGCGTATTACTTTTATTTACTGCCAATTGATTTAACCTAATGCCAAAACCTTGAATTAATTACTGAACAAGTAAATACAGGCCTAAAATTACATGGCCTAAAATAAATATATCAATAGCATTGCCATAAAAAGGCACTTTTAGTTTTTATACCTGTGTCAGTGGTTCTTAATCTATGAGTCATGACTCATCAATTGTCATATTAGTGCGTCATGAAATGGGTCCTTCAGGTACAGTCTGTCCTAACACCGATATTTGATGATCTCTCAAAACATATCTAAAGAGAGAATGCACATAATAATAATAATAGCACTATACTTTCAATAACAATAATTTATTACAAATACCTAAATACTTATTATTTGAAAAAATGTACATTATTTTAATTTATCTATCTGGTATTGTGAAATCAAAGTTTTAATAAATGTATGTTTTGAGAAACAGAGCACTTTCGATTATAAGGATAAGAAGCACTGAAACAGTTATGATTTACATTCAGCTTATCTCAAAAACAAAGAAAACGCCCCAGATAAACTTTTTGTAGACATTCTGCAAACTTATTTTAGACAGTTAATATTCATACATTTTATTATATTTTCAAATATATACTCGTACATATATATTTAAACATTACAATAGTAGAAAAAAGCTATAAAAAACTAATGATTTTTAGAAAGGTCATCAACGGTAAAGAGGATAATGTTAGATGAATTGTTCATAGCAATGTTTGCAGTAAAAACTCCGAATTAAAATTACTTAGCAGCTTCTATAAAACCGGTGTTATTCACAGGTTTCATGAGAGCTGAACACGAGCTTCGTTGAACAAAAAATTACATCCTTTTAGAATCAATTGTGTTTCTTTATTATATAAATATATATATTGACATCTATTGAATCAAAATATTGTGGAATTTTCATTCAAAAAATTCTCTATTCTAAATCACTAGCAATGACAAATATATTTCAACCAACGCATCATACAGCTAAGTACCACTAGTGTTAATTTACTTATTCTTTTTCACCTTCATTTACTACATCCTTATTTAATATGATGTAGTGAAAAATAACTTCATTTTCAATTCTAATACTAAATATTTCCATCAGTAGTAAGATCATATTCAAAATGAAACATTTATTTTGATTTTTTAACTACAGTAAATAGTTATTCATTAAGTAATAACGGTTAATTTTATATTTATATACAACATTTTTATATAATTGAAACTCTGCATAAAAATATAAACATTTTTGGTGATAAGAAAATATAGTTTAATTTATATAATATTAGCTGAAGCTGACATGCATTGCAATGAATTCTGTTTATTGAAATATTATTTTGCTTTTGAAACTAAAGAAACTATTGTGGGCCTGCACACAATAATAACCTTTAACCTCGAGTAAGCTTGATCGTAGTCATCCCGTTTCCTGTCTCGTTCCCGTTTTTACACAGTAACCTACGCGAGTATGGAGGTAATAATATAAGTTTCATCAAATTCGGTTGAAGGGTATAGGAATGCTTATTCCTATACCTGACACAATTTTTTTATAAATTTACACAAATATCGATTTCTATGGATTTGATTGTATTTCATATGAGAAATATTAAAACTAAAATATAATTGACTGATAAATATGAGTGACCGCGTGTAGGTCGCTACATTCCTGAAAGTTTTTGCCGATCAGATGAATGGTGAAGTAATGCATGAAGGATAAACACACTTACATTGCTTTTTATATAATATTTGTAGATGAAACGGTATTTAAGCTGGGCACAAAAAAAAAATATATATATTCTTCTTAAGACTTTAAATACTAATGAATTTACATAACAATTTTTAACTAACAGATTTACAGCATCTCTAAAATAATCAATTATAAAAAATCAGCAAAAATTCTAAAACATAATAATAAAAACTAACTCTTTATTAGATAATTAAATTTTTCTTTATTGTTAATAGAGGTATACATAATTAATCATTATTTAAATATGAATATGTTTAAAAGACTAAATAATAATAGCAACCATTTTGATTCAGTGAAATAATACTAATTAATATAATTCATTACTTCAGAATGTTTGGTTAGTTTGTTATGTTATGTTTGATTCAAAGAAGCATAACAAAATAGTAACATGAATAATTAATTTGACCATTCCCAAATAAAAGGCATGAATACTCGTATAAAACCACAATTTTACAAATTTGATGAACCAAGTGTGATCTTTGATCACATAATCTCCTTCAATAGATATTTAAATATAGTGAATTTATAATACACATATTAGTTTCTTTTAAACATAAATCTTATGATACATAGCATTTTACAAAAATATCTCAATTGTAATCTATTCATTAGATAATATTGATAACGTACATTATTATATTATACAAACTAATAATATTTTGAACATTGATCAATTAACAATCCAATAAAATTGCACACAAAATATAATATAACCATAATTATAATTGGTTTCTAAACAAATATAAAATTCTAATATATTATCATTTTCCATGGGGAATATATATATAAATATAATAATATACACTTCAAATAGCCCGTCATATTATATAAAGTGGTAAACACAAATACCACATTAAATAAAGTATTACAAAAGCGAAGTTTCCATTACACCAAATTAATTCAAAATATTCCATCCTCCTACATATTGTTTGGTCAAATAAAAATATTATTTTGAAAGACAAATATTCATTGGTGAATTTCAATTTCAATTAAATTCATCATGGAGATATATATTTATACATTTGGTGTCACTATTTGAAAAAATAAACATGATTGGTGTATTATTTGTAACTGTATTATTATATACCAGTATGTAAATATTCTTAAAAATTAATATAATATTACCCTGCCAAAAGAAAAACGGATTTATATTAATGTATTCTTATAAAATTAAAATAAAGTAAATGCATATCAGTAAATTGCGAAATCTCAATTATATAAGATAATGTCCTTCTCCCTTTAGTTCAATTGTAGTTAATTACAATATATGTGATTTAAAGAAAGACATATAATTGAATCATATAACATTTTTTAGTGTGGAGCCAGTCCACATTAGTACATGGTGTTAGGAAATATATAGAACTCATATAATTTTTATTGTAATTATAAGTAAATAACTACATTTATAATTAATATTACTTTTGTAAATAATGATCAACTGATTTTACAAAAAAAAAAGGTTAATGATTAAAAACTAAAGGCATTGCTCTTGGCTGCTACGCAACTCAATTAAGTTCAACAATAAAATCCAACATGGAGCATCTGATGAAAATAATAATATAAGACGCAGGATCTAAATGTTTACATTAAATAAAGTGGTGCTGCGCGGATATGCTTTGAGTTGCAGTAGCCAAAAGGATTTCTATCAGCACAGATAGGTTTAAACTCGTAGAAAAGTCTAGTACGTGCAATATAGATGGTGAGCACACGTTAAAACACTAAAATCATGGAAAGTAAGATTTATGAAATATTTTCAAAAATTGAAAGATTAATTAATTCTTAAACAGCCAGTCCAAAATACTACACAAAATTGGTTAAGAATACCTAAATATTACGTAAAGTAAAACAGAAAAATATATATGTTGATAAAATATGATGCTATATTAAAAATATATTGAATAAATAATCTATTGTGTACATATATTCCTAATAAAATTAAATCTCCAAGAATTTTTAGCCTCACTGTCAAACACCTAATTTAAGACAATTTATTTTTGCCCATGGTACCATGCTGTGGAAGCACAGATACACTTAGGATATTACCTAGATTTATAACATATGAATAAATGAATAAATCCTATATTTATACTCTTATAACATCTATGATGATAATTATTATTATTTGTGCATAGTTTTTAGTACTAAATTTTTATATCTATTTATCAAAAATACTTAGATTCAAGTTTAACTTAATGTTTTCGGTTCATATTATTTGTTTAAGAATTATTTACAATATTAATTTAGATAAACATTTAATGAATGATATTCCAATTGTCATAAATAAATAATAAGCCCACCGTGATATGACTTTAACTTTTTCATTATACCTTATTGGATTACTTATATATATATATTTAATTATAACATTTATAGAGTCGCAATTCATATATGACTATGACGTAATAGATTAGAGCAGTGGCTGAACTGGTAGGGATTTTGAGTTTTAGGGGATGAAAGACGAATTATTTTGATATTAAAATTGTTAGAGGGAAAATTGATAGAGTCTGGAAAGTAGATTCCACGGTCAAAAGTTGTAAAAGGACATACAAATACAACCGTTTACGGTTAGATTGTTCACTCCTTCAAAACCACCGACTTGTGAAAGATTTTATAAGTGGTTCTAGTTATTTTTCCATGTTTAGAGATCGAAGGATTAGTCAGAATTAGAACTGTAGTTTTCAGGTAGAAATTTGTATTTTAACCACTTTCTGCTTGGGTATTTTTTGCATATACAGTAAGTAATACATCAATTTAATATGCAGAAATTACATACATAATGGTTATAAGACAATTATTTACGATTTTGATTATTAAAATATAGCCGTGCTATCTTCTTCAAATATTGTAAATATTAAACATATATACTTGTATGTTTATAGTAACAAGTTAAATGTATCAGTGGGGTGGTCATCAAAGGCTGGTTTATTTATGAGATTCATGACAATACAATAATTTAGTACCTTTTGTCAAAAAAAAAACAAATTCAACATTAATTTACTATCCCAAAAGTTCATTAGGATCATAAAAAAATACTGACTGACAGTAGCGAAACGATATAACAATTTTTCCAGATTCGTTACAGAAAATGAGTGTGGTGGTGCTTAAAATACTTTAAATGCTGTACACTTGACATGGTACAAAGTCCAAGTTCCCAAAAATATTTATTTTCAATGTCTAACACATTTTTAATTGTTTTCAACATATTTTAATAAATATGTATTATATATTAATAGTATTTCTTCAAATATTTATAATTCATGGAAATTATAGGTATACTTATTAAAAATATAACATATATTCCCTAATAAGCTACAATTATTTATAAAACACATGGTCATTCGTAAATACAGCCAAAGAACAGCCGGGCACCAAGATTTCTTGCACGGTCATAATATCTGGTCAAATGATAAAACCTTATTTTCTCCATTACTTTCTCTCTCACTTTCTCTTTCTGTCTTGGATACACTTGGGACAGTACCACTTACCCCGAGGCTTGACAGTGAGGTTGACACATGTAAAATGGAACCATTCGATGGGACAGTCGGGATTGTCACATCCGATCATCTCTCCATAGGACACTTGGTGACAGAGGCAGTAGGTAGGCTCGTTAGGATCCACGGGCATGTCTAGGACATCGCTGGGATGCCCCATGGACTGATCCTCACTGTCGTCGTCATCTTTGAGAGCCGGGACCCCCGAGTCGGTCCTTTTCTGATGCTTAGCCTTAGCTGAGGCTCCAATCCTTGCACTGCTGGTCGGTCCATCATCTTCACTTGATAATCCGGATCTCTTCTTCTTCCCCGAGCCTAACACGGTGGCTCGTACCTTCTTTCGGTTCTTTTTAGAGCCCGTCGCATTGGGTTCGACGTCTCCCGAATTTTTTCCAGTTCGTGAATTCAAAGCTTTTTCTTTAGTTTCGGCATCAAAACGAGCGAGATCGGAATCCAGTCGCCTGATATGCTTGTCGACAAGTTCATATGTTTGTATCGCGAGCTGCACTTTATCGTCGCAAAATTCTTTTGCTTGGTCGAACTGAAACTGTATTGCATCAACCTTCAGCTTGTGATCGTCCTTGTCCATGGAGGGAATGCTTGCCAGGAAGTGATCCGCCTCGAGGTCAATCTTTCGCATGAGAGTGTGTGCGCGGTCGTCTAGCTGCCTCATCAAATTAAAGTTCCTCTGCAGCAAGATGGGCAAGTGCTGCAGACTATCCAGATAATGCTCTAAATAAGTGACAGACGTCATTTCTAGTTAATGTTATTTTGACATGTCATTGTGATTCAATGAATTTTGTCGTATCGGAAGGCGAATTAATGTAAGTAACGACATTAACATCTTAGGAAAGGTAAATAATGTGAAAACAATAATCTAGATTAAAAATGTCAAATCAAGCTCCTATAAACATTGCTTACTTTTTATTTTCAATATGGCTGTTATCGTTTATACCTATACTTCTTACGACTATGTACCTACTGATTTTAATAAATATCGACCGAAAATCAATAAGCGGTGTTTACACAAAAAAATTAAACGAAAATATTCATTGAATATGTTAATCGAAACAATAAATATTTAAGAAAAAATAAATTACATATACATTATTATTCTTCTTCGTAGTATCAATCCGGTAGATTGGTTTGCAGCAACAGAATCTTGCATCTCGATTATACATTATTATTAGTGGTTGTATAAAAGTAAGAAATATATATGGAAAGGTTAAAAATATATGAAGTACCAAAATACAGTTTCAGTTGAGTTTCTTATCCACTACAACTTATATTTTGTGTGACTACTTAACCATGAAGAATATTCTATATGTTTTCCAACTTATAAATCGTACCTTCAAAAATAAATGTTTTCTTCTTTCTTACAGCATACTCTTTAGTTGAAGCATTAATCCAGATCTTAAATAAGTACTTGTTCTAAAATGGCACTGAAAATATATTGCTAAGTACAATATTTGGTGTATATATAAATTTTACACACCTGTGGAATGTAACAGATGAATCATCTGGCACATAAACTGAAAATAATATGTACGGGTACGTCTTATGAACCATTCGTTAGCAAAAGCTTTATGTAATTTATATAATCAACATTAATTTACTTCAATAAAGTTTTGTATTTATTAAGTAAGACATTGAAAAAATCAACCCTTTGCCAATACATCGGATAGTAGCGAGTTCCTTCTTAACCTATTGTCATAATTATAATTTTTTGTTATATTTTTAATAAAAATATTAACAAAGTAAAAATATTTAGTTTTGATTAGACATTCTTTTGTAAGTGATTACATGTTTCGGACTCCCTGGAGTCCACCTTCAATAATCTTCACCAAGTATTGTCAGTTGATAGCCTTAACCTATTAATAGTCCTCCACAGCGAAGGAGTGTAGTGATGGTGTGTGTGTGTAGAGAGATTAAGATGATATTTTAAGAAAAGGTATTTAATCCTCTTCTTTAACAGATTCTAATTATATGAGGGATAAAACAGATTCTAAGAGAACATTCTAAAGCCTATCTGTGGTGTTAAAGGAGTTAGAGAAACTGTTTGTTCCGAGTTGACGTATGCCAACTGAGTCGGCATGCTCGGTAAGTGTTTCATGGATCTGATTGCTCCTATACATCACAGTGATGTATAAGAGCAATCACAATCAACTGAGAATGTTCGGAAGAGCAATGGTAGCAAAGATAGAATATACTTTATAAATCAATTAAATGTTGTATGTTCCATGGGATGAAGATCAGATGTTAAGATACCATTGTTTATCACAATAAGCACTTATCATTGACTAGAATCGTTCTAATTCAAAATGTTTTATGAGGCTCAAATCCAAAGGCGGCTGCCATATTCGAAAACTGGGAAAATTTTAGTTCTGTATTAAATTAATTATTTCTAATATGTATGTTAAGATAAACCTTCACCCAACAAGATATGCCATCTGGAATGTTCGAACATTACTGCAGAACGGCGCCCTAGACGGGAGTATTTGCAGCAAGTATTCGAGGACATGAACTGTAGCGCTTATGCTGAGCTGAAAAGGGTTGCGGAGGACTGAGAGGAATGGAGATCGAGATGCAAGATTCTGTTGCTGCAAACCAATCCACCGGATTGATACTACGAAGAAAGAATATGTACATAGTATTTCTTCTAATACATATTGTACTTATGTAGGAATGATTTTATATTAAATTTCTTCTAATAAACATTGATCATGGGGCTTACTTTTTCAAAAAAACATTAACAAAAAGGATAGATGAGACTCTCAATAAAAATAAGTATATTGATACTTTATAAAATGTAAATACTCTAAAGGGAAAAATATAAATAATAAAAATGAAGCCAATTTATACAAAAACATTTCTTGCAATCATTTATTAAGAAATTATACAATTCATTCAACACAATATTTCATTCATACTTCTTTTATCCATGCAAATGTATGGTAAGAAAATCATTATAAAAATTAAGATTAAATTTTGTAGTATATTAACTGTGGATGATGGAATTTATTCATTTATAACAAACAATATTACACAAATAATAACACAGGCCTGTGGAGTCGATATTAGATTTTGCTGAAATCAGAAAAATCCAACTATTTTAATAATATGGTGTATATTTTTAATGTAAATATGAAACCTGAATAATTGATAAAAATTAAGAAACTTTTAAAGTAGGACAAGATCCATGTTGTTAATAATTTAATCAAAGGTCAGAGGGGCGTTTCAATGTTTTTTAATGACTCGATAGCCCTGGATAACAACACATTTGTCATAAATCATACTTCAATTATTTATGAGCAAACAATTATTTTATATATAGTATATAAGAATTTATTATAAATATTGATTTGTATTATTAACAAAAGCAGCAATAACTTTTATGAAATATTAAAGAAATGTCAAAAGTTTATCTACTTAATATAATACAAAATTATTTAACAGTCATTGCTACTGTTTATTTTACTTTAATCGGCTAATAAATGACAAACAATATTGGCAAAACATATTATATTTTTATCACATCATGCATCTCATTATTATATTTATTAATATATTTTAAGAAAATTATATTATACTAAAAAGATATTTAAATATCAACATATAAAATCACATTTTCTAAACATTCAGACTTTCAGTTGGTGACAGGGGGATCCTGAATCTTTCACAAAAGATCAAGACGATGACAATGATTCTAGACCGAATCACTTCTTCTTGCGATCTTGCGTGCACTTGGGGCAATACCACTTGCCTTTGGGTTTAATAGTGAGACCGACGCAAGCAAAGTGGAACCACTCGATGGGGCAGTCCGGGTTGTCGCAGCCGATCATCTCACCGTAAGACACTTGATGGCACAGGCAATAAGTGGGCTCGTTGGGGTCCACGGGCATGTCTAACACGTCACTGGGATGAGCGATGCCCGAAGACATGTCCGCACTCTCATCCGCATCTTTGACGCTTCCAACTCCGGTGCCGATGCCCTTCCTCTGCTGTTTTTTCTTGGCAGACGCTCCGCTACGGCTAGGATTAGTCGCAGCTCCTTCTTCTTCACTGGACGCTCCGGATCTTTTCTTTTTTCCGGGACCCGTGACACCCGTCTTTTCGACACCTTTCAGTTTTTTCCTGCCTTTTTTCGTTCCGGCAGTGTTGGTTTCTTGGTCAGCAGCAGCAGCCTGCTGAGCGGCTCGCGAGTTGAGCGCTTTGTCCTGTATTTCCGCCTCGAAGCGCGCTAAATCCGAGTCCAGACGACGAATGTGTTTGTCCACAAGCTCATACGTCTGAATGGCAAGTTGCACTTTGTCATCACAGTACTCTTTCGCCTTGTTAAACAGTCCTTGAATTGCGGTGACCTTTTCCTTTTTGCAGTCCTTATCCATGGATGGAACTGTCGGTAGGAACTCGTTCGCCATGAGATCTATGGTCCTCATGAGACCGTGCGCTCTATCATCCAGATCCCTCATCAATTTAAAGTTTCGTTGCAATTCGATAGGCAAATGCTGCAAACTGTCAAGGTAATGCTCCAAGTACAAGGCAGACGTCATTGTGCATTGATTGTATTATAATTATAGTTTTAAAAGTGTTTCCTTTAAAGTTTACTCGCGTCATCCGCAGTGACATGTGTCATAAATTTAACTTTTCTGGCGTTTCTTCAAACCGATCAGAACCACTTTCGAAATTCAAAATGGCACACGATGTGTCAAAAACATAAACATAAATTCCCTAGTCCGTTATGGTGCAATATACTTTTATTGCTTATACCTAGTACCAAGTCATCGAAAAACAAATACCTACTTTGATAAAAAAAAACTTAATCTTTAAATCAGCGGTCGGGGAACTTTTTTCACCATTACCCCAAAATATTTTTACGTAAGTCGATATTACCCCAAAATATGTTTGCGTATGTCGATATTACCCCAAAATATGATTGCGTAAGTCGATATTACCCCTTCCCCCTATATCAAAAAAAAAACAATCAATGTATTTTCAAATAAACATTATTTATTGAATCAATTAAGACGGAAAATAACAAAAAAGTTACATGAAAATAGTAAGTTTTATGAAATACCAAACTGGAAAAATTTCCTTATTACCCCAGAGAACATATTTTTACCCCATTTGGGGTAATTTACCCCGGTTCCCCGACCGCTGCTTTAAATGGTATTTATAATAGTCATTATCAAATTACAATGATATAGCTAATATCATACATAATATGATCTCGACAAATGTACAACGGGCACTGTCATTTTTATTTATATTGATGGGGAAAAATACTTTTATCGGTTTGTTTTTTCCCTTACTATTCTGGATTTTTTTTCTTTTTTTATAAATACCATAAAAGCTTATTTACACTTAATAGATAATATTGTATATATACATTTATTAAAATCACATACACATATATCTATTAAGTCAATATTTTCCCCAGGGTTTTTACAATGTATCCAATCAGCTTCGCTTAAACTTTTTGAGACTGTGTACAATATGTTTCACTATTGATACCAACACAAAACATGTCGAGATTCACATTGAGGGTCGGTTACATATTTTATTTGTACTGCGTTCTATACGTTCAAACCATATATAATATTATTTTTCAACAATTATTCAACTACTGGCTCATCGAACCAATTCAAATTATCGGTAGGTAAATATAATTTCTAAGGCCTACAATTTGGAATAATTTTCAATTCAAAAAGAAAAAATAACTTTTCAAGCTAATACAAGATGACCAAAGTTGATATATAAAAAAAAAAAAATTATTTATACAATAGCGGCAAATAATAAGAACTAAGATGCTCTCAAATAAATATATATATATATATAATCGTGTCGGAAACAACAGGGTCAGATCCTGTCTGCCCAGAAGTGGGCGACGTCGATGGCGTTACTTCTGGCCATCATCAGGTCTTCCTGGGTGCAGCTATTCGGGCACAGCGCACACTCCAGAAGGTGTGACAGGGTCTGCTCCACGCCGCAGTCACATTCAGTCGGTCCACTGTAAAACTGCCAGGCTTTCATTTGTGTCCTCGTCTTGCATACTCCGGTCCGAAGTCTGTTAAGGAACCTCCATATATTCCACCCTTGGTCATGTCCAGGGGCTATGTCCTCTTTCGGGGCAATCCAAGTAGTCCCCTCAGTTGCGTTTCTCCACATGTTCAGTCGCAGGGTGGCCTCAGGTATCACCAGTTCCGTTGTCGACTGTAGGAAACTTCTTCTTGATTTGAGCCGTGTGGTTATATATATAATTAATATATAATTAAAACTATATTCATATAACATGAAAATCCACCCCTCCCCAGAGCATAAAACTCACATAAATACGTATAATAACGGGTTATAAAATAATTATTTAAAAAAAAAAAAAAAAATGGATGTAAGTTGAAGGTTACTTCATTCGACTTTTGACAAAGATGAGGGATAATCGTATTTCTTTATTTAAATACCTAAATAAATATTCTTAATTAGAATTAAATCATAGGGACACTCACCCATTTTTACTACATTCATTATTTGTAAGAAACTAAAACGAAATTTCAAAATTATTTCATGACAGGAAATCTAATAAAATATTATCTTCATACCTTTAAGACAAAAACAACTGCTATTGGGAAGTGAAGTGAGAGTTGTTCCTTGGGTTGCATTCTTTAACCCAGAGATTCCCAATCTTTTTCAGTTTGCGGCTCCCCAAAGACATCAGGAAAACTTACCTTTTTAAAATCGATTACCCATTTAATGTAATAAATAATATTTCGCGGCGCTCTTATGACGACCCCACGATTCTCTGGGGACCCGCAGCTCACATTTTGGGAACCACTGCCTTTTAACCCATTATGGACTTTTCCTTTGGAGGAAACTTTTTACCAGGCCTGTACATAATGGTTTTTAGTATTATCTGAAAAAAACTTTTATGACATTATCTTGTTTTTTTTGGTTAAATAAAATTATTAAACTTACAGATGTTCTTTCTTGATTTTATCCATTTTAATTTTATGAAAACATTTATAAAAATATTGAGAAAAGAAAAAAAAATACTGCGATAAAAGAAATTGGCAACGTCGATGGTTTCTGCCCCTATTGTGTACCAACAAGGTAGAAGATATATTATTAAAAATCATAACAAATGATCAACTATCCTTTCAAATATTTGTTTCTGATGGAAATGATCAAAAATACATTCTTTGAGATTTGTGCTGTAAGTTCTTATTAATAAATATAATAAACCATGGATCCCACGCAAACTAAATTAATGTCGAGCCAGACTTGACAAGATCAAAACGAGGAAAAAAAACAAAAAATATATTTCCGCTATTGGTTAACAAAAAAAAATAGTTATAAAACACAACACAAGACACACCGGAACAAAATCGTTATGAAAGCAGACTTAATAAATAAAATTTAAATATCAGATACTTTCGAAACATTGGAATGAAACCTTTTAGTTTTGAAGTACATATTGTGCATATTTGCAACTAAACACCCCTAAAAAAGTTGTTTTGAAAATAAAAGAAAAATATATATATATATTTGTAAGGTAAGAATATTTCATTAAAATATGCTATTATACAAGCAAAAGATAACAAAAAAGGCATATCATTTTTTAAATCCATTTATTATCACTCGATGAAAAATAGATATATGGAATGTTTCATAGGTCTACTGTTTGGTTTGAAGTTACATAAATAAATAAAAACATGTTTTTTTTTAAATTTAATTACAAATTATATTCTCCAACACAACAGCAAAACAAAACAAACCAAAAAGTATATTCCCTATCCAATGTGAGGGCCAAGAGATGGAATTTGTAAGGAGAGAGGATAATAAAGAACAATAAATTGAGAGTGATGAAATATATTTAAATACTAATTCCAAAACAAAAATTTGAAAAATAATATTCATATAAAAAAAACTTGCCTTTTCAAAGGCTAGTTAAAGTAACAAAATGTTCACCTTCATTAATATAATATTTTTCACTTACAATTATGCGTACTTACAAGTACATTTACACACTAAATGAAGTATTTTATTAAAAGAAAATCATAAAACATGGTAAAGCATAGCTAATATTTTATTATGAATGAAAACAACATTGTATAGTTATAATTGATCAAATATGTCATATGTTTTTCATCAAAATCAATTTAACAGTAATATGGAAATTTACATTATTCAATTGGAAAATACATTTATTGTGTAATAAGCAATAACAGACACAGAATCATTTTAGTAGCAGCAACACTAAACTTAGCAGTTTTCATTGATAATAATGAATATAAGATTTGTTAGCTATATGCCATTACTTTTGCAACATAAGAAGTATAAAATCTTTACATTTAAAATAATCATTCGTTGCATAGGTACTACCATATTTTTTTATAGCTTTTGACTAAATTTGCATAAGAAAAAATACTCTATATGCCCTGCTTTTCTTATAGCAGTTAATCTACTCTCCCCTTCAAGGTATTAAAAGTTATTATTCTACAAAAATATACGACCATCCATTATGATTAGGGGCTCAAATGACCTGCAGCTCAAGGCGATTGTCACAGGTCTAGTGCTGCTGCACCTTTATTAGTCTAAAGGGCTGTGTATACGAGTGATACTAATAACGTGGTGACTCAATTATCGTGAATAGGCACCTATACAGAGGCATATTGATCTGTTTAGTTATATTTGTTTCACGCCCATGTCGCGAAGCCTTTGTTATTCGAACACTGTGTGAAAAGAGACTCGTATGCAGTTTGAATACTTTTGTCTTTATAAATATTATAAACTGTAGGTATCAACGAATTGATTAATCATGCAATTTGTACCGCGCATGTCCATTAAAGGTCACTATACAGTATATTAGTGGCCACCAAACTTTTTGAGAGGTAGGTCAGACAGATGTTTTTAATCTAAAAAAAAATGGATAAAAAAACAAAATCTGTAAGCAAAAAAAAATGCCCTCATTTAAGGTAAAACTAAAATATTTTGACTCGAGAAAAGTTATGTGACCAAAAATACCTCCCCAAAAAATGTGATAAATAAATATGCAGTTAGTTAAAGACCCTGGCTATAGTTTTATGTCCGCCGCAGCATAATAACCTCAGACTTCTGTCAGCTTTTTTATTACAAAGCAGCTAGGCTATATTTAATTTGGTTAAATATTTATTTGCGCATATACAATTCGTCCTTCGAGTCCCTCGTGTAAAATATTAGAGCAACTTTTGAAACACGTTTGCTTACAAATGCTAATATAAATCTGTAAATCAATGTCTAACTACAATAATAAAGCTGTCTGGATGACGCAGTTGACTTTATCAATTCAGATAGTTCTAAAATATATTTGTCCTTATCATTTGGAAAGAACTATGTTTGTAGAAATATAAAATGCACATAATACAAAATTATACAATAAATAACACAAAAAAAAAATGTACACGATTAATAATATAAACCTTCATGTTACATTGTGTTCCTAGAAATGCTTTAGAAATATATTTTATTATAGATGCTTACTAACTAGATGAATTTGGCATTCCGTTGTCTTTCATAAACTATGTATAATTTATCTGGGTACAATAATTTAACATTACTTAAAGCAAATTAAATCTTCCTTTATTACATTTTGTTTTTTTGACGTTGAAAACAAAATCAATGTACACAGTACTCGTATATCAATAAACAAACTAAAAAATATTTTAATAGTTTTGACACTTAAGATATTTATTACACTATTTATGTACAGTCAACAGAGACAGCCCAGTTATTCCTATATGGATCGTTATGGAGTGAATAATACAAATGAGTGTGTACTGAGCGCAACCTGGCGACTAAGGGTTAATAAGATTCGTTGCTTGTCGACCTTTTTAATTAACACAGCATATTATATTCATACGGCAATAGTTTTAAGATTAAATTAGGCAAAAACAAGTTGAATACTTAACTTTGCATAACGAGTGACAGTGTAATAATATATCAAGACACAAGAACATTCATAAATGTTTTTTTTTTACAAATATTATTAATAATTAGTAAAAAGGACTAATGGAGAATATGGAAGTTTATTTTGAGACAATGAAGTAAATTCACTTTTTTTACTTTCAATATGTACAATAGGAGAATTCTATTGTATTTATCAGATCTGCATACAACCGTTCTTTATTAATTATATACATCTTCACTAATATTACTATTATATTAAAGGTACCTTTTTAAAAATATACTTCAGAGTATCAAAATATGAAATTCAACTGGACAAAAACTAATCTTTCACATCACATTGAAAATAATATCAAATTTTATGATACGCTATTGAGGAATGATGAAATAGTTTATTGCAAGGTCAATTTTGTAAAACCAAATGTACCTGTGTTTAACATACAATTTATAAAATATTTACATATTATTATTGACTTTATCAGAAGAATGGAAGGTTTGAAGAGCTGCAGGAGACATTATCTTCAAGTCAGCAAGTTGTGTACAATTTAGATCTTATTTATTTTTGTTTTATATTATTTTATATCAGGTATGTTCAATTTGAAGAAATGTTAAGGTAATTCAAATTGGAAATTATATTGAATCATAAAGAACAGAAAATACAAAATCCTTTAAAAAATATATATTTAAATATAAGTCAGTATTGTTTGCTTTGCTGTAATACAGGTCACATTCACAATTATTATTGCGGACACACATTGTTAAAGCCACATTAAATCAAGTATCAAACAAGCAATAATATATAAATACTCTGGGGAATTCTGCCAACATTAATAATATTTAATATTCACTTCAAAAGACTAATTCAAATCATTGAATTGGCAAAAAACAAGTTCCAATGACCAAAGGATAATATTTTTTATGGCTTTTAAGCCATAATTATGATATTTATATGAAAAAATATTCATTAACATCACATTTTATTCGCATACACAACAATAAATTAATACAGTTTTTAATATTTTTGAATAATTTTCTTGACTAATTCTAATATATTAGTCTTGCAATAATGCTTGCCATACAAAAGTTATCTACGTAGAACCGAAACAATATACTTTCATTAATGTATAAAAAACCTGAGTTTAAATTAGATTCGAGTAATTTTCTTTTAATTTATATAGGAGTATAGTTTATAAGATTTATTATTAATGAACATTGAATATGCGCACAAACAATTATTAGGAAAATTTAATTCTTATGTATATACAATAAATCAACAAAAAGCATTTTAGGATTGAATGCAGAAGTATTAGAGCTCACTTAAACTAACCGATTCAGTATACAATATTATTCACCGAAACACAATGTATTAGAATAACTATGAAAATAAAAAATATTCCTACTTTCGACTTTATGAAATATGTAATGGTATAGAATTTAGTACAAAATTTGTATTATAAAGCTTCATAAAGATGAACTTTACAGGTTTAGTATCTACACTAAGGTTTCATACTTTTCAAAAAGGTCATCATCATAGTCATCATCAGAATTCCCAGCGGAAGCCGGCCGCGGTCGCGGGCGCCGGCCGCGCAGCGCGGCCGAGGACTGCGGGCGCAGCTGGTCGCAGTCCCTCAGGGAAGACTCGTCGAAGCGCACTCGGTGGCTCGCGACGTTACCCTTGTGGCTGCTGTCGCAATATCTCTTGTTGTCATCATCCGCAGCGCTTTGACTTTTAGACCTTATTTTACAGTGAGTTGAATTTTTAGTGCTCGGACTGATGCATTGCGCGAACTGAGAATCGGAATGTTCTGCATGACTTTTGGTTCTGTTTCTGTTGTCTGTTTCGACAGGATGTGCGGTGCTCATGGAGGCCTGGCGCCTGAAGCTCTCGGCTCTGACCGAGTACTCCGTGACCGTGTATCCCCTGACCATCAGGTTGTTGCGCTTGGTCCGGCAATCCATGGTGGCGTGCATAGGTCGGACGTTCGAGTCCCTGTTGCCTTGCACGGTGTGATAGACATTCTCCATCTTGTTGGATTGCTGTCTGCTGTTAGCGATGCTTTCACATTTATCATTGAATCGCTTGATAACGTTAGACACCGAGTTGTGATCATCAGCTTGTGCCCTTTTCTCAGACTCGCTCTTGGTTTGTAATTTTGCAGCGCTCTCAATAGTTTCTGTCGGTTTTACTTCTTGAATTATCGCAACCGGTAATTCTTTTTTATTTGTGACGTTTTCTGATGAAGAACCGGGTGCATTATTCTTTTGAGCTTCTTTTTTTATTGCATTCGAATAATTTTGAACTGCACTGTTTGCTCGCAGCTGATAATCGACATCGGGCTTTACGGGATTCGTGACCGTCGGTCCGCCGGGAGCGCTATCAACGTTAACTACGACCGAATCATTATTCTCATTGTTCACAGGTTCCACGGGAGGCGGGAGAGGACTCTCAAAACTGAGCATCGGCTTTCGATCGCGTCGAGAAGAGTTAAGAGGATCTCTTCGGATGATCATCTGAGTATTTTCACAACCTTTGGAAGGGTCGACATTTATTTTGCTCCCCCGGTTGAACGCTTGAGATATTGTTGCTACGCTTTCGGACTTATTATCTGGGTGACATTCTAAAGAATCACCGATAACGGCCCGACCCTTGCCGTCATCGACGGTTTTATTTTCAGACGGCGTTTCGGATACAGAATCGGGGGTCGATCGCATGCCACTGATCAAGCTAGGATCAATTCTAAATGTCGGTTTGGCATTGCTAGCTTTCCCGGTGGCTTTCCCTGCCGGTCCACTCTGCTGTACTGAAATGCTGGCATTTTGCATAACGGGAGGATCGGAAGTCGGGATATTTCTCAGAGGCGGCGGAGGGGGCTTAACGCCGTCTTCTGGCAGCGTCGCAATCCGCTCCGGTTCAGGTAAAGAGACCTTAGAGTCATCAGTCTGTCGGGATATGGGATTAAGCTGGGCCTCCCTCTTGAGATCGCGGGCCTTGGAGTGTCGCGGCGGGTGTCACGCGGTCGAGGTCTGCGGCTCGGCCCAGCCGTCCGAGTCTCCCTCAGAGTCGCTGCCGCTCTCCGACTCGCTGAACTCCACGGCAACTCTCCGAGCCAAGATGCTGGCCACGTCGTGCAGCACGGCTCCGCCCGAGCCGGTGCCAGGATTGCCATTTACTTTTTCCACCTTTCGCAGCTTGATACCTGGAAGATGTCATTTAAAATGATATTTAGCGAGTGAAAATAATAAAAACAATAAAAAAAACAGCGTAAAACAAGCTGCCGTTTCATTAGCATTGTTTTTTTTTTCACATTTTTAACACCTACGCTTTTTGACGAAAAATTACCAAAAAAAATAAAAAAAATATACGATGCTTTATTTTATATTGTTGAATGAAAATAAGAAAAAAAACAATATTAACATTGATATTTCTAAAGATATTATAATATTATTATATATATTATATTATATTCAAAATTGAATAAAAACCGAATTTTCTGGGTAAAAGTCTTTAGATTAGTACAAATTCTCTCACAAACAGATACATATGCAAGAGTAGGATGCAAGGACCAAATTAGCAAACAAAAAATGTACAGATAAATACTTAAATGCATTGTATTTTCTACATTTTTACATTTAAGGCAAGTTGTTTTGTATATGAAGGTCACTCGCATGGCGGGATTGCATCTGTACGTCAAATTATTATTTTTAGACAAATTTTTTGTTGTATGGACTTACACAGGGCTTGCGGGTAAATGCAAAGCCATTTGTCTGAACAAGTACGCCAACTGTACACCTAAATTTCAGAAAACCTGTATAATATTCAAGAAAACCTTCTTAAAATATTTGATTATGTAGTTCATAACATACCTAAAAAGACCTCAATCAAAGACTTGATTACTTTTTATCATACCTTCCCCTCGAAAAAAATTTAAAAAAAAAAGGTTACAAATAACCTCCTAAGTGGTTGCCCCCCTTCAATTGAAATCGTTTCATTGAAGTTAAGCAATTTAATATTAAAATGGATATTTTTCTAATATTAAATAGTTCATAATCCTCTCTTTTCTTCTTCCTGTCAGTAATGTCAAATTTGGATCATCGCCGATTCTAAAAGAATGGCCGGAGTTCTGTTTCCAGGGTGCACTGCATGAAAGTACAGTAGTCCCTAACATCGAGTGATAGACTATCATATTACAAGAAAAAAGGTTAACATTTATAATATATAGGTTACTGACCACCCCTGATGGCCTTAAGCAGATCATCTCGGGGGTCCGGCAGCGGGCTGGCGGGGGAGGCGCTGCCTTGAGCTGGTGCGGCTTGATGAGCCCGGAGAGCGAGCATCGCCATTGGACATTGGCGGGCTGATGTCTTCGGCAGGCGGCGGGGGTGGGGGCGGCGGCGGCGGGGGCGCAGGCGGTGAGGCTGGCGGGGGCGCTGGGGCGGGCGGGGAGGCCGGAGGGGCGGCGGGGGAGGCAGGGCGTCGCGGGCCGGCGTGGCGCGGCGCGTGGGCGTGCCTGGGGCCGGGGGGCGGGTGGGGGCCCGGCGGGACGTGGCTGACCCCGGCGTGGGGTGCCGCCTCCGCCGCTGTAGAGACTCTCCGATGACAAAGGTCCAGTGCCATATAAAGGCTCGTCACCTAAAATTAACAATCATTTTTAAAAATATATAAATAAACAAAAATATATACAATGGTACCTCAAGATACGAACTTAATTTGTATGTTAACTTTTATCAAATTGATTGTATCTCTAAGTAATTTTTCCCATTGAAATTATTTGAAATACCAATACTGTGTCCCAGCCCAAATGTTGAGTTTTTGACTAAAAGATTATATTTTTGAATGACAAATATTGTACAAAAACGTAATGAAAGAGAATATTTGTTTTAGTATATTTATATTTTGGTCACTTAAGTGAAACTTAAACGCACAACTTAAATGCTACTGCATGCTTAATTGTAGTCAATGCTTCAGTCTTAAAAAATCTGTCTACAGACGTTTGTTTCTTCCTCCCTTTCGGAATGTTGCGAAAATGAATTAGGCTTGCCATTAAATAGCTTCCATGCACCAGTTGCAAACTTTTCGGAATGTTTTTTCCATAAACTATAAAACTCTCTTCAGCATTCCTAATATTTTGTTCAGTCTCATTTGTAGAAATAACCACAAGCACCCTTGGTTCTTCTTCGAAACCAACTTCCTGCAGATCCTCCAGATGCTGTAACTCAAATTTTGCTCATATTCCAAAGCTAAAATTCTCGCGATGGAAAGATAAAAAAAAACATATCTTTAAAAGAATTCGAAAAAAGTGATATTATTATTTTTGTTATATGACAGTGAAAAAAGTTACCATGAATCATGTGATTGGTCGGCGTGGACTGGTACGGCTGATAAGGATGCGACAGCTCTATGGAGTTAGGCCTCGCTGGGATGTTGTCTTTTCCATCCACCATCATCATGCCTGAAAGATCCATAGTAAAGTTATCGACAAAACAACGAAAGGATAGATTATTATTTGATACAGATTATTTTTTATAGAACAACAAAATTAATTTATATATATACGTGGGTTATCCGTAAAATAAGTTTCCCGGTGATTTTTCACAGTGTAAAACATGTTTAAATTCCATGAATGTGTACATTTTTGGAAATTTCAGACTTATATCTATTTTTCTACATAGTCGCCACTGAGGTCAACACTTTTTTGCATGCGCTATACGAGCTTTTAAATGCCAGAGTTAAAAAAATTTGCCGCCAAGCCACGCAGATACCTGAGAACCGCTTCTTCCAGCTCTTTTCTATCGCCGAAATGCGTTCCACCCAGGTGTTTCTTTATGTCAGGGAAGAGATGGTAGTCACTTGGGGCTAAGTCCGTGCTGTAGGGTGAATGTTTGACAACACCCCATCCAAATTTATCGTATGGTCAACATTCATGGCACCCACCTCGTGCAAACCTTAGCATAGCCGGGATGCTCTGTCAAAATCTTGTCAATAGAGGTTTTGCTGACATCAGGGATCATTTCGGAGAGCTTACAAACCGTCACTCTTCGATCTGAGAGCATTGCTGCCTCCAATTTTGCGATTGTTTGGTCAGAAACAAATGGCTGTCTGGAACGCTCCTCATCATGGACATCAGTATGCCCGTTCTTAAACTCTGCACTATTTGCGGACGTGTTGTGCGTCCATACCATTGTCTCTATAGATTTCCCATAGCTGGGAATAGATTTCTACCGGCGCTATGTTTTTAGCAGACACTAAACGAATCACCAAGCGCAGCTCACACCTGACAGGCGCAGCGAGGGGGAGATCCATCACGTACGGCTGCCAAGCCAAGACTGAGCGCCGCAGGCAGCTTGCTAGGGAAGGGATTTGGAGTGGGGGAACCAAGGTACACTACAGAATCGCGGGATCTACCATAACAGCGCTTTTCAGGACTGTAGCGCTATGCGAACCTTATTTTACGGATAATCCTCGTAATATACAAATCACAATTTTTTAATTTGTGCATAAACCTGTTACATCAGTATTACCTGGTAAAACCATAAGCCTAGTCTTATTTTTCATTAATTAATAACGGAGATTAAAATATGCAAATTTAAATCCTGACCCAATAGTCAGGAATTTTATGTTGTCAAGTTTTTTATTCATATTTATTTATGTTATCAATTTCAAGTATAAGACTGGTTACAGTAACCTGGAGGCTGCAGCTGAGTGTAGGGCGGGGGCTCGTGTGAGTAGGGCGGCGGGTCGTAGGCGGGCGGCTGGTGCACAGGCGGGTGCGGTAGGGGCAGCGGGGTGCGCGGCTGAGGGCATGATGTGCTCCCCACGGGTGAGAGCTCGCTGGCGCTGGCGCTCCCGGGTGCACGGGGGCGCCCGCACGCGTTGTTTGCGCCTGTTTGCATCAGCACCTGCCCCTGCAGCGCCTCTCGGACGCATCTGAAACACGCGCCAATGACAAATATAGTATAGTAAAATCATCAAAACATATTCCGCTATCTTATTTACAATTTTATTTTATATAATATTTACCCAACAAATATTACATCAACTTCTCTTCTTGCACAGTAGATGCAGAGGTACGCAGTAGATTCATTTAGTCGGCAGAGATAGCTAAACATCCTCAAGTAGAAATTTCTGAAACGCAGGCCATGCGGGAGGCCATTTTATCTTATATATTCTTTATAATATAATTTTCAGTTATTAGTATTCAAAAATATAATATTACAATGAAGATGAAGATGCTGAGCTAAGCGAGAGGTTTTACTAGAGTTGATTACAAAACCACATGATCAGGGAAGCACTGAAACATTCTGAGAAAATCAAAAGGTAAGAGTCTGCCAATTAGCTCCATGGAGGTCTACAATGTTAATGTTCAATGCAAAAAGTTACTTAAAATGTGGACTAAAAATCTGGGATCCATCACCCCGGTAGTGAAAGACTAAGAATGAGGTGACTCCGAATAATGGGTACAGAAGTTAGAGAGCTAGGTTACCTTCTTCCCCCGGTCGTGCTGGATCCGCTCCGTGTCCTGAAGCATCTCCTGTCGCCACAGTTCAAAGAAGTAGCCGGGATCCGTGTAGAACTTGAGACCGTCACGACCGTCATCTCGACACGGGTTGAGTTTATCTAGGGGAGGCGGCCGCTCACAGCCGGCGTAGGTCTCCTGCATGGCCGTGGGCATCGTGGCTCGGGAGAAAATCTGCTGGTCAAACTGTGTCGAGCTCTTAAAAGCCTTGCGCATCTGGATCTCTTGCAAGGTGGCTGAAAGAGAAACAATAAACGTTTATTAATTTGAATCTTTATAAAACATCTTCCAGTTTATATTATGTATTACATACACCGCAGGAATGGCTTAAAGAGTTGGATAAGTACCGTCTTCAGATGTGGAGTCGAGGTGGGTGACCTTGACGGCGAGCCTGTCGAGGCGCGCCTGCAGGTGGGAGGCACGGGCCGCCACGCCGCCAGCCTCGCGCGCCAGTTCACCAAATAAGTCCTCAGCATGGCGGGACAGAGATGACAGCTGCCTGCAAAAGTAAACAGATGACTATTAGACAGTATGCAAGACAGAGGGCGCAAGCACAAGAAGATTATCATTATTGAAACCGGGGTTTTTAAACATTTTAATATGCCGAGCATTTTGGATTAGAGGGGAGTCCACAGACCACCACAATCATCATGAATCAAATTTAAGTGCAAAATTATAATTGCGTCACGAGTAAAAGAGTTGGACAATTCATACAGTATTAACCTTGATGAAAAACGGAATGAAACAATTAATTTTTAAACGCCCAGTGGTCCCGTACGGAACCGCAAATTTGCGTTGTTCAATGCCTAAGCAGGCCAATGTTTGTAATGTTTCGTCGCAAAATAGACTCTTCCATGAACTTACTTTAATACTATTATTACAAATTAATGTAATCCGATTGTGAAATGAACCATAAGCACTTCCTGTATGGGACCGTAGGACATTGAACGACGCAAATCTGCGGTCCCGTAAGGAAACCACTGGGCGTTTAAAAATTTATTGTTTCATTCCGTTTTTCATTCAAAACAATTAAAATGACAAATACAAAGATTCCAAAAAATATTGATTGTAACTATCTTTTTGATACTGTATATCAGTGGTGTATGGCCCATAAAAACACTGGAAGTGCTGCATCCCTTGAAATTTACGCCGAAAAAGTATTATGATTTAACAACATTTCATTATATAAAGTGCGCATTCGCAGCCGCAGCCATGGTGATTGTGAAGTGCTGAGCGCTGTGCACAGAGGCAGGCGCCATACAAGCTGATCACTATCTAGCGAGTGTCGCACATGCACACTTGAGCTCAGTCAATACTCCTGCGGTTGCATTTGAGTCGTCCATTCGGACTACGCACGGATGCTCTTGCTGAAGGCGCTTATAAGAAAAAATTTCACCGCTAAACAATCATCTCTAGGAAACTTTTGAAAAAAACGACTTAAGTAAGATAGAAATAAAAATAATATTAAATTGTGGATATTTTATATCCAATGACACTTGATTAAAATCCACCGCAGGTCACTGCTGTATATCCATATTTTTCAATTCTACAAACACGGGAGCACCTGGACCAAGATGCAGTGCCAGTGATCAGTGAAGCATCTCTAAAAACCACTGCATTAGAGCTAAATAAATATATACAGACATTTACTTTATTTAAACAAACAAATTATCAATCTCAGTAAATGTCAGATTAATTTAGATAACTTCTTACAAAGTCATCAACCCTGAAGAAGACCCCTGCAATGGCAGTCGAAATATTGGTTCAAAATAATTCGCCACCCACGGCTAAACAAAAGCCACAATACCAGTCAGATTAATTTCTCTGTAATATAAATATTTGGCTACTTCGGTCATGATTCTCCAGACACTGGTGCACTGACCTGACGGTGTTGGCGAGCGTGCCGTTGGTGACGGCCTCGAGCTCGCTGGGCACGCTGAGGTGGGCGGGCAAGGCTCCCCGCGCCACGTGCACGGGCGCCACCGCCCTCTTGGGCAGGGGCATCACGCCACTCGCTCAACACCTCAGCACCACAACACTACACACCGCAACATCACACCAACTGCAACAGAAAATACAATAATATACTCTTTGTGGTTATATAATACGTTAAAATAATCAAAACAATAATAATACAGTGTCCATGAATACCTAAATCATACACATAAATTATACTTATCAAGATTGACTTAATAATTGAGTCTTAATAAAAGGCAAAAGAAGTTTAGGAGAGCTTTTGGGAAGAAAAAATTTAAGTCATGGCTTGAAATTAAAATATTATTATAGTTTTTGTTGATTAACCACTTAACGATTTTACACACCATTGGTGAGAAGTAAATCCATGTTTCTGGAATTACACACCTATGTGTGTGCAAATGCATACAAGAGAGAAAAAATGTAAAGAGTGAAAAAATTTAATAAATAATTTTTTGGATAAAGAAATTATAAAAAGCGAATAAGTAAAAAAAATTTTTTTTATTACATTTATTTATATTTAATTTGAGGAAAATCGTGATCAATTTTAACCCTTTCGCATCGGTTGTCGGCATATGCCGTCATAAGATTCCCCGACCAATGATAGGTTGATGTGATATATCGTTTTGCTACTTTCTTCAGTTTTTTTTGCTTCATCTGATAGCTAAAGGATACAAGAACCAATGTGATATATGAAAATAGAGCAGATAAGTATATTTATGCTTCAAATACTAGTTTTATAATTGACAGTATAATTTGTATTCAAACCGAGCCGTAATGAAAGGGTTAAGCAGTAATGTATCATTAAATAGATGCAATAAAACTTTTATTTTAATACATTCTCTAATAATAATAAATGATCGAATTATTTGTTTTGCTAATCGATTTCATAAAAATATCATAATAATCATAATTATTAGATTTTTTTTCACATTGTTCAATAAATAAAGTATAACAATTTTAATTTAATACAACGAAAAAGGAAATCAAAACGAAATACTCATTTCAATATCGATTTTAAAATTTCCACATCAACTTTTATCGACAATTTTGTTAGTTAATTATAAATAACAAATTAACATTGCTTCTAATGTCTTTTACTGCAACTCTGGCACAATTGATGTGACATTCCATTACCACCAGGTCAAATGGTCCTTGCAAAATGGTATATAAAGGACTAATATAAAAAGTAAGTTATAGTTTCACAGAATGAGATAAGAACAAGTAAATTAGGGCGCATAGCGGTTAGTACAAATAATGAAGGGTGAATTTTTATTCCACTTTAATATAAAGAATCACTGAAGTTACTCATATACCTACTTGTATAATACTAATTAATTCCTTTTTAAAAATATGAAAACTGACAATTCAAAAAATACAATAATAATAAATGGTATTTACATGCGCCAAAACTATTAATGTGCGCCGCCGTATACGAAATTATATATTTTTTACTGATACTTTTAATCGATTTCTAAGCTTTTTAAATTGCTAATTGGTGTGAATTCGATCCCTCGAAGAATGCATGTCATAAGCCTCATGCCTAGTAAGTAAAATTTGTGGCAGGCGAAAAATTCCATAAACACCACCTATTCAGAGTGAGTCTCCGTAAAATTAGATGAAGCGTGAATGCCGAGCGCTAAAGTCTAATGATATTGGCGGATCAATACTCTATATTATATCCCATTATAGAACAATAAAATCAAATCACCAATGCTTATTTCTCTTCTTCTTCTTCTTCGTGTCAGTGACGTCAATTTATTTTTTCCAATATCTGGCAACATCGATAGCTCGTATGTTGCCCAGCATTAGGTCCTGAGATGTGCAACTTGTTGGGCACATGGAGCAGCATCTTAGGTGTGAGGCGGTCTGCAGGTATCCACAGACGCACAATAGTGTCTCTCCCTGCCGAAGCATTCCCCACCGATCGAGGTTGTCCTTTGTTCTACCAACTCCAGTTCTTAATCTGTTTAGGGATTTCCAGGTCCGTCACTCAAGGCTCTTGCCAGTTGGGAGGCCTTCCTTTGGAGTAATGCTTATTTCTAATTTGCCTAATTAAACGATTTTAATGTTGGTATGTAATATTTTACAGTTTAACGATTTATTTTATTATTGTTAGATTGACCAGAAAATTGCAATAGTATTCAACGACAATGCAATATTATAGCGGAAGGGAAGTAGTCTGATGATGGAAACCGAAGATATCAAACTATATCATAGAAAAATGTTCATAAATAAAGCAAACCCACAAGTTGCGTAGTCTGCTCCTGTGTGGTATCTCATGTCTGATAAAAATTGAAGATGACTATGAGAAGTTTAAAAAAAAACCTTTGAATATGGGCTGGATCGATTATTGTTTCTTGTTATCTGATCTAAGATAAGAAGTAATTTAAAAAAAGAGGATTATTATTTTAACATTACTTAGCGCTCCGAACTACCAGCGATGTGTTTGGAAGTTTACCGCTGACGACCCCGCGACCTCCAGCTGACAATTGGGGCGCACTACGTCATGAGTTAAGTCATATTGACTGACGCACGCCACAGAGCCAGGCACAACCCGACAGTGCGGCTCAGACAAGAGATCCGGAGATTGCCAATTACATCACATTTTATATACTATATCCGTAATTTTTTTTAAATTTTGATGTTAGTTTTGTCGGGCTGAACCGCACCTTAGAACGAAATGGTCCAGGCCTTAGGAGTGTCGCAATAATCATCATATTTTCTTAAAAAATCGGTAAAATCGGCAATCTTTTGATAGACGAGTAAAAAAATTAAGAGATAAGAACGGTTTCAGTGGATCGGAGTTTACTTTAATTTTACTATTCAAAAAAGGTTTATTTAAAATATAATACTAAATTATTACGCGTACATATTGTAATATTTATTTTGTAATAAACATATACTATCGTTCGTTTATCAATGCCTCCTATTTAAAAAAACAGTTATAATGAAATTAGACGCTTATCACCGACTTCGATTATTACACAAGCCGTTAATATGTGAGAAGTTGAAGCCGCTTTAACTGAGTGCAATCTTAAATGCAAACCTTGAAAGCTTATATCTGATAAAAACAAATTAGTAAAACGCATACGAGTATACGTTACACAATTTTCCGTGCCGTTTATTACGAATAGCATCTGTATTTTATTGAGTGGTAGGAAAATATCCAGATGTATCCATTATCCTTCAGCAAATATATACATTAAAATCAAACTTGCACAAATATAAAATAGGTATAAATAAACGGTAAGGAAAATCACGTATTCCCCTAGCATATCATACGTCCTTACATAATTTAATGTTCTTGTTTATAAAACGCAACCTCATGTTTATATAGGCACCAAAAATAAAAATAAAAGTTCGTATAAACTTAATGAATAATAATAAGCACTCTTAATATAGAAACACCCGCGATAGAACGAAGACATGTATAATATATTATGAAATGTAATATATAAATAATTTATCCAATACATGTATGTAGCTACCTTATATTTGCCCTTTAGAATAATATAAGATTAGAAAGTTTGCGTTTTCCTGTGCTCTATACCGAGTGACATTAACGAAGGTCAAATCGTTTTCAAAAATGTCCAATGATATTATAATTACTTATAACTTCAATGGCTTACTCTAGTTCAATGAAAATAAAACCGATAACAATTATGCCTATCTTCAGCTTCAGTCATGTTCGAAGCAATATTAAAATGATGAGCATACTATAACTTATTGGCAGTAAGTAAAATTGTCCTAATACTCGACACGTTCCACACACACTTGAGGATTTGTAATGAAATGTAGGCATCAATCGAAAAAAGTAAGAAATTCATAGTTTCATATTTTAAGGCTACACTTTGTTACGAATAACTATTTACGTATATGAATAGTTCAAAGGGATAAAGTAAGAATGCGTGTAAATGTTAAATGAAGGGGTGTCTTTGAAATTCCAGTGGCGTGGATCACCAGGTGGGCAGGTCCTAAAAGCACGCTGAAGTTTCGGCAGTCGACATGGCAGCGTCAAAAAGGTCAATCAATACATAACGCGACCAGTGCCGCCCACATTTAAATTCTAACCATCAAAGTCGCAGTACAGACAACGACTAAGGAAAAACAATAAGAGCTCGCCACGCTGGATCGATGGCCAGATTGGCGGCAGCACGCGATGAGATTGACAGGAGATCTTTAATACTAAAAGTAATGCATTCTCAAAAGTATGAGATATATAAGAATCATTGATATGTAACCTCCGAAGAAATAAAGTGCCTCGGTGATGCAATCAGAGCAGGACTCTTCAGAGCCATATCCGGCTAGATGGTATGACATCATACAATATCAGTCTATTATGATAGCAATATTATGTAGCTACGTTTATTGTTTCATCGGGCGCTCCAGGAAGTGAAATGGCAGTGAACAGTCACGGGCCGGGCCGCCTGCTCCCTCCCCGCCAGCGTACCGCGTCCGCTCCAGCTGAATCAACCTAATGGAACACTTCTAATGTGCCCGTTGTTTCTATGTCAGAACGTCCAGTCCACAATGGGTCGGAACATGGAGCAACATGGTACAAAACGGCGGTCATAGCTCAATGGTCAAAGCGTTTGCTTTGCAAGCCAAAGGTCGTGGGTTCGATCCCCGACGTTAAAAAAAAAAGTATTTTTAATCGATTTCTGAGCTCTAAAATACCCCCCTCGGTTGGTGTGAATTTGATCCATCACCCGTAAAATGTCAGTCATAGCTTATTAATTAAAATTGGTGGTAGACGAAAGTCGTCCCGTGACGACCACCCATTCCTAGTAAATTCCTGTAATAATAAAGGATGATGCGTGAATCTCGGGCTGTAGTCTATGACGTTGGCGGATCAACACTCCACATGCAGCGTTTAGCCATACACACCATGTTAAGCGTCATAGAATACCACAGATGAGACTTCAAAATTACTATCACCATTTGTCGGTATTTTCCTGTATGTGTTTACATGACACGACAAATCATCATTTTTGCAATGGGAGGAATACATTATTTTAATCAAAACATTAGATTTTTTTAACTTATGGCCGAACGGTATCAATGGTAATAATATTTGTTTCATAGTTTCATTATTATAAATATAAATAAATCGGACTTATAAAAAAGTGAAATTATCACTTTGCTATTGATAAAACAAAGTATCAGTATGTAGCCTACTACACAATCCTAATTATTTTGCGCAAAATTAATTATTACATGTTACGTAATTATTTGTATGTATTGCCTTGTTAAAAATTCCTTCTCGAAGCAGTAATCACACGAAAAAGAGTACGATACATAATATTGAATACAGGCCGCGACAGATAATAGCAATCGTAAAATTTGATAACAAAAATAGATAATTGAAAGTAATGTGTCCATTGCTTATTTCTATATTCTCGTAGGTGAAGACATAACATGTTGTAAGCGTAAGGAGCGCCTCACTTCACGTTCCATTCAATGATTCATGCTCCCCATTGACAGCACAATGCAAAATTCATATTATTTATGTGAAGGTCGTCCTATGTAAAAACAAATGCAATCACTTAACTCCTAAGCGCTCGATCACTAACTGTAAATACCCATACAAGTGTACGAGTATATTTGCAACGATATACCCAGTAGCAAACGTTCCTCTTATAGTCCATAAAGAAGTGCGATATTAAAAACTTAAACAATCTTCTCAATCTACATATTTACACAACTCAATGGAAGTCAAAAGGGGAAATTAAGTATTTCCCTTTTCAGTCAAGTAAGAAAGTGACCCACAAATAATTACAAACCATACAAAAAAACCATAGAAAATTCACAAAACCAATACACATCCTTACCACATATAGAACCAGCAAACCCATTTCCTGGGTTATATGGCTGTATTTATTTTAAAATACACATACTTCTCAACGAGGCCAGATGATTAATAACCCGATGATCCAGCTTACATTGCCAACATATTTTTAATAATATTGTATAATACATTGCAAAAATGGACTTCCGAGGCGTCGTTTGGGTCACAATTATCATAATATTATACCTTATATTTGCCAAAATTATATGTTCAATAATACATTTGAAGTGACTCAGTCGAGTTCTCAAAACGCACGTAATGGTCCCTCGGGGTGCGGGGCGAGTGCGGGTGCACCGCGCGGTCCCCCGTAGGGGCGGGCGGGAATGATTCAGTCTCACAAGGCGGGGAAACCAACAATATTGTCTTTTATTCAGTCATGGGGAGGAAAGGTCGAAACATATTTTGAATGCGTGTCATTCAGAATCATCGCGTTGCAGAAACAATTCTATGTAAAATTTTACCGAAAGCGGAATAGGTTAATAATATTGTCACTTGAAAAAAGTGTACCCCTCAGAGCCGTATTTGCAGGTAGATAAAGAAATAATATTTATTTTTAAATTATGTTTTTGCGCAATTCACATACCTAACTAATCAGCATGTAAGTCAATTATTAATGTTTTAAAAAGATAAATTTCGTTGCAAATGTAAATAAAAGTTTTTTGAAATTATTTTATAGTATTAATGTAAAAAAAAAACATTTGTATAAATGAGTGCAGTAAAATGTCAACATACAGTAAAATAAATTATCAGTAGATTATGTTGAAGTAACGTAATAAGTTCCAAAAGAATGGTTGCTGATGCAGAAAAAAAACAATCAAGTAAGAACAAAAGTTGCCCCAGTAATATAATATAATTGAACACTTCCTGCGAGTTCTAATTTCACGGTATGTAACTCAATTTTAACTAAATCGATAACTGTTTGTTAATAAACGTTACTTAATAAATCATGTAAATGAAAGAGAGTTTAGGGTTTAAATTATTATGGTTCAATTCCACCTGCCTTCTGTACCATTCTACTCCCTTCCTCTAGGTCGTAAGCTATGCTGATATGTCACATATGTATTTGATTGGATTTCTACTTATTTGATGTTAATAGTAAGTCATTATAGTTTACAAACTATAGTTTGTCTTGCATGTGATCTGACAAAGGACCGTCGGTCCTTAGAGTAGCTTAGGGAATGTGGTTGGGTCCTTCCGATGTGATAGGTCTTACTCGTATACCTCTGACAGCCCTTGCACATAGCTGGTGTTTCTATAATATTGCTGCTAAATAACACCACTATTGAGATAAGAGACGTGTCAACAATAGACTCTGCCACTCGTATTAGCCTGGCGCGGCGGTCAGTGCTAGAAGTGTTGACTATAGTATATCAACCGTGTAAGAATGTTCGGAAAAAGTTGGAAGATTCCTGATTATGGTGTAGGCCGGATCAATTGAGAATGTTCGGAAGACCGATGTTAGTGAGAGTAGAATAAAATTGGCTTAGTAAACCGAAACACGCAAAAGAACATACATTTACTGTAAAAAATGTGATTCTCGTGGAATTTGAATAGCAGTGCGTATTCCAAGGCACATATTTTACATATACATACACCAATAATATGCTGGATAGCGATGGTTAAATTGATAGAAGAGATCATGTTTCGTCTTCACAATGTTTCGCCTTCGGCACATATTTAGTTTCTTGGCCAAACCTATCAGTCTCGTGACATCATGAAAAAACAACAACCGTATACAAAAGAGACGAGTTTCTTCCGGTGTCACCGGAACGGAAATGACTAAATGTGGACTTGTAGGTAAAGGTCAAGAAGGCACTAATGTCACTGCAACGTTTAGCAGCTGGAGCTATTGCGCAATATACTCTGGCCTATAAAATCATGATCCATGTCATAGTTTAATACATTATTGGCATCTAAGACCTATCCACAAACATCTCTAGTCGGGATTAAGCTGGTTACATCTGTATTTTATCTAAAAATTCACAAATAATGCACCAGGAGTGATCTTAATACGATTGACTCTTCGAAGCCCCAAATGACCCCGATAGTCCGACATGCCGCAGGTCGACTCAATTTATACAGCTAGCCAACAAGCCCGCATGTAATCACAGGCTATTACAAATACGTCAATACAGATAGCTCAGAATGTGACATCATTTTAACATAAGTATAGTAATGTGCGAGCGAAGGTTCTCATAATGGTGTCCGCAGTCCCCCCCTAGTGCAGTGCTCCGCAACCGGTGTGCCGTAAGCCGATACAGGTGTGCCGCGATCAAATAAGGCAATATTAAAAATAAATAATTGTACAACGGTCCTCAATCTCCCAGCGCCTATCGCCTATTTATGTAGACATACAACGAGGTACTTGCTTTATTAAGTTCTAAATGAACTTAAAAAAAAAGTGAAATTGATCAAATTAATATCTATTTTTGGCTTTTGGTGTACCGCGGTATTCAAGGTGAAAACTTTGGTGTGCCGTAGAATCCATAAGAGTAATTTGGTGTGCCGTAGATGAGAAAAGGTTGCGGAGCTCTGCCCTAGTGGGTACCGCAAGAAATAAACGTCGTCCACATTTTTACAGTTTCTTTATTCGTAATTTTTCTGTTTATCGAAATACATTAAAGTAATACAAAAAATATTATATTTCAGGTCAGATAATAGTCCAAAAAAACCCTAATTGGGAATATTTTGTTTTTTTTTTCAAAATTTCAAATACAACAAGTGAAAAGATGTACGAGTATGTACTATATAAAAGGGAGGAAAAACTAAGATTTTGTGTACAGCGCATTTCCGTTTCAATTATACATGAACTGAAATGTATTTGGTGTGTCACGTAGAAAACAAAACAACATGGCCAAATTGAACACCTTATAAAACTCACTAACGCTTATCCATCTTCAAAATGGTAAATATCATAGAATTTGCAGACGTGATATCTTCATAACTGCCTGATGGTATTCGCCTGTGTATTTTTACACAAAAAAACAACTGCTTCAAAGTAAAAAGTGTGTAAAAATTGTGTTTTAATCAAGTCACCTTGCGACTAAAAAGACGTTGCGGTAAGTAATTTAATAGCTGACAGATCAACAATAAAATTAATTTATGTGGCTGATGTCATGGTGGAGGGTCCAGATAAAAATTGTAATATGATCTCAGCAGCATGGAAGTAAGTTGGTGATCGTCAAGACTTTGAATAATTGGAAAGAAAAGCAATTTAATTATTCTAAATGGAGAACACCGTTCAGGCGAGTTTTGGAGTGATGTTGCGTAGTCATAAAAATTATCGTAGGCCCCGCATCTCCTCACAGTGGCGTTACTACCGCCTAACAGCGAGTACAAAAAAATGTATTGGCGTATTTGAATGAGATATATCATAAGAGTTGTTTTCCCACCACAATAGCCTAAGATACTGTAGCTATATTTTGGATATGCTCTCATAATTTAAGTATAATTATGTTTTTACTCAGGAGATCTTTTTCAGGAAAACAAACCAAAAATGCATTTAATCAAAGCCGAAGTGGTCTTATCATACTACCGTACGTATTCAGAAGTAACATGCAAATTTGACATAATTTACTGACAGTTTGGCAATTTGAGGTGGCTCTATATCATGGGTCGACAACCTTTTGTTGTAAAAGGGCCAAATATTTTTCATGGGGATCAGTGCGGGCCGCACTTGCAGTAGGTATACATACAATATTTATGTACAAATATTTTAGTTTTAAAAATAAAACGCTAAGTGTATATTTTAACGACATTTATTGTATTTAATAAAATCAATGTTCCCTTTCTCGCTTTCTTTCACTCGATTGTGTATAATATCGTCCGTCATGTGCGTTGCGGCGAGAATCTCGCGGGCCGCACCAAGATGTCTCGCGAGCCGCATGCGGCCCGCGGGCCGCAGGTTGCCGACCCATGCTCCATATGATCCGAATTCGGAAATTAAATGGACCCTCTAGTGTTACGGCTAATATAAGTGAATATGATTCAATACGGCCGATCGTAGATCTCAATGACTTAACAGAGTGTACGTGAGTATTCCAGGCGAAGTTCGTTCCTTGCAAATAGGTTACGCCGCTGTCGGCTACAATTGCCGGTAATGGCGTGCGACCAAAAGTGGAGCAATAATAAATAAATGACTCCAGAAAACAATGCGGTTAAAAGTAGTTAACCAGTTGGCCGCACACGATTTCCGTTTATTATTTCACCGGGCGATATATCCGGCTCGGTCTTCGGCGGACAGCCGAACTCTTGCTGGAACCACACAAGATAACACGAATATCCGAGTCACCGGGTGTCGGCGGGAATGGATCGACAGGATTCAAACCGATGTTATTAGAGTAAGCAGTTCGTAAACACTATCGCCACATCAATAAGGAATGTCGAGACAACGAAATTGTCATAGCTGAAAGAAATTGTAACAAGCTGCCATTTGCTGAGTGACACTGAATGACATGAACTAGAAAATAATCGTAAGCAGTAATCGTATAGCGATCGATTGCTGGCGCTGATTCGCGGGCGATATTTTTTTACACGGCTTAAATAAATGAGCCATGAATTAGAATACAACGGGTGGTAAAAATAAAATTGACCTTTGTGTTGAGGTTAAATATAGACCGACCTTGTTATATTTTAAGGGACTTTGGGAAGAACCCTTCAGATACCAAAAGTGGCGATGTCATCGAATAACATCTCATTAGTACACAAAAAGATGAAAATAGACATCCATCCCCTCGGTACCCGCTGCTCCGCCAACACTGCCGCTGGGCGGGGCCCGGAGAGGCGGCACAGGACATGCAATAAAGGGCGGGAAATGAAACATGACTGAGCCGAAATTATTATTTTTAAATGTTGACACGAATCAAGGTAAGTATACACGACACGTAGCCTGCAGTGATTAAAGACATGGTCAAAAATGTTAATGCCATCGTTATTACCATCCATCACTATTTATGTATATCTATAAGCAACGATTTGCATCAAATACGTCGTGAAATATCATGATTACTTTCTTCATTAACTGAAAGATTAAAAACGTAAGAGTATAATTTTTACATTTTGCGTGCAGTACCTTATACAATAATAAATTGCATAATTTTATTATGCGGAAATGTCCCGATGTGTTGCCACACTTAATTATCAGGTAGCCTAGTCCTTATGAGATCTGATCCGTCTACGGTCGTTTCACGTTCAGACGCCTAGGATCGTCATCCATACCAGCCAACTCGTCAGCCAAGTTTCCGGTTCTCGCACTCGGACCGAATGCTAATTGTGCGGGACCTCCCTAAACGAAACAAACAATGCTAGAATGATGAGCCTAGGGAGGATCAACTCAACAATAAACCATGAATAATAACGAAGCAAGTATAAAAACATGTATTTCAGTTGGACAATCCTGCAACCGATGTGTATTCGTTTGCGATTATTGTGTACATAGTTATTTGTTATCAGTTGAAGATAACAAGTGAGAATCTAAAATAAATATTAAAGTTTTTTAAATAAATATTTTTTATCTTATGATTAAAAGAAGCTACTTTTTTAAACCATACACAACGTATTAAGTTAACAATATGATTCAAATAATATAAAGATTTTGACAAAGGTAAAAACATAGAAGGAAGAAATGACATACACAAAGTCTTCCCTGGTGCACAAATTTAAGAGACACTAAACGCCGAAATGTTCATGTGCACAAACCGATCTGAAGCTAAATGCGGTTAATCAACGACTAAAATGTTAGTGTTAGGTATTTAGAATTTATTTACTACCAGTAAGAATAAATTAATAAACCGTCACTCTTACTGGTGGACAATGATGTCTTCTTTAATAACGTTAAGACTTTTAACTGGCAATTAATCGTGAAACTGCATAATCGAAATGGTCTATTTACTTAAATTTGATAAAATAAATATATAAAATTAATAAAGTGGACGAACAGTTTGCGTGCTGATGCAGTTAAATCATTCTACACCAAAAAAAATCGGCAACACGACTCATTTCGCAATATATCAGTTTAACCTTTTTAGTACTAGCTCCTTCAATTATTATGCATAATATTTGCTAAATGAAGTATTGTATATGAAATTAACAACCAGTATTATCGAATATAAAATTGCCACAACTAATTATCCGTGGTGATATATACAATGAAACTAATTCTTCAGCTACCATAGAAACCACTATGAAACACTGTGACTACATTTTCTTTTTTATAAAAAGTTGAATATATTAATAGCGCTTGTTCTATAATTTAAGAAATAGCAAACGTTGCAGTTATAACAAGCAAAGGAAATGATTCCCGTGTGATGATGGATCCCTCCTGGTTGTGGTGCGATGGCCGCTCAGCGCTCGCCGACCGGAACAACCAATCAATGGGAACGAGGAGCGACAAATAGTCAAGACTCGAGGGAACACCAGAGCAATCCAGATGGACGTTTATCTATCTAGTCACCAGTCGCCGCATAATTGCACGTAGGAAGCTCGCCGCGGTGCGAATTCTCGCTTCCTCAGACCGCCATTGCATGCTTCAGAACACCAGAGCAATCAAGAATCAATCATTACATCTATAAAATAGGAGCAGAGGAGCAAAACGATCATCGCTAAAAATACTGCAGTGAGAAAATATAATCCGTAGCCGAATTTAGTATCATTTTAATTCACTATCAGATTCTAAGACAAAAATAATTATTATTATAGCATCCGAAAACAATATACTCAATTTTGTTTTATATATTATAATATTTAGGCAGTTGCTAGGAAGTTGTGTTTAATAATAGAATTTCCGTAAGAAATGAAGAATAAATTATTATAAAACGTGATGGACCATGTCGTTAGGCATTTACAAAATCTCACGGTTGTCTAAAATCTCTATTCAATTCCAATTAACAACCGGAACACAATATGCACTACAAGAAAATCTTCAAATTTCTTCATTTTCATATAAAGCAGACGTGTACTCACGAGTCTATATAACTGGTCATTTTTCACATCGTATTATTCATGAATTACATACATACGGTAGGTAACGTTTAATGGACTATTCATAAACATTTTTTTGTAAATAGTAGTGAGAGAGCTTGTTATCACGGCGGATCTATAGATAATGCTAGTCACATAATATATTCTAATCAAAAATATATCATCCGACCGTTTATACAATTACTGTAGACATATATTATCAATTATAAAGCGCTAAATGCAGGGAAACAACTTTTAAGAATGTTATTCAATATTTTAGGCGTCGAGCAAAAAAATACGAAAAAAGACTTTACTTTTTACATTACAAATATTATAAAAAACAATGGATAAATAGTAACAATACAGCAACAATCATAACAATAAGCCTTTAAATTACGGAAGGAAATATTGCGCTTACGCAATTACCGTTTCGGATGTAGTCCGCGTCTCTTCGGAAAATTTAATGGGAAAAAGGCAAGAAAGTAATTTAAAAGCTGAATAAAAATTCTTAACGTTTGTTTTTTCGACATTCGGTGCACGATATTCCGCACGCTCGAACGAAATGCGGACGTAAAGGTAAAGTCTTGGGGGAGTCTATGAGAGCGTGGCGATCGGGAGGCGTTCGTATCGACTGTGGAAAATGCGTTGGGTATATTGGAAAGTTCAGCTGTTGTGTGTTGCGACTACAACTAATGAAAACATGGCGCGTGTTCTTCTTCCTTTTGTTCGAGACGGTCAAAGTGATTGCATACAGATAGCAACATGGAATACAAAGATGCTTCTTGCTATTGATAAAAAGAATATGCGTCTCTTCTAACACGGGGCCTGAAGTAACTTATGAAGTTAAAGTACAAATTTAGAATAAACTTTTCGGTATTCCCATTTAGATGTGTTTATTAACACTGAACTATGGTTTTCTTATTAACATACCTTCAGATTTTAATCAATCCTGGGCATCTCAAATTATATTTCTTAAAATGAATAAAAATCTATGTATAACTGATAAAATAATACTGACATACGAGTATGTTTATTAATGTTAACGAACAGACGATAGTGAAAATTAACGATATGGACAGTATCTTGCATAATAGATATTAAGCCTAAGCATCTTGTTGTCGTCTTACGACTGACTATATATTTATAATTGCCCGTCATTGAGGAGCACATCTTCAGGTGTGATTTCACCGTACCGGTTCAGAAGTATAGGGCGGTCCATCCCCAACAAGAGGCGGCTCCATACGCCCACACGCGGATGAACCCTCGCCAGTTTAGAGTTTAAACAGACAGTTTATACACAAAGTACATACACTCAAAATATAATCGCCTGGTTATTATATTTATAAGTATTTAAAAAAAACTTCAATCAATGCGGTGTTTCATTCTCAGAATGGGTAGTAATCATGGCAGAAATCTAATTTTTGAAGATGATACGCGTCCAGTCAAAATAAATGATGTGGAGTAAAACATAATACTCCAAATACGTGCATATCGGATATTATAAAATCTATTAGATACTAGACACGCCACTGCAAAATATATCTACTTCATCCACATAATTTTCTGTACCGCATACAAGGCGATGGTTATCACTTATCCGAAATGATAAAAATAGATACACATGTTTTGTTAATCAGTTTGGTGCGTGGAGTATTTTTTATTATCTTATCGAAAATTGTCCGTGGCTTTAGTTGTTACTATCATTGAATGACAAAGACGTTTGACAGTTGTGCAGTGGGTAATGTGAGTAAATAAAAAAAAAACTACGGTTTATCACTATTCCTACCATTTAACACAATTGCACACAATATTGTACTTTAGTCATTGAATAGTTGGTAAATTAATTAAAAATAGTACATCTGTTATCACAAGCCGACAGCATGGAAATACCGAAAAATGTATTTTATTTTCAAATGGGTGTGAAATATTATAACTGAATTATATATTACGTAATATATTTCGTTTATATATTAAGTTATATATTAAGTTATATATTAAGTTATATATTAAGTTATATATTAAGTCTTCTCTTATTCACAGAAGAGACAACTGCAGATTGTTTTATTCCTCTTGTGGGGATGCTATGAAGTAGAACACAATCGGTTAGGTTAGGTTAGGTTCTAGAGATGATGAGATCTATAAGAGATGGGATTAAAAGTGATTCGTCGGTTTTCGTAGAAATTAAAATTGAAGAAATATATTATTATGCAAATATAATACTGTTTAAGCACCACTGTTTTTAAGTCCGTGGACTGTTTCTTATAACTTGCATTAGCGCAAGGATAGAACAACATAATAAACATTGAACCAAAAAAATTCAGTAAACAGTCCAAACATTTTATGTTCAACACTGTAATATTTTTTTTTTAATTTATAAAAAAGTGATTTTTGTAAAAAAAGTATTAGCTGAAATAACATTTTTATCACACCCACAAACTCGAAAAATTATATTTGATGATGTCACCCTCTTTTTTGTAAATTGACGGAAAATATTATTATCAATAATAACATATTCAGGCAACATTGTTCATAAAATAATCTGAATAACATATAAAAGAGGCGTGCAGTATGATTAGCAGGATGATACATTTCAGTGGTAATTAGTGAGATATCTTATCAATAAATTAAGGCGTTAAAGGTTATAAAAATAAGTGTTCCGAATTTAATTTAAATGCAAAATACTAAAACTATTTATTAACATAATTTAATGCCAAAAATACACGTAGAATATTTACAAGAACCATGTAACTCCTACTTCTCAGGCTGTTTTCAAAGAATGTAGATCTTGGTTGCCTTGCAAAACCCAACCATTTCCACAGATCCTAGCCAAATTACCTGGGGAAATAAAAATAGTCATAATATTTAGGTGTCGTTTGTATGACTTTATCGGAGGATGCACGGATTGATTGAAAATCTTATTGGTGTAGGAGTGATCAATAAAATTAAAATATTTGTTTTTTTTTTAAAACTCAAAAAAATGTTAGTACATTAAATATAAATGAGAAAAAATATAACGTATCTTAATTACGATTGTGAGAGAAAATAAAGGTGTAAACAATATAATGTAATTTTATTTGATGTCGGAAGTACATATATGAAAATCATTGACATACGTCGTTCATTTACTAACAAATAGGTTATAATTCCGAATAAAAAACAATATTTTTATTCGCAGATATTGTTTATTTCGTTTAAATGGTAAAATAAAATTTCACATCGTTCGATCGATATCTAACGGGAGAAGCAAGTAGACACATAAATTTTAAAAAATGTGTTAAATTTTGCTAGATTTGCAATGGCAAGGGTTCCGGGGTAAACGCCTTAAATGTGGTCGAGATAGTGATCCGTATTATAAAGATCTATCGGGTTTTTATAAAACAAAACTAATTTGAGGTAAGACGTTGGGTATTTAGAAGAAATGGGATTAAATTTTTGATGGATGTGTATGAAAAAATATGCGGCGGGTTAATCTTGAAGCTGGAGTTGTCAAATGGTAAGGGATTGCACAAGCGACAGTCGAATGAAAAATGTTGTCGCACATACCTGGAGCTTATTCGCTGAAATTATATCCGAGATCGACTTCGGAACATGTAAGATGGGAGGGCACACACGGAACGGAACGCACGGAAAAATATCGGCACTCGGATTAGGGATATTACGCCCACAAACACGGAAAAATGGCGAGTGAACCAGCACCGCCTTCTGTTCGGGAGTCTTCTGTAGAGGAGCGTTCTCTGGCAGCTCGGCGACTGAGCGCGCCATCTGCGGCTGGCCAGCAAAACCGGAGCAGACCTCGCTCATACCGACACACAGTATTGCCAGGAGTAAACTGAGTGTTGTGCACTCTTCTGATTCGCGCATCTTAATTTTAAAAAAACATGTACCATATTACCAATGAGGTGTTTTTGAAATAAAAGTATCTCACTATATTATCTCTTGAATATAAATAATGTATGGATAATATTATACCTGTATGTCTGTGGATAATATGTCGGGTAAGCTGACTGAAATGACACTGAATTTCAATGTGTTATGACGAGGGTAAGGATCTAGATTAGTGTATCTTATGAATGGTTAATGTCTATCCTTGGTGAACACCCAGTTCTTATATACACGTTTTTCTGAAGGCTTAGTAGAACGTTAGTTTTCTTAGTCGATTTACTTGTTATTGATTTATGACTTACCACATGATGACTGCAGTATTATTCAGATCTTATGGCAGGAAGAAGATAAGAAATCTACGACAGTATATATAATGTAATGCTTCAATCACTCGGGAAGTTTTTGATCCAGGAGCACAGGGAAAAACTAAGTCTATAAGAGGGAAATATATTCACCAGACCGCGATGCCACTCTATCGAACGCCTTGGGAGATATCCAGAGCAACAGCTTGCGTCTCTCCAAAGCAATCAACAGATTTCCCCCAATTATGTGTGACATATGCCAAGAGATCGTCCCTTGACCGACTACGGCAGAAGCCATATTGCCGATCACACAGATCACTGGTCTCTAGGCAGTCCAACAATTGGTGGTTAATTAAGCTTTCATCACTTTGAAAAGAGTGATGTGATGGCAAGTTTTTAATGAATGTTATATATGAAATAATTTTATTAAAAACCTGATATTTGTTTTACTAACTAAAGACATGGCCCAGTGGAAATATATAACATACATACTCTTAAAACATAGGAAACATTGCAGTTTGTCATATTTAAAGAATAAAACTTGATTTAGATTTGTTGATTAAAAGGCGATATATTAAAATCAGCACTCATTCTGGAAATATAACAGTTTTATTGATATATTCATATCAGTACTAACTATTTGTACCGAATTCACCTTCCAAAAACTATTAATAATGCCTTAAAGGAGAAACCCTAATTGTTTAACTAAAAGCATGCATTATAGTATTTTTTAATTGAAATAGAATATTTAATTTTAACTTGAATGGAAAACCCTAATACCTCGTAGAAAAATTACCTCCAAAAGCTTTCAAATTCACCCCCAGTTAGACCAGAGCTCCGCAACATTTTCTCATCTACGGCACACCAAAGTACTTCTTCGAATTCTACGGCACACCAAAGTACTTCTTTGAATTCTACGGCACACCAAAGTACTTCTTTGAATTCTACGGCACACCAAAGTACTTCTTTGAATTCTACGGCACAAAAAAGTTCTCACCTTGCAAACCGCGGCACACCAAAAGTGTATATTAATTTGATCAGTCACTTTTTTTAAGTTCATTTAGAACTTAATAAAGCAAGTACCTCATTGTATGTCTACATAAATAGGCGATAGGCGCTGGGAGCTTGAGGACCGTTGTAAAATCATTTATTTATAATATTGCCTCATTTGATCGCAGCACACCTTGTATCGGCTAACGGTACACCGGTTGCAGAGCACTGAGTTAGACAACACTTCTAACTGGAGCATTATGTTCATAGAATAAGGGAATCATAATATAAAAAGGATCCGTGTAAAAAATGCTTTATTTATAAACTTAAAACTAGATAACACTTAATAAAAAATAAATAACCCTTAAAACTCATGATTTATTATAGTCCATAATTACATTTCAAATAATCAATAAGGAAAATATAATTGTGCACTACACATAGTCAGGAGCGTACAAAGCAAAAATGTATCTCATGTGGCGTGTCTACCGGGCTGAGACCGACACCTGCCACACTCGGATGGTGTTGTCACTGTAGCCAGCGAACAGGGTCTGGCCGTCAGTAGACCAGGCCAGTGACAGGCACTGGATGGGAACAGCCTTGGACGATTGGGAAACCACCTCGGGACGAAGTTCATCCACCATCTCCTTGCTCTCCAGATCCTGAGAGAATTATGAAAAATTTAGAAAATATTTACAAAATCTGTATATGATAAAAATCATTATTTTCCATAATAGCATGACTATCTGATTTATAAGGTACCAAAGTATTAAAAATAATCGAAAAATAATAAAGGCTAGAATTGGTAGCGATAAAAATGTAATATTATTAACAAAATTTAATTCAATCCTTTAAAGATATATAAAGTTTGACATACCCAGATTTTGATGGAGGGTCCGAAAGCAGCACAGAGCCAGTAACGGTTAGGTGAGAAGCACAGAGCTTGGATGATATCGTTGTGGTCAAGGGTGTGCAAGTGCTTTCCATCATTAAGGTCCCACAGCATGGCCTTGCAGTCCTTGCCACCGGAGGCACACAGAGAGCCATCAGGGGAGACAGTCACGGTGTTCAGGTACCCAGTGTGGCCGGTGTGGTTGATCTTCAACTTGCAGTTGGTCAGGTTCCATACCTAGCAACAACAAATTCAATATTCATTATAGATATATTTTTCCAAAAGTTGAGAAATATAATTGTATGAAAAAATCATAATAATTTGTAGTAATTTCGACATGCACTGGAACTAGAAATAGTATTTTTATTTAGATTGAATTAGTCGAATTTCTATGCATTTTTTTTATAGATAATCACCTTGACGGCACGATCCCAGCCAGCTGACACAATGATGGGGTTGGTGTGATTGGGCGAGAATCGCACGCAAGACACCCAGTCAGAATGTCCCTCCTCTTGGATGGTAAACTTGCACTCGGCAAGGGTGTTCCACAGCTTGATGGTCTTGTCGCGGGAGCCGGACACGATCTGACGGTTGTCAGCAGAGAAAGCAACGGAGAGCACATCCTACACAAATAAAACACAATATTATATTCCTGAAATCAAATATACTCTTCCATCTGATAATTCGGTCATATTCCACACCATAAGTTTACAATTAGGAAGTAGGAAAACAACTAAAATTAGTAGCTTTTCAAAAATTACATTGTACCATAATTGCATGAGAGATTTAAGTGGAAAAAATGGTAACTGAAACTAAGATAAACTACTTTCAATTTCCAGATTTCAATAATAATAAGTTTAAAAAAACTTGAATCTTTCAGCCATTATGATATGCCAGTGAAGAAATACAGGACCATTACTCACAGACTGAACATCGTCTGCAGCCCAGCAAACATCCTTTGGCTGATCAATCTTCTGCCCCGCATGGGCACTAAAACACTAACTGGATGCCTCAAATTGACGACACTTGAAATATAATTACTTAATCTTTTTCGATAGTCGCCATAGCATTTGAGCATATCTTCTGCCTCGGAAAGGCGCTATTTTTCGCACTCAAGTGAAAATTGATTAAGCTTTCACACCTTGGTATGACCCTCGAAACGGCGGGTGGTTTTGCACGCTCCAAGATCCCACAGACGAAGGGTCTTGTCCCAAGACCCAGACAGAGCGTAGTTGCCATCGCTGGACAGGACGACGTCCGAGATGAAGTGGGAGTGACCGTACAGTCTCTTGCTTGGGACTCCGTAGTTAACGTCGTTCCTTGTTAGTTTCCACACGATCAAAGTCTTGTCTGAAAACAATTGAAAATGTCCAGTAAATTACAGTTATCTTTACTAGCCTACGAAAAGTCGACGTGTAATATAATGTCAGTCCCATATCCGCTAACCGCTCACAGCTGTCACGTGGTTAAATTGTTTTTTGCATCATTATCAAACATATAATCGAAAAATAAACATTCCAACATAAAATAGATATTTAAAACATTTAAATATTACAATAGAATTACAAAAGAGATTAGTGATCGTAATAGAATTTTATGGATTCGTGGTAGAAGCTATAACTACGATTCATACTGGCTCAAGAGTACATAGCAATATGTTCAGATTTTAAATAAAGTCGTACCTCGAGACGCAGACAAGATCATATCCGGGTATTTGGGGTTTGTCGCGATTTGCGTAACCCACCCATTGTGGCCGGTGAGCTTGCCCCTCAATTGCAACGTTTCAGACATCTTCGGGTTTTGTTACGCCCAGCACGTCAAACGCGGACAGCGAAACAGCGAGAAAGAACGGATACGGATGGGAAGCGCTTAGCTACAGTCAAGAGACAATATTGCCAACATTTAACATACTTGATTATTGACCATTAGTTAGGTATCGAAGTTTCTTTATTATTTTTTAAGAAATAATTATGTTGTTGAAAATATGATCCATTTCGAAAAATTAATCATTTTTATGATCCTTTTTTTAAGCTCTATACATTTTCTAAAAGCTGTCTAAATTATAAATATTTTATAATTATATATATTTATATTTTATTAATAATGCGAAGGTAAGTTGCCAGATAAATAATATTCATAATTTTCTTAGTGTCAATCAATGCACGATTTTAAGTTAGCTCGTATATTTTTTAAATTTTCTATTCACGCGAGTTATAATTAAATCAATGGTTGAAATAAACGAATGAAAGTCTAAATAAAAAAAAATAAAATATATATATAATATTGCGAGTGAAAAAATGTAATTTATAACTGTATCAAATTTACAGTTAACCCTTCTACAACAAACACTTTTTTGTAACAAAAAAAAATCTGAGATGTTTGTGAAGATTTTTTTATAATGATGTTTTTTATGTCGTTACTTAGAATTGAACTGCCACTTAGAACTAAATAGTCCTGGCTTCAAAAGCATTGGGCTAATCGTTTGATTTTCTGAAAAGGTTTAAGCGGAGTTGACTGTATTTTAATTCATACATAATATCATAAAAATAAATATAGAAAAGGTGGATATATAATTTGAAACACAATTCCTTCTAGAAAAAGTAATATCAATTTTAAAAAGTAAAACATAGCAAAGATAAATCAAGAATTTGCTATACACACTGGTTTCTTCTTCAATGCCAACTGTGTTGATATTGGTATCATATATTTTTACAAATCTTCATCCGCGCAGCTTAGGTATTTACAGATACCGATATGGATACATAATAATTTTATTTCGTTTGTCTAAACTTTAGACTCTAAAGCAGTGGCTCTCACCCTTTTTGAAGTCACGGTGCACTTTTGATCGTGGAAAAAAATGGCGGTGCACCAGAATCAAGAGGTCAAAAAAATATATGGAAATCATTTTTGTTACATATTTATTTTAAAAAAATAGTTACATACTAAATTACATAAAATTTATTTGACATATTTTCTTTTTAATTTAAGTTATAGATTTTTTTTTATTAATATTGAATATAAATTTACTTCGTAAATTTTTTTTTAGATTTTTTTTTATATTTATACATGTTTTATTAAAATTATTTGTATTAAGATTTGAAGGTGAATGTAATCTAGAAAGGGGGTCATTTCTCTTCCAGCTCTTATCCACCCAAAATGACGTCCATGCTTAATAAAATTTAATTTATAATATCAATCAAAAATCAATCATTGGGATACCTGAGCTTGTTGGTTTATGCATATATCAGAAATATTTGCTCGAATATTTGATATAGCTACCCTCAATTCATCGTCTAAATTTGTAAGTATTTGTCGTTTTATATTTTTTATATTAGTTATTGTTGAGAAACCAAGCTAACATAAATATGATGTTGAAAATTGTAGCAAAATTTTCAGTGCCTTCATGTGAAGAACTGGATGTTCATCTTGGACAGAAATCGTATGAAAATCCACAATACGGTGTATCAATTGTAGCAAATGAATTTCGTATCCAGTCATAATTTTCTATATTTAAAGAAGGAAAACAATGTGCGATATTTTGTTCTAATAAAGTGAAATGATCTATTATCACGGAAAAAATTTCTTCGGGTATGTTTTCGTTGAGTGAAGGAAACATATCTATTTTTTTTTTCTTTTATTAGATTTTTCCGAAAAGTTATTTTTTCCTAAATCCTGACAATTCGTCAATGGATGACAAATAATTTTCGTTTTTTCCTTGAATGGTTGTGTTAACGTTATTTAAGTAATTAAAAATATCTGCTAAATATGCTACTTTAGTATACCAATCATTATTCTGAAGACATTTAACAAAATCATCCATACCTTCATTTCGAAAAACGATTAATAACTCATTCTTAAGTGCTATGAATCTAGAAATAACTTCACCCCTAGAAAACTACCTGAAGAAAAAGTGTGAAAAAGCAGACTCATATTTAGCTTCCATAGAAATGCAAAGTTTTTTAAATATGTGTGTTTTTAAAGGTATTGATCTAATGAAATTCACCATATTTATAATTTGATCTAGTACAGGTTTTAGTGCCGCTGGTAATGTTTTCGACACTAAAGATTCTCTACGTAAAAAACAGTGCGTAGATATAATATGAGGGTTTCTTTTCTTTGCAAGGGTAACAAATCCTTTAATTGAGCCTACCATTGAAGGAACACCATCTGTACGAATTCTTACACATAACTCCCACGATATTTTAAATTGTTCTAAATATAAAGAAATATAATCAAAAACATATTGTCCAGTCGTATTTTCGGTAAGTTCTTTGTAGTTTAGATATTAATTCACTATTTTATTTTCGATTATGAAACGAACGAACACTAGTAATTGTGCCTTACTGCTAATTTCAGTCGATTCGTCGACTTGTAAAGCAAAATGTCGTTAGAAAAGTTTATCGGTAACTGTTTTTCCAATATCATACGACATATTTAAAATTCTTATTTTTATTGTATCGTTTGAAACAGGAATTTTCATAATTTTATTTTTTGTTTCATCACCAAACATAATTTTTCTACTTCACAACATGCAGGTAAAATTAGAGACTCTGCTATAGTATGTGGTTTTAATTGTATAGCGATCAATTCAGCAATCACGTATGACACCAGTAGTGCCTTATCGGAAATTTTAACAGTTTTCTCAAAATATTTCGCTTGTTTTTTTTGGATGCTTAACAATCTTTCAAAGTAATCTTTACTTTTGGATGTAAGATCGGCGTGCTTCGTAATGAAGTGGCTATTTAACTTGTCGAGATACATCGCGCTATTGGACAAATTTTCTCCTCATACGACACATAGTGTAATGTGATATCCTTCCTCATTGATGCTAGTAAAACCGAAACGGAAAATATTCTTCAGAATACTGTCGATTAATTTTTCTGATTTTACTGGGTATATTTTCTTTTGTATGAGACGTATGATGTCTAATAATATCGCCATTACTTCTTCCACTTGTACTATCTGTGTCATTAATATTTTTTGGTCTGATTCACGATTTCGTTTGATTTTTTTTTTACTCATTTTCTCGCGGTGCACCTGCAACAAGCTCGCGGTGCACCAGTGCACCGCGGTGCATTGTTTGAGAACCACTGGTCTAAAGACAGGCGACTTCGGTCAAATTAACGTAAAGTCGTTGGGGATTATTTTTGTACTAAAATATTATAAATGCGTTCGTACCCAACGTGCACCTAGAGTTTTGAAAGTGTTGAACACTTAAACCTTTCATTACGGCTCGGTTTGAATACATATTATACTGTCAATTATAAAACTAGTATTTAAAGCATAATTGTACTTATCTGGTCTAATTTCATATATCACATTGGTTTTTGCATCCTTTAGCTATCAGATGATGCATAAAAAACTATTCTAAGAAAGTAACAAAATGATGTATCACGTCAACCGATGTCAACGGTCGGGGAATTTTATGACGGCATATGCCGACAAAGATGCGAAAGGGTTAAGATCCGCATCAACACTGCAATAAAATAAGCACCCGCGCAATTGGAATCCGCGCAAAAACTGTCATGTTTGAAAAAATAACATCCTGTTAATGAATATTATTTTCTTTACGTATTTGCATCATCAAATTCAACAAATTAATACAATCACCTGAGTCAATTAATTTTATTTTGTAGAACGAAAAAGAAAACAAAAGTTTGTTGCCATGGAATTAAAAAATGCAAAAGTGCGTAATCATTTTTCTATTATACATGCGATCACGTTTATTATTATAGCCTACATTGATGCTGTCAATTTGAGGTGGTGGCCTTAAATTCTTAAAGTATATATTTTTTTGTATTTTTTAAGCTTGGTATTTTTATTATTAATTAGACAAAAAAGAAAACGATCGCGGGTGTTGTCTGATGTGATGTTATTTGTTATAGATCTTATGCGTACCAGAAATTTGCTATTATAAGTAACTAACTATGTATGGTTTGCGTAAACAATAATTAAATATTGTAATTTTTAGTTGATACTTAAATAACTCGAGTGAATACGGGATATTTAACAAGTTATTAACTTCAAATAATAAAAATCTATAAGTTTGTAAAAAAACGTAGTTCTCTAAAAGTACCACCGGAGCGCGCCAGTGTTGCTGTAGCACGCATGACGTCACATCGGATTTGCGCCATTTTGTAACAGCGGACTCACAGGACGTCGCGGGCAGTTTCCACCGCTCGAGTCGCATGATTCTGTGTATCGACGAGCCCTAATATCCCCTCGCTCACCATTAACGTCCCGCGCGCCGATCCCCCCAACAACAAAACATGGAGGAGAAGACGTCGCTCAAGGAGCTCGACCAATGGATCGAGCAGCTAAACGATTGCAAGCAACTGACAGAAACGCAAGTTAAAGTGTTATGCGACAAGGTAATCGCCTATTTTGACCTTCTATTTTTATGCTTTTGCGTGCTTTGATAGTTGGTAGTCGTTATTCCGCTAAATATTTTTGAGTTTTCACGGCGCGGACTTAACCTAGCGCCTAACGCATGAATCATATTTTTCCGATAAAGATGGATTGTCACCTCGCCTTCATTGGCGTTTCCTGTGAGGCGTTCGCCGAGTACTGGCGGCTTCTCCACCAAGCAAATCATTCATCCACACACACGTCTATTTGTTATTTCTCAGCTTTCTGAGTCAAGGAATGAAATATTATTATGCACCACACCCTCCTTAAAATACTGCCTGTTTATATTGCAGATATGTGATAATATTATTAAAAGTCACCATTCATTAATTATTACTCAATTATACGTGTTATTTTACTTATATTCCAATAGGCATTAATCAATTCATCAAATTATTAGTTTGTCATATCATGTTGTTTTCATTTCTAATTTTAAAATTACCTACCATTGAATAAGATTATTTTTTGATTTTGAAAAAATATTTTATTCTTTGAATAATATTAATTTATGAACTTTAATAAAAAATGCTTTGATTATAAACCAAGAAGCTTAGCTGTCAATAATTATACAAAAATTAATATTTATTTATATATATTTTAATATGGCAATGCATCAGATGTGGCATAAAAATAATATTTTTACCTATTGGTAATAACGCAATGTTTATTACAATTCAATGGGACATTATATTTATAAAATACTCTATTGAGACTAACAATGTAAAACCTCAGTCAAGCAGTTAGATAATGTGTTAATATTTGTTATGTTGAAATTGTTCTCCTCAATTCACTTAAATATAAGTTTACTATTTATTACATATCTCAAATTACATCCTTGAATAATCACACTTCAGTCATCTGGGTACCTTAATTAATTCAAAGAATACAATATAATAAATAATAATTTATTTATTTATAAAAAAATGTTGCATTACAATATTCTTAATAAAAATTCTAATAAAATAAATGTTTAAGTCTTCTAAATTTTTGCTATGATTACGTTAGTTAGTTTAAGTACACCATTATGTCATGTTGCATCATTCATTATTGTCATCAGCATTGTTAGATGCTGCTTGTGGGAAGATGCTCAGTTGTTGTGTACTTCCTTGTAGCATAAATTATATTGTTTACATGTCATGCAGGATATTGATATCTTCCATCACTAGTGCAGTCTGCTTCTACTTTAACAATTCTCATTTATAAATTTGATATTTATTTATTTTTCTGAAGAAAAATATATTTTTCTAACGATTGTAATGACAGCATTGATTTATTATACATATTATTGATAGTATGAAAAATTTCCATTGTGGAATGTATTAGTCTCTCATTTGAAAAAAGTTTAAAAAATAAAAGTATTTTGCACGTAGGATGCATCAAAATATTTACAGAAAGAGCTACATTTGTATTTGATGCACTTCAACTGCTTTTGCCAGTTGATTTTTTTCCGCTACCGAATGATTCACGCTCTGCAGCCACCTAACAATATAAACAGCTCCACACACACAACCACACACAACCACACACAACACCTCTGCCCGGGCTATCACCTTTCATGGTATCTACGTTTAACCTGAGAGTTCTCAACTTATTTACTCTTTCTCTGAAATACATTATATTTTGAAAACATTAATTTTCGAAATTTCAATTGGAATACATTTATTTTAAAGCAATTATCATTTAGAACCAAATAAAAAAATCATTAAATTATGATTTTTCATAAACTAAAGCAGTTACTTTTGACAATGTTTTCAAAATCATTAACATTTATTTAAGGCTGTTATGATACTGATGATCCTAATCGTAATGTAAGACATGTCTTGCTGAAACATGTACCTTGTTCTTGTATTTTTTTACATTCTCGTATCTTAGAACTTGCAACTTAGCAATTTTATAATATTTCAGTAAACTACATTATGTGTCATTGTTAAAAAGCATAACAGCTATTGTAAAATTGTTTGATTTTAATTATCAATGATAACATTATCCATATTAAAATCATGCATTATGTTTTTATCTTTGTATTCTTTAATAACTCATTAGTCACAATTTAAATGATTTGTTTTGTTTACATAATGATTGATGAAGTGTAGTACACTTACTGAGAAGTTATATTATTTTTATTATATTTAAACATAGACATGAAATATTTATGATTTTTTGATTATGGTGATTTGCCTGCAAATTAAATTAAAATTTCCTAATGTTGAAACTATCTAAAATATAAATAGTTCTCTCTTATGTTAGATAAATATTATGGATGTCACGTAAATGAGTGTCCTATTTAATATAATATTTAATTAAATACACAATTTATTAGGTCCAAATATGTGGACTTATCTAAATAATTCAAGCTATTATAAAAACATTTTATAATTGCATTTTATATAACTTTTCAAATCATAATTTAATTATTTTTTGGTGTCGTGTAATTATTTTAATGTAGAAGATTTAAATGTAATACATGTTAGTTGTGTTGGATTCCTCCCATCTAGGAATGCCCCTCCCATTTTTGGTATACATATATGTTAGTTATTTCTTGTAGAAGGCATTGTATTGTTTATGATTTAAAAGATATTCTTATATAAATAGAGAGAATTCCACGTATAATAAATAACAATGGAATTTATTTACAACACAATTTATTGCCTAACCTGTACCTAAATTATAATATTAATATCAAACTAAAGTTATGAATGTAATATATTTTTTGCTATTAATTTGATGACCTATTTTAATTTATATAATTGGGTTTAAAACACAGTGGAACTGTCAAACCCTTTCTGCCTCCGCTCTGTACGTGTGTTTCTGATGGAAACACTTCACACAGTGGAACTTAAGGAAACAATTTTACTTTTTAATGGAGTTAGCCTTCAGACGTTTGGCTTCCAATGTTATTATCATTGGGAACTGTCATTTTACTGTAGAATTACAATAGTTATTCTGTCAGTCGATGATTTGAATTAACTAAGGAATGCATCTTATTTTCAAATAACAACCATTAAGATTTTAAACAGTATTTATTATTATTTTTAACTATACATTAGCTCTTTATATGTACCATAATTTGAATGCAAGAATTTAAATAATTTCAGGCAAAAGAGATTCTTACCAAGGAGTCAAACGTGCAGGAGGTGAAATGTCCTGTAACAGTCTGCGGGGACGTGCACGGGCAGTTCCACGACCTCATGGAGCTGTTCCGCATCGGGGGCCGCTCGCCCGACACCAACTACCTCTTCATGGGAGACTACGTGGACAGGGGCTACTACAGCGTGGAGACTGTCACACTCCTCGTCGCCCTCAAGGTGATACTAACTGCTTCACAGCCGAGTCTGTCATCTGTCATCAACACCCCACTGAAGCACATATTCATTAGTGGCATAACATACCTAACTATCAACTCTTTATATTACTTGAATTGTACTGTTGTTATTTTATTGAATGTTTGTAATAGATGTAAAATGATATTGGTCGTTGCCATCTTGTCGTGACGTCTGGCATAATACGTCAGTAGCGCCACTAATTGTCAATGCTAGACTAAGGAAATATTGTTACCTGGTAGCGCCGCCAGCAGAGAGCGGTCAAAGCAAGGAACTACTTTCCGTGCGGCTGTCAGTTAGTTGGCTGCCACACCATGGAATGAGTCACGGTTGTGACGATTCTGCTCTAATCACTCTCCTGGCTGTAGCCGGCTGCCCCCCCGGCATTTGCAATAACGCATGCCAAAGTCTATATCTGTATTTTTCTTTTAAATTTAAATAAACAATTCGTAATCCTAAGTCGTGCCTTTAGTCAATTTACCCTTTGGTATCAATAAATAAAGATAACATCTCTGTGATCAAATTATCATAAAAATAGGCCGGTGTATAACTACAGAAGCATACATGAGGCTGCTGTCTTATAAACTAACAATTAATGTTGATAAATTCAAAAAATGGCTTGTAAAAATAAATAAACAAGAAATCTATTTAGTTACAACTTAAATTAGCTATAAATTGAATAAATCATAATCTTTTTCAAATCATTTAAATATATTTTTACATTGATGGTTTTTTTTATCATGGTGTTTTTATGTAGTTATTTAACCTTTCCCTTTCTGTGTCAAAAATGTTTCTTATCCGGTGTTGGGTGATGAATATATTTCAAAGTGTTTTTGAATATCAATGAGTAGCATATAAGCCATGGAATGTCATCTTACTGTTGGAGTTACGGAGCACCTCTCATCTGCAGCTGTGTTGCCCCCAGAATGCGATGATAGATATGATGCTCACAATATAGAAGGGATCAATAAGAGCACAAGGGTAATGTTACAGAAGACCATATTCATAAATTGGTTTTAATGGTTGAATAAGATAAACAATGCAGTTCTCATTTTTTGTATAATTAAGTCAATTTTATCGATTTATATGTATATTTGTTTTCAGGTGTGAATATTGTCATTTACTTACTAATATACATATCATTTTTTGTAGGTGCGATATCGTGAAAGAATAACCATCCTGCGTGGAAACCACGAGTCCCGACAGATCACTCAGGTTTATGGCTTCTATGATGAGTGCCTCCGCAAGTATGGCAATGCCAATGTATGGAAATTCTTCACCGACCTTTTTGACTACCTGCCGCTGACGGCTCTCGTGGACGGACAGATCTTCTGCCTCCACGGTGGCTTGTCGCCCTCCATCGACACCCTGGACCACATCCGGGCCCTGGACCGCCTGCAGGAGGTTCCCCACGAGGGGCCCATGTGCGACCTCTTGTGGTCTGACCCAGACGACAGGTGATTGATCACTATAATCTTAATGTTGTGCCTTGCTTGTATTTTGGCAGGTTTACTGGAAGCTTCTTTGTTTATGAATGCAACTCAAATTGTAGAGTAAAACTAGAAACCATAAGGTTGAGGACTTGGATAAAATTTCAATTAGAATTTAATTAAATGGCACCTGCATTATATTATATTGTAATTTTATTTGATTGCAGGGGTGGATGGGGGATATCACCGCTCGGTGCCGGCTACACCTTTGGTCAAGACATATCGGAGACGTTCAATCATAGCAATGGCCTGACGCTGGTCTCTCGCGCGCATCAGCTGGTCATGGAAGGTTACAACTGGTGCCACGACCGCAATGTTGTCACTATCTTCAGTGCCCCCAACTACTGCTATCGCTGTGGCAATCAAGCAGCCATCATGGAATTGGACGATGCACTGAAATATTCATTGTAAGTGAATTCACTTATTTTAGTAAAATTTGTTTTACTTTAAATTTTATCTTATTTATAGGATTTATAGGAATAGTATAGGATGATATAAGAGAGTATAGGTATGAGGTATGAGAGTACATGAATTAACATTGAAATTAAAAAAAAAATGGGCAAGTAAATATAAGAATATAATATGTCATGGGTGTGTGTAAAATTAAAAGATATTGGTGGTTTTGATTGTGAATATTATGAAGTGAAAATGAAGGTCTTGAAGGATAAACAAACATTAGATTTCAGTTGAGGGTAGTAAGACTAATGGTCAATTTATTTTGATTGATTGATAGAGTTAAGGATTCTGAAGCTTAATGCCTTGAATTGTTTATAGATACATATCTTCAAAATTGATAAAAAAAGGGAGGTATTTTGACTTCTTCCTATTATGTCATCCTCAGCCACAGTGGCTGTGGTGCGACTGGCATTATAGTATAGTGACTAGGCTGGCTACGGTGTTTGATTGTTATTCATAAATTTATAATTGAAGAAGTTTCACTTCATATAACTGCACTGAAACAGTCAATTCATTTATATGTGTAATAAGAGTTGATTGTCCTGCCTTCCAGCCTGCAGTTCGACCCGGCCCCCCGGCGCGGCGAGCCGCACGTCACCAGAAGAACGCCTGACTACTTCCTCTAAGGCCCGCCGCATACCTTTCCATATACTACAAGTCCCACCATGAGCCGTGTTGCAACATGCAATATAAACATATTCCCGTTATAGTATTTGCTATGTGTTGCCATGCATTGCGTCAGTTCACAGGTATCAAACATAAATCACCGAGGACACCAAACTTTACTCTTGTAATATTAAGAGCAACTTTTTTATTACACTGAAATTGTCTTAATTTACTTTTTCAGACCTGTTTTTAATTGTTTGCCTACTAGATTTTAATCGCCCTAGAGGCGTGGTCTAATGTTTTATTATATCTGTGACTTATCCCGCGGTCAGCTTGTCAAATGATCAGATATATGCGTCAGAACTTCATTCTAACTTTTATTTTAATTATTTTAAAGACGAAAGCGTCAAAATTATGTTCTTATCGTGATCTAAACATTGTGTTCTCTATATAATTCTGGCGCTTCTTTAAATAAATGCAACGGTGACAGTGATCACTAAATATTTCTTATTGATTTTTTAATATGCTAATGAAAACAATAATATAAAATAAAATTTACTATTGACGTTTTTAATTCTACTATGAAACCGACAAGATCTTATTCAGTTTTTCCTGCTGAAGTGTCTAATAACTGCAGGTAAATAATTGAACAAAAGTAAAAAATAAAAAAATAAGATTAAGTGCAATCCGATTTTAGCATTATAAATATAAATGAGTATTTTATTTTTGTTTTGCTGTCAGTGTTAATATCCGCCAACCGAGTGAGTCATCTCTGATCTTCACTGTGAATAAGCACCTAGGTAGGTAGCGGTAGGATATACGGGACACATGACTTGTGTGTGTGTATATATATAAATGCATTTAAATTTGAAACATGTGCATCTGTCGGCTGGGCTATTGGAGATGATACTGAACACCATCACAATCTTCCACGGAGCTACTGCACTTGTATGTGAAGTGCTCACGAGTGCATCAACTTGTACCGCGGTGGGGATTTTCTTTTAGGCGTTAGTGTTTTGATGGGAAAGTGTTTAAGCGAAATGATCGCTTTGTGAACTAAAATGAAATTGTGATGTGGTTGTTAAAGCAGCCGTGTGGCAACTGAAGATTGTGTTAAGATAACGACTGCTAGAAAACACTGGGAATATATGCAAGGGAATTATGAACAAAATAATGTGGCAAGTATTATTTATATTCACAATTGATATTATCTCCATGAAGTGATTATTTCGCTTAAATATTATGAAAATCTCAAGGACTGTGAAAAATGCCAATGCCAAATGATGTCTAGTGGCCCAAACGATGGTGTTTGAATTGCTTTTACGAGGAAAGCGCGAGTTTCAATATTCTGTGTTTACACATCTGATTATTTCAAATAACCCTTATAGATCAGTATTTTCCATTAGAAATGTTTTATGAGCACTAATTTTGAAAGAATAAACTGTTTATTTTGTCTTGTATTCAGGGAATTATTTATTTTAAATAATCATTCTGAATTTTTGTAATGAGCTCGTTTTTGAGCATTTTTTTTTTGCATTTTTTATTAATATGACAAATGAATGTATTCATTATTGTCCAGCAGAGTTGAAGCCTTATAAGTTGGCAAACTTCTAAAATGTGAGAATATGGAACTTTTTATACTAAAATAAATGAAACTTATAATGTTTCTAATTGCAAAAGAAGATAAATTTATGATTCTACTGTATGAATAAAATAAAATGTGTCACATTTATTTTTTGTTACGAAGTAAATGATAATGTTTGGTAACAGGTTTTCATTGAAAACTAATGTTTGTTGCTTAAATTCATTGTTGAAGAATAACAGTTGTGTTGTCTATAAAATAATTGCAACTGTTGATAACTTCACAAGGAGAAGACTTTTTCTATAATTGTTTTAGTTGACTTCAACAAAGGCTTAGGTTTCCAACATTCACAAAATTTAAAACTCAGTTATTATACAATTCATACAATATTTGACAAATAATAATTTTGATTTGTTGCACTCGTATTTCAATATACATATGTATTTATTTTTCTTTAAAACAATTTGTCAGAAGTAATTATCATTTAAATACTATGTAATTTTATAATTATTTATAACAGTCTCAGCCACACATGGATTGTTGTATGGATACTTTTGAATAAGTTTGAATCATGCACATTACGTCCCCGAACTCTGTAAGTCTATGAATCAGCCGACTTTATCATTTGAATAAACTGGGTTGCAGATATAAGCAAATATCTTTATTGAACACCGTTTTTTTATATCCCCAGCCTCTTTCTCCACCATCACATCCTTTGGTTTAAATTAGTTAATCGTTCTGAACAAATAATGCTAGTAGTGTATTTGTATTCCACAGTGATTACATGTTTTACATTTAGTTTTGTATTTTTTAGTATTAGTATTTCAGATCCACACAATATGTTTCTCATTTGTTTAATATTTTATCTATTTCCGCCGCCAATCTTCTTAATAACTAACAAAATCATTTTTGAATTGAGATCAATTAGAATGATTGTTGGTATTTTCCAGCCATATTAACAAGTACCTGCGTTGTCACGTCTTTAATTATTCCTTGGTTTCATCAACTTATCATTTCTAGATTTCTACTTTTTCAAGAAGATATATTTACCATCAATAAAACTTATAATTAGATATCACTTTATCTTTCTTGAAATAATGCGAAAATTTGAAGGAATATTTGTATAATTATGTTTTCAATGGTTAATACCCCAGACTAGGATTATACGATATTAACACGCCACCCTGTTGTGGTTATTCTGGAATGATCCAATCTGATTATTGAAAATATACATTTAGAAATGAATCGATTGATAAGTAAATGTGAAATGTTATTATTTATTGAATGAACATTTTCATATCCAATTTTATACTTTGAAACTATAAAGTTTATACCTATTAATCTAAGTATATTAACTTAAAATATCTAATTAATATGATGGAACCTTAGTTATTGTATTAATCAATAATTATTGAACCCGTAATTATGTTCGGAATTAATTTAAGTGAGTCTAAATAAAGAATAATAATAATTGCTATCTTGCGTACTTAGCCCCCGTACAACACATAGGGGAAGAAAACACTTATTTGATAAGGTATATGCCACCTAGCCCTAATATAGTGAAATTTAAAAAATGTTTAGGGTTACAACAGTACCGAGCAGTACTGTTGGGAATATAGTTTTGTTTATAAGCATATTATCAAATGCTGTATTATGAACTTGTTCAATTTCATTTATTCTCATTAACATTATCTATACATCATGAGTATTTACCTTATACTCATGTTTCAACATTGAGAACCCGAAGTTAATATTTTAGTCCAAACATTACTTTGTTTTTCACAATGGATCATTTCATTATTTTTTATTTAAAAAAGTAGATACTTTTTTGCACTGCAATATGTTTTGTGAAATAACTTTGTATTAAACATTCAGTGAAAAAATTGCAGTTTTATTTACTTTCATACAACACCTCATTTTATTAAACCAAAGGATATAAATATGTTTACATAATATATATTTAATTAAATTATTTCAGTTAATGTCTACTGTGCCCTTATTTATCAAATTGCATACCTATGGTGAAGATTGAAGGCCGCTCGGCTGTACACCTCGAAGGATATGGATTCACTGAGAAAAAGTCCACAAGCGTCAATATTTATGAGTAATATTATCTCGTCATACATCAAACAGTTAATAAAATATAATATGAATTTACCATAATGGTTAAAATAATTATTTTTGAACCTGATACCAGAAAGGAAAAGTCAACTGCTGCATTCTATCTGACATCCATTAACTCTGCGAACTAGGTCACATAGACACCATAAAGAATAAAAATTAAACAATGAAGTTAATATACCTTGATCATACTGTAAAATTACTAAACGAACTACTCTGCAGTACCTGTATTTCAGTTAAAATCAAGTAATTACTTCCTTAATGCTCTTAATGCGAAGCAACACGCTTTTGTATTATAATGGAAAAGTATACCTTTGCAAACCTTGCCGAAGGATAGACCAGAAAAGATGATTTTTAAACCTTTAGATGTGCTATCCCTATATATCGGCATGCCGCACTCTAGTGACATTAAGTGTCATGCCAATATATATGCAAGGCCATAGAAAACTGCTTGCGCTATGTAACATATGAAACTTGGTAAGTACATGTCTCCCTGTCGTATAATCACTCGAAATTGGAAATATTCTTAAGCCCCTGGGCTTACGACATCCTGGAAGGCCGCCGGGGGAATACATAGAATGTATTTGGCGGAGCTGCGGAAGACAGCTAACTTGGAATGAGGTGAAAATTATGGCGGTTGGCAGCTTTGTGGCGGTGGTTTGTAAATGCCATATGCTCCAGTTAGGGGAGCGGACATGGTATGATGATGTATATTAAAATATTTTATTTAATAAATAATATTACATAATAACATTCAGGGATTTCTTTGATATCCAATTCAAGATGGTAATACATTTATTTTAATTGTAAAAATAATAATACCAATAAATATTAGAAAATAAATAAAATAAACCTTTGTTTGAAAGCACCTGATACAATATTCAATTAAATAACAAAGAATTAATCTAATTATATTGTATTAGTTCTTAAATTTTAAGCAATTGGACATTTTAATCTATAACTATCGCCAAAAATTTAAAAACGTCGATTAACGTTGACAACACTTGCCTCTACGAGTATATATATAATTCAATTGAATAGTAATTATTTGATAATTATTGTTTTCTGATTTTGATGTTCGAATTATACTGGATAAACATTCCGGATTTGAATGTATTCTGCATAGGAGTATTTACTTAATAAATAATGTGAAAAAATATTGTGTACATTACTGATTTGTCCAGTAATCGTAGAGTATAGAGATCCATATGTCTCGTTAATGCAATGTTGGTGAGCCGTTTGTCTCCTGCATCAAATATACCGTGCGCCAGTCATCCAGTGCGCCCCACGTCGTTACCGATGAGTTGCTGAGCGAATTGTCTGTGGGCGAAATCCGGCGGAACCGTTTAATTGAAGGTTAATTAATTAAAAAGGTTAAAAACAAAAAATAAATGGATATACATCACAAAAAATAAATTTAAAAAATCCTATATTTTCAATGTTTTGAGCATTCACTTTGAGATCCATAATAAATTATAAATATTTATTTATTTATTTACCTTGTTTTCACATGGATCACGTAACAAAAGTTCTCTATTAGGAGACTGCAGTTTCGACTAACTCGTAGTCTTTCTCAATCCTTCTCTAGTTAAGAGATAACTGAGCTGCGTTGTACTTGTAAGTGGTGTAACACATTTTTGTAGGGGAGGGGGTGGGGGTGTGTCTAACATTAAAAAATCCATTTATTATCGCCACTTCTTATGAAACAATGATGAAAACAATAGCCGCACCTAAAGGTTTATGTTTTTGCATTGTGGCAAATAGTAGAACAGCGGTTATGCAGCATCATATTGTATTCATAGGTAATATGGATTAAAACTACTAAATGCAATATATTACGAAGGTTCATCAGCATTTATTTCCTCTTGATGATGGGTTAATTTTAGTCCAATCGTTAGTCTCTAGAGTTGTATTTTTTTTAGCATCGTATTTATTTTTAATCCATTCCGCCAGATGTTTTTGAATGTGACCAAAAATATGTTTTTTAAGTATAAATATTTTATCCCAACAATGATGTGTTGAATCACATCAACATTTTTAAAAATAAAATGTCTTAAATGAAGATGGTAAGGTAGAAGGTGTTGGAAATAAAAAACTCAGAATCGCTGTGAAAATTTCTAGTTTTATTGGTTTTCAGTTATATTTTTTAAAAACGTCAAAATTAAAAAATAACACATAAAAAAAAATAACAGTATTATTTTATCATAAAATTATATTTTCGATCCCTTTTTGTTTTGTTTTAAAAAACATTTATTATTCTAATTATGTTGGAAGATATAGGTATTTTTTTATGCTATATTAATTGAAGAGACTTTCCTAAAATTTATATCATAGCCAAAGAAGCATTCATATATTTGTAAATAAATTTAAGATTTTTTATTTAATTATACCTATCTAAAAATTACTTACAAATGTAACATCACCTTCAACACATTTTTAAAATTTAGAGAGCAATAAACAAGTCTTTTAAAGATAAAGATGTACTTTTATGATCTAAAATATGATAAATTTGAATAAAACTTTCGGTATATTTTTAAAATATCTAGGTACCCCGTATCTATATTGTGAAAGAAGGTACTGAAATCCATTACATTACTTGTGCCACACTGCTGCACGAAGCTCACACTGGCGATAGCCATCATCAGCATTAACAATACCGCATATTAAGAAATAGAAGAATTCATTTTCGTGATATATTTTTATAGTTGTTTTGTATAATAAAAATTGTAGATATATATATGGGTAATGTTGAGTTTTTATAACAAAATAAATACATTTAACTCTCCACAAGTTACTCTTTCTTATACAGCTTAATTTTAATACATATAAATTATGAATATTTTTTTAAGATAAAAAATGATAATAATTACTAAGAATACTGTCTTATGGAACAAAAAATAGCTAACATTAATTTACGCATTAACAACTCATTGTTAAATATGTAAAAATTTATATGTACACTTAATAAAATAAGAATAAAAAGCACAGCCGCCTGGGGTCAAGAACCAAGCAGTCCCGGACAATGAAAAAAATCATAATTTTGACTCTAAATAGTATTTAAAAATTTGATGCTTCAATGTTTTTAATAAAAGAGTTATTGCTTGGAAATGTTCATTCATCTTTTGAAAATGTATTAGTTTATTGATAATTGCAACCAACATATTAAAATGAATTAAAAACAGAGTTATAAAAAGTAATATTGCATATTAATGATTAAAAAAATATATTTATATGTATTTAGATAAACTATTTTAGCTAAACTATATTAGCCATGTTGCTAGCGAGAAATCTATGGATTGTATAATGTTTGCAAAAAACAAAGGTACTTCAGTTATAAAATAAGATGTACTATAATAATTGAATAGTAAAATATTGTATCTATAATAAATTATTGATTGATGAAGAGATTCAATCACTTTGATATAAAAAATATAGATTTTTACTATAATATATAAAAATATACTCTCTATCCAAAATAAAATTCAATAATAACCATGATCACTTTTATTTTAAGCACAACTTTAAGATAAATAATTTAAACTTATAATTCATAAGCTCCTAATAATAAAAATAAATTACAAAATTAAAAAAATAATACATTTTTCAATTATAATAATGGAATTTCCTTAAAGGTATTTTATAATTTCGTCTTATTAAATAAATCAATTATATCCTTAAAAAGTATATTTAATGATTGAAAATAACGGAATTTTTGTGTTTACATATTTTTTTATAATTTTGCATTAGAAATATCAGTATTTAATGTCAATCTTTTTCATAATCTTGGAATAATTATCAAACATTTAAGCAGCAACAAAAGAGAAAAAATGATAAATTTAAAGAATCTGTATACTCATACTATCCAAGATCACGGTTCCAAATGATATAAACTGACACGGCATCACATTGGTATTGTATTTCTTATTCTTCACCATATCCGCTCCCAAAATAAAGCATATGACCTCCATAACCTATCCCCAAAAAAATCTGCCAGATCTAACACCTTAGTCCAATGTCAACACAACATATGAAACATTAGTTTAATACCTTCCATAGTTGACGATCTTAGGATATGATAAGAGTCTGGCATGACAAAGATGTCCCTTTAGTTTGATGTCTTTAGTTTATTCTCTCGTTGTATTTAGTTTTCTTTTAATTCAACACTAAAGAAGAATAAATGCACTATTAGTATAACGCTTAAAAAGATATTCACAAAATGTGACTTTATATCTTCATCCCTGTATCAAGCTGCAGAGTCTGCTTCATGAGCTCGTACGTGGAGAAGGAGACGGCCACCATGGGGATGGCTCTCAGGTAGTTGATGCTCATTCCTCGGTACAAACCCTTCACCACTCCATCTTCTTTGTATATTAAACGTAAAGTCTGGACCATACCCATACTGAAAAATAAGTGAGTCAATAAGTAGAGATAATTATCATTATAATATGCTAAGCTCACAACAGTGTTGCCAGAGGTAAAAGTAAAAAATATCTTACACTCGAATTAATGTGTGAACTCGTTAAATTTATTACCAAATAGATATATCATCCTACAATAATTTGGCAGCAGTATATTATAGTTAAATATTCAAGTTTTATGTTTTAAATATCTAAACATTCAATTAATTTATTTCGTTTGTTCAAATCTACAAATTGTAAGTTTATGCAATTGATAATAACACCAAACTTTAGAAAGATCCACCGTATTTGTTCTGTCAAAAACATTTAATGCAGGAATATATTTTTTATAATGCTGCTTAATATTAAGGTTCAAATTGTTAGGATTGGACTGAATGTGAGAATCTATTATCATATTATATTTGATTCAATGTCCAACAATTACTCACTTCTAACAATATTACTGTCAAATGTAAGTCATGGTTAGTAAAGTAAGAAGACACTTTTAAGCAAGATCCATATTAATGCTGAGCGACAGAAAGCGACCAACAACATGGGTGTGGAAGGGGCCCTTTTGTTAAATCTCTTGCCTTATTACAGATTGCTGGAAAACAGTTTTTTGTGATTATTTTATGGCAAAAGAAAGGGGTTTTGTGATACAAATCCTCGATAATTTTGTCAAATGGCCCCTCCACTCTCTCAGTAGTTGTGGCGCACTGTTATCAGAGTGCGGGTTCAGCATCATATTGTCATTGGAAAATATTTTACATAATTATTATTTAAAACAAATTGTACAATAATTAAAATGGTGTTATACTGAAGGGTATGACAGAGAGAATAAAATCCCGCCAATCTGTATATTTATGAAGAAGATTATAAGCTTAAAATGACAGCACTATATCTATAAACACCTTTAAGAAACAAAAACATATGCAATAATAAGTATATTTACCAACCTTCTGTTAAGTAGAACATAGGAGATTGAAAACCAGATAGAAGACATGAAAAAAATAAGAAAGAAGGATTTGAGGTAAAGCAGTTACCCACCACCAATATTAATGAACTATTCCTACTTTAATAGATTGATATTAAAAGCTTAATATGTGGTTAGTTTCATATTATTAATCAGTAAAACATTGATATTATAAAATAGTATGTATAGATGTTGTAAGGATTAATCTCGTCAAAGGTTATTACTTATTACGTAATAAATGATTATATATTATTATCTTCTTGCAAAGTATCCTTGTTAGAAGATAAATATCATCATCCCTGGTGTACTACGAGTAAATGCAAGTGAGTAATTAAAATTAAAATAAATGTTTTTTGGTTAAATAACTTCTTAGGTTTTAAGTTAAAAAAACCTGTTTTTTGGTGTTGCCTAATTGAGATTAAAATTAATTTAATCTTCTTTGATACATCTGCTTCCTAGTTAGAGCATATGGTCACCACAAGTTGCTGCTTTAAATTTTTGTCGGTGTAATTAGTCAAATATAAAACGTTAAATATAATTCAAGAAATTCCCTTACCCAAACTTTTCTGTGTGAGGACTCATTAGAGCGAGCTGCATGCGGCGCCTGGTGACGTCCAGGGGATAGGAGACCGACTGGGCCACGGCCCCCGCCATGCCGCCGCACAGCAACTTGGCGGAGAGCGACAACACGAGGCCTCCTGGAATCATTTATAAATAGATCAATTATATAAGATTAAAATTACAAATCAGTTACACAATTTAATGATCAGTCCAAACTTGGGGCTTTTGAACGATATAATAATGGAAAACCATACAGTAAATTGAATCCATGACATCTTGCATTACAATCAAGTATCTTAACCTTTTAAACACGTATCTTGGTTTCTGTATAAAGTAAATTTTATTTGAGATAGCTCTTAAGTCCAATAACTTACCTGTATTTCTATCCAATTTTTGGCAAGCATAATGAGGTATATATTTCATACACAGGTACTTGAGCATTTCAAAGCAGTAGAAGGAGAGGCCCGCGTAGGGAACCATCCCCATCAAGGTGGGAACAAACCCGCGGTACAGCGCTCGTGTGCCGCCTTCCTGAAATTAAACAATATATGTTTTTATAATTGTGTTATTTAACCATTACGCTGCTGAGATTCACATCTCAGCAGCGTAATGGAGAAGTTAAGGTTGGAGTGTGAATCTATGTAGTAAGTATAAAACAAAAGTATAAGTCACTATAAGAATCAATGTCACTTATATAGTCACATGAAATGTCACTCTCCATCATTGCCGGAAGGATCAATATTTTTTTAATCTTTTTTATCGCGTCAATTTATTGACTCTCCGCAGGTTAACGTTTAACTATATATCCATCTGAGAAAGGGAGGTATCATAGGTTTTGTACATTTTTTTAATACATACTCAAAGATATAATTAATTTGATATGAAATATTTTAAAAGCTAAGAACAAAGTCTTGAACATATCTACTTTTTTTTTAAATACTCTTGTAGATAGCAAACTGTAGCTTATTTTAATGCACAAAATTTTAATAATGAATTCAGTACCGCAATTAAATACTTATGATTTGCAATTTCATCTGAGCTTTAATTTCGGTCCAATCCAAGCTGTAAAGATTCTTGTAGTTGACCCACTGCTTGAAACTGAAGAAAAGGCTGTAGTTATTTAAATTGTCATGCGGCATTCCAATACATAATATATTGTAGCCAAGTACATCTTTATCACACATAATCATCCCTTACACTGTGTTTTTGGAATGACAGTTGTCTTATAGCAGGACTTCAGTGGTACATTTTTTTAATACTCATTATTTTTTAGAAAAAGATGTGGGGGGTATTATACAAATTGCACACGATTAGATCAGTTTTTTTATACAAAAAATACAAACCATTCCAGAATTGTTAACCACGTGTACGATCCCGATGTCATCCTTGATGTAATTCAACAGCAAAGGATAGTCAGAGCAGTTTAGGAATATGTTGCCAAGATGATGCAAACTCCAACGCAGAATTGTTGATTATATTTTGAACTTGGTGAAAACCCTCCCTGTGACGTTCTGTTTTTGGAGACCCAGATGAGGACCCGTTACTGGACGCACACAATGAGCTACTTTTTAGAGAGTGGCTGAAGGCCATCCCGCGATTCTAGGTGCATCAGTTAGATGTCAAATAGACCTCAGTCTAAAGTCTGCAAAATGAGTATGCTACAGCGTGTCTCGAAATGTCTTCTTTGGTAACCCATTGCTAACCAATAATATTTTGAACTAGGTTAAATCGTCAAAAGTCTCCATTTCCGCTTACCGTTTTGAAGATGGTGACAGCGGCGTTAACGATACCAGTGTAGCGCGTGTCGCCACGGACTTGGAAGGCCAGGCGGGCGCGGATGGTGTCCAGGGGGTAAGTCAGCGCCACGGCCGTCACTCCGGCCCCCGCCCCGGCCACGAACTTGTCTGCGTGCCGCGGCAGGCCCAGCCGCGACAGGTACTGCAACATAGCACCAGTAATGTCAATACCTGGACCCATTACAACCTTTGACAACATAGACACCCTCAAAAAACGCCCTCTGTCTTTTTTTACCGTATCTGCTTTAAATTTGGAGAATATTGACATCGCAAATTGCCGTTTCACAGCTTTGTGAGCTCAGATTGTCTTATGACTTGTCCCAGAACACATGTACCCCGGAGGTCGGAGGAGAACAAATATGCTTTCCAGGAGTCTCCAGCGCAAGAGCCTACGAATTTGCATACACTGCAATGGTAGTACCAGATAAATATTTGAGTGTTAAGGGGTTTTTAAGGAGATCAAAAAAGTATTTCTTCGTGTTTGTTTCTTTTACAGAATCAATGAAGAGAGGGAGACACGGTTACTTGTACAATATTATTGTCACGATCCTCAGTCACGATGATGATGAATATCAAAACTATGAGGGAAAAGTCTTGTCAAGAGTGCTATTACAAAATTAGTATATAGCTGGTATTCTAAATACCTACCAAAGAACCGCTATTGGGATGTCATTCCCGAGGTTTACAACATGTTCATCATCTATATAAACTCCACCAAGACTTGAGGATACATACTCGTTCATTATCAATAATCAGGGCTGTCGAGAGCAAATCTAGGTCCGTACATTTGGACGATGGCGAGCAGAACAATAAATACTCCGAGACTTCCAAAACTGATCTTGAAATAATTTACAAGCTGCTAGGGAATCTCTGGTGAAGAAGATGAACATGTCTCTTGAAAGGGTTTCACGATGGGGCGACCTCAACCTCGTCAGTTTCAACATTTCAAAAACCCAATCATGTACTTTCTCCACCAAGAAGACTGCTATGGATCCTGTATCTTTCAACGGTTGTTCTCTTCCGAAAGCAAGCTCCATCAACATGCTTGGATTATCAATATCGAATAATGTCAAATATTACGAGGCAATTAAGTGTAAAGCCGGTCTCGCTTCCAAAAAACTAGGTGTACTATATAGATCACGTCGGTATTTCAACGATAAACAACTTCATCTTCTATATAAAGGACAAATCCGACCTATCCTTGAATACGGCAGTCACCTTTGGATTGGAGCCCCAAAATACCTTCTAAACTTAATTGACTCAGTTCAAAGAAGAGCAATTCGTTTGATAAACAATGACACCCTTACATCTAATCTACAATCAATGGAACACAGACGTAAGGTTGGTTCTCTTAGTCTTTTCTACCGTTATTACCACGGTCGCTGCTCTTCGGAACTTAAAGAACTAATTCCTCCTGCACCCACTCACAGCCGACAAACTCGTCTTACACTTGCCGAACATCCATACACGGTTAATATATGTCGACCAAGAACTGGCAGCTTCCAAAGTTCCTTCCTTAATGCCACCGGTAAGCTATGGAATGCTCTTCCAGCGTCTGTGTTTCCTCCTTCCTACAATCTGGATCTCTTCAAGAAACAGATAAATATACACTTGCAATCTCCCCAACCCACACACAAACACGAACACAACACGCGTTTCCCGCATGCAGCGTCCAGCCTCCCTGGCTGAGCGTCATAGAGTGCACTGGTCTTGACCGGTTGTGCTCTCCTGCATGCGTTTACATAAAAAAAAACAATAATAATAACCCCCTCTACTCCTCACTTCCAGGCACTTACTTATAATAAATACGATATGATAGCTGTGCCTACCAGGAGTATTGATATTATTTTATTTTGCCTATGATAATCTCCTCATATGAACCTAGAATAATTGAAGTGTAGGTAGGTACCTATATGAACTTATTGGAAACTAACTTCCGACTGATATATGGGAGGTCGCCCCAGTCCCTAGCTCACTTGCATGACATGATTATGTCCTGTGTGATTATTTTTATCTATTGATGCTAATCATTCTTATCAGCAATACATTGACTGCCAAGAATGCACCGAAGGTGTACGTGGGGAAAGTCTCCACGAATTAAACTCATGAATATAAAATAAACGTACACCAATAGGTACAATACTACATTATTATGTACGCGTAATTTTCAAAAGATAACCTTTTTAATTTCTGTGATGTATAATGAAAATTACGAAAGATGACATTTTGTTGTATTTATTTATGATGTTTATTTATTTATTACACAGAACAGAAGTTTCAAGGTACGAAATAATAAAAAAAATAGTATATAAATCAACAATACATAAAAAAGATATTGAAATATAAAAATAACATAAACGAAGAAGAAGATGACACGTGTCAAAGATCATAGAGGTCTAGGAGAACAATACCATCGACAAAAGAGGAAAACGGTGTAAAAAAAGGATCGAGGTGTGCTGGTAGGCCATTTAGGAGCGCCATTACTGTTGTACCAAATTGAGTGCTTGAAGCTCCACAAGCATCAACTGGGATCAAAAACAATGGATGGCTACGAGCACGGGTGTACTTATCTGGAAAATAGAAGTTAAAACATTCAAGAATCCCAGGGTTGTAAATTGAACCGCGAAGAAGAAGGAATGAATGTTTGAGAGCAGCAATTTTCTTCTGGGACTCTAACGAATGGAAAGAAAGCATCCCTAGAAGAAAAAGAGTTAGGTAAAGTTCGGAATTAAATGAATTGAATGGATAGTTACCGTAAATATAAAAATAGAGACGTCGGAGAATTTTTTTATGAATTTTTTCGAGCATGATAATGCATTTGGATTTATTGGGATTCCAAACATAGCTCCCATGTTCATTTGGGGAATACACAATAATATGTATTTTATAAGGGTGCCGCGAAATATAAAATTAAGCAATTCGGCATATTTCTTGGAACTAATAATTCTCAAATTATTTTTGCTAACAATCGTGTAAACTGACAAAATATCAAGAATTCAGCACTTTCGAGTCGTTCATTGTTTTCTTTCCAAATGAATAACTGTCGCTAATTTTATGTTTTGACCCGATAATCCTTTTGCGCTTGAAACGATCTGCGCCTGCTGCGTCTATCCTTGATGATCTGAAAATGCCCGCCATTCTATAAAAAAGATCTCACATCCGCACACCAGTCTTCCTCGTGTTTAAAAAGGCATGTTTTCTTGGTGTATTGTAGCAGAGTATAAATATAAAAGGAGCCGCCAAACCAAAATATATTTTAGGGAGCCTCTGCTGTGCCATGTTTAATCTTTTAATTATCAATGCAGCCCAACAAAGTTTACCTGGGCTTGCCTTTTACTGTCCTTGATTAAGCGCCCTAAAATGCATTTTTAAAGTTGTTACACACTTTCTCGTTTTTAAAAAAAAACTGGAATTTCGTAAGAGGCAAGTATCCAAACGAGTTTGTAAAATGGGAAGAGAAGTAGTTATTCAAGTTAAGAATTATCACAGGAATTATTTATAGAAAGTTGCTGAATTTAAAAATATATATACAACAGTTGACAATCATCTATATTATTGCATTTTTTCAGCTTTTCCCTTATAAGAGAAGAAAGGAAAAGCATATATTTATAATATTCTCTTCTTTATATACGGGTTGCTCATGACCGAGCATTATGGCACTTGCGAAGACAAGAAGAGATGTGCGCTTTTGTATACATTTCTATCGGCTGATACGTGACATGTAAGAAATCCTAACACCATGCTTAAGATCGGCTTATTCGTCCGTAACAATTGTTTGAGCGCCAGAAAACAAACTCTTCATACTTCAAAAGAGTGATAATAACCTGCCAACGACAATGCCTCTTGGGAGAATGTCTTTTCAAATTAAATGCCTCGTATATAAACGGAGAGTACATTTCTCACGTCCGATTTGCAGATGGCATAGTGCTAATAGCCGAATCACCTGACAAGCTCCAAGACATGCTCTACGACCTCAATGAAGCGTCGAACAAAATTGGTCTGAAAATGAACATGGATAAAACAAAAGCCATGATTAATAGTCATATTTCACAGATCTTCGATCCTATTTCCATTGGAGGAACAGAAATAGAGGTTGTAAACGACTATACCTATCTGGGACCAGTAATACAACTAGGGCGAAATAACTTTCAAAAGAAATCGACAGGCGCATACAACTGGGATGGGCAGCATTTGGAAAACTAAACTTCATTTTTAAAGCGAAAATTCCGAAATGCCTTAAAACTAAGGCCTTTAACCAATGCATCCTCCCTGTATTAACTTATGGCGCAAAGACGTGGAATCTGACAGCAAGTCTTACCCATAAAATAAAAGTCACCCAGCGTGCTATGGAGAGATGCATGCTCGGAGTGTCGCTAAAAGATAGAATCCGAAACGAGGAAATACGCAGAAGAACTCAAGTAGTGGATGCTACCCAACGAATAGGCACACTCAAGTGGCAATGGGCAGGACATATCTGTCGAAGAGACGACGGTCGATGGGGAAGAAAAGTATTGGAATGGCACCCAAGAACTGGCAAACGAAGCATTGGCCAACCCCCTACAAGATGGACTGACGATATAAGAAGAATAGCGGGAGTGACCTGGATGCGGAAGGCGGAGGATCGAAGAGGATGGAGACTCATGCGGGAGGCCTTCGTTCAACAGTGGACGGACACAGGCTGATGATGATGATGATGATATAAACCCTTTCCACGTAAAAGCATCATAATTTAGGGAGAGATTTTTTTATTGTACAAGTATCTCTGTATGCCACCAAAAGGGGACTTTCTGAAATTTAGTAAAGATATATGTATAATGTTTATATGTAAACAACATGTCATTTTTCACGTCTTTAATTAATATTTAGCTCATTATGTCTGTGATGTTTACGTTGTAACTTTTTCCCTCATAGTTTTTAATGGTGTTTTTGCTTTGTTACGATTCAAACCGAAACGTTTGCCGAACTGTCAATAAAATTAGAAAAAAAAAACAACGTTTCTGTAGGAGACTTTCTGCGGCCAGTGAGGCAAAGAAAACAATTAAATCAAATGAAAATTTCTGATAGCGGTTTGTTTTTAGATTTAAATTTAAGTAGAGCATAGGTCAAGAAAGTTATGATCACTAAATTACGCAAGTCTTCCTCTGATAATCAATACTCATGTAATAATAATGTTTATAAATAGTATTCATTTTGACATCTAATTAGTATATAGAATTAACGCTTATTCTGTCGATATAGTGACATACTGGAATATGCATTAATTATTATAAATAATCAGTTGCATAAACCCAGAAACCGGAGAATCTTAAATGGCGTTGATTTAAGAACGTAAACTCGAATAAGTTTACGTTAAGTATGTTAAAAAAACATTTAATTGAATTATTTTATGGATTTATAATTTTATTGTGTATAATTATTAGAAATGTAGAATGATCATAGATTTAGATTATTTTAAACAATCTAGGAAGCGTCTCCAGGGCATGAAACTATGGAAGTAATTGCCAGAAAGGCCACTAAAGAAATAATGGAAATCGAATCTCAAACTGATCATGACAGGCGGCGATGCTTACCAGTATACATACTACTTATGTCATATGAGGAATTGGGATAATGTTTTATTTCAAGAAGTACTTTTTCTTAATTTTGCGTCACGTGATGTCTTACTAATTGCTCAGAGAATCATCATGTGACGGAATGTGTAATGCCAATACCAACTTTAGCCCTGCAGCGCACTAAGGATTTTTTTCTATCGTTTCATATTGTTTATATTTCAAAAATCTAAGCAAAATTTGTTGCCCTAAGCGCCCCTAGCTTATTCGGCGCCCTGGGACACCGATCCACTTCGCCACCCCCTAAAAGCGGTACTGTGTAATGCGAATGCGTTAGAATTATTTCCTATTACATTTTACTAATATAATAATTCAGGTACCTCTGTAAGAATGTTTATTATCATGCGTTACGTATAGGTACATTTTTTGTTTGTTGGTACATTATGAACATGTTACAGATGTGAAGAATACACTTTATCGCGTTATTTGAATCTCTACATTGCGCAACGAAGACGTCTTCTCAACAAATTACACAACCAAAATACAGGATGAAAATATGTAGTATGTAGTTTAATTTTTCGGTAGTGGGTAAAAATATAAAAATATTTTTCTTTTTATTTAATTTCCAAGTTAGCTTTGATACAACTAAGTTTTTATTGGTGAAAAATATGCAAGAAATAAATAAATCATATCTTGTCATTTCTAATCTATCCGTAATGGTAGTTTTTCGAGATCTCTAGAAATCAAACAGCATAGAATAGATATTCTACAATGCGGATTGTTAGCTATTTTATAATGTGTACATTATACATCACTTTAGGTGCATTTATACCAAACGAAAATTCGCAAATTTTATCACCAATCTTTCGATTATATTTGGAGTAATTGGTAAATCCGTATTCTAAATTCTTTTATTCTATATAGATGTACCCTAACTGTGAATTCCATGCGAATTTTTATATTAAAACAAATTCGTTTACACAAAAGGAACATTTTTTCCTTTTTATAAATGCAACATGAAACGCTATGTTGATGATTATCACTCACCTTTTTGTAGATCTCAAAGGACGTGAACTGCGTGGCGGCGTAAGGGAAGATCCGCACCATCTGAGCGCCATTGCCCTTGTAGAGCGCCAGCAGAGACTCGTCCCTCACGATGGCCGCCAGCCCCTGCGGGACGCGCAGCGAGCGATAGCGCGGCTGGTGGGCCTGCAGCAGGATCTTCAGCCGGTCCAGGGGGGCCACGGCTGTCTTAGAGCACATCCCAGCCACACCTGGTCAATAAACAATACTGAAAGGTGATAGACAAACATATCACGAGTCAATTCTCTAAAAAAGGATAAAAGCAATATTTAAACTTCCAGAAGGATCGATGTAGTAAAATTAACGACAATTGTGCCTTGTGGCTTCCTCCACTTAGTCGCAAGTATCAAGCTCCGAGCTATTTGAGGGTCAGTGTTCTTCTAAGCTTCAAACGTACGTGTGTTTAGATGTTTTTGTTATTCATTGATATTTGGAAACTTCCATTGAGAGTAAAATTACAAATATCCATATAAAATAAAGAAGATTTCTCGGCTTTAATGAAGTGTTGCTGTTGCCAGTCAAGAACCATTCTGCAGTTGATGCGGTTTGCAACAATTGTAAAGATGAGAATATTGATTCTGAGTAATACCTATGTCGATAAAATATTTTGTTTTGAAATATAAACTTATTTAGAGTGTTGTTTCGTTTCTTCTTTCTTTTTTATAACCTTACAGAAATTCAATTACATTTATATAAAGAAAAATCATTTACATGGAGAAAATTTAATCACGTAAAATTTATGATAAATGAACAATCAAGAGAAATTACATAGTGCGTCCGCTGGAAGGTTACTTTGGTGAAAACCCCTCCCTGTCCCGTCCTGTTATTGGAGACCCAGATGGGGACCCGTTACTGTGCGCACGCATAAAGCTACTTGTTAGAGAGTGGCTGGAGGCCTTCCAGTGATTCTAGGTGCATCAGTTAGATGTAAAATAGACCTCAGTCTAAGGCCGCGCAGTTAGTATACTACAGCGAGTCTCGAATTGCTTTCTTTGGTAACACGTTGCTAACCACGAAATACGTGGGAATGGATAAGGAAATGGTAAAGTTGGGAAATGGATTCTGCAGAATGGCAGACATCAGTTAGGAGTCATTACTTACGTCTGCACTCTGGAAGGTTAGGTTATTGCTGTTTATATCTTCAGCATTCACTGTGAGATCAATTTCAGATATACTAGTATATTATCGAGTCGGAAACATTATCGTGGTTAATACGCCAAGATATGGGTGATGTCGATTGCGTTTTTCCTGGCCTAGAAGATAATAATTTGGTTATTTATTTCACTTTGCAGCGGCTTCGGGTGCAGTTTTAAAATTTTGTAAATGTTCAACATTTTCGATAGATGAATTCCATAAATCGTTATAAATTTGACAATGTTTGTTTTTGTACCTTTTACAACTGCAACATTTTTTAAAATCATATAATAATAAGAATACAAAAATTTATACGATAAAAACACATTAAGCTATGGTTATAGATCACGGTTTAGGAGAAAACTAATTATTTTATAAATTAAAAAATACAATCGAAGCGATACGATGATATTATTAATGATTTTCACTTCGTTTTAACATGGGTTACGTTGGCCAACCGTTGCTTACAGAAATGAGAACACGATTTCGAGTACACTGCATGCATCATCAGTTTTTCGATTGCAGATTATCGCTATCGTACATATGTTTGGAAGCAAAAAAACGATGAAACGTGCGGTACACGTGGAATTGAGGTTTTATTTCTGTACGCAACAGCTGCTCAACGTGATCTATGTTTAAACAAGATAAAAAAACTTGAGAATGGCTTTCCATCGAAGGCTTAAATATGTCGCTTAATAAGTATAAAATTTCGGAATTTATTTTGATTCTGAAATACATTATCAAGTGTACTGTCTAATAATAAATACACATTTTTATAGTTTAAGCAAATTGTGGCACAGAAGGTAAACGTAACAATTAGCAGTTTTACACTCGTATTTTGAAGGCAATAATAATTAATTGACAAAAATTGGCTTTGCTTTTCATGATTGCTTATTTTTTAAGTATGTATACTAATGTCAGTAACTATTTAGTTAATGTTGGCACCCAGTTACTAGTACATTAATCTGGATATGCTCGTATCATACGCTTCATAAAATGCACAAGGCTGTTTTTTCGAAAACCACTTTAATTGCGTATAACAATTATATTTAACGCAATGTGGAATACGACAGAATTGCAGAATCACACCAGAGCTACCTAATTGGTAAGTAGGTACCTTCATCCGTAAATAAAACCTTTTAGTATAAAATAATTGGATTTCTATTGCATGTCTTCACTGCTTACCTACAGCCTTCCGGTAATATCACAACATTTAATCTTAGATTTGTCGCTCGTAATAAAAAATAAACATATTTTAGCATGTAAGCACTAGATATAAGGTAAACATGACGCTTTAATTGTCACGTGGTATAAAGTAGGTAGTATAATTATTCTAGGAAGATTTCATCTCACAAGGTATATTATAGTGGCGGATTGTTACATGAACCCGTACGTAACAGTACACTTCATGTGAGCTGCTATAGAAATAAATTCAGTATAAATAAAGCTAATACAAAACTTAAAAAAACAAGAACAGTATTAAATTTAAGCATTCTAATCCAAATTAATATTACGGGTGTATTTTATAAATATATATTTACATAATATAACAAATAACGTAAATAGTAAATCATTCAAAGCGAATCAAACGGAAGTATCATCGGTAAGATGATTATACCCTCTTTTAGAAATGTATATAGGGTGACTAGTCACGAATCAGTTTCCCGAGATCTATACAATTTCTCACGCTCGGCCCTAAGACAATGATACTCCAGCTTTGGTAGCAATCACCCTAGTGAAACTATTAGGGGTGCTTTAATAGTCAATCCTATACGACGACAGAGACTTGCATAACGCATCACATCGAAGATCCTAACCCTATGGGCGCGATTAACTGCTCCTTTCATGATCTCACGTTGGTCAACAGACGGGGCATAGATATTGTCAGATACTACGCTAAATCTATTTTGATGTCGCTAATACGAAGAAGAGTAAGATAATTCTGCCGTCTGTAGTTTATTGATTCATTATGCCTAAACTACCGAACTCAGGATAATAAAATAAGGAGTGGCTATTGTTTCGCGACTTCGACTCATCAAGTGTCAAGGTCTTTGACCTTTGTTTTTTGACGGTGACGGCATAGTTAAGGAAAAATATCAGTAATATCCTTAATACCATTGACAAATGTTTTACCGAGTAGCAGTGATTTACCGAGTTTTAACGCTAAAAATAAATTTACGAATAAAATCATATCACAAGTAAGTCAAATATGTTTTGATCGGTAAAAGGGCACCACACTGTTCGATTTCTCATATTAATTTATCAGGTGATATGGTTCCGAAGTTTAGAGATAAAAAAATAATGTAAATAAGTATTTTCATTATCACAGTTGGTATGTTTTGGATTTACCCAAATATTATAAGTAAATGTTTATGTAAGTGCAATGTACATACTTGTATAAGTTAGTAAGTGCATAATAATCTGGGGTAAGAGTAGTTTCGTTTTGTTATAATTAATGATGCTGGTATATTGTAATAAACATATTGCTGATTCTAAAGGCTTTCCACACGAGCGTTACGAATTACGCGATTGCTCAATTATTGAAAAGAAACATAAATAATAAAACAAATAAAGTCTCTGCCCATGAAGCGCGTTGCAAAATTTAGCGAAGTATTGTTCGTTGTCATACAAAACTGTGAAAGAAGAAAATATATAGACGTCTACATAGCCGGCGGTCATAGCTCAATGGTAAAGCGTTTGCTTTGCAAGCCAAAGGTCGTGGGTTCGATCCTCGACGGAGATTAAAAAAATAAAAAGGATTTTTAATCGATTTTAGAGCTCTAAAATACCCCGGTTGGTGTGAATTTGATCCATCACCCGTAAAATGTCAGTCATAGCCTATTAATTAAAATTGGTGGTAGACGAAAGTCGTCCCGCGAAGACCACCCATTCATAGTAAATTCCTGTAATAATAAAGGATGATGCGTGAATCTCGGGTTGTAGTCTATGACGTTGGCTGATCAACACTCCACATGCAGCGCTTGGCAATAAACACCATGGTAAGCGTCATAGAATTACACGGATGAAACATCAGAATTACCTATCACCATCTGTCGGTATTCTCTTGTATGTGTTTACATAAAAAAATAAAAATATCATTATGATTGTAAACTTATAAAAAAAGAAAGAAGAAAAAGCAGTACCTAATTTTATGTACATACTCTTAATATATCGTTTCTTGTTTATTTTTCTATTGTGACATGAACGTTATAAAGTAAACTTTGTAATATTTCTTAAAGAAATAATCAATTTAATTGTTTAATAGTAATCGAGCAATCGGTATCACACGTGTGCTCGTTAATGTAATGCGTAATTCATAACAAGACTTGTGTTTTGTGTTGAGAGTGTGGTAAAATAAAATATAATTATTCAAATTAGATGCTTCTCCTGACATTAATAACTTTAAATAATTAACTGTGAAATGTATTATAATTCAAAGTACACTAATGTACTCGCATAATATTATATTCATAATTAATGAATATAAATAATACATGTACTAGATTATTTTTATCAATGGTTTTCGGTATTAGGATAGAATTAACAGTGCTTCTTTTTCATAGCCATTCGATTGGGCAGATTGAAGATAATTCATGAATACAAATATACTGTTTGCGCTAGATGTCTTATTATAATGAGTATTAATTCCACTATTTTGGAATTCAACACAATCAGAACCTTATATTTTAAACTACGAGTATTTTAGACAAGTATATTGTGCATTCCTAAACAACATTATATAAAATTGTGATATAGAACTGTTAAAAACATCTCTCGTTTGGAGCTAAATAATAAGTATACATACAAGTATGTATAACGACCTATCACGTTAGAGAATTATGATTTGCCTTCTTGCCACCGAGTGTTGTAAATTTGGCGTCCGGCCATTGTTCGGCTTTCAGTCGTCAGCTGTTTCACGAGTGGGAAATGGGTTTTCTAAATTTAAACCAGGAACATCAACACACGTGGAAAAATATGCGGAATAATACAAGTAGTATGGAATTTCCTGCAATCTAGTTATGCAACAGTTTATTACCTATCAATACAAAGTGAGTGAGCCATCTATAAAACTAATACACGTACTTTACTGAATAATAACATATATTTAACTTTAAAGTACAGACTTGTACATAAAAAGGGAAATCGAGTATTACGACATGGCGTTTTTTTAAATGTGTGCTTTATTAGTGTATTATTAAATAAAATATTATGCCACATGGAACTATGTATGTATTATAAAAATTGCCTGTTATTATCTAGGTTTCAAACAAAATAAGGGAGATTTAAAGGTGTTAAAGTTGAACAATATAATATATAATACTTATTATAATATAAGTAATGATTTTGGAGGGGGTGGTGGAGGGTAGAAACTGTAGAGGGCGCCCTAGACGGGAGTATTTGCAGCAAGTATTCGAGGAATTGTAGCGCTTATGCTGAGCTGAAAAGGGTTGCGGAGGACCGAGAGGAATGGAGATCGAGATGCAAGATTCTGTTGCTGCAAACCAATCCACCGGATTGATACTACGAAGAAGAATGATTTTGATAACTTATCGTGTTTTATTTAAAGGTGAAATATACCTCTTATTAAAAAAAATATATATTTAGCAAAGCCCCCTACCATAAATGAATACGAGTAAAATATATATTTACTTTTTCTCTCAAATAAATACTTACTTTGTAAGAAAAATATTTGCTTTATTAATAAATTTATAACTCCTATTGAATATAATGTATAGTCCCTACCGCAGCTGAACTCTACAAGTATGGAGCTTGAGTGAGTGGAATTAAACAATATGTAAAAAAATGCTTGAAATAAATAATTAGAAAAAGTTTTATATAAATATTTAGATTAAATTTACATTATTATAAAAATACAGTAAATAATATTGTATTTAAAAAAATAGTAATTATTCTTCAACTATTTAAAATAATAATTATTGAAATGAATAATAGTTGGCATTTCTTACCTCCGGCTAGCAGTGACTTCAGGATGAATTCCATATCGCTTTTCTTTTCCATTGCGAGAGTCATATTAACATTTAGAAAGTAATATGTAATTATTTCTGCGTCACCAAAAAAAATACTGAACAAAACACACCGGCAACCACGATTTATTAAATAACCAAAATCAGGCGGTAATATTTTATTTATATTTAAAATCAAATTATCGGACGGTTCATATTTATCGCAATGTCAAGTGTAGGAACCTGGGCAGGGTATTATAAAGTTATCATAATACATCCCGCACGCGAGCGCTCACTAACCTCAATCGGCGGACCGAGCGAGTCGAATGAATGAAGATGGGAGATGCTCACTGTGAAGTAAACCGGTAGAACAGGTAGGTGTACGACCGAGTATTTTGTGGCCATCCTCGTGAGCCCCTACCACGTCTATCGTTTTCTCTCTGACTGAATAACAAAGAATAGTATACTGCGCCGAGAGCGTAAACGTAAACACTTTCTCCGGGCGCAATGTCAGAGTCGCTACATTCCGTACATTCCGGCTGACCACCGACTACTGACAGTGACAGCTGCTCTGCTGCCCGCCCGAACTCCCGTCAATGGAATAATCAGTTCTGGACTCTGAATTTTACGTCACAGACTTTGTTTGCCAAAAGCTATAATACCGGCCTTCGACGTGGAAGTTGCGAGTTGTACAAAATTCATTATTTGTGTCAAAAATAATTATTGAAAATATAATTATTTGTTGCCTACCTATTTTAAAAGTACCATCTATTAAAAACATTTTGCACTCACGATGTGCAAATATTGGTTAATATGATTTACGTCACTATAGTAGGTCTACCATTCAAGAGATGTCTCTCGTTTAAAAATATTTTAGTTGATTTTTTTTTATTATTAACTAATAACATTTATATTTCACTATTATGGAAATTATAATAACGTGTGATTTATTTATGTAAATTTGAAATGACTGAAAATATTTGTTTTTTACCTATAAGTATACCTAAATAAGGTGCGTTATTTTATATAAGTGTTAAAGGTTTAGGGGGAAATTGTTTTATTCAATTTAATCCTTTTTTCTCTTTTATTCTTTGAAATAAATCTTAATTATATGTATGTACATATTTATATTAAATACTATATGGAATAAAATCGATAGTCTTAAAAATCAAATTTCATTTTAAGTTAATGTATTACATTCGAGTATATATATATATTTTAATATACCGATATTATAAATAACTTAATATTAATTACAATATTTTTGAGGTTGTAGCGACCTATCGTTCCCTGACAATTTGTTTAACCAGTCATGGGTAACGACGTGGGGCGCACTGGACATCTGGTGCACGGGATATTAGGTGACCGGGACAACTGGTGTTAAAATGATGTAAAAAATATAATTATCCAACATGCAGCATAACTTCCTCAGCTCCCTCCATAGCCTGCAAGGAGGACCTACAAAGTAGATATCATAATATTATATCATAAAAATAACTTTTGTTTTATACCTATGGGTAATTAAAATAAAGTTCCTATATACCTACTAAAATTAAAATAATTTAGAACAAAACAAAATTTGATATTTTCAATTATACAAACATGTAAAATCATGGCTTTCGCGTATATACTTAAAATTAGTCGTGAAACATTGAAATCTATAAATAAAACGAAAAAGCAAATTACTTATAATTTGGTTCAAGCAAATAATAATCACCCGGCGTTCGAGAAAATTGCGCTTATTAAAAAATTCCGTGAATTACTTCAATTAATAAAACTTGATTTAAAAATGTCAAATAAAAAAGTTAATAGACAAACAATCAATGGAAAAAATCAGACATATAATGGAACAAAAATAATTCAGAATGCATGGAATCCAATGTTTCCCAAATATGAATTTCAGATTGAATGTAAACAGGTGACTATAATAATATTATATTTGAACACATAAAATTAAACAAAATTATATTTTCATAAAACACTAATAATCAATTTATACATTCCAAAGACTCAAAAATATAAAAATGCTTAAATAAAAATAATAGATAAGTTCTAATGAATAATAAAATTGAAAAAAAATATTTTTCGCCATATATATGTCAAATATATGTCAAATATCACTCCATTATAGACTGTTTTGTATATTACAATTTTGTATATTGCTGATTAAATTAAATGTTCATCAATTATTATTAAGTCAGAGGAAATTTTAGGCTATGTAAATAAACTTGTTTTTTTTTCTGGTTTGTATTTCTTTTAATAATTTTATGATATGTCAATGGACCCATCATATACGAGTATTTTCTCAAATTTAATTTCCTTTAGTTAACACTTTTTTTACCGAAATGTGGCTACGAAGATAAATAATACTCGTTAAAACATGTCTAATTGTTGAGTATAACTTATTATTTTTTAAATATTTTATTTAAGAATATTTCAACCGATTCAAGCAGTTTGAATTCTTCTTCGCCAACCCTAAATGAGGATGTAAACCGCATAATAAAAAGTGGCAAAGTCATTACTTTTTCCAAAACAACCTGCCTTTATTGCAATCAAGTCAAAGAGATCTTCAAGAGGCTGGATCAGAAGATGGTCGTTGTTGAATTGGACAAGATAAACAGTGGAACTGCTTTGAGAGAAGCTCTGTTGGGGATTACAGGATGCAAAACTGTTCCTCAAGTGTTCATTAATGGTAAATTCATAGGAGGCGCTACTGACATAAAGAAATTAGATGAAAATGGATCCCTGGTGTCATTGTTGGCAAGCAAGATAAAATAACAGCTATAAATTATAATTATTAATTTTTTAATCTAGGAACAATTTTATTAATTAAATTATCTGGCATATGCAGTTTGACTATTGTATTCAAATTATTTTTACTTTTTTTACGATAAAGTAACATCGCTGTGTTATAAATACTGTTTAAAATATATTCATAATAACAACTAAAAATGCTTTTTTTTTAACTTCAACATGCAATTAAGGAATATTGATGAAAGTAGGGTATTTCTTCGAAGCTCATATACCTATTCCCGTGATATATAATACAAGTGTGTAGTGGAGAAGCAAGCACGTTAAAGCACATTCTAAAGCATCCCATCCACGCGTGTTTAGCCGCAATGCTAGGTTTAAAGCAAATTCCATCATGATGGTTGTTAAACTATTAAAAAAGGGATCTATACAGTTTTCGCACTTTTATAAATTTTATTTATCCTCCGATTTGTATCACTCACGTTAATTTATATTATATATACTTATTTCTTAAAGAAAAACAATATTAAATTTTTTCAAATGATTTATTTTATATTTCTTTACATGATGGCATCCAACATAAGATATTTGACAACTACATTTATTTTTCACGAATCATTTTCATTTTATAAACTCCAAAAATTCAACACATACCACTAAGAAATATTTATTGTCAACAATAATAGTTTTATTCAATTACATATGAAACATGTTCCATTTTTTTTCAAATAAAAATATACTTATTTAGAAGTGAGTTACCATATTTTGATGTGATTATGGCAATACTATTATGATTCTTTTAAAGCTACCATGTTTTTCGTTTATAAATATTTCATTTTAAAATAAATATAATACTAATAATTATCAAATTTATCTACTTATCATTGACTAGATACTAAAGGAGCATCTAACTATGATATTCATTACAAAGAGACCTATTATAACCTGCATAGGAGTCTCTCTTCATGTAAAAGTATAATACAATACACCAATGTTCTATGATAACAATCAATTTCTATCACATGTATAGATGCCCCAAAAGTGATTCTAATTGAATATATGTGTTTCGTCTTTATCTGAAATAAAATATCATTGATTATTATAATATGTATAATATGATACACCTTTTATTATTTCATCAAATAAAGTCCTTCAATAAAAAAACCTAAAATATGAAATTTCTAGCTGTAGCAAATGTAGGTATAAAATAAAGAGAGAGTGATACCATAATATATTCTTGAAAATATATTAAATTGGGAATATTAATGATCTAAGATAGTAGAAAGAAAGAAAGAAATATTTTTAGTTCAAATTGTTCAAACTGTTTGTTATTTCATAAGCGATGAAGAATTATGATTTCATTTAATTGTGAAATACAAATGGTTGAAAAAATAAAATGTCGTAATGCACACAAAACAATTTGAATTATGGCAAACAATTTATGGCGTATTTACAAATAATTCACAACTAATAGAAGAAGTAAGCAACCATATTATTTTATATTCATCAAATGGTAAAATATATGTAATTGACATTACACTCTTTTATTATATGGAATTGTTTTTCTGTTTTATTTAAAATGTAATTTTTTGAATGATATATTTTCACACATTGACGAGATTTTAGAAATGTTAATAACATAAATTGATTTACTATTTTAAACATGATAGATCTTAAGCTATTTATATTTATTATTGTATATTCATCACTGTGTTATTACATAATTATATCATAGTAATTACATCATTGTGCAGCAAACGTCAAAATAAAATGTTTAATGTCAGTGACACTCACAATTTCCATGGCCATATATGTACTTTTCAATGTAACATACTGACCTGCATTATTTTATATGTTTTTTTTTAAATTAAGAGTAAGGGGAGGAGCTAAAAATTGTCAAACTCCCACCAGATGTGTCGCCGGCCCGCGGATAAGAACTTTAAGTAGCACTGGTTTATACAGTAAAAGAGAATTTTACAATATATGATAAAAAAAAAAAAAATATTGATAAAAAATATTGAAATAAATAATATTTATCTATTACAGATTTTAATACTCATTAAATAGTTATATTGTCGCCACCAAATCGGTTTTAATATCAGAATATTTTTTTAAATTAGATTTATAGCAAGAGCTTTAAAAATCATGGAATAAAAATTACTTGGATATTATTTTAAAGTATATTTTTACAACAAAAGTAAAATAAATATATTTTTTTACACAATGTAACACAAAAAGATGAAAAAAAAGTCATAAGTCTTATAAAATAATGGAATTTTGAGCTTTATTATTTATAAACTCAAATCAACAGAATTTTAAAAGGGTGTCCACCGAAATGTTACGAACCACATTATTGCTGGACAATTGAAAAGCGACAACTTTATAGGAATAGTGGATCTGTACAGAAGTCTCTTTCTTTGTGCCATGTTGCAATGTTTTTCGAAGTGTTTTTGATAATTGTGACAACGTTACATTTGAAAAGAGACAATTCTGTTCAGATCATTATGCGCGAATAGCTGTTTTTTGTTGTTCAAAAATTGAGTAATCATGCAATTCACAACGCTCATGTGGGTAACCTTTATAAATAGGTAGTAATAAATGTATAATATTATTATTTACCGTTAAAAAAATGAGAGCTTAGAATACGTTTGGCAGATAAATTATGTTTATGTAAACTAAATGCCATAAGCAATGATATTATTTAGTTGAAATTGTATTGAAAATCCATTTAAAAATATAATTTTCCAAAAGTCTTAGAAGAGAATTAATAAACATTTAAAAAAAAAACCTGAAAGTATCAAAGCATATGAACAGTATTGCAATATAAAATTAATTTAAATAAATTACAGATATTGAGTTTTATTTCACATTTATTTTTAAGTGATAAATACATATTTCGGACCAGATCGGTCCATCCTAAGCAATATCCGAAACATCTGAAACATGTACAATCACTTAAAAATAAATGTGGAATATGTCAATATTTTAAATTTGTTTTTTTTTAATTTAAAATTGATTTAAATTTACAATTATGCAGTTTCACCAAGTATTGTCAGTTAATAACCTTGACATTATTAATAATATTAAAATCAAATGATATAATTAATAAAGTAATATTAATATAAAATAATCATTCCCTTAATAATAAAATATAGTAGGCTGATATCACAATAATTAAAATTCAAAATCTTTTTAAACACTAAAAGTATTTTACTACATAATGCATAGTAAATTTCAGTTGATTTGAAAGATGCAAATCTGGCCGCAATCCGAGAATAAATACCATTATTAAAATTACATAAAGTTAATAATAAAATAGACATTAATTTTACTTTGACATCAAAGTAATGGTTTCTAACGTACCATGTTCCAACAGACACATTTTTCCTAATTTTATTGATGGCTCTAACAATATACCTTCTGAGTCTGTTTGAAAGATGTCTAGGCAATGCTATTTTCACATTAAGCAGTTAACAGTAGTTCTATTAATATTCATTCAAATTAAAAATATCATTATGTGATATTTTTTTTTCTTAATTGATGGTGAAGATTCATTCCCCGCAGACGACACCGCCGGGCACTGGAAGGTTGGATCTGTCACCGGTTAGGAATGTATCCACAGCACGAGCCGCTTGCCTTCCTTCACTTATGGCCCAGACCACAAGAGACTGGCCTCGCCTGCAATCTAAACGAGGATATAATATTAATGCATTTTTTCCAAGTCCATGTAAAATAGTTCAATTAAAAATAAAGCTTTTTCAAAAATTATTATTTAAAGAATGAAAACCCATTTACCTCCAGCCGCGAAGATGTTATTAACCTCAGTTGCGTAGATATTTGATTTCAATGTTTCAATGTTGCTTCTTGCATCAAGAGGCAGATCTGGAATTAAATAATAGAACAATCAAAAAATGATGATAATACATATTTTTTTCTTAATCAAACAGAGAAAAATATATCAACAGCAGGCGTGGGATTTGAACTCCCGACAGTCTGCAACTAAGTCAATGTTCTATCAATCCTGCTATTATAGTCTCCAATATTTCTGACCCTTTAAGATGTACATATACAATCATTTGATTAATTTTATTTTGAAATGATAGGTGGCACTATTCAGTCAGTACGCAGATTGATGTAAAAGATAAATCTTTATTCGCAAATATTACTTAATATATATAAAATCTTTTATAGATGCTATATTTTTCTTCATTCATATCACTTTTAAACAACACCAAATGATCGCTACAAAGCTGTCAGTTGCCATTAACCTTGCCCCGTACCAAGTTATCTCAGTTCATGAAGCTCTCCCAAGTACATAGTATGCATAACTCCTGTCAGGTTCTAGGAAGAAAGTCTGGGGGCTTAATAAGATGGCAGCTGTTGATAATAAGGTAATTTTTTTTGAATGTGTGTTAATTAGAATTTGAGATGATTCAGTCGAAGCATTTGATTCAAAGAGGATTTAACTCAATAGATGTTGTATGATTATTAAAAGATATGAATTCAAGATTACCCAGTTCTGTAGCGACATATCTTTCTGGGCCCAAGAAGCCCATGGCCAGCAGTACCAAATCAGCTTTATAAATCTTCTGTGTTCCTTCCACCTCTTTCATCTCCCAGCGTCCTCCGGCTCCTTTAGTCCATTCAACTTCAACTGCTGAGACTCCACACACATTTCCAGCACCTAATGATTTATTAATAACCAAATAAAATTATGAAAAAAAAAGCTGTGATAATTGTATTTAATAGTTTTGCATCATTTTATCATTAATAGTATATCATTCTACTGACCGTCATCTAAAAATTCCTTGGTAAGAGTCGAGTATTTTCTCGGATCTCCTCCAAACTTGACACGTACTTCTTCATGACCGTAATCAACCCTGGAAAATGAAAGTCATTTGACTTTAAAATTAAAAATATTTATCTATCACTTTAAACCCATACAGTGAGTTCAATGATCCATATCCATTAAATAAATACAAAACTTACTATTGAAGAAACCGACCACATTTTGTTGTTTTCAGTTTTAATTCATTTAAAGACCTGCCTACATTAGCGACATGAATTGCATGTTGTATCAAAAAATGTCAGCCGCAATTGTATGCGAACCGAAAGAGAAGCTTAATAACCTATACTATGATGTCCTTCATTGAAAAACAGTTCTTTATTTGATTCGCATCTTAACTTTCAAATGACTGGGTAGATGTATTCAATAGAATCTATCTCTTATTAATCCTAAAAATAAATATTTTTAAAGTTAATTTGAATAAATTACCTGAAAACTCGTGGCCATTGTGGCCAAGGATTGTCAAGTCCCCTTGTTGGCTTTGGTTCAGGAAGGATTTCAAATGTGGTGATTGATTTGGCTCCTTGGCGAAGTGACGTAGCAATGCAATCACACCTGAAAGAGAAGAAATTCATTCTAAAATAGTACATATGTTGGGGTAAAATACTTTATGAATGTAAAGACTAGTAGTTTATTAATATTTTCTTAATAATGTAAATGATATAAAGCAATTTTTTTAAAAATTACCCCGTGTCACCACCACCGATGATCAAAACATTTTTGTCCTTTGCAGTCAATTGAGGATTGTTGCTCGGGCGACCTTTTTGTCTTTTTTGCCAACCCTCCAAGTATTCCATTGCATAATAGACCCCACTCAGCTCACGTCCTTTTAGAGGCAAGTCCCGAGGCCAAGTTGCACCGAGGCATAATACAACTGCAGCATACCTATGTAATAAAATAACGATTATTATATAAAGGATATTTTTTACCGGTGGATAAAATGCATTAAATGTTAAATAAACTTACTCGTCGGCTAGCTCTTTTGCAGAAATATCTTTTCCAACATTGATGTTGGTTTTGAATACAATTCCTTCGGCTCTCATCAGTTCTACACGCCGAGCCACAACCTCTTTGGAAAGCTTCATCGACGGGATTCCGTATTGCAAAAGTCCACCGATGCTGTCATTACGTTCAAATACCGTCACTAGGTACCCGGCCTGCCAAAAAATAAAATATCATTGAATTTCATTCAATGAATATAATAAAAAGAATGTTCGAATAGTTTTATTTCAATGAACCAAATTGACCTTATTCAGCTGATGAGCGCAGGCCATCCCCGCTGGACCGGAACCTACTACAGCAACTGTTTTGCCATTTCGTTGTTCCGGTATCTGCAAAAGTGTTTATTTTCGATGAATTGTGGTTTACTAGTCTTAATGATTATTTAGATGCAATGTCTTACTTTTCTAATAATAAGGACTACAAAAGGTATAAGTAGGATATAATAACAGTTAAATATTATATTAATTCTACCTCGGGAAGAATCCAGCCATTTTCAAAAGCATTATCGATAATTGCACATTCAATATTCTTGATGGTGACCGGCGGCTCAGAGATGCCGAGCACGCACGCTCCCTCACAAGGCGCCGGACAAACTCTTCCAGTAAATTCTGTGTGGAACATAAAAAATAAAATTGTAGATATAAAGATTTCAAAGTAATTTGAGATTATATTTAAATAAAAAAAACAATAACGATTTTTTCGTTCTTTTATTTTTCAGTTAATATTTTTCAGGGTTTCTTTTTTGCATAAGCTTAGAATTCAGGTTCTTTCGATAATAATGGTCATACATTGCTATATTTCTAAAGTACAAACATCTATGACTTCCAACTCTTTATTTACCAACAATGAGTTGCTATAAGGATCAACAGTTGGCTCTAAATATTTTTACATTAAATATGAAAGCTTTCATCGAGTAATAAATACTCGCAGCTATATTTATTACCTGGGAAGTTATTGGTTTGCAAGAGTTGCTTTAGAGCTTCCTTCCAGTTGCCCTGGAATATGAGGTCATTCCACTTAGGTATGATATTCCCGAGGGGGCAGCCGTGGGAAGACTGACAGAAGGGCACGCCGCAGTCCATGCAGCGGGCCGCTTGGACTCGAAGTCCTCGGCGGACGTGAACTCTGTCATAGACTTCCTCCCAATCCTTCATACGTTTTTCTGCACCTCGATAAGTCACCTTTTCGCGTGAATATTTGATAAAACCACTGCAAAATAATATTTTAAATTGTTATCTATTGTCTATTGAAAATAAAATCATTTTAATTAGAAATATATGAAGTACCGTGTTTTATCCAACAGTTTTTCCAGACGTTTTTTCTCCAATGCGACGTCTTGAACGGCTTCTTCGATATCAACTATCGGGTCAGATTTTCCATTGTTTTGATTCGTTTGGCCGTTGTTTTCCGCCGGTACGGCTGGACGTAAGTCCTTCTGCTTCAGTGCACGTTGGTATTCAGTTGGGAACACTTTAACAAACTGTTTGGCTGGAGCTGGCCAAGTAGACAGAAGATCTGATGCAATTATGGACCTATAACAAACAGTAAAAATGTAATCAAATAAAAATTAAATTTAAAATTATATACGTTTTAAATATCACAAAATATTGTTACCCTGTGTACTGAACAAATTCTTCTAATAAGTTTTTCACATAATTTAAGTCTTCTGGTAGCTCTAGCGGTAGTAAGTCCACCATTTCAGGATTGCATTTAGTCTTGAAGGAACCATCTATATCTAACACGTAAGCTATACCCCCTGCAATGGAAAATGATTGAATTAGTTTTAATGAAAGTATTTATAATACAAATTACTCCATGTAGTACGTGGCTCTGCCGAGCTGTGTATTACGCGACTTTGCTGAATAATGTATACTGCTGCTTTCTTCTGATACGTATAATGTGGTTCAACTGAGCTTTGTGCCAAATTATTTTATGGTAAACATTGTACCTCTTACAATTCATGTTAACTTCATACATTATAAATATAACATTATATATTTTGAAAATAACGTACCGCTCATGCCCGCAGCAAAGTTCCTTCCAGTAAGACCGAGGATGAGGACCACACCACTAGTCATGTACTCACACCCGTGGTCACCGACTCCTTCAACAACGGCTACGCAGCCAGAATTTCTGACGCAAAAACGTTCAGATGCTATTCCCCTAAAGATTACAAAAATAAAAATAATCAACTTCCAATATGTTATGTTCAAATATTTATTGAAGCGATTTGTAACAACTTACCTAAAGAAGGCCCTTCCAGTGGTCGCACCGTACAGGCAAACATTTCCAACTATTACATTCAAGTGAGATTCAAAGGGCGAAGTCTTTGGTGGGTAAATAATAATTGTTCCTCCAGACAATCCTTTTCCTGTTAAAAGGTAGAATTATATTTAGTCACTGTTTAATATAAAACAAATTGATAATGCAAAATTATGCATTTAGTAAGTTCATACTTGAATCTTTCATTATAATAGCTAAGGCATTACCACTGTATCATTGTTAAAATTATATTTATTTAGGGATGGTCCACGCAAACTATGGGACTTGCATGATTACTCCTTTATAGAAAAGAGATACATATAAGGATAATGATTTGTAAAATTGTCTTTTTCTACATGACGAGTTGCAAAATTTCTAACAGTTGTTTATTGTCATGACAACGCTGTTTGTAGAGCGACTAAAGAGGTTATGTCGGTCTCTCTAAAAGTTAAGCAATCTTGCGATCAGTTTCACTTGTGTTATACTAGCTCTTACGTGTTTAAATAAGGTCTTGTTACACACCTGTCACAAAAAATCGTTTTTTTTTTATATTTAAAGCTTTCTTCACATTTAGAGCTATTAGAACATAGATATTCGTCAAATCAAACTCCTATGGATTTATTTGAGTAAAAAATTTAAATCTTCTCCCCTCCTAAGTTAAAATAGTTACTTTTAAGTCAATACTTATTATTATCCATATTTTCTTACCAACGTAGTCATTGGCATCTCCTTCTAACGTGACTTTAACTCCTTTTGTGAGAAAAGCGCAAAAGCTTTGACCAGCTGAGCCGTGCAGAGAAATGTTAATTTGTGTGTCTTCTGGCAAACCGGGTTCTCCATATTTGCTAAAAGATTTTTATAATTATAAAAACTAGTGTATATTTATCAAATAAAAATAAAAATAATAATTATTTTATATATATTATATTTCGACCATCAACCTACAGAGCGATGTGATATGACAGAGTTGAAGCAAATGCTCGGCATTCATTATTTATTTGCATTTTGACATCAATTATTTTCTGCGATCCATTGATTACTCCCATACACTCCTCAATTAGACTATTGTCCAGCCTCTTTTCTAATTGGAAGTCCTGAAAAAATATAACAGTTTTAAAATTTGTAAGTTTGACAACTAGAAGGAGAAAAAGTGTAGACAAGTATTTTTCTACGGTAGTAATAAAATATCTTTATACGGTATTGTAAAATGGTATTTTAAAACATGATTTTTTATGTCATGACAATATATAAGCACTTTTGGATACTTTAATATCTTAATGGAAACCATATTTTTGTTAAGTTGTTTTATGTAATTTACATGTATATTACCTGTGCTACAGATCCTCCAATAATATCCACTCCTGGTCTCATGTGAAGGGCATTCTTCAGAATCAAACCGAGATTTAGTAATTTTGCCTTAGGATTAGCATTGTTTTCACTGGCCTTGATGAGATCAGTGCGTCCAATAAGGTCTTGGATTTTCCTGACGCCCATTTCCGACATGTGAGTACGTACCTTTTTTAAAAACCAAAATGAAATAAGAATACAATCTCAAAACCTTTATTTATAACCATAAATAAAATTTTACAACTCATTATATTATCTTCACGATGCCTTACCTCCTCAGCTAGCATAAAGAGGTAGTTAACAACATGCTCCGGTTTTCCTTCAAACTTCTTCCTTAGAACAGGATCTTGAGTTGCAATGCCAACAGGGCACGTGTTCAAATGACACTTTCGCATCATTGTGCAACCTATAGCAAAAGCATTAAAAAAATATGAATTACGAGCCGATTATTTTAATAAAATGTGTACTGTGCAATTTGAATATTAATTTTAAATTCTCCGATTACTGAAAAGCTTTACCCATGGCAATAAGAGGAGCAGTACTGAAACCGAATTCATCAGCTCCCAGTAGAGCAGCGACTACAACATCAAAACCGGTCCTCAGCTGCCCATCTGCTTGCAATACAATCCTAGAAACATTAAAATATATTCAGTACATAATAACATTGAATACAAAATTAAATAATATGTCGACGTAATGATATATCATAATTTCTATAAATAAGTTGTACCTGGATCTCAAATTGTTCAGAACCAGCACTTGATGTGTTTCAGCCACTCCTAGCTCCCAGGGCAGCCCGGCACACTTGATTCCTGTCCAAGAACTGGCCCCGGTGCCTCCATCGTGACCAGATATAACAATGTGTTCAGCTTTTCCCTAATGATATAAATTAAAGTAAATTATTTATAACATTCACATATTTTACACAATTATATGAAATGTAAACGTTTCCTGTAATTACCTTGGCAACACCGGAAGCGACTACTCCGACACCGACTTCAGATACGAGCTTCACGCTAATGCGAGCATTAGGATTGGCGCATTTCAGATCATAAATCAGCTCAGCCAAATCTTCAATGGAATAAATATCATGATGCGGCGGCGGAGAGATCAAACCGACTCCGGGCACAGAACAGCGGGTGGCCGCAATGTCTGCAGTCACTTTATAACCTGTAAAATTAAAAAAAAAAGTTAAACATACTGTAAGTAATCGGAAATAAATGTTTTGTTAGTATGTTGATGAATGATTTGTTATTACCTGGCAATTCACCACCTTCTCCAGGTTTGGCTCCTTGCGCCATTTTAATTTGCAGATCATCAGCATTAGCGAGATAAGCAGCAGTGACACCGAACCTTCCAGAAGCTACTTGTTTAATGGCAGAGCGCTTATTGAAATCTGGATCCTGAAAATACGAGTAATCAAATATGTTTAATAATAAGCCAGACAATTTTAGGTATTTCAGTTGCAAATTCTCAAAAATATTACTTGGTTTAAATATCTATCAGCATCTTCCCCCCCCTCCCCAGTATTGGACTTTCCTCCCATTCGGTTCATGGCGATGGCCAGAGTTGTGTGAGCTTCAAGGGAAATAGAGCCGAAAGACATTGCACCTAAAATGGAAATTTATATGCCAATGTTAATGTATTGAAAAAAACAGATAAAAATATTTATGATTTTAAAATAAATTATCACCTGTTACAAATCGCTTAACAATTTCAGAAGCGGGCTCCACTTCATCGATAGGGATCCCCCGGTCAAGCTTAACCAGTTCCATTTGACCACGAAGAGTACAAGCGCGGACAGATTCCATTGTACTTTCCCTGCATAAAAAATATTTGATTGATTACACTCACCATGTATTAAAAACATTTTTTTTCGGAATAAAGAAATAATATTTAAACTTTATCAAATAAATATAAGTGTATATAATAAAATAGATCACCTGTATCTATCATAAGCATTCTTGTTTTTGCTAACAGCTGCTTCTTGCAAATTAGCTATTGAGTTTGGGTCATTGATGTGTTTCTCTCCTCCAGCTCTCCAATGATATGATCCAGGATTTCTAGGATGAAAATAGTTACAAGTTAGTCTATTACTTATGAAGATATCCGTAATTGTTATTATTACGTTATTTATTTTTATAAACAAACCTTAGAACCAGCATATCAGCAGAATCTTTAAAAGCGAGGTAATGTCGCTCTATGATTTCCTTGGACAAAACTTCCAGAGTAACTCCACCTTAAAAATAATAAAAATTAGACAAAATATAAATGTGAATACAACATTATGATAATAAGAATACCATTCAAAATTTCTATTAATATAAAAGTAATTTGACATTACCTATTCTTGATTGTGTTCCTTTGAAACATCTTTCAATTACGTCATCATTAAGACCGACGGCTTCAAATATTTGTGCACTCTTGTATGACTGCAAAGTACTGATTCCCATTTTTGCCATAACCTAAAAAAGGTTAACAGTTTAATATACGTATATAATTTTGTTTAATCGATCAACAAATAATGATTAGTTAGAAAAGAAACCTTTGCAATTCCGGTCTCCATTGAATAAGCATAAGCTTTGTATATATTGTCATCGGTAAGCTCTCGATCCAGAGCTCCATCATTCCTCAAAGAAGTTGCTAATTCAAAAACTAGATAAGGACAGATTGCATCAGCTCCGTATCCTAAAGAAATAAATAAGAACAATTAGTTTTGTCTTAGATGTTTTTTTTAGTAAAATATAGTAAAGTATCATTTAACGAATTCCTTACCGAGGAGGACACACATGTGGTGAACTTCTCTTGCTTCAGCTGTTTCCAAAATAAGTCCTACTTTCATGCGTTGCCTGGTTTCAATAAGGTGATGATGAACAGCCCCTATAATAAATATATACAACAAAATTACATTGTTACGTTGTAGATAAAAATAATGCTTAAAAAAAGATAGGAATAAAGCTAAAAAAATGAAATTGAAGAGATTTGTTTTCAGCATTCATTGAATTAGTGAACAGTAACATTATCAATTGCCTCGGCAATTGTAAAAAGTTGCAAATATTTTGTCACAAAAATCTCTGAATAAACATCTACATTAAGAGCATCTTTTACCTAGAGCCAGCAATGAACTGACAGGTACTCGGTTGGGGCCAGCGTTGCGATCAGAGAGAACGATGATTTGATAGCCACCTCGACTGGCTTCTTCTGCTTGAGAGCAAAGCAACGACAATGCGGTCTCCATGCCTGCGGGCCCCTCAGAGAGATCAAAAGTGCCGTCGAGCACAAAAGTCTGAAAGAAATCGAGATATTATATAAAAAAGTTCATGTTTACGGTAACATTGATAATATAAATTGATTGATAACATTACCTTCCACCCCCTGTGCTTTGTATGCTTTATCACCTCCAAGTCTGGAATAGACAAGATGGGTTGCGATAAAAAGAGGCGATGTACAAATTGTGAAGAAGGTTGTAGCAGATTACCGACCGGTCCGATCGGGCACATCAGAGACATGACAATCTTTTCCCTAGAAAATAGTTCATTTATAGATATGCATGTGTAATTTCAACATACAAAATTATAATATCTATGGGTATAATTTCATAGGTTTTTACAGCCAAGCTTGTTAAATGGATTTTGGGTTCAGCAGTTGAAATATCAAAGAGAACAAGAAGAGTTTACCACATTATTCATCCCAAACGTAAATTCGCTATATAACTATTTAAAAAACATAAGCAATGATAATCTATGAAAAAAATAATAAAGAATATTTTTTACCTGAAAGGATCAATGGGTGGATTGGTGACCTGAGCAAAAAGTTGCTTAAAATATTCATATATCAGCGGCTGGAACAGTGAAAGGCAAGCCAATGGCGCATCATTGCCCATACTGCCCAGAGCTTCTTTCCTAAAATCAACAAATATATCTACTAGTAAGATGGTATGTTCCGTGTACAATTTTACGATAAAACTTAATAAATAATCATACAAAATGAATGTTGATTCTTACTTATTCTCTATCATTGGCAATAAAATCATGTTTATAGTCTCTATGCTGTAGCCATAAAGAGGAAGTCTCTTGTCTGCTAATCCACTGCAGGCGGTAAAAGATCCATTTTCTTTGTTTCCATTTGTTGCATAAAGTGTGCCGTTGGCAGCTTGCACATGATCTTTGCGCAAATCATCCATAACAATCTGGAAAACAAATCAAAATATTACTATTTTTTGTAATTTATAAATTTAAGGAGTGTACTGGAAACTTAGGGGATCAATTCTCCTCTCTTCTTTTAATTTGTATTGGCTTTTGTAATAAAAATTTATATTAAATAATGATAACTGTTTTATATATTATTATTATTATTGTAATAAATGAATGTAAAAAAAAAACATTAAAATTTGTTTGAGCGATGGTATATTTTACGACAATTTACTACAAAAACTAAAGCATTGGTCGATAATGAGAAAAAATAATTAATTTTACATTTGTTAAAATGAATTTTGCAGGTGCTTCCAGAGGCGCTCCGTGTAATATGATGTGTTTGAACGAAATTCGTCCAGTTGAAAACGTATCAGGTCATATTTAGAAGGCAATTTCCAAAAATGATTCCAATATTTTTTTAAATTAAATTATAATTATTTGCTAGATAAACGATACAAGACAGGAAACTAAATAAACTGGCTTTAAACCGAGTTTCAAAGAACAATATTTGTATTATTTCCCTACTGAATTTGAACAGTGAAAGTTTTAGTGAAGCTTTTTCGTGGACTGAGTTCTTAATGAAGAGTTCTCCGTGATCTTAAAATTTAAAAAGCACATATTTTTGTTATTGTTTATACCTATATACTTGGTATGTTTACACAATGAATGGAACAATAATTATTTTTCATAATGGTTTTAAATTAAAGAGAAATGAACTTGGGATAAAACGAGGGGTTAAATAAACAAATAAAAACACATAAAAGTATAAAGTCGATTAAAACAAAAAATGCATATTTGAATGTTAAAACACAAACGAAAATTGCAAAGAATCAAGCTTTTTTACTCGACTTACCATCTACAATTTATGTCAGGAATGGTTATTTGAAAAAGAAAAATTACAAATTGGTTATTGTCATCCATAGTGACGAACACTTTCTGGTCAAATATATAATAGGTTAAATAAAATGCTTTCCTCGTTTAACTATTGAGCATCATTTTTTTTACACTATCACTTTTTTTATCAAGGAGATCATGGTTTAATGACAATACATGCTTCACCAGTGATGTGCTGATGAAACATATACTGCATATCAAACAATGATCAATGATACTGATGCGGTTCATAGTAAAAGTTAAAATAAAGACTTTTATTCGCGTTTAAATGGATCTCAAAATGAATGTGACTATAAAAAAATATTTAATATAATATATTATGGCAATACTAGACTTTATTTGATAAACTATATATATGATGTTAGAAAAACGCCTGTTACTATTTTTATACTATACAATGTTAATGCAATTTTATTTATTTTACTCTTTTACAGTCATTAAAGTACCAGACAGTAAATTTTCTATTCGTAATTTGGATCTTCTCCCATAGTAAAATTAAAATTTTAATAATTAATTTCAAAAAATACTATTAAATTCATTTATTTAACAAAAAAAAATCGCATTCTGTCTTACTATAATATAAAACATTCAAATAATAAATGCTTCTGAAAAGATATTTTTTCTTTTAAATTATGAGACAAGAAAAACATAATGTTCATTACTATATTAACATAAATATATAAGTAAGTAAATATCCTCGGTTCATGCAGATAAGTTATGGCATTTTCACGGTAGTCTTTTTTAATAGAAAACACCTTTCATTTAGATGCATCAAAGAAATAACTTTCGCATGCCTAGCAAATTTGTTAACAATAACATTGGAAAATCTTAATATGCATATATAATATTTAAAAAAATAAGTACAATATAATTTGCTTGCCAACCAACCTGTTCCTTAAGCCACTGAGAATGAGGCCGGCTGGAGGCAATATTTAGTTTCAACTCGACATCTTGGATCATTTTCTTCTCAACCGTATCCACCAGCAACATTCTTCCTGGCTTAAGACGACTCTATAACATTTAACAATAATAATTGATTGTAGTTTTCGAAATTCAAATATCAATAAAATTATACTTTTTTATCATTGACATAAGACAACAACTTTGCACTGTTATTTTTAATTTAGACAATTATAAAAAAAATAAAGTAAAAAAATTAAACCTTGAGAGTAACATTTGCTGGATCAACATCATAGACGCCTACTTCAGAAGCCATGACAAGAACATTGTCGGTAGTGATGTAAAAGCGGGAAGGTCGTAGACCGTTTCGATCCAGAATAGCGCCTTTAAATTAAAGCAAAATACATTATTATTTAATCACAGTATGCGATAGTTTTTATTTATTTATGGAATAATAAAATAAACAAACCAATATAACGGCCGTCAGTGAAAGATATCAGAGCGGGACCATCCCACGGTTCCATTGCGCAGGATGCCCAATTGTAAAAGTCCTTTTTTGCAGAGGGCATGGTCTTATCATTGTGCCAGGCTTCTGGGACCATGGTCATCACGGCTTCCGGCAAGGGGCGACCTCCAGCGTGAACCAAGAACTCGAGAACACAATCAGCCGATCCAGAATCTGAAAGATTTGGCTCCACTACTGGATACAACTTCTTTAAATCTAGAAGAAAAACAATTTGGTAAATATTGATTGTAGATTGACAAAGATGAAGATGTCGTCATTATAATAATTAATGTGCATCTTGCTAATCATCAATAAATAATATACGAAATGATAACCCACCATCTCCAAACAGTTCACTCTTCATGACACCTTCTCGAGCTTTCATCAAGTTAACATTGCCTCGTAAAGTGTTAATCTCCCCGTTGTGAGCAAGCAATCTGAAATTATAAATTATATTTTACCTTCAATACATATATATTTTTTCATATGAAGATCTGAACTAATAAGAAATAGTAATGTAATAAGCAACTTTGGTTAATATTACCTCAAAGGATGAGCTCTTTCCCAGCTGGGGAAAGTATTGGTGGAGAAGCGAGTATGAACCAGAGCCAGGTAAGTGTCATATGCCGGGTCACTTAAATCTTTGAAATATACCTGAAAAGATGATTAAATACTTTATATATTTTTTTATTGTTAATATTGAGACATATTGACAGATGTTTTTGTTTTATATGGTCAATACAAAAATGTTGGTATTTAATTAATAACCACGTTTTTGCTACTTACCCATAATTGATCAGAAGTCAGAAGACCCTTGTAGACGACAGTCTTGAGAGAGAGACTGCACACATAGAATCTGGCGCCCGGAATTGTGATTTCATGAGTAGCTCTTTTGCGGAGGACAAACACCTGAAACACACCGCAAAATACCCACGTCTAGAAAGTTGATAACTTCAAAACAAATCGGGAAAGTTATTACGCAATTCTACAACACATTATCCACCTCAGCAGCTGAAGAATCTCGTTCCTAAACAGTTGATGCAATCCTGAAAAATGTTTATTGATAAAAATAACAATTATTTTTGTTATTCCATTTGACTTACCACCTTATTTCCATTTTACATCTACGTATAAGTTTTTTAGTCGGTCGATGTGCCTTACCTGCCTTGTTAGCTCTTCTTCATCTGCGAATTCACCAGTGATAAACACCTGTCGCATAAACGGTTCCGAGTTACGAGCCACCTGACCTGAAATTATTATCCAAAAAGATCCCGTTTAAAACTTTTACAAACCTTGTCATTTTGCCTATGAATTTAAATATATAGTGAGACTCTAAAATTTGAATGAAAGCAAATGGTGCTTGGAGCCTTAGGTTAGGTTAGGTTATATCAGTATCCAACATTTACCTTTTTGATGAACAGCCGAGATGATATAGTCATAAATTAAAACTTCAATTTAGTATCAATTCTACTGCCAAAGCAATAAGCACTGTTGATAACATTTTCGATCAAAATAAATATCTGTTATCTCTCTAGAAATTGAGATCAATAAAAAGCTTATAAGGGCAATCCAATTGTAAATCCATTTTATTGCGAAAGGTTGATCATAATGCACGGTGGTTTATATTGTTATTATTTCTAATACTGCACAGGGAAAATATTATTTATAATGAGATATAAATCGAATTTCCTGATAAAAGTGCATTTTCACTGTGAAATGTACAAATAATACATTTATCTAAGACTTATTACTACGGTTGGGTTAGACGGATTTGAAATTGATGTTTGTAGGTGCAGGTGGATGAATAGAGAATGTTTGGAAGTGCAGTGACTGTGATAGTGTTCATAAATCAGCGTTTGAAATATAATTAATTACATCCTTGGTTTGTAATAAATAATATACTGTTAAGTGAATTTGAGTATATCATAAAACGTAATAGTAAGATATTATTTGCTGTTAATCAATGTGTTAAAATTATCAGCAAAGCTTTTTGGCATTGTTATATGAATAAAAAATATCAAAAATATGTATTAGTTGAGTAAAACTGTTACATGCATTAATAAAATAATAGATGAAAAATAATTATATAAAAATAGTTTTTTTGGCATATAATTATAATATTATAGGCATGCAATTTAAAAAGGAAAAAAAAATACAAACTCGTGATATGTATTGTATTACCCATAAATACAGCACTCACAAAACATAGGGAGAGAAGAAAGCAAACATACCGATTGTAGAGTTATCAGTCGGCACCGTCCTCCAGCACAGAACCCTCAACTTCAAGCTTTCGGCCAGGATCTGGAACTTGTCTTCCATCGCCTGATGATGAGACTTGTCCAGATAGAATATGCCGGTAGCATATTTTCCGAAAGGGGGTAAATCGATATGCTGTAGCTTCCTGAAAGAAATATTAATAAATAGTATGAACTCAGTGTTATATATATACTGGTACCATAATAGTAGAAATAACAAGCCATGGCACGAAGGCCACTCTTATTTACTGGAAACATTGGAGAAAAGACAATAATTAACCTTCAAGTACGTTAGTGAATACATTACTGAAATTTGTTTTGAGCTTGCCATTTTCAAAACGGTATAAGGATTGTTAATCTGCCAAAGTCATTAGACTACAACCCGGCATTCAGGGGTCTTCCATAAAATACCTATTAGGTACATAAAATTAAAAAAGGCATCCATATGCATCAGAAAACTAAACATGATTTTAATAACCTTATTTAATAACAAGATTTTTCAATCGAAATAATTTAAATATCCTTTACTTGAAATAAATTGATGATACATAGTTAGAAACGCTTCTTTTATGTATTGCTAATTACCTTAGACAGCACAAAACCTTCATTATGTATTTATAAAAAAACATTACATAATAATGTTATTGATTATTGTCATCTTACATACAAAACTAAGATTATAAATCCCATCTTAAACGAGGGAAATAAATATACGTAGACAATAGCATTTTCAAATGGAAGTAGAGCATTATAGTCAATGTCAAAAGGTCACTCGGGTCACCTTCGCAGCTTTAGCGAGATGCTGTGAATGTCGGAGGTCGCTGGAATTTTCCCTTCCGGCGATCGATCGCACCCTAGTGTGACGTCATACAACGGGGAAATGCAACGCCCCAGCTAGCGACACTGCCCTGCCACAATTTTTCATTAAAAATCAGTGTATTCACACCTCTCTCAATCGTTGTTAAAGTTCAACCATAAAAAAAAATAGATTACATAAAAACAAAAAAACAACATACCGAAAACGAGATGCAAAAATAGCAAATCACGTCTGTTGTTCTCGTAGACTCAAAGAAATAACGTTTTATTGCATTGATGCTTATACTTTATGGGTATCTGAAGAATTTTAATACTCGCATAATAAAATTAAAATTATATTAAATTTGTTTTTTAACTCTTAAATGCATGTACATCTTTAATTTAAATAGTTTTTATCAAAAATCACAATATAATTTGAATCGAAGCATCGGTAAGCTGTAAAATATAATTGTGAAAGCGGTATTTTAATTGAAGTTGTTTAATCATATAAAAACCGTTCAAGATGCAATAAAAAGAAGACTTGTACAAAATTACTGTTATCAACAAAATTACTGTTATCAATAAAATTAAATGTCTTTATATTTTGGTGGCCTTTTGATCGCGGAAAATAATTAAATTACCATTTTTAAAAACAAAGGCTGAGTAAGCAACAGACGCTAAAATGCCTAAGAGATAAATAATGTGTTTTTATTAAAAAATATATACTTTTACAAATCCAAGCTTATCTATTGATAAAAAAATGGTAAATCTTCTAACCTAAATATGTAATTGCTTTAATTTTGTCAGTACATATTTCTGTACAAATAACATAGTCTAGACTAGATGTTTTTTTTTTTTTTTTTTTTTTTAATGTAAACGCATGCAGGAGAGCACAACCGGTCAAGACCAGTGCACTCTATGACGCTCAGCCAGGGAGGCTGGACGCTGCATTCGGGAAACGTGTGTTGTGTTCGTGTTTGTGTGTGGGTTGGGGAGATTGCAAGTGTATATTTATCTGTTTCTTGAAGAGATCCAGATTGTAGGAAGGAGGAAACACAGACGCTGGAAGAGCATTCCATAGCTTACCGGTGGCATTAAGGAAGGAACTTTGGAAGCTGCCAGTTCTTGGTCGACATATATTAACCGTGTATGGATGTTCGGCAAGTGTAAGACGAGTTTGTCGGCTGTGAGTGGGTGCATGTGGGATGTTTGTAGTGTATCCAGAAACGAAGTATAATATTTTAAAGATAAATGATTCTTGGTGCAATTCCATATTATCAAACATAAATAAAAGATTTTTTAGAAATTATTCTACAATATTAATTGGAGGACGAAATGTTTTGGTTACGTTAGGTAGCCTTAGACTCGCCAATTTTGGGAGAAAGCCTGTGTTTCCAAAAAATGATATAGATTGATTGTTCGTTCTAAGATATGCTCGTATGTCAATCGTGTAAGGATGCAGGGTAAGGTTTTCAGTACCGTATAGTAGGAGGCGGGATTAATTGAGAATGTTCAGAAGAGCAATGATTAAAAGGAATCATTCTTTAATAGTCGCATTGCTCTTCCTTGAATTGCGTTAATCTGATTGAATCCTGGATCTCCAATTCAATGACGACTGCCGTATTTGAATTGTATAATATAATAATGAAAAAGTTTATTTATATGTAGGCTTAGTTTATTTTATAACACCTATAATTTCATACATTATTAAGTGTGTTAACTGATTAAAAAATGAACCGAAATTTTCCAGTTTTATGTCTGGTATTCATTAATAAAAAATAAGACGGCGATAAGAATGGAGTAAGTATGGAAATAATAACATACATTCTATACGATAAGGACATGCTTATAATATGTAATGCGATAAACGGAAACATGTGCGGCTAGTGTGGTCCGAAGGAAGAATTGTTATAGAATAAGTTTTCCAAAAAAATTATATTTTTCTAGTTTTAATATGGATCACGCAAAGTAACATAATGTGGGTAACATAACATCATGGCTTTATTTACAGTGTACCCACGCTTCACAAGCTGATCACAAAAGCTTGCTGCGTACTGCATAATTCGATCGACAGTTGAAACATGTTTTACATTTCAAATCTTTTTCTACGATACCTACTAAACGTGATCCACATTCACGCAAGAAAAAAAAATTTGTTTATTGTTTAAATTGGATTTCAAAGTCAATGATATATACTTACATATACAACTCTTCAATAATTCAAAACTTAACGAATATTTAAATCTATGCTTACAATGCGGTTTGGTTTAAAATATTTTTTGTGTAGCTGTGATTTGGCTCCGAGTATAATAAACAAGTATTAGCAATAATGCTTCTTGAGACATGTGGCACACGATTTTCTTGATAACGCTGAACCTAACACTCCAATATCAGACATTTTATCAGCATATTTGTGATAACTTTTTATGGGATTAGAAAAGATGAGAATATTTTTTTACAGTGCTGTAAAAAACACGACGCTAACACGCAAAAAATGCCATTCAACATTATTTCGATGAGTGATTTTCACAAGATAATCAAACAAGGAATTGGGATATAATTTGAATTTTATTCTAAATTTGACGTGTATAGTTATGCAGATAACTATACAAATATGATTTGGAATCATTGAATATAAATTATAATAACATAATTTACATTTAAAACAGAAAAAAACTGGTTTGTATTCAAAATATTAAATAATATTACTCGTATCTAACTCAGCTAATCTGTGTGCACAATTAGGTAGTAGCATGCATAATAAACGGGTACGAATATTTATTATAAAAAGTGTATGCAATGGTTGAGAAGCCTATAATTTACATACATCATTGAACTCAGAATTTCTCAACCGAATTTAACTCGTAATATTATAATACTTAGAGTAACAACGGTATTACTATATCATCGCTTAAAATAAAATATTCAACATTCCGTTGGCAGAAATTAATGTAGGATCATGGAGTTAATTTTATTGCAGTCGTTCTTCTACTTTGTATAACTATCATTAAATCATTTCTGCACCCAAAGCTCCGCCGAGAACGTAACGTTAACCTTCAGATGGCCTTTAAGATGACAAGAGCCTGAGGTCATGAATCATATTCGATCATTATTTTTTATATTACCTTTATAATAGAATACATTATTGTGAACTGTTCTTTTAATTAATACCTTACTGAAATAAGTGGAACCCTTCAAAAATCTAGGGGCCCGAATTATATCGCATCGGCCCTGTATCTCTTTGAATTTCCCTGCCTGGTATATTTGCGTAAGATAATGTTGACCATATAATTCCACAGGGAAAAATTATGTAATTATAGTTACTGAAATTCACAATTAAATATGTAACTTAAAATTTATTTACAGTTTAGCTATGGCAAAACGTGTATTCGGCGTTTTTAATGTTAGATGTTTAAACGGTATGGAAATATTATTATCTCGGTTGTTTTAAAATACAAATTTATGCATCATTAATTTAATAAATATTAAATAGTAATTATGATTATTATTTATATCCCTCGTACTAAGTGAGTCCACACGACCTACACTGTTATGATGACACATGACCAGCAGATAATAAATAAAATATATAAAACGCCGTATTAATGCCGATAATACTATAATATATAAATAATCCATCTACTCAAGAGGTCGACAGTCAATTCCACTATCTTGAAATCGATAATCACTTATCACTACCCACACTAGTGGCGAGATAATCGTCAATGGCAAGGGTTAAGATAACATCTATCAAGTAAAGCCATCAAGAAGACTATAACACTGCAAAGACGATCAATGTTAGCAAATTGATAGCGACTAAAATACCATTTTTCTGAAATGTTTAACTCTTAGTGAAAAAGTATAGGGTCCGCCATCTGTTTTTTTTCAACTAGTGCTTATTTCGTGAATGGTTACACTTAGCTCATGTCTGATTTAACAGATAATTAGTTTTATCCTTCCGCTAAACGAATATGGTTGTGTATACGCTTGAACAACGCTGGGAAATATTGCGACATGACTTTGAAAATCATGGTAATGTTGCAGAATTTGTGCGAAAATTGCGTACGGATTTTGGAAGAAGAGAATCACCGTCAGCTCCGTATGTTCGTTATCTTGTGAAAAAAGTGAAAGAAACTGGCATCCTCATCGATAAACCAAAGCGTGAAAAGCCAAAAACAGTGCGTACACCCGAGAATATTGCTGCTGTGGCAGAAAGTGTGCGTGAAGCGCCATCAATGGCGCTTCCATGCGGCGCGGCCATGTTGAACGAATTTTTGTTCACAAAAATTGAAGAGGAGGATATTGGCAACATTTGGTTTCAACAGGACGGCGCTACGTGCCACACAGCCGAAGCTACACTCGATGTTTTGCGCCCTGTTTTAAAAAAAAAAGTTATTTGGCGGACCTTTATATCTATTTTTTAAATCTATATACTGTATTGTAAATAATATATTTTGCAATCAGTCAAAAATGTTACAGACAGAAAATATTTTTTGGAATGTTTTTCGCACAGGTGTATTCCAAGGTCTTTAACATTAATTTATAAATAAGGCAATGTCACATACATATTTGCGAACGAGTGCACGTAATATACAGAAGGTTCGCCTTTAGTGGAGTAAGAAATATCCAAAGAAAAAGCATTTACCCAATATCTTGTGCATGAAAAACACGCAGTGTACAATTATCTAATAATTTGTTAGTTATAATATCATAATCTAACAAGAATTACATACAATTAAAAAAAATACTCAGCTATATAAATCACTTACACTACTACAGCGTTTTTAACCTCCAAGTGGTGAGCGAAATTTTAAATTAATTATGTCAGTTTTTTAAATTACATTTCGATGTCATTTGTGGATGATCTTTAAATGTCAGGCTAAAAACTTATAATTATGACGAATTAACACATTAACACTATCCAGTCCGCGCGTTACGCGATTAAACTTACGCTGGATGCCGACTGTTTTTTTGAAGAATTGCTAAATCTATCATCATGTGTTCAAATAAAATTAAATATGACCCTCACTGAAAAAGTTTGAGATCTTTGAATTATGGTCAAAAGTAAAAACAGCACATACGTTGTGTGATCGGCCACTAACGTTTGAAAAAACATCACAAGCTGTGTATAGTCGGCCACTAAGCGTTGGCGGAACGTTAACACACATGTTGTGTGACCCGTCTTTAACGTTCGGCCTGGTGATTACACACATATTGTATAATCGGACTGGATAGCGTTAAAGCACATATAGTGCATCGTAGATATATAATTATTAGGAAGACATGGCCGTTCAATTTGTAATTTTTATTATTGCCGCTTTTTTCCAGATTTTTTCACTACTCTTCAAAAATATAGCAATACAAAAACCACTTGAAGAAACACGCCTTGTTACAAGCGTCTGTGATTATACCTAATTATTTATACACCTGTACTATGTACATGTATGATCAACATGACTAGCCCATACCTTGTAATACAGACAATTCTTATTATAATTATGTAAGATCATACAAATATTTAAATTTAATATATTCAGCAAATTTCTTTTGGAGCTGTCCAATTCAAAGCAATTCAAAACAAGATTGTGTTTTATAACCTATAAATATAATAACACTTTGTGCGAAATCGTAGAAAAAACATACAAAATGTGCGATTTCTAATGTTGATTGGACAAACATTTTCACGAAGCCATTGAAAGATGTAATTATTTTTCAGATAACAATTCAGTCACATATTGCTGTTTTTATATAACACGAATAAACGTCGATTTATTATCTTTTAGTGAAGCACTAAAATGTTCGAATGTGGAGAAAAAGTGATCACGAGTTAATAGGATGTCAATCAAGTGGATATTGGCAATGTGTATGTATTCGTTTATAAAAACAATAACAATATAATATGACGTACAATCAATATTCATAATGATGTCTTGTTTTATGCATTAATATTAATTATTTCACACTCATAGTGTAATGTCACACAAGATTATGAACTTTATTAAACTTAAGTAGGACAATGAAATTGAAACAAAATAGCATTGTGCAAATAAATGTTGTTTAAAATAGGTTAGTTCTTTATCTTATTTATAAAACAAATATGACAGTTTATAAAATATATAAAGAGGAAAGTTACATTAATAACAATGAGCGGCCAAGTTTTGTTTACATTTTTTAATACCAGCTACATATTTATCATATTATTATGGTGTGTAATTAACAAGTAGCCAGATAATAACATTAGTGTTGACTTGCGAAATGAAGAAAATAGACTGCAGGGAAGATTTGTGAAACAACTTGTTATCTAGGTTAGGAAGGCAGTTAATTATTGTATCACGATGTCCATGGTTGGAAAATTTACAGTTGACAAGGAAAGTCAATTTTTGTATAAAATACCAAGCACATATCATCAAGTACATTATTTAACCGAATCAATACAATTGTTATTATTCTACACTCCGTCAAAATTTAAAATTTGATACATAATGCATAAACGTTTTAATATGGACCTACAGTTAGAAGCCAAGATTACGTCGTATTAAAAATATGTAAAGTAAGACCCCGCTTAACAACGCGGGGGAAAGTTCCATCAAAGTGAAAACTCCAAAAAAAAAACGAGGCTATCTTACATGTCAATAATGAGGTATGGGGAAGATGGATAGAAAATTGGTTAGGTATAAAATTTAATAATAATGTTTTTTTTATAATAAAAATAAAACCAAACATTTATTTCTTACAAACATAAAAACAATATAAGCGAATATACTTATAAAAACAAATAAAATTCTAAGTCAGTCAGATCATTCAGTCTATTCTGTTTCCAATTTTCTGCCTTTTTGTCAAGAAGGCATCTAATGTAGTTTGCGTTTTCCTTTTGCGTTCTGTTAGAAGTTGTTGATAAGTGGATAAAGCATCTATAACATCATTTTCAACAAATTTATATTGACGTTCGACAGAATCTAATCTTCTAATCACTTGCATTTTAATTTCCAGTGAAATGCCTTTTCTGGTTGCTTTTTTTTCTCGTTTTTCATTATCATCCATGATAAAAACTAAAGATCATAATATTTGTCACTGTATCAATCGTTGAAGTATGTATTATATAAATTTATACGTATTTGGAAACCTAGCGCTGCGCACAATTTCGGGGAATCTCCGGGTAGAAATAAAGATATTTATCTGTATTTCATATTCGGAATTATTAATGGTGTGTTTAGTACGAGACTCCCACATCGAATGCATAGCTAACACCGCTGCATCTTACGCCGTGCACTCGATACTATATGTTCCTAATGATCCGATGTATTTATTGTATTACGCAGCTTGCATAGATTTGCAAGTGCGTCGCAGATGTATCCAGCTGCACTTGATTTGTCGACCACAAGGCAAGGGGAAACGTGATTAAATAACGCAATTATTAGTTACGAGCATTCCACTATTACACTGCATTGCGCAATAAAAGATAAGGAATTACATATGACAATTAACAAACTTCTACAAATGGCTACCCACACTAACAACAGGAATCACGAGATTACTCAACCATGTATTTTATTTGAATGATTTTTTCTGTGTGTAATATTGTAAAGCTTTGTTAATCGTTGTCATGACAACACATAAGAGATACAGCTCTACGCACATTTATGACTGAATATTTCTACGTTCTGAGTAATAACACTGAAAGAAACACAACTTTACAGATTGATATTTAAATAGAACAACCTTAGAATGCGAAAATCAAGTTGAGAACAATTGAACATTCGTATAACGACAGCTTTTGTTTCCTTATCTCTGGAACTTAACCTAAATGCCGGATATTAACCTCCAGACTATTCCTAGAAGGCCGTCAGATGGTAAGCAGCAACTATACTTGGGAAATTATAACATGATCTTTATGACAGTTGCTTTCTTTTATTCTAAAAAAAAATGCCGAAAATTATTTTCTTTTATCGCGTGTTTTGTTATCTTCTTTTTCATCATTCAATATTTACATTTAATCGATGGAATAAATGTCAATATTTAAAAAATGTATTCTTGTTTAAATTGATGTTTAGATATAATGAGATTCAAAATAACTCAATACTAATTTTCAACACTAATTTTTAAGATTTTTACACAAAAAGTTTTGGAAATATGACTGTCGTTGATTCCCCATTCCTGGCTTAAGCCTTCGTAGCATGTCCACAGATATTCTTTGATTTTTTCAAAAATATATGTTTATTATAATTTTGTAATAATCGTTATTTCTATAACTTGATGAACAATACTTGTATTAATGTTAATAATAATAAAATAAAATTAATGAACGTCTTTAAAAAAAATGTATTTAGAGAAATTTCAAACCGTCATAAGGATCAAGCTATAATTTCTTCAGAATAGGATTGTAAAGTTGACATCTTAAAGCTTAAATTTAATTTCTAATATATTTTTAATTTGTAATCGAACTTTGTAACACAATATAATCTCGGCATATAAAATTCAAATACGACGAATACAAATGCTTGTTAATACTTGATCCTGATTAACATCTGCAATTAATTTTCCAGCACAATGTATGATGTGAGTATGTAAAAATCTTTTTTACTTGAGGAAACCTCTTGTTGCGTAGAAATTTTAGTCTTCTTGTTGACCACGCGATTCACCATATTTCAAAGGCATGTAAAGCTGAAATGTTTTTTTATTACAAATAATAAGTAGTTTTCTTATCATTTCTCTATCAGGTGTGGACAACAATAAATCGATAAGTCGGTGGAAATGGTTAGAATAAATATTCCAAATTAAACTATTACCTTATTCGCTTATCGCAACATTGAGAACGTTTATGAAATACATAATAATTATGTAGAGCTCGCAGTGATACCAAATAGCGACAGAATATTATTAAATTTGATAAATAATCCAAAATAGTGAAATATTTTTAGCCTAGCTTTCAAGAAAACACTATAAATTAAAATACTATATACTATACATTTTTTTGAAAATCTTATAATTGATCATTGTTGCTCCGTAATTTGATGTTGTAATATACCGTACTTTTTCATTTTTATATCGAGTGTAGCTTCGGCTGTGTGGCACGTAGCGCCGTCCTGTTGAAACCAATTTTTGCCAATATCCTCCTTTTCAATTTTTGTGAACAAAAATTCGTTCAACATGGCCCGATAACGGTGAATTGATGTTGATGGCGCTTCATGCACACTTTCTGCCACAGCAGCAATATTTTCGGGTGTACGCACTGTTTTTGGCTTTTCACGCTTTGGTTTATCAATGAGGATGCCAGTTTCTTTCACTTTATTCACAAGATAACGAACATACGGAGCTGATGGTGATTCTCTTCTTCCAAAATCCGTACGCAATTTTCGCACACATTCTGCAACATTACCATGATTTTCAAAGTAATGTCGCAATATTTCCCAGCGTTGTTCAAGCAACACAACCATATTCGTTCAGCGGAAGGATAAAACTAATTATCTGTCAAATCAGACATGAGCTAAGTGTTACCATTCACGAAACAAGCACTAGTTGAAAAAAAAACGTTAGATGGCGGACCCTTTATATACGCAAAAAAAGCTGATGGTTTTAAATCAAAACAACGACGAAAACCGTCAGCTTTTTTGACGCTCCCTGTATTAATAATTAAGCACGAGTGGTAAAATAATAAATGTATACAAAAAGGACAAATCATGATAACATAAATCACACTATATTAAAAGCAGCGTAATATTCGAGACGATTATTACAAATGAAAAACTTTATCTGATTTCAGGAGGTCAATTACGACGTTATTCTGTAGCATTGCTGTCACAATCAATGAAGGTGTGTATTCTAAATTTTAAATAATTGTATAGCTGAAAGATAAAAATATTATATTTTATCACAGGAGGCTTTTAAAATATGATGACCTAGAGCAGTGATTATTAATTTCTCACTATAGGTGCTCTGTGTAACGCTCGGTGGGATATTAATAAATGATCGTAGTGTGTTTATTCGAAATATACGAGTACATGTATCTAAAATTACGGTGAATAAATTAAGTACAGTATTCTTATATTTCTAATTAAATTTTTCATCCGAGGGGAATTTTTGTGTTTTGATTATTTATACATATTTTGAACCATGATGAATTTGATGCTCAGTGAGCTAATATTATGATCTCACGTGGTCTGAAAAAGATTAAGAATCACTGGCCTAGAGGTAAGGCACTCGCCAACCATGAGAAAAGAATTCGTGAATTTGATTCCCGACCATTCTTAAATATAAATAATTTTAAATCAATATTTAAACACTATTTTTTTTAACATATTTCTATAAAAAATTGGTAGTCGAATTGATCCATCGCCCGCAAAATATCTGCCAAAAATATTATGTATTAACCAAATTGGTGGTAAACGACAGTCGGCTTGTGACAAGCACCTATTCACAGTGAATAAATACTGTTAAAAATATAACATGCGTGAATTTCGGGTTTTGTTATAATGAAGTTGTTGCATCAACACTACTAATGCAGCACATATATAAGCCACCCTCAAAAAATGACAAGTGTCACATAATTCATAGATGCGATTTCTTCACCATCGCCTGGCAGTATTCTCCTGTATTTGTTTATGTAGACGACCAGTCGACCTCGACTGATAACCCGCTCTACTAGCGGCTGTACGGGTGTCGCCTCCGAAGTCCATCTTCCTGCAGCTGGTTGTAAGGCAGCTGTGTTCCGGTCGGCTTCCTTGGGCTGGGGTGTAGTCAGCTTCCAAATCTGCATCCTAGTAGAAGTCCATGTAGAGCAGTAGGCCGGGAGCGCCGCAAGTCCAGAGTAGGTCCGGGGAAGGAGAAAGTAAAACTCGAAAGTATTTCCAGCTCTGTTTTTATTTTGGTTTTGACACCTATATTTATACTACAATCTCTCCTGGAGGCGCGCCCTGGGGAGAAACGCCGACCAATCAGCGCGGTCGGTTCGCACCCCGATTCAGCGCGCGCCGGAAGGATCCTGCGTGGGTCGACGCGTCAATGCGCGGGAGCTCTAAGACGCACGTCTCGCAACTTTGAGAGCGCATGTACCCCATTTACAATTTTCATTATATTTATTTCCTACCTCCGTGGTGTGGTGGTCGCCGGCCGTTACCGTGAATGTTTCTTTATTCAGACTCGACAAACCACCTTACATAACCGGGAACCTAGAAGTTAAATATACACAACCTTAAACAATCGTCATCGGACGTCCGTAACAGTTTAGATAAGAAAAACGCATTGATATAATGTTTTTTCGTATCAGGATGATAATTGTGAATAAAAAAGACTGACAATCAATCATAAAAAGGTTAATTTGATAAAATGCAATGATAAAAAACGTTTCTTTCCGCTCTAATAATATTTGATTCACGGGCAATAAATCATGCCGAGATGTTCGTTTACCGTCCACGATAAATCAACATCAATTGATTTTTAGTGTATGTATTTTTTGTTGCAAGAATAACATTACAGACTTTGGTCGCATAATTTTGAATTCAACAACGACAGATCGCTTCGGTCAATTGGGCCCGTTCGAAAAACAACCAATTGATATAATTTGATGACGCTATAAGTGTTATGAAATGGATAAAGTGCGCTGCAATCAGAGTGAGTTGTTTGGGCAGGACGGCAGGCAGAAGGGGCGGCTACATTTAGGGACATCACACGCAGCGTCGTTATAACCGATACGTCGCACATCAAAAAATATATAGTCATTTCGCAAGATTTTATAGAAAAAAAAGTCGCTGGAAAGTTCCGTTAATCATTCGGTCTTATGTGATTAACAAACGCCTACAATTGGCTTGTATTGAATAATTGCTTTCATAAATGCATATACAATGTATGTTTATTACCGGCGCTTATGGCTTTAATGCAAAAAGCTTTTGAACAATATCTGACGTCGTGCGTTTGATCTCCAAAGAACATTAAAATAAAATAGATTTTTGATCAATTTACATGATCTATACATACTCGTATATAACCAGATTGGTGCGAAATTTACTCCTCATCCATAATTGTTCAGTTATGGGCAATTAATGAAAGTTAGTGGTAGACGAAAGTCGTCCTGTGACCACCCCTAAGTCTAATGGAGTTGACGAATGAAAATAGTTATCATTCAGCGCACGGGTGTCTTTAAAATTGCAAGTCTCGTAAAATCCGCAGATGACACTTTTTACCATTTGTCGGTATACTCCTGTACGTGTAGTTTTTTTTTAAATCTCAGCGCCAAGTAAATGGACCCGTTAAATGTATTTTTTTAACATACACAATAACGTATCATCATATTTACAATATCGAGTTAATCATAAATCTGCAATGTTATCATTAGATTATCATTCTTGCGATGCGCATCTATCAAAGACAAAGTAACTAATAGCTTTGGATGTTTATTTTAATTTCAAGGATCGATATCTTTGGAAGAGCATTACATTGCTTGGCATCGCATCCCTGCACCGGTCTCCTTATCTGGGTCAAGGATGCCCTGGCTGACGGACCTCGCCTCGCCGAACAAGACAGTGTCAACTGTCAACTTATCAGGACACTCTTACGAAACACTTAACGTTATCTTCTGGGTTACTTCCCAAACCCATGAGCGGTGCTATCTATCATGAGCGTCTACCGTGTTCGAGTGAGCCACAGTTATCTGTGTTGTGCAGTCACATTGAAGGCATACCTTGACTATTATATGAGGATATTAAACACAACGATCTTGATCGAAATACAACGAACTTGAAAATGGGCACTCTATATTATTTATTTTCGTTATTATACTATCATAGATAAGATATATTTATCAACCATGATATTAAAAATTATGTATTATTCATCAGCGAACTGGAGACTTAACATAATACTGTTTAATTGACATATTATCTATTTGCTGATTTTATGCTAAATATGAAAAAGGAAGACATGAGAAATCGTTTAAAATACAAATAAGTATGTGAACATTCTAATCACTCGCATAAGTATTTTTAAAAAATACGTGTAAGCATTATTTGTCGTCGATATAGCTAAAACATTTTTTCAGGTAGATATATCTAAAATATAATCTCTTCAAGTTAGGAATGTGCGTTTTGTGTAAGTAAATACACAACATGACAGAATTCAATAAAAACAATCTAAATTTACATATACACAGGTTTTAGTTAATGATAAAACCGGTAATTTAAAAAAAACGCTGGATAGAACTAATTTGCAGGTAAATTTATTAATAATCGGGATTTTAAAAATAGTAATATGATGTTATATTTCCCTATTTATTTTTCTTGTAGCTTTACACAACCGACAGACCTTTGGTACCCTTTGCGAGGTAATCTAACTCTTTAAATAACGAATGCATTGGAATTCTAAATCTTTCTTCCGTCATAAAATATGAATCTCTTCAAGATGGACATAAAAACACTACTTGGGTCGACAATCGTGGGTATGTCCTAAGGATACGGTACTTATGTTCTTAGAATACAGTAGGTATATTCTAAGAATTGTACCTCCACAAACGTCACGTCGGACTGTGGTCGTCCATGCTTGTCTGTACAGGTTTTAGAGTATGCGCTAGAGGTGAAAGCCATGCTATTTTGAGAATCAAGCCGTCATCCCTGTTGATGTTGATGGGATGTCTTTTGATTTCAATGGCTTCTCTTACTAGGCCAATTCTCCGGACCAATGTAACTTGAGTATGTAGTTGCCAAGGAGATATTAATAACGCTCGTAAAAAATAATCTGACACAAACTCACAACTCAATCACAAATAAATAATCAATCCTGAATAATCAACCCCTGCAATGGCGGTCGAAATATTGGTTGACAGAAATTCGCCACACACGGCTAAACCCAAAAGCCACAATATCAAATCTGGCCGTGAAAACCTAAGAAGTTATTTGACATTTAGGCTTCCCGAAGATGTCGTTTCTACATCAAGAGCAACATAAAAACCGGACGGTCCGTCTTAAAAAGCGATATACGAGTACATATGATCAGCTTGTAGACAGATGTGTGATGGAGATGGTCTCACCTCAGCTCGTCGGAGTAGAAGTGGTGAGGGATGGCGGTAAGGACTCCTGCGCCATCCCCCGTGTCGTTGTCGCAGGCGCAAGCCCCGCGATGCTCCATGCGCCGCGCCAGCGTCTCCGCATCTCGCACGATCTGCGAATATCAATACAAACATTGGACTACTAAACTCTTCTCTTCAACAACCCAGTATTACTTGGCACACACTTCAGTCTTGCGTCCTTGGGTTACAGATTTTCGCGACATTCCATTGTGGATGTCGATCGTTTTACCACACGTTCTTCAACGAACTACATAAAGGTGCATTTATAAGAAACGAAAATTGAACTAGAGTACGAGAATTAATATTCATTTCATGTAAATGGTTCTGTTTCAACCTGATAAACTTGCGGCGTTTAAATGAATTCGGATGAAATTTGCAATAAACGGATTTGCCGTTTACAACAAGAGTGGGAATATAATTTGCGAATGCTTGTTTGGTCTAAGTCCACCCTTATTTATGACTTTTAACATGTTTTAAAATAACATGTTGTTTGTCTTTAGCCACAGATTTTTTTAAGTAGTTGTGCTCTTTTATTCTCTATTGTTGAAAGTTCTCTATTGTTGAAAGTTCTCTATTGACAAAAGTGGATGCGTAATTTTCGAAAAACCGTTTTCCTAAATATATGTACTTTACCATTACAGTATACTGTAGTAGTATTGTACTACTTGAAAGCAGATTATAACTTCTCCTTCGTAGTATCAATCCGGTGGATTGGTTTGCAGCAACAGAATCCAGCATCTCGATCTCCACTCCTCTCGGTCCTCCGCAACCCACTTCAGCTCAGCATAAGAGCTACAACTCATGTCCTCGAACACTTGCTGCAAATACTCCCGTCTAGGGCACCCTCTACAGATTATTCCCTCAACCATCCCCTCCACAATGTCGTGAAGAAGACCATCGTGGCGCACGATGTGACCGATCCATCGGGCTCGCCTCTGAGATGGTTCTTACTAGGTGCCTATCTTCCTTGATTATCCTGAGAACCTCATTGTTCGTGACGTGGTCTCTCCAGGAAATTCCGAGAATTCTTCTGTATGACCACATCTCAAAGGCATCTAGTCTTTTTTTATCACTTTCAGATAAGCACCATGTCTCACAGCCGTACATCAAAATGCTCTAAACAAACGTTTTGGCAAGTTGCTTACGGAGCTTTAAATTTATATTAACTATTAAGTAAATAAAAATATATGATTGTAGCTTACCTTGTGGCTTCGTTTTCCATCGATGGCCACGACAAACCCTACGCCACATGCCTCATGCTCGTTCTGGGGGTCGTACAAGCCTTGCTTCTGGGGAGGCTCCCACTCCATACCTATGACAAAAAAGTTATTAATTGTTTGCTTTTTATATAAAGGGTCCGCCAAATAACTTTTTTTTTTAAAACATCGAGTGTAGCTTCGGCTGTGTAGCACGTAGCGCCGTCTTGTTGAAACCAAATGTTACCAATATCCTCCTCTTCAATTTTTGTGAACAAAAATTCGTTCAACATGGCCGCGCCGCATGGAAGCGCCATTGATGGCGCTTCACGCACACTTTCTGCCACAGCAGCAATATTCTCGGGTGTACGCACTGTTTTTGGCATTTCACGCTTTGGTTTATCGATGAGGATGCCAGTTTCTTTCACTTTTTTCACAAGATAACAAACATACGGAGCTGACGGTGATTCTCTTCTTCCAAAATCCGTACGCAATTTTCGCACACATTCTGCAACATTACCATGATTTTCAAAGTAATGTCGCAATATTTCCCAGCGTTGTTCAAGCGTATACACAACCATATTCGTTCAGCGGAAGGATAAAACTAATTATCTGTCAAATCAGACATGAGCTAAGTGTTACCATTCACGAAATAAGCACTAGTTGAAAAAAAAACGTTAGATGGCGGACCCTATATATAACAAACAGAATGAAACCTTAAATTATTATAATACGATATACTCTGGAAAAAATACTCGTATTATTTAAATGCGGAGTAGACCAACCTGATAATATATGTCGCCAGTTTATTAATGTAAGAACCTTTTAACAGATTTATTTGGTTCAATAAAACATGTCTGCGCTCCCCAAATCATAATCCCTAAACGGAACACTGGCCTATTTTAATAATTTAGAATTAAGCTCAATAAAAAAGTTATTTATGTGTATTGTCAGTATAGATTTTCTGGTTAGGTATTATATATACTATTATATACACAGTATACCTACTACATAATAAATACATAATGTATTGTACATTGTAGCATACAACGTTGTATTGTAACGTAAGTAATAAATCATAATCATCATTCAATTACAAATGTTTTATGGGATTTATTATGTTATTGAAAAAAGCTGTGGAATGTTCACATTTATGTAAAATTAATCTCGATGACAAGTGAGACGGCAGCGGGACAGTTGCATACTGCGACATAAAATGGAATTAAAAGTATGTTAATTTAATCAAATTGTTATATATTATGTGAATAATCGTAAAATTAAAAATTGAATAATTAAAATTAAATTCACAATTGAGTATCTATTATAAGATATTTTTTGGCGATGGTCTGTCATCGGTCTTAGTGTAGGAAGTAAAATTATTTATATGTTCTGCAGGAGGACGATAAACACAGATTTAATCAAATTACTGAGGGAAATAATTAATTTACAGATGACGTTCAAATTACAACTAGGTGGAGTGATTTTCTTTAAGAATGTGAGTGATTTGATTAAATCTAACCTAACCTAAGGTATTCTTAGTATGTTAGATCTAAACCACTAGTATGTTAGATCATTCACGTGGTTTAGCTTAGGATTGATTAAATCACTTACATTCTTAAGGAAAATTATTCTAGAGTTGCAATTTGAACACTTTCCGTGAGTTGATAATTTCCCGTAAGGATTTGATCAAATCTTCGTTTCCATCATTAAGAAGCGAGGTGTACGTTGTACCTTATTATGATAGCTGTCTTATCACAAATGTTTATTGTATAAATTATTAATGTATACATGAAAACATAAAATGTGAAACCGAGACGTTAAGTATATTCGACTTAATGAATAACACTACTGAATAATTCCAAATAAGTAATCAGTTCGTCCAATGTTAAATGGGCAATCAAGTATGTGATGCAACGCAGTGAAAGAGAGTTTTTTAAATGTCAAGTAATTGCCTTTACGATACACCTGTTCTCGACGAAAACTGTTCTGACCAGATTTGTAACAAGATTCACAAAATTAACGGGGAATAATAACGTACCGTGAATGACAATCGCGATCATACAAAATGTTCATGAAAAGCATCTACAACAACGTGGGTATTATTTATGCATTAGAGGAATTGACCAGTGCAATAACACAAATTATGTTGTTTAAAATGTTTACTGTTTACAATAATTAATTTCGGCATTTCCCTGTGGTATTACGGTCTGCAGATAGTCAGAGAAGACAGTGTTAATTATCGTATGTGACATTTGACAACGTGAAACATAACTCGATGAAAAAGAGAGCGGAACTGACAGCTATTTTTAAATCATACAGTAATTATCGAATCTCTGGTGTTTCGCCTGCGAAAATTTCGCGGATGAATTAGTTATAGTAAAAATATTGAAAAAACCTATCAGACTGATACTTTAGTAGTTGATCAAAGTCGTATATTATCAGATTGATTCATACGTTAGAGATGATTTTTCACTATGTTACGTCTGCTTTGTATATAGCTGTGTCGCTTGTGTCGGAGATCTCGAAAATATTGTAAAATGCTTTAGAGAAAATATAATTAATCATAATCGTTTTTAACCATTTTCATGTCTGCTTCAAAGCTGGATCATACGTTTCCCACAAATTACTGTCACACAACTGTCATCCGTCATTATCATGACCTTGTCTCAAGTCATTTGCGTACCTGGAGCTTTGCCCATGTTAGCACGTTGACATGGGATGAGGCCATGATGACTGACATGACTTTATGAAAAAAAATGCGACGACCATGAACTCGTACTCCAACTACGAAAGATGATGCCATACCGCACTTCTTCAGATAAGATAATCGATTAAATAAAAAATAGTAAAAAATACTCGCTAATATATTAATTGAATAAATAAATGGCGAATGAGTGTTTTCATTTTATTGTTTTTCAGGACGGTTGTCAAGGAATCTGGAATAATTAAAATAAATGTACAGGACCATTATTATTCGTTAATACATTTGAGTACCATTTAACTGATTTAAACATTTTTTTTTCTAAAACAACTATTAGTTACGTTTACGTAAATAAAATTGTTTTCGCCTCTTCAAGAAGCGTCCATCGTATATGAATATATCGTTCAAGAGAATATACTCGTAAATTGCATATTAATAGCCATTATGGTATCAAGCTCGAGATTGTGTTAGTACATGTTTTGTTTAACCTCTCTCACGAGGCAATCTACAATGCAGCAGAAGCACGTGGTGATACAAGTAATACTAACTACTGGTTAAGTCTTAAAATAACTTAGTCGCGACAAAGGTGATGGATCTGGGAGTTCTGTCGGCTGGGAAATATATGGAACAAGGATACTTTCAAAATACATCACAACTACTATAATAGTACACAGGTCTATTTAAATATACCAATTATTAATAGGTAATGATTATTTTAAAGCCCTCGTAGTCAATATTTGCGCTAATAATAAATACGCAAGATACTATAATGCTTTAATATGATTTTTATTAGTTCTATTATAATGGCCAAAGATTCCAAATCTATAGTGTTTAATATATTTTTCAGACATTTTAAATAAAGTGTAAAATTAAAACTTTCGATCATAAATAAGTTCACCATCAGTCAGTGTGCTATGATTCAAAAACATTTTTGAATAAGTTACGTAAGAGTACAATAATTATAATTTCAAAACAGTTGGCAAACTAAGATTACATAATAAAAAAAAGCTTCAGAAATTGGGTCTCATAATAACTAACCTGGTGTATTGAGGGGTATTTTTAAAATTATTCTTGAAGCCTGTTGAAAGAGACTTAGAAAAAAATGTATCAGCGCTGATCAACACATAGCCGTATTTAAAGAACCATCTAATGATGTTATTCAGTCTCAATTTCTTGTTACATTCAGACATTTGTTATGTGTAGTTCAGGTCAGATGTTTCCGCCGAGACAAGCTTCATGAATCTAAAAAGTAAGGAGTGATTTGTTACACACTTTTAAACTTAGTAGATTCTTATAGTCGTGTGTACTTTATTATAAATTATTTTTTCAAATCATCCAAGATATCTTGTGATTTTCAGAATTAGGATTTGACTCACATCGAGAGCCATTGCGCTATAGTGCGTACGTTCCGAATAGGCTGTAAAGGATTATATTCCTATTTATCTATTTGCTGATTAGCGGCTCTGTGCAATTAATAAAATAATACTATTTTCAAGCAATACGCGGAGGCAAAGTGACCTCGACTGATAATGTACTAGATTATCTTCTGCGAATAATTAAATACCAATATGTACATACAAGTATGTATATATCATACAGAAAACGCATTGAAAAGATGCTAACACTAACTGCAGCACGAGGAAAGAGAGCGCAATAAGTACGAGTACATACTGTATTATTTTATAAAGGCTACGTTGTCAATTCCAATGACACGCGTATTGAATAAAAATCAATTACTTAGAGATGTAAAACAATATTATGTGAATAATGTTTTGTTTACTCGAGAGGCGTGGTTTTAAAATGATTATCTATCGTGTAACATTTACAGATATATGTTACAATAAAAACAACGGAAAACGAGAAAAGAAGTTTAACTGAAATAATTCAAAACGATAAAATTTAAATGCACAAATCAAGTAGACTAGTACAGTAGCATTCAGAGTAGGGAATCCAATTCGGCATCCCGTATTTTTACATACGACATACGACATACGACTACGAGTACATATATGGTTTCCGAGATCAGTTAACTAATTTATTAATTTCTCTAATTAAATGTCATAAGGTGCGCTTGGGAATGTGGATTATCAAAGCACTAAGAGACATCACCTGTTATACATCTATTTATTGAGCTGCCTTCAACATACATATGTCAGAGAAAAACCTGAACAATATTTGAACCTCAGATTAAGAGTTGTGGCACAATCGTGTCCACAAAAACAAAATGGTGTAATATAAAAATGTAGGCTAACGTGGTCATCACCTTGAACTAGCGTTCAAATATCTGATGATAATACTTCCGACAAGTGTTATTTGAGTGTGAACTATCAACAGGTTAACTGAGTAGCGATATCAGATTAAGACTTAATGATGAAACACTTGATGCTTAATAATAAATAAAGTATTATTACGGTCTTCTTTTAGTATCATTTAAATTATTTTGTGTTTTATTTAGCCACACAATTAAACAAAAGCGTTTCAAAATGAAATTTTCAGATACTTGTGATACGTATATGATATTAAAAGTAAATGCATAATTTGTCAAATTTTGTTGTGCCATTTCCAACATAATTTGTTAATATAATTTGAAGTCTATTGAAATGTGGAATATATAGGGTTCGCCATCTAACGTTTTTTTTTCAACTAGTGCTTATTTCGTGAATGGTAACACTTAGCTCATGTCTGATTTGACAGATAATTAGTTTTATCCTTCCGCTGAACGAATATGGCTGTGTATACGCTTAAATAACGCTGGGAAATATTGCGACATTACTTTGAAAATCATGGTAATGTCGCAGAATGTGTGCGAAAATTGCGTACGGATTTTGGAAGAAGAGAATCACCGTCAGCTCCGTATGTTCGTTATATTGTGAAAAAAGTGAAAGAAACTGGCATCCTCATCGATAAACCAAAGCGTGAAAAGCCAAAAACAGTGCGTACACCCGAGAATATTGCTGCTGTGGCAGAAAGTGTGCGTGAAGCGCCATCAATGGCGCTTCCATGCGGCGCGGCCATGTTGAACGAATTTTTGTTGACAAAAATTGAAGAGGAGGATATTGGCAACATTTGGTTTCAACAGGACGGCGCTACGTGCCACACAGCCGAAGCTACACTCGATGTTTTGCGCCGTTTTAAAAAAAAAAGTTATTTGGCGGACCCTTTATTAAGGTAATGGAGTATTTATTGATGAAAATTGATATATTAATAAAGCTGAAAAATAATAATTCTAGATAATAAATCAATCATATTTATATGTATATTTGCCCGTGCACGAGACCTCGTAAAAAAGCGAGCAATGTGTTAGTTGGGTATAATATTAAATGACTATGAATAATGACTCCTATTTATACGGTATTCCTTATATTATTTTTATAAATACATTACACTAATTATCATCTCAGGATCGTCTAATTGTAATCTCTAAATCCCGAGATCGGAATTCCTGCATCATAGTATAGCAAGAGTTACTAATGGGCAACTCTAGCATCCGCTGTTTACAAGAGATAAAAAAAATTCAACTTTAGTTTGCAACAGGAAATTTACAAAATACAGAGAAAAAATAATCATTATTTAAGTCAAACAACGGGTGCTGATTACGACATAACGACAATATATATATAAATATTTATTCATTGCATTTGACTGTTAAATAATTTTAGTAAAATATATGTGTTACGGTGTCAGAATTACGCTTAAGTTATCTAGAAAATTAACGCTAATATCATCGTTCACGAGCTGCTTCAAAGAAATGTTCTCAACTAAGTACTTGAGATATGCTGACAATGTAGAGCTATCTGTTACCTAATTACTTATGCTTAAGGCGAGTGTTGAAGGACAATATTATAACGAGAGTGCCCGGATCAAATTACATAATAAAGTGATTGAATACTCGATAAAAGTGGAAGCAATTTATTAGACCTGTTTAAACATAGCATCGCATATGCACAAGCTAATAATGCACAGCTGCTAAAACAATGAGGTTAAGTTATTCAATTAAAATATATTACAAAAACAATCTTCTTGGAAGAGTTTTATCTTCTGGCGTCATCGACAACTGCGGTAAAAGTTAAAACTGATTAAACACAACTAAGATAGTATATTTTCTAACAACGTTGACTATTTTTGTAAACAATCGTTTTTGAAAGTATTGAATTTGATGCTATTATATTACAAATTATAACTACTTTCAAGATATGAATTTCTCTTTAAAATATTGATTCGCCGAGATAACCTTATTTTAGGATAACAAAGGGGTAACGAAAGATTTCAAGAGGCGAGTCAAAGTGAATATTTTAAAAGCTTGCCATTCAATAATGCTCTTATTTATAATAAACTAGCTGACCCGACGAACTTTGTACCGCTTCAGAATCCATAAATGCTATCTTCAATTATTTATTAAGTTCAAATGAATATTAAAAAATATTTTAACAGCGATGGCGTGTGCAAAATGGATACAACGCCGTCTACTGGGACTAGCATATCATAAATCTAAAAAGCTGTTCCATACAAAATGTATGGAAAAAAACTTCCTGCATATTTTTTTCCCGTGATTATAAGTTATTTTTATAATCGGGAAAGGTCATGAAAATCGTAACTGACGTTCTTGAGTTATAAATGGTGAATAACTAACACGACTTTCTTTTATATATTATATGGGTATCATCACTTCATGATATCCGCAACTTCAAATAATGTAATTTCAAACTAATACAGTTTGGATGTTCGCGAATGGATAAGGCATCGAATTTTTTTTACAGTGAATCCAAAATGAAATTAATAACTTTTACGAGTGTATAAAAACGAAATTTTACAATCACTTGTGAGCCTGATGAAAATCTTTCACTTATTCATTCCGCGGCCCGTAGTTTGATGATCTCTGTACTTTATAAAAAATAAGCAACAACAAAAAAACGGAAATTCGGTTTATTTGAATGGAAAAAAATCCCTAAAGCCATTATTATTCGATACTGTATGAGTTAGTGATTTAGCTTGTTGTTAGATTAATTATGTATTAACTGTAAAGTTTAACATTATAATGACCGAAAAAATATGGATACATTCCAGTAACAAGAAGCTACAACGTAAACTTTAAAAAATGTAGTTTATATTCTATACTTAAAAGTGTAAGGGTTGATTCTTCTCTCGTGTCCGCTCCCTGGATCATATGGTCGCCGCACAGTTCTCCTCATCAGCCTACCATTATCATTGCCTCGCCATCTCTGCAATAGGAGCTCCGCCATATTTTATGCAAACTTCTCCAACGCCATTAGGACGAGAGCCGGGTTAGGCTGTTCTATCCAAGACGTATTTGGACGTTCTTAATGATTAGCGAGGCACTCTTAATATGTGCTTAAACTATGTGATTTTAAAGCGCGGTTAAACTTAACCAACGATGTTACAAAGCGGTTGGTTACCTATCCGACTACGACCAGCTTAAATGTTGCTTAACTTCTGTTAAGGACAAAAACCTTTACGCGGGTAATAATGATATGAAAAGTCAATAATTTTCAGATTGAAATACTCGCATGTGTCACAAGTCTGAAGTACGTATAAGTCAATTATTTAATCGGACAAAAAAAGGCAAAAGTAATTTTAAACGCCCACATACACAAGTATATCTAGTCATATTCCGTAAAAGTTTGGCACTCCTAGTCTAATTACTAACGTTATAACTTTCACAAGTCAATTATTTTTTCATTAATATTAACACAATAATTGCATTAAATGCAAATTTAAGTTCAGACGAGATCAAACGCAAAACATAATATACAAGTATCATAAATTATATGTAGATTTGTTATTTAAGCCGACGTGTATTTTCAGCTTATCCTATGGACAGTGCAATCTCTTTTAGAATAATAAATCAATTTCACCGATGCTTCAAAATGAAAGTATTTATAATTAAAACGTCCGGGAATCCGAGACAGATTATTTCGAGAGTAGACACGAGAGGAAATAACCAGAGGGCTCCCGCCTGAAGCAACGCAAATAATGCACCAAACTGCATTGAGTGAGCAGACTGCACGTGCACTTCCCTGGCCAGGTACCAAGTTCACCTACATAGCAGCCGCCCCAACCTTGAAGTCCTCAAGTCACAATAATACGCGCAGTACTGTTGACATTCAGACTTCAGAGATAAGGAAGGGCCAAGTCATGAATGAGAACGGATCCAAAGCGTCCCTATAATATGTATTGTTGGGAGAGGTCGACTTACCGGAAACATCAGTTAAAAAATCGTTGAACTTGAAATAAAATGTAAAACAATAGAAATACCCAGTCGATAATGTTTGACTTAACTGTCGGTGCAATCTGTACAATATATCAATTAACATAATTATATATATGTTACATTGTTAATGTATACAACAATTATGATCTAACAATAATTGTTATTTAATACTCATGTATGAGACATTGTTTTGTAAACACGAATGCATACCAATAATGTATGTAAAAGTTTTGTTTATTTTTTTCGTTTTATAAAACTCTTATCAACGATGAAAACGATCTGGATTTAAAACGATAGTTTCACATTGAAATTCTGGCTTAATAAATAATAATATGTATGTATCTAAAAAGATATACCTTTATTTGTTTTTATTAGCGGGAGAATAAGTTATCCGATGACAGCTGATGTAATTATGTGATAACTTTAAGAATGCAATTTGTTATTATTTGGTATTGTTAACACTCGTCGAGTAATCCGCGAACCGGGCGGTTGTAAGTGAAGCGGCGTCTTTAACTCTGTAAACTTTGACAGAGCACTGAAAAAAACCACGTAAGCTAATTCAGTCAACCGCCTGAAGCTTGGAGCAGCGGACACGCGGTGGACACGAGCGAACACGGGAGCAGTCGGTGGACAACAAGAGACGGCGACAGTGACAACCTTCCGCTATCGATCCCGCAGCAGTACTGACGCACGCGTGCGCTCTGCGCGGGAGCCACTGTCAACCATCCTGCCGGGCTGCAGCACGTGCCCTGCACTGCCGGGCTCTAGCTCTGGCAAGCTGGAATAATCTCGTCATTAATTTTTATCACAAAATAAATTCTCCACCCTGACCTGTGTTCAGTTACGAATTAAGTTCTTTAGAGACCCTCTTTTCGAATAACAAAAAAGCGCCAAAAAGCAACACATCTCAAAAGAACTATCACTGTTTTTTCTTAGTATTTTTAAGCATCATGTATTATATTATGTAGTTAACACAAATCGCCGCCACGCAGTTTAATCATTTGTCACTCTTCTTGCCTTGCCCTACGGTTTTCCAGAAATAATAGGTCCATTTGGGAATTTAAGGAGCCTGGAGAATTGAAGAGATGATGCTGTATGATCCATAGCATATTTGGGTGTTTCTTAATCAATATTTTAATAAGATCGTATGAAAAGCCCGGCGCTCTCTAAGATAAGACCATTTGGTCTTACGAGGTGGGTAACCCCAGTTACCAAATAAATTATAGTACATACTCTATTTTAAGTACACACCCGATGTTATTCACTTCAAAGATAAATAAGAAAAAAAAACATTTAGATATAGACCGCAATGTGAAGAGGTGACAGAGGATATGGAATAAATAATAACAGACGCTGCATTTTTGGTTTGTCTCAAATAAATTAAAATATGTTGGTTATAAATATAAAATTTTTGAGGCCCCCCGAGATTCCGAGGCCCCAAAGTGCAAACCTCTTGCGCTTATGGAATGATACGCCACTGACTGTTCACCGAAATATCGACTGACCCCGGTTCAAAAACATATGGGTCACCGTCGGATAAAGTTTTATCTTTAAGTTGAATGAAACACTGAAATATCGGTTCCGATTAAGTCACCGGCACATGTGATAATGAATTGATGATTACAAGGCCGTTGGCTTCAGATTACAACGTCCACGCAACATCGTTAGGCTCGGGTTCTAAATTATATTATGTATGCGGTTAATTATTTTCCTGCTTCTTGGCAAAGTAAAATGCATTCAGCAAAATGTATATCCTTTTTGATATAAAAAAAACCCAATAACATATATATAACGGATTTTGATGTCAAAACCTGAATTGATAATACATAATTGTATCGTTTACACAAATACATGTTTTTTTATACATATTCCCGATCTGATGATATTTTAAAATGCTCATACGAGTATTAAATACGAATAAAAGGTTTATAATATTTTTGATGTAACACTGGAAATGGCTAATATTTAATATTTTAATAAAAAAAGATTAGAAAATATATGTAATATTTCATAAAATATTATTTTCCTGTTTCTAGGTGTATGTAGTGATATGTCTAATAATAAATAAAATATTATTTGTGCAATACTCGTGTTTTTTTTACAAAAATATTGGTTGACTTTAATAAAAATTATACAACAAATATAAATTTCAATTTATCTAATAAAAACTATTTTTTATCAAATCACTAGAATATTTATATATTTATTTCAATGACATTTATTTATATTTTTTGGACGGTAACGCTAATTTTATTAAAACAATCTGCCCCTTCTATATCCGCTACCTATTTCGAGCATATGGTCGTCACAAAATACCGTCATTATTTACTGTCAGCCAGCATGGTTTCCATATTGTCCCATGGCAACTCTACCTCCCAGAACATTGTACATATTATGTAGATCCGTTGACCTTAATTATGGCGATAGTCCGAGAAACTGTAGTTAGAAAAATAGGGAAAATCCGGCTTAAACTTATACTCTTCTAAGACCATGTACCAGTGACATGCAAGAAAAATTAGAGATATCATACATCATTATATGTTGTATGGGTTTTCATATACATACAAAGGTCAAGTAATAATAGCTAACTGATTGATTAAGATTATTGATTCAAAAAAATAATTGGTTGTTGAATTGATATTTAAAGAAACATCTTTCGCGCTAGCTTTAGTCACGTGATTATTTCTGTGATGTGACGTTTTTTGTAGAGATGTGCATGCCGCTAAGTTATTAATACCCAATAAGATTATTCACCCCTTCATTACGCTCGGTTTGAATACAAATTATACAGTCAATTATAAAACTAGTATTTGAAGGATAAATGTACTTATCTGATCTATTTTCATATATCACATTGGTTCTTGTATCCTTTAGCTATGAGATGATGCATAAAAGACTATTCTAAGAAAGTTCCAAAGCGATATATCACGTCAACCAATGTCAACGGTCGGGGAATCTTATGACGGCATATACAAACAACCGATGCGAAAGGGTGAAGCATCAATAAACAACTGAAATATTACAAACAATACAAAAATATAAAAATAAAAGTGCTTGAATTACAGTTTCTAAATATTGCAAAAATAATAATTACTACATAATATTTTAAAAAATAATATAGAATAAAATAAGGCTTTTTTTTACTATCCAGTATTTAAATATGAAAAGTCAATATTTAAATGTATCAGTGTGTTAACACTGTAATTTTTTATATACTTTTTGTCGCTTATTAATTTAATACGAATTAATATAACTAATAATTATTAATAAATAAAAAATGTTGTGATAGAATGCTGCGTATAAAACAATATTTGGTGCCGATATATATTGCAGTGTGCATACAGCTATGTATGTGGACTATGCAATGACGCCAAAATAAACTGAAGATAAGACTAAGAATAAAGATATGTCATCTATTTTGTCTTTTGTAATTTATACAACAAAAAATGTTTTATAAAGAAAAAAAGATTTAATTTTTTACAGCAGTTCTAATAGTCAATGATTTTTTACAATATTAATTATTAATTAAAAAAAAAAATACATGCCTACCAGTACACTTTATTTTTTTCTAATACCTACCTATTTCAATGCATTATTTGGCTCAACACTAGTCATTACAATATCCATGGAGACCCGAACTGTTGACAGTGAATATTATTTATGTGTCAAGTTTTTGATGTTAATTTATATTAACATAATATTTTAAGTATTGGTGTGTTGGCATGCGCTGTAATACGATCGCGAAATAAATTTAAATCGATTTAATTTTACAGCCATTGCTCATAATAACAAGGCATTCGTAAAATTATTCAAACTTTTAAATTTTTCCTCGCTAACCGAAAAGTAGGTTAATTGTATAAAAAAACTTTCTCTACCAAACTTTCCCAGTTGCATTCCTGAGGTAACAGATTTATTCAGTGTCCAACGATTTGTGCTCCTAGTGTGTTGTTTTCACTTTTAAAATGAGTTTGAGCCGATTAACGTCGTGTGCGATACCTAAAAGCCATTTAGTGAATATAATAAATAATGTTTGCGTGGTGCCAGCACAAATAAAATTGCGCAACTCTGGTTGTGTTCAATTTAATGGCCGTGATTCGAATAGAAGGTATTTGTCGTCTTCGCCGAGGGTTTTTGCTAATCTGGCTCAGCAGAATCCGAAGCCCGATTGGAACCGAGCTGTCAGCGAAGCAGAGAAAATTGTAGGTTATCCTACGTCCTTCTTAAGCCTTCGTTGGTTGTTAAGCGATGAGATTGCGAATGTCGCCCTACACCTCAGAAAGCTGGTGGGGAGCAACCATCCTCTGTTGAAAACGGCCAAGTGAGTATTAAATCTTTAATATGTATTCTTTCTTAATTTAGAGCATATTACCTCTACAGCTAACTGTTGACTATTAGACACCACATTCCCATGACTGCTTAACACCCCAAAGTTACATGACATCCAATTGATAGTTGTTAGGGTAACATTTCACTGACTATCAAGTTTTAAACAGCTTTATAAGATCAATACATGCTGTGTTGCTGATTCAAAACTGCGACATAACTAACTTTTAGTGGGTCAGAGTATCATTTTTCATTGTAAGATTTATCAGTTTATAAAAATGCATTTTTTTTTATTTTTCCTACCATTTTTGCTATACTTACTGATAAAAACTGGTTTAATTGTACTTAAACTAACATAATGAAATAATTGTATTGCACAAAATTGAAATATTTTATATATTATCATAAGGGACGCTACTAAAGTATAATTCCCATAAATTATAACACAATTTTTAATTTATGAAGATTTTTATATACTGCAGTGAAGTGTTTCCGACAATAGTCCTTCAAGACAACTAGAGCTTCACGAAAAAACTTTTCTAAAATCAGAAGGCGATTTTTTGAATGTTTTTTTAAATACTTTTTAAAATCCTAACTTCAATTGAAAAATTACGATCCCCGTGACAATTAAGAAAAATTGTCTAAATATTACCTTGTATTAATGTTCAGTGATTCCATTTATGTGTCAATAAATCTTAAATTTGATTAATAGCGCTTTTATTTTTTAAAATAATATTTTCTGTCTTAAATAATTAGCTACCCTTATGAATTTTATTTATATATGTTATGGATATTTATATAAAGGGTTTATATTGTTTTTATTCATTTTCAGAAATTTGCTTTACAATGGGAAAAACAACATGCAGGCCTGGGGCCTCATTGTTCTCTTGGTGTCTAAAGCTGCCGGCCACAGCCCAGAGATCCCCGACATGGAGCAGGACAAGTCAGCTGGAGTTCTTCACAGGTATAATTTAAAGATTTCACTTTCTTTATGTAATACATGAGAATACCAGACAGATGGTGATAGTGATTCTCAAGTCTCATCTGTGGAATTCTGTGACTCTTACCATGCTGCGTATGGCTAAGTGCTGCATGTGGATTGTTGATGTGCCAACGTCATAGACTACAGCCCGACATTCACACATCATTCTTATTATTACAGGAATTCACTAAGAATGGTTGGTCTTCACAGGACGACTTTCGTCTACCACTAATTTTGATTAATAGACTATGACTGGCGTTTTACAAGTGAGGGATCAAATTCACACAAACCGGGGTATTTTAGAGCTCAGAAATGAATTAAAAATATACATTTTTGTAATCCTCGTCGGGGATCGAACCTCTAATTGTTGTACGTGAAGTTCTAAGAAATAGACTTCACAAGCAAGATAAGTTCTTGTTTGTTTAAAAAATAATGTCCCATGGGAGAGTGGTATAGGAGGAAACTTACCGTCTTGACTAAGATTTTTGCTTTTGTTTCAGTCAACGTGCCTTGGCTGAGGTTACTGAAATGATCAGAACCAGTCACCTTGTGCACAAGGGCTTGGTAAATCTACAGCCGGTGCAGCAGGGGGGGAGTATTCCTGCAGATCTGGGTGACATGACTTTTGGGAATAAAATCGCCCTGCTCAGCGGTGATTATTTACTTGGAAATTCTTGTGCTGAATTAGCCGGTTTGAGGTTAGTTTTATTTATGATGTTAGAAATAAGTACTATAAGAAGATAAATCTCAGTTTCTTAAAATACAGGAGAATATACAAATTGTGAAATAATACGTTAATTTTTTTAGAGAGTTGCGTATTTTTTTTTATCCAATACCTGATATCTTGTTTCGCAAATATGATTGCTTAATATTTTAAAAGTTTTAAGGTATTTTCTTTAACAAATTGTTAATGCTGCATTACCCAATCGACAATACAAAATACTTAAACATTTTTTCAACGTATTCAACTGCAAATTTTTAAATATTTAAAACATATATATTCACGTATAGTTATCACACTCCTCCTTCAGAAACAGTACATGAGATGGCATAAAATTTACGTTACTCTCTAATTTTTTTTTCTGCTTAGAAAAAAAGTATTTCAAATTTTAACAACAACAAAAAATCTTTCAGAGTTTTGCATTCTATTGATTTATTTTATATACATTTTTAAATCATTTGTATTTTACAACGACGATTAATTATTTTGATTACAGGGATCAAGAGCTCGTGGAGATTATGTCTTCAGCTGTCAGAGACTTGGTGGAGGCTGAATTTATCGGAGATAGAGATTCTCAAAATAACCCCTTGCCTTCTAAACCGATAGCCGATGGTGGAGAACCTCCCTTAAAAGGTTTATTTTAATAATCTTCTGAGATTGATTGATCTTACGGTGAAATTATTTTAGAGAAATAAATATATATATATATTTTGGCTCGGTTGTTTTAGAGTGGCACTGTCGGCTGGAGCCGCTGAGTGTGGCCGGGCTGATGGGGCACGCGGCTCCGGAGTGGGCTGCCAGACACGAGCTGAGTGCCGGAGCTTTGCTGGGCAAGAGCTGTCAGGGGGCGCTCATCCTCGCCAAGCAGTCCAGGGAGATACAGAAGCTTGTTAGTGCATCCGTATAAAAATAAGATTTACTGTTAAAATTAACACAAGTATTATTAATTAACATAAATTAACATAACATAAATTAACAAAAATAAATATTCCACAAAGAAATTCAATAATTGTATGTTTATTATGAATGTTTTTTGAACCTTTTTTTTTATTATTGCCCTTGACTTTCGCATAACTTTCAAAAAGCAATCTCAAACACAATTATTTATGCAGTTCTATTTGAACAGCTCTGATATAATACTAATTATAATATGTATTCATATTTTAAAAGCATAACAACTAACTAAAAACACTACGGTTACACTTTATTGTGTGTTACATATCCATATCAATAGTGTAAACACAGAATGAAGTTCATCATTGTTGTGTGTTTCCAGGGTTACTTATTTGGGTCCCATCTGGCGCTGGCGTGGCAAGCTTGCCTGGACCTGGAGCCCTTCGCCGGCTCTTGCTCCGGTCCCTTCTCTCTGGTCAGCGCCCCTGTCATGTTCACCCTGGCCCACCGCCCGCATCTCTACAGCCTCATCGAGGCCGGCCGCGAAGATGTAAACAATGTCGACTACGAAAAAGTAAGAACTTATATTTATATTTTTAGCATTCACTTACAGATCCATTTTAATAGTAAAATTTCATACTCGGTGTGATCCATGTTAATGTGAAGTTCTTATCTAGTTAGTATGTGTTTATATTTTGTATTGTGTAAGTTCTTAGTTATTTATTTTAAATTACATAATGCCCATCATTCAATGTTTTCTATACATTTGACGAACAGTAAAAAAATAAATAATAGGTCATATGATTTATTTCATATTTTCTAGTATTACCTGAAAATATCGTTGATTAATGAAGTAGGTGGATTCTAATTACCAACTGCATTGACATTTTACTTATTGATTATCGCATCAGATATTAGTGTCTAGCAGCTAGCTTCACGTTTATGTACCATAAAAGTTTTTTTCATTTGTCATGTTACTTCTTTCTTGTATGTTCTTACCTATAACTACATCTCGCTTATGTCTTAGCAATTTTTAATATATAATAGATATTGGAAATACTGTGGTACTTCGGCATACGAGTTTAATTCTTTCCGCAACCTTGCTCGTATTTAAAATTACTCGTATCTCAAAGTGTCATTAAATAGCTCCGATGCACGACCATTTGCGACTTTTTCTGGGTGTTTCTTGCTAAGCCGATTGCTCGTATCTCAAATTTTGCTTGTATTTATTTCAAAGCAAAAAATCGCTCGCTCGACGGCTTGTATCTCACAAAACTCGTATGTTGGGGCACTCTTATGTCAAGGTACCACTGTACTTACATAAGAACAATGAAATATGCAAAATTCTGTTTCATGCGATCAATTTTGACTGTGAAATTCTTTTAATTCAAGAAATATTTTCATTCCTAGATTTTGTGTTAATCAATTTCTATTGTATTATCATCATCAGCCTGTGCCCGTCCACTGTGGAACGTAGGTCTCCCGCATGAGTCTCCATTTTCTTCAATCGTCCGCTGATGGATAGATTTCTATTGCATTTATTTACATTTATATTACTTGTGGGAAAAAATATTTATTTTAATGTTTTGATATAACGATGGTATGTATATTGATTTTTATTACAGCTTCATAATGAAGTCTTGTCTGGCCCCGGAGTGGAGGAAACCCGCCGCCTGCAGCGCGAGCACTCGGCCGCAGCCACTCAAGTGCTGCAGAACTTCCCCAACTGCGACGCCAGGACAGCACTTCACAACATTATTCTGGCCATGCAAGATCTGTAATAGCCTTCAATGTATTCTCTTCCAAATACTTCAATCTTATTGAGGATCTTGACCCATTGCGAAGAATTAACAATAACTCGCAGTCTTATAATTCAGACCAAAAATTTTAAACTGCCAGTCAAACTTTACAAAATCATATTTATACATCTGTTAACAATTAATTTATTCACAATCGCATCAAACAAAAATAATGAACACGTATAAAACAAATAAAAAAACATGGAAAAGCATTGATTGATCAGTAAAAATATTAAAACTGTCTGGTGGTAGTCTTGAAGAATACTTTACTTTTATAAATATAAGCATATAATAAAGTTACCTTTATATTGATTAAATACCAGACTTAATTGTCAATTGCAGATGTTAATTATTTTGAGCAGCCTAAGTATTTTTCATTAAACGACTGAAAATCATTTAAGAGCAAATTTATTCACAATTAGGAGGTATTAAAATCTTACTTTGTTATAAAGTGATGGTTTTTCAACATTGTCAAGCAACTGCAATTGATTATTCCACTAAACTTGCCCTTCCATTGTATTTTATAATTAAATAGTGTTTTTTATTTTTTTAAATTTAAGTTCTGCCCTCTTTTTTCCTACAAAAGAAATATATTAAACATCAATTTAAATAGTGTAAACATTGATATTTCTTTCAAATTAGAATTTTATGGGTCCAGTAAAATAATTCATTATATTCGCTCAGTGAATGAAACCTATCTTTTTCTGTTTTTTTTTTCATCTTTTATACAAATTTAATATATTAATTTAATTTAATTATAATTATTTTAAATATGTAACTGTTTATTTTGGTTGGTATTAACAATTTTATAACATTACCTTTATAACTGGCAGAATAAAAATGTTCTATTATAAATTTATAGTAAGGACGATATCAATATGCCGGCAGTCATAGCTCAATGGTAAAGCGTTTGCTTTGCAAACCAAAGGTCGTGGATTCGATCCCCGACGGAGAGTAAAATAAAAAGGGTTTTTAATCGATTTACGAGCTCTAAAATACCTCCGGTTTTTTTTTTTATGTATACGCATGCAGGAGAGCACAACCGGTCAAAACCAGTGCACTCTATGACGCTCAGTCAGGGAGGCTGGATGCTGCATGCGGGAAACGTGTGTTGTGTTCGTGTTTGTGTGTGGGTTGGGGAGATTGCAAGTGTATATTTATCTGTTTCTTGAATAGATCCAGATTGTAGGAAGGAGGAAACACAGACGCTGGAAGAGCATTCCATAGCTTACCGGTGGCATTAAGGAAGGAACTTTGGAAGCTGCCAGTTCTTGGTCGACATATATTAACCGTGTATGGATGTTCGGCAAGTGTAAGACGAGTTTGTCGGCCGTGAGTGGGTGCAGGAGGATGCAGGAGGTATCCTACAAATCAGCCTTCTGGAAACAGAAATGTTATAATAGACTTTATAAGCAAAAATAACTTTAAAGCTAAGGAATACCTCAATCTTATAATGAGGAGGGAACTTCCCATGTCTGAAAAGATAATAGCATGTACTCCAAAAGAATGTGAGCAAAAAGAAAAAGGACTTTTATTTGCAATGATGACTTGGTATGAGATTCTATCAGGTTATAAGAGAGAAAAATCTTGGGAAAGTTCTAAAGATATTCGGTCAACAAACAATGACAATGCAGGAGTCAGAGCAAAAAACAACAATATTGAGAATGAATGCTCCTAATATATCATCCCACGAGAGGCATTATGCTTATGTAGTAATTGACTTTGAGGCTCGGGGGTGCAGTTTCAGAGATGAATTAATGAATCCAATTCTTCAAAGAATTGATGAAATGTTTGATACTCCGGGGCTTTACACATATACTCAAAAATTCCCAAGTGAATCCCTAATTCTACTAACTGACAGATGCAACCCTCCTGAGGAAGATGTAAATTCAGGGCAGCCAAAAGAAGGGAAAACAGCATTTTATGGATCATTAGGATGGTTTGATGGAATGCGTCAGAAAGGGTGGACTCTTGCCACAATGGCCCTGATCCAACTTGCTGCAAGTAGGAGTGGAACTTCAGCAACTCTTATTGGTCAAGGTGACAATCAGGTTGTTTTGATAAGGTTTCCAAGAAACTTGTGGGGGAGAGAGTTTGAAGATGAGCAAGCTGCTTATGTTGAGAGATTCATTACTGAGCTTAATGTTCGAAGTAGAGCCGCTGGAATATCCATTAAGGAGGAGGAAACATGGTGGTCGTTTAATTTGTTTGAGTATTCTCGACAGTTCTACTTGAGGGGAGCACAGGTTAGTGCCACTCTCCGTCGTGCATCAAAGATAACAAGTGAGGCAAACCAGGCAATGGAGACAAAAACTGGCGAACTGTCTGGTATATGTGCAAATGGTGCAGCTGCTGCCGCAGAAGACTACACTCCAGGACCTGTTTACCTATTAACTGCTTTTGAACTTGCACATGCTCTAACAAGAGACTTTCCCAAGTCATCAAAAAGGGAACTGTCAGACTTTATTGCTGGACGTTTACTAGTAACGAGGGTTTTAGGAGGTTTCCCGATTAGTCTATACCCTCAGTTTTTGTACACGATCTGTTCAGGATATGTTAACTGTGAATTTACATTTGTTTAGAACTGTAATAAAGTTAGGATATCAGGAAGTTTTAAGGGGTATGTTAAAGACTGCAACACTTGTCAAAGGAAAAGTTGATTACCTAATGTTAATAAAGGATCCTCAGTCTTTACCCTTGAAGATTCCTTTTCAAGCAGACAGTGTGATAAGAAATGTAGTTAGAAATGCTCTTACTGGGAAAATAAAAAATATCTCTTTGAAATCCCTATTTGAGGTTCACGTAGAAGATGAACAAATAAAATTGGTTCAGGACTTAATATCAGCAAAACCATATAATGCAAGAATAAGTAATGAAGTATATTCTCTATCTAATATAGAAAGAAGAGAGGCCACCCTTGGTAAATTCACAATGGCAAGATCTATACAAAACGCTGCATTAACAGGATGGTCTAAGATCCTATCGATCATGTTTTGGATGCGGAGAGAGAGTTAGATTTTTACTTATTAAACAAAACACCTGACCTATAAATAGTTTATTTGATCAACACAAACTTGTGTACAACAAAACTAGCTCAGACCTTGAGAGACACATACTGGGGATTTCAAATAAATGGAGTGACAATGCCTGCACAACAAGAGCAAGTCAAAGTAACTATGAATGAGCCTTTACAAGGTAAGAAAGGCAAATATATCTTAGCTCACATGTGTGATAAGATACCACTAAATATGGAATTTAACCGAGGAGAATTTACTCCTTACATTGGCTCAAAAACAAAAAGGAGGACAAAGAGATCACCTTTCCAGGAGGCCAAACATCACCCTTGTGCAAAATCCATCAAAAAACTTATAGACCTGAAGGGATGGGCTAAGGGGGGTGGGAAATTTGAGGAATTACTTGAAGTTCTGATAAGAGAAAAAACATCCTCGCCTCTTTGTGATTTGATACTCTTGCAAAATAAAACATATAGTGGTGCAATCACTCATAGACTTACTAGCCCTGCCTTTAGAGGAGGGGGTTTATGAATGGTAACATTAATATTCCCTTACATATAAGGTTTATAACAGATACTGCTACATTTTATTCAAAAAATTCAACCAATTACAATATTTGTTTTCAATCTATTTTGTTGTATTCTAGCTCATATATTTGTCATATGTATGAGAAAGGCATAAACCCTCTTCCAGATTTCAAAATCAACTTTAATTGTAACGACTGTACATACCCCCTTTGGAGGCAGAAAACTTTGTGCTAAGCGAGCAAGAGTATCCTGGGGTTTATACTCCCTCATCCGACATCCCATTATTAACGAAACATCGAGATCAAACTTTTTCATCCTCAGGAAACCCTATTGAATCAAGAACTGAGCTTTCTATTATCCAAGCTAGGAAATTTGCTCAAATGGTGGTTAATCACAGAAATTATAATAGAATATCATCCTTAGAAAACAGAGCGTTGAGTGAGTCAGCAGGGTTGAGCATGTTCAACCTTACAGAATCATCATACTTAAATTTATTTGTTGGTGTGAATTTGATCCATCACCCGTAAAATGCCAGTTATGCAGCTATGAATTAAAATTGGTGGTAGGCGAAAGTCGTCCCTTGAAGACCACCCATTCATAGTAGATTCCTGTAATAATAAAGGATGATGCGTGAATCTCAGGCTGCAGTCTATGACGTTGGCGGATCAACACTCCACATGCAGCGTTTAGCCATTTATACACCATGGTAAGCGTCATAGAATTCCACAGATGAAACTTCAAAAATTACTATCACCATCTGTCGGTATTCTCCTGTATGTTTACATAAAAAAAATAAAAATGTAATTATTTTAAAAATAAAATATTTAATGAAATCTTCTCACAGTGAACTTTTAAATTATATTAACTGAAATATATCTATAGATTTAAAAAATAGTTTCTAAGAAGTTATTTTGCACTATATGTACCTACAGTTATTTTTGTATTAAATTTTAATCCAAGGTTTATTTTTAATTATTTATGCATTCCATTTAATAAGTATATTTTCTGAACAAAAAAGAAACCTATTTATTAATTTAATTTTTTAAATGATTTTAAATATTTATGTCTGTTATATATTTCTATTATTCTTAATTTATTATTGAAGAATTTAGGTTATATTTTCAATAGAGCTACTCACACGGTAAGCACATATTAAAAATTGGTTAATTTTGAAAGAGAGACAGAGTTATACAAATATAATCATCTATATAGCTCCATCTTATTGCAAATACAGTGTTTTTATGTTGATCAATAATACTGCTTGTAATGAAATAGATTTATAGAAATAATGACGTTTATCCCCATTCAAAAGTAAAGCAATTTTTAAATCTGCCTCGATAGTGTAAACAGCTCTTAAAGTATCGTTACAAAATATCGAGATTTTATTAAAATTTTATATTAATGTTAAAAATCAAATTATTTTATATTTTTTATAAATATTAATTATTACATAATACAATATATGTTTTTTAGACTTTTCAGACTCTTGAATAAATTGATTAGATGAATGTGGTATTTGTTTTACCGATTTTTTACCACTGTGGAGATTGATGAGATAGTTAAAAAACATATAAATAAAACTTTAAGTATTATCATAATATTTTTTAGAAAATATAAATAAGTTAAAATACTCTTTATATATAACATGATATGGATGACTGACGGTAAAATATAAAATAAAAAACATTCAAATTGTATGCAATTGTTTTAAATTATAAAAGTAATTTCTTGTAATTGATATTTATTTAGTATGTCTGTCATATATACCTAATGGATGTACTACAGATGTGTTCCGTTATAAATAATTAATATCAGCACATATTATAAATATAATTGCTCAATTTTGAATATTAAGAAATTCTATTTTTCTTAGTTTAAAAATACTCCGGCATTGTACTTTCTTTGAATTTCTTTTTAATAGATTTTATATAGTTTTTAATTTTAGAAATGTAACTTTTTTACCTGAAATATTGCTTGCGTTTCTATCTGCAGGATACTTTAAATATTGAAACTCAAGACATTTATTATCAGTAATTTTCACGTCTCTATTCTTCACCTTTGCATAATCATGTAAATACTATGTTAAATTAATTTATTTTACTGTTTTATTTTTTGACTTTGTTAAGAAATAATTTTCTATAAATTATATATCAACTAAATTTTTTGCCTACATTCACTTTTCAGTGGATCAAATTTCTATTTTATTTTGTTATTAAAAATATGTTTCTTTGAATATAATTGTTATAATCCCTTCCAATTTTATGTGTCATGCAAAATCTTGGTAAACAAAAAATCTTCTACCCGTCTCATTGTGTTAAAAGGATTGACATCTGTATACGAGTGCGATCAGCTGATTATGCGCTCACATGTCCTTATTACAGGAAAGTTTTGGTGCAATTCACAAATTCCCATTATTCTCGCCATCACTCATTTTGCTTTATGATACTAGTTAAGCTATTTTTTTTTACAATTTGTTTTGTTTGTTATCTGAATTATTCCTTATGGGAATGTGCTTGTTAGGAAAACTTCTACTTTTATCACTTTTGTTGATATTAACCGTACCTCCCTGAAAAATTCAAATAAATGTTTTGTACTTTTTATATAAAAAAAAAATACTTTTATTTACTGTTAAACCAACACTTTTTAGGTATGTGTATAATAACAATATTTTCATGTGTAGTTCAATAATTGTGCATATATGAGGAAATAAAAGGCATATGTTTTTTTACTTTTCTTTAATAAAATTAAATATAATCGCTTATAATATATGTGGTAGTAATAATAAATACTAAAATATGGTCACTACAACCAACATAAATGGCTCACACTTAAATCTAATGAGATGATTCTCATGATGATGTATATCAACTAATTGATTGAGTAAAGAACATAATTAATTGATTGACTTCCATAGATTGACAATGGTTAATTTAAAACGATACAAACGAGAGCATCGACATAAGTAACCGCTTAATGATTAATGGAACCTTTGTCGAAATTGATAAAAAATAATGTTCAAGGTTACAGAGAAATTTGATTTATAATATTATAAAAATATAATTTTATAGCAAAAGTAAACTAAGAATTACTTGACAGATGAATAGGCATCATAACTTCAAATTAAATAAATAAATATTAATAAAATTACAAATCCGTTTGATATCAATTTGACCACACAATAATAATGCTCTCACATTTCTAAAATTACATACATTCATATTTGATTAACCACATTTGAAAATAATTTACTTAAAATAATTATACATGGCAAGAATAAATATAAATATGATCATGAAAAGTACACAAAACAAAAAAGGTAATGGTAGGATATTTCCTTTATAAAATTTGACAAATTCCTACCTACTCATTTTGGCAATGCCTAGACTTAGACTCTACACACGGCTGCCTTGACACCTGTCATCTCATGCACGACAGCACGACATGTTCCTCGGGGCACTTATCAGGCATCTCTTGATTCATACATGATCATTTATACTTTTCATAACACTTCTCATGATCTAAACTCTAATGATACAATTTATTTGAAATCGCTTCGGGTAATAAAAATATAATTAACTATATTGATACGACTAACACTTTATTTCAAATTTGGTAAAAATCTCGTTTAATATAGTACGACAGTTGAATGTTACTTCAATATTCACACCGATGGACCAAAAATATATCAATATATATTATTACTATACGACTACATTTAAATACCAAAACTCACATTGAAGATAATAAGAATCAGTGCAACAATTGATAAAATGTCATTTTACAATTTTGGGAAAATAAAATTTGTATTGTTTTATTGGTTTGACAAAAATAGCTGTAGAAAAATAATAAACAAAATTATACTTTGGTTTACGTGCTTATATTTATATAAATAATAAATACTGTAAGAGGGTAAACAACTGGTTTTGGTTTAACTTTATCACCTTCTCTTCACCGTGCTATCGAGGGCAACTTATATTTTCATATCATTATTACTAATTGTGGTTCTGTGAACCCTGGTCGAAAATAAAATGTGGTAACACCATACTTAAGGTATGGCACAGGCATCTACGTTTCCATTTTACGAATACAGAATGAACGTTCCACGCGTGCCCACGTGATCATTTGAGTATTCTCTTGTTTCACATTCTTCACCTTTTTTATTTAACATAATATAAGCAATAAATAAATGTAATACTAATGAAAGTAAATTTAATCTGTAAATATAAACAAAAGTGTTCTAAAGATTCATAAATAAACAAGGATGCACCTAAAAGAGTAAAAATGATCAATGTGAGGACACGGTCCTCAACTATAAGTTAAATTGTTAAAAAACAAAATATAAACAACTATTGCTCAGTTTACATTTAGACACCATTAATAAATTAAAGAAATCTATAAAAAATACACATCTGATAAGATGAATCAATTAATGTGTAAAATAAGTTATCTATTCTAGTAATACACACTTTCTTAAAATCTAATTGTAAAAAGCACTCATTTTCATACAAAAAATAACCTAAGGATACAGCACAGGGTACACCAATCATAATTATGTATTAATCGATAATCTAAATTACGGTCTTGTTAAAATAATCGTCAGCTCGCTCGATACTGATGCAAGGATTGTCCAAGGTCTACCGAACCCATCAATAAACAAAGTAATGCGATCAGTTTGTTCGGCTCACTAATAGTTTGTCTATTTTTTAGTTAATTTTCAGATCGTGTTTTATTTTGCTAAATTGCATTGGAAATGTGACGTTTTGTACTTTCGGTTTACTTTAATGTTGTGTTAGTTACATGAATATGAGATCATCGGTTTGCTTATTTTAAAGTAATCCTCTTAACATAATATATTCTCAATGGCCCATATCGCGGCTCTTAATATTTGACAAAATACAGATTCTGACATAACGGTAACTTACAATAAGTTTACGTTCACCTATTTTTCTCTACTAATAACTTAGTCTCTGAATTTTGGCAAGTCTACTTTTACAATAGTTTTATTTACGGTCCGATCGAAATGATAAAACATTCATAATTACCGTGCGATGCTATACATCCGATTGTGCTGTTTCTAATACTTAAATACTTAAAATTATGAACATTTCAATAATAAATGCACATCTTATGAAATTTTAGACGACTAGCTGGAATGATAACGCCTTTCTTTACTTCCGTCACGTTCACAATGTCCACCTCAATATTTACGAGATACGTAATTAATAATTTTGAAATGATTCCAAGTCTCATTATATTTAATGAAATACAATGACATATTCACAATGGAGTTCTTCATTGTGCGTCAAACGCTGGCGGGTAATCCGTGGGCGGCCGCCCCGCAGCTCTCTCGGGAGCCGCGAAGGTCTTCTGTCAAGTGGCCGACTCCTGGTACGGCCCCGTGACCATGCAGGGGTGCATGGGGAACAACGTCGTCCACGACATGGTCGTGAGCGTGGAGGCTCTCATCATGATCTGCTTGCTGCTCTTGCCATGGGAAGTTGCGTCTACTAGAGCGGCCATGGAACTGTATCCTCCTGGAATTTCTTCACTCTCTTTCCTTTTTTCTAGTTTTCCATAAAACGATGAAGCATCGGATGCCACCGTTGTCGTCGGTGTCGTAGTAGTGCTGCTAGATGTGGAGGATACGGTGGTGGCGGTTATTCCCAATTTTTTTAGACGCATTTTTTCTTCCCACACGTCGAGACCGTGTTTCGGTCGATTCAAATTTCGATGTTGGTAAAATACTAAGGAAATGCGAGTCGGATTCAATCTGTTGGGGTTCTTCAGTGCCGTGGTGGAGTGCATCTCGTGTTTTGCACATTCAAAAAGAACACTCCCGTGACCTAACGCTATGGCCACTCCACCCATTTGGCTGTCCTTAAAGCATTCCAAGTTGTCAACAAAATCTGTCACTTCTCCTAGAGGCTCGGATTTGGGTGTTTCCGGTGGATACGGAATAGAAAACGGAGGAGGATACAGACACCAATTGGGTGACGATTGGCACCAATTCGGGCTCGCATTTTGATGATAAAAATTAGGCGAAAAGTTTGGATAATTTTGATATCCATATGAATTGTAACAATGGGAGTTACGTAAGTATTCTTCGCGCTTAAATTTCTCAGCGTTATAGTAAGCGATATTATACTCATTGTAAGTATTCTCATAGGGATTGAAGGGACTGTAAGGACTTGGGGAGAACGGGTAAGAATTACTCATCTGCGGGTAATTACCGTAGCCTTGCACGTGGGGGTTCTGAGAACTGTATGAGTTTTGGTTAAGAGGTGAATAGTTATTTGCTGGATATTCACCGATGTTTGGTTTCGTCGGGCAGAGCGATGATACTGGTGGTTTTATATCCTCGTGAGCGATGGTATAGTTTTGTTGATTTAAAGAGTTTTGATTAAAATTTCGATTATCATAAGGATTTCTGTTATCGTATCCAGGATTTACACTCGGTTTTTCAGTCGGAGGGAACGGTTTTAAAAATGTCGACGTGTCAGAGTTCTCTGGAGAATTAGGAATATTTGTGTGAGACCTGGACGGCGGTCTAGCTTTCGGAACTCGAAATAACGAAGTTTCATTCTGACCGGTCGGAGTCACAGGACTGTTCTGTTCCCACAGCCTGTTAGAGACCGGGGTCCCTTGTTCCCAACTTTTATTATTATTGTATGTCGGAGTGACCGGGTTACTGTGGTCCCACATTTTTGGACTGTGATTTGGAGTACCCGTCTGATCCCAATTCGAGTTAGGAATTATAAGTTTTTCAGGAGTTTTCCAATTTTGTTTTTGATCATTTTCTTTATGATTTACAGGTAAAAAATGAGATTTATTGTCCATCATATTATAATTGGTATCAAATGTATTTTCAATCGACGGTGAATGTCCTACGTTTCCAGTGTTTATCACTTTCAGATCAGAATTTTTATGTTGTGGATGTATTTCTGTTATTCTGGGAAGTTTTATGGGTTCATTTTGTTGAGGTTTATTCACATCGTAATCTAAGCGAATTCCAGAATCTAAATTAACAGATATATCGCTGGCCTTTACGGATTCATCAAAGTTTCTGTTATTCATTTTAGGAGGAGAGTTTGCAGCCGGCTTGTTGTTGTCCCCCACAGCTGTTGTCTCCGTGGCAGGTTCCGGGGCTGACATGCGGCTGCTGGTGGAGAGAGGAGTTCCGGTCGTTCGCACAGAATCTGGACTGTAATTGTTGGATGCGGCAATGAGATTAGCCGTAGTGGAATCGGGATCCTCTTTAACCTGATTATTGTCTCTAAAATGAAAGATGTCAGCATTATTGAATTCCGGCCATTGATTAGGTGCGGTCGCAAGATTCGGTAGAATGCCCGGGTAGTTGATGTTCGGAGGTTGCTGTCTCTTGGGATCGGGTGGCAAAGAGTTTAACTGCATTTGTAATGCGGCACCGTTGGGTCCGCCTTCAAGAAGAGCGTGATGTTGATGGGATGCGGCAAATAAGCTGTTCTGGTGATGAAGATTGTGATTGTAGCTCTGTTCGTATGAGTTGTAGGGGGAATCCAGGACCGTGCTGGATATGTGATTGCTCTGCAGCTGAGCTTCTGTGAAGTTATCGATCATCGATGCCATATCGAGAAGAGTGGGATTGGTGAGGTTCGGGTTCAAGAGACTGCTGGCCGTGGAATGGTTCAGCATATTGGGATTTGCGAATGCGGAGACGTGATGATTGCCGCTGTTGGCGAATCCGGCTGTCAAATTATTACTGGATTGATTCATAGATGGAGTTTGCGTTCTAATCGGTGAAACGCTGTTTAGTGAACGAGGACTGGCATTGTTGCTTGAAATATTTCTCGGTAATTCAGTGTGAGGACTCTGGGCAACTCTCGAGTGAGCGGAGCTCTGACTGCGGCCCTTAGTGGGAGTGCTGGGCTGGCTGGCATTAGGACTGGGTGTCGGGGTTCCAGGATGAGGCGCGGGTGTCCCCGGTGCGCTTGTTGACTCGTTGGCTTCATCTTCTTTCCGTTTCTTGCCGTGTCGCCTACAGGGTTGTAAGGGAACGGAACGCACTCTGACTTCACAGGGATACCTGTAAATAAATTAATTAAATTAAAAAATATAATAATAACTAAATATGTTTTATAAATAAACGTTTAAATATAAAATTTAATAAAATATGATTTTATATGATAAATATGAGCGTTTTTTATTAGTTTCGCTTAACGAGTGTTTCACATAACGAGCAAGATTCTGGAACGAATTATGCTCGTTATGAGAGGTTTCACTGTGCTCATATATATAATATCTTGTCACTTGAGATATTGTTGAAAGTGTCTCTTGTGCTTAGAATGATTCTGGAAAGAATTTTACACCTTAAGTAAAATTCAAATGCATTATCTAAATCGATATTTATTAAAATTTTGTATTAAATTTGTAATACCTTGTCTAAAGTTGAAAATAAAAATAAAATTTAATTAGTAAGATAAAATTTGATTTTTACTGTCAAACTCACTTATCGAGCACTTCCAGGGCGCCGCTCTTGATTTTGTCATCTTGCCCTTCGCGGGATCCAAACTCATCCGTGGTGTCCAGCACATACAGTGGCAGCACGTGTAGCTGCTCGTCAGCCGCCTTGGACAGCGAGCGATGTCGCGCCAGCGTCACCACGGCCGTGCAGCCATTGTTCATGTTGTGGAGGTCGCGGTGCGAGTGCGCACAGAAGTCGATGCACGCCGTGACTCCTGCAATAAGTCCAATACATTGTTGAATAAATTAAATGTATTAATCCCAATGAAAAATTACACCCCTTTTATATGTTAACCTAAAAATTGAAATGACTAATTTTTAATTACTATCTTAATTTACATTTAAAGGAATAAAAAAGTTACGAAGCATGTTTTTAAAGAAAAATAAATGCTGCAAAAGTTATCGTACAATAAAGGTTGCCAATAAAGAGATACACGCTTGGAGTGCTTTTCGAAATGTGTATATACAAAGAACTCAAGTAGTGGACGCTACAGAAAGAATGAGCACACTCATAAAGTGATGGGAAAGACGCATCTTTTGAAGAGACGACTGTCGATGGAGAAGAAAAATGTTCGAGTAGCGCCCAAGAAGCGACATACATTGTTGGCCGACGCCTTGCATGATGGACTGACAACATCAGAAGAATAGAGGATGGCTTTTCATGTAGGTAGCCTACTTTTAATAGTGCAGAAACACAAGCTGATGACATGAAAATTTTGTGGGCGACCTTTGGTATATGCATGACTAATAAGGACGCTTTTACCAGCTAGTGTCTGAAGAGTTATGGTGTTGTTTTAGGCAAGGTATAGTCTAAAGAAAAACTGGACGGAAAAGTAAGACGTGTTTATATTTTATAAGTTACCTGAGAAAGGCCGGCCAGGTTTAAATCCGAGTCGGCAATCAGAAGCATCTCGTTCAAACTGGCATTGATTATCAAAGGCTTTGGGTGCGAGGTTGGTGTACAGTGGGCTGAGCAGCGTGGCCAGCACGTGCATGCGCTCCTCTATCTCTGTTTCCTCGGTCTTCACCGACAGACGAAACTTCCGCACGGTCTTGGAGCGGGCGTACTTGCAGCCGTTGTAGTACATAGACCAAGAGCATCCGAAGCTGAAGGAAGCGCCACATGTCTCCGGATCTAGTCCTACAAAAGAATAAATTTATTAAAGAAAATATTTTAGTTAATGTATTAGATTTCCATTTTAGAAAAACCCATACGAAAGAGCAAACACAAATTATAAATCGGCTTATGATATTGAACGCGGTGAAATTTATAAAATATTACATACTTTGAAGTATATTGAGTGTTTACCTTGACAGGCACAGGTTCTGTTCTCATTGGTGGCGCATCTCCTGGTGGTCGGCAGCCCGTACCTGTTGAGCTTGTGCGCCAGGAGGCTGTAGTCCAGATCGGCTTCAGTAGCGGGAACTCCCTCCCAGGCAACTACGCACACCACAATCCAAGCCGTGGGACACTTGTGGCCTGTGCGGAACTTCACAACCACTAGGATCTTCTCCGTGTAGCCGGAGCGACGTATTACCTTGAGAAAAAAAAAATTGTGTTGCAGTGAATTGCATAAAATGATCATTCAATAGAAAAATAGTTAACAGCAAAAAAATTGACATACTCTATTTTAATTTTGGAAAAGATAACTTTATTTTGTATAAAATACATTAACACGTACCCATTTTGCCATTGGACATCCTTGCGTTGTTTTTCCTTCCTTTCCAGTGTAGCAAATCTTTTCAATCCTCAATTCTTTTCCCGACAATCCGGTTCTTCCTTCCAAGTCTTTTCTCAGTTCTACTAAGCTGGAAGCGGCACCTATAATATTTGAGCAGTTTAATAAACACAATCATAATCAATAATATACAGTGGAACCTTTCATAATGAGCACCTCTCATAACGAGTAATTCGCATAACAAGCAAAAAAAATGTGAAAAAATTGCTGCCTTAATGAGCGACATTTTGCATAACGAGTGACGCAGAAAGGGGAAGTCATATAACGTATGACGCACTTGTGAGCTGGGACTTCCTTGTCATTGCGTCAGTGTGTTTAACACTTGTACCGTAAGCACATTATAGTGTCGCATGTGATCACACATTTTTCTAAACTTATGTTCAGACATTATTAAGAGCTTGTGGAAGAGAGCAATCAAGAGCTGACCACTGAAGAGCTTATGGAGTTGGATCGTATTTCACAGCAAGAAGTTATGAAGGAGAGTTTGGAGGAAGAGGAAATAGCAGAGCCACAATCTTCTACAAATCTACAATCTTCTGACGCAATTAGAGAAATGCTGAAAGCATGAGAAACTGTTTAATCGTACATTGAGAAACACCATTCAAATAAGGAGGTAGGATAACGCTGTGTGACAATCTAACCAAATTTTTAAGAGTCGGCTAAAACAAATGTCTCTATATAATTTTTTAGTCTTTTTTAAAAAATATTTGTCATAAATTAATAAATAATAAGCTAGTTTCGATTTTTATAAATGTTTTTATCCAGGTTGTTACGATCTTTAACAATTTATAAGCATATTTGAATAAAACGTTAAAAAAATCACATGGAATGCATAATCCTAATAATGCCTTGTTATTTGTGAGTCAATCATGATATACTTATGACAGGGTTTTTGTTGTTACAAGTCAAACTATTTATCTTGAGTCTCCTGACGCTAGTTCTGAGTGTGAGGTCAGTGATACTAAATGTGTCAATAAATTTACGTCACCACATTTATGTTACCTATTGTATTTTTATTTTATATTATATTATTGTATTTATATTATTGTACTTCAGAAATGCATTGAATTGATAAAATTTGTAATGTTTCTGCAAGGAAAAAAATAAATAAAATTGAAATAAAATTGAAATTGAAATCCTGTTTGACATTGATTTATATGGGAAAATTAATTTCTCTTAACTTTTGAGTGTTTCAGATAACGAGCAAGATTCTGGAACGATGCTTGTAATGAGAGGTTCCACTGTACTATAATAAATAACCTCACATAACAAGTATAATTTGAATCGGAATCTTTACTCGTTATACAAAACACCATTTTCTTCCGCCTATCATAATGCAATACTAAGTATTAATATATGAGGTTGAGTTATACGTGATATTACAGAACAATTTCTGTAAAATTCTGAAATTTCCCATAACTTGCCACTCTAAATTGTGATTTTTACTTTGAATGTTATGCAAATTACTCACTATGAAAGGAACTTGTTAATTGTATTCATATTTAATATATATCCAGTTTAGTTGAGACTTACCTAAGTGCGTGTAATAGCTGCCCGGCTCGGGTGGATTCTTATCAGCAGTGAAGCAGTTACATTCAGGAACTTCAGTACGGCAGTTGTTTTTTAGTCTGTCCAAGTTTTCTTGAAATTCCTTGGAAGTTAAGCTCTCCACCTTAATATCAATATTTCCCTTTTTATCTTGTAAGTCAGCATTGTTGATTCCGAAATTAGTAACTTTTGGTGACTTGTCTGTCTTGGCTGTGCTGTCAGGTTCCTCGTCTAAAATTTCGTCTTTGGTTTGTAATCCCATGCACGCTCCATCTCTCAAGTGTTCAGGAGTAGGTTTCTTCACGGAGCCTTGTCGGCAACACGAGTAGCCTACTTCATTCCTGACAACCGCCGGTCCTCCGTCTCCCGCATACGCATACGGTAAGGGTTTAACAATTCCGAAATTGAAATTTTTATATATCTTGTGGCCGGGAGGAGAATTTTCTGATTTTATCTGTTCCACATAGTATGGCTGATTCAGAGGACCACGCGGTGGGGAATCGTGTATTGCCGACTGACTCCTGAAGTTACCTTGCGTTGCGTATCTCTGCTCGAGTTCACTTTTATTAATTCTAATATTAATTTTTTGTCCGCCAGTCTGTTTAGTAATATGCCCGGCATTGTAAGTTTGCCCGTTATCAGGAGGTTTTTTTTTTCCACACTGAAAGGGATCGGATTGACTGTAGGGGATATCGTTAGGAGAATAATGTTGTTTCGGACCGAAAACTTCTTGTTTTATGGTTGATATAGGAGGCAACGCGGTCATATTCTGAGCCCTACTCACTTGTTGAGGTTGGGACGATGAGGGAATTTTGTAAGGTTCTTGACGATGCTGAAGATGAGGTGGTGTCGATTGATGCGATGCCGATTGTTGAGGTGCAGAATGATGAGGTGCAGGATGGTGAGATGAAGGATGTTGAAGTGCAGGATAAAGTGCAGGATGGCGAATTGCAGATTGGTGTGATTCAGGTTGATTAGGTGGATGATGGTGAAGAGCAGGATGAGGTACAGGTAGGGGTGCAGGATGGTGGGATGAGATATGGTGGGGTGCAGGTTGGTGAGCACCAGGATGAGGTACAGGTTGTGGCGCAGGATGGTGGGATGCAGCCTGATGGCCTGCAGGCTGCTGAGCAGCAGGATGAGGAACTGGTTGAGGCGCAGGATGGTGGCCTCCAGGGTGATGAGGTGTAGGATGGGTTACAGGTTGAGGCGCAGGTTGATGCGGTGAAGGGTGATGAGGCGCCGAGTGTCGAGGTACTTCATAAGGATAACTCTGGGCGACTTGGCCCGCTGCCTCTCCTTTGTACGTCCTCTCTTCTTGAGGGTATTGATATGAATCGGTAATTTCAGTCTTCGGAATAAGAGGAGCGAGATCGCTTTTGTTCGGTTGTCTGGTCTCATTTCGAGAGTACCTTTTGTCATGATGCTGCATGATGGCCGCGCCGACGTCTCGGCCCGTCGATTGGTTTTGCTGATTCATTTCGGAGACCGGGCCGATCGTCATTTTATTTTGAAAGTCTTTACTGTCAGTCTGGTTGTTGGAATAAGACGCATTCTCGGCGTCATACATTTCAGCATATTTCATAAAATTGTCATAAGATGTGTTAGCATACGCCGGATGCCCCGCCAAGGCCGGAGCCGCGCCCGGCGCTCTGCCCTCCTTGGCGGTGCCTCCCTCCCACACGTGATGGCCACCACCTCCGAACTCACCTCCGGCTCTGTTCAAGCCTTGAGGATGTTGCACGTAATTACCTGACCCGCGATATTCTGCGGCGTCCGTTCGGTAACTATCTCGGAGATGGTGGCTATACGATAAAAAATGACCGGCAGGCTGTTGGTTTTCGGCCCCGGTCATCGGTTTGGACTGTTCTTCGGGAGGTCCCTGCCCCGGAGGCGGATGGCCTTTGTCGGGGGGCGTTCCGTCCTGGGCGCTGTTCGATTGCTTGTTGAGGATCATCGTCTTCAGCCGCGAATTTAAGTTGACTCTATCCGCCTGCGAGAACATCTGGTTTTCTGGAGCCGGGCGCTGTTGCCAGGCCCACTGCTGCCCCGGTCCGCCGTGGTAATTGCCCGGGTACCCGCTACAATTGAGTGAGGCGCGCTGCGGACCGCCGCTCGCCTGCAGGTACCCAGGCGAGGCGTTTCCCGACTGCTGACTGTTCAGCGTCGCCTGGTTGCTCCCCTGGGAGCCGTGGTGTCTGCCGTTGGAGTTCCGGCCGTCGTTCGCCTGTTGGCCGCCGCCGCCGTTCACGGGTGAGAAGTCCCCGCCCTCGGCCTGCGCCTGGGGGGCGCTGGCGGGCGGCGTGCTGTAGCCGGCCGAGCACTCGGAGCTGGGCGGGAAGGTGCCGCCCGCGGACTGTGTGTACAGCGGCGCGGGCTGCGCGGCCATGGAGCCCGCGTGACTGTAGGCGGGTCCCTGGCCGTTCTGGAAGGCGGCGTTGCTGCCCACCGATGCGGGCCGCGAGTGCGCGCCCTGCTCCAGCGAGGTGGGCGTGGTGGCCGGCTGCGGCGTGAAGCTCTGCGCGTGCTGCTGGTACTCGGCGCCGTACTGGCCGCCGCCGTTGCGCAGCGCGCTGGGGTTGTTGCCGGGCGCGCTGGGGGCCGGGGCGTGCGAGTACCCGCGCGAGGCCCCGGAGGGCGGGCGCTGCGCCTGCAGGAGCTGGACGGTCGCGTTCTGCGGGTAGAAGGCGGTGGCGGTGCTGTCGAAGGCGTTGGGCACGATGTTCTGCACGGTGTAGGTGGGAGTCGTCTGGTACAGGTGCGGCGAGTTGGAGTAGCCGGGGGTGTGGTTCGCTTGGTAGTCCAGAGACGTTTGACTCGTCTGCGGTGGTAGTTGCTGAATGAATTGATTCTGCCAACCTGAAAATTATCGATACGATAAGTCGACTTGATAAACTTTTACCGGATAATGTGTGACCGGCGAAACGTCTCAAGTCGGAGATGACAATGCTCACCTTGCGATGGATCCGCCTGCCACGCGGGGAATCTGTTTGGATCTCCGGCGTAGAATGGCATCGGCGCCTGAAACAAACCGAAAAGTTACGGTTATTTTTATTTCAGTAAAGCATATATTTAATTCCAAATAATATAATTAATTCTTAACGCCGAACTAAGAATTCGAATATTTTTCAAAAATTTCATTCATTTTAACATAGAAAAGCTCTTCAAGGAGAATGAGCGCGCTAGCAAATTTGTAAAGTCCATTTCTCCCGCCGTAAATTTAAAATGAAGTGTTGCGCGGAAGGAAGAGCCGGGACTTAAAGCCGCCATTACTTTTTCAATTAAAATCCGCACCGTTACCGGCAATACCGACCTTCCCACTCTTTACATAATGTACCTTTATCGTTTAGTCTACTACCATTATTACATAAGTTATACATATATATTGGTTGTTTATTTTTAAAATGATTATACATTACATAGGCTTTGAGTCATCAGTACGACTTTATGTGAAATTATGAGATTATCAAAAGTAATCACTTTTTGTAGAATGCGTTAATGATTATCAACTTTTTTGACATCGTGGTCTTTGTTATGTAATAGACTCCTCTATTATTTTAGTGCACTTTTAATTATTCCTATTAATATTAAATAATTTAACCAATGAGAAAACAAACATAATTGTTTAAATTAATCTTATATTATGTGAGAGTATTAGAAATCTAACTAAGTGTTCAATAAAATATATCAACGTGGACTTATATGGCATGCAGGAATATTGTTTTATCTAGTTAAAAAAACTTATTCTCTTATTAAGAACCATGTGTGTGAAATATTTAAATTATGAACATGGAAACACAAGGCAGTTAAAGCTTTTCTGAGGAATGCAATCAAACATTTCACGAGCGCGGGAAATGGCGCGGAAGACGTATCTTCTGATATGTTTTTATAGATTTTCCGTCAGAGAGAGACACCATCTGCGATTCAGAGGGTCGTAACTATTTTATTTAAAACTAAACGATCAGATAATAAATCATGAATTCTGGATGCAAAACATTCTGAAACGAGAACCAATTATTAACGTAGTAACGGTATTAAAATATAAACAAGTAAACAAAATGAACAAGTTCGGAGCTTTGTAATTAAATACTTATTAAATTTAGTATTATACAATAATAATAGTTTTATACTTGAGGTTGTTACTAATACAGATTATTATTTACCTAACATTTCATAAACAAACCACACTATATTGCTGATACTGACGATAAGCGGTAATTGAGACCAGGATTGCGGTCGCATTGACCACTATTTGATGAAACACAATACTACACGTGACTTGTAGTAAATTTAATATAAAATTATATTTAATTATTAGAGAAACTACGAATATGTAATGTATGAATGAAATAATTTCGAATCGTTAAAAACTTGACTATATGAGAAACAATTTTCGAAAATAATTTGAATTATTTTCCACGCTTGTGAAAATGTGTTCCATTTTAAATAACTAGAAAGCTTCTTTAATTTTGTTCAGTGGATGATATTTGAAATATGCCTTCGTCACTGGGAAAATTTATAAATAAGACAACTATTATTGAATATTTAAATTTATATTTTATCAAAAATAATTTATATTACATATGCACTCAAGAGTATGAATATATAGTGATCGCCACATTATCCTTAAGTTCTCTTAACATCCCAAGACATCTAAAAATCCGAAGTTTCGCCGAGTATATATATTATTATATAGGGTCCGCCATCTAACGTTTTTTTTTCAACTAGTGCTTATTTCGTGAATGGTAACACTTAGCTCATGTCTGATTTGACAGATAATTAGTTTTATCCTTCCGCTGAACGAATATGGTTGTGTATACGCTTGAACAACGCTGGGAAATATTGCGACATTACTTTGAAAATTATGGTAATGTTGGAGAATGTGTGCGAAAATTGCGTACGGATTTTGGAAGAAGAGAATCACCGTCAGCTCCGTGTGTTCGTTATCTTGTGAAAAAAGTGGAAGAAACTGGCATCCTCATCGATAAACCAAAGCGTGAAAAGCCAAAAACAGTGCGTACACCCGAGAATATTGCTGCTGTGGCAGAAAGTGTGCGTGAAGCGCCATCAATGGCGCTTCCATGCGGCGCGGCCATGTTGAACGAATTTTTGTTCACAAAAATTGAAGAAGAGGATATTGGCAACATTTGGTTTCAACAGGACGGCGCTACGTGCCACACAGCCGAAGCTACACTCGATGTTTTGCGCCCTGTTTTAAAAAAAAAAAGTTATTTGGCGGACCCCATTATGTATATTATATACGAGTATATATGGTTCTCGTCAGCTTTCTAAGTAGATTAGAGTCCAGGGGCATTGTGGAAAGGCAAATGTAGTTTCTGAGTCATATTAGGGCGTTCGTTAATCTGCCATTTTTAAAAGAAAGATATGTGATTTTCTCGACGCTACCGACGCCTGAGTCCTAAGAATCTGTTAATAAAAATATTAAATAATGTACCGAAACTTAATTATTAATAACTACATAAATAAATAACTTATTTTTATTTTTAAAAAGAAATCTGTTGCTACACTAACACATAGGATGAGCAAATTAATATACTCTTATAATATATTTAATTAAATGTATTTCACCTTTTTGTATGTTTATTAATACAAAAACCCTGAAGTTCTTCTGGTTTTAACTGAAGGTGACTCTAAAAACTTTGTATCTTTTGGTAAAAATAATCGTTGCAATAAATCTGCCAAAAGAAGATACTTTACGCAATATGTCTCTAAATATAACACGCAGTGACGTGATAGTGCGAAGAATGCTTTCCAGTTCAATGGTTCAAACGAGCGCCGAAAAAATGAATTCCGTAATTTGCTTAAAATATTTTATTAAAAAGTATTATGGAAGATAGGCATTTTCCTCCTCATTAGAAAGATACGATTTAAATACATTCCATTCGATATTTTTGGAATTCTATGGATAATTTCATTATATTTTAAAGGATCCACTGTGAACCAGATCCCTTTGTAGAAGTTCGGGAAATAGTCGCATATTTGAGGAGACCGCTCTACTATATTTTTATCTGAATGCCCTATTTTTTCAAATATTTTATACTAGGTTTTTGCTTTGGAAATGCAAAAATATAAAAATATTAAATTATTCACTTTTATAAGGACACGAAAAGTTAATTAAGACAGTATTTCACATACATTTGGATACTGTATTTGTTGATAATTCTAAACAAGACTATAGTAACTGCTTAAATTTTTGATAGACTATAACATCCTTTCAGAATATGGCATTATTTCAGAGTATGGCATTCTTTCAGAATATGGCAATCCGTCTAATAATCTGTTTTTAATTACATTAAGTCCTACAATATAAAATAATAAATGATATTTACTAAAAGTAGCTTGAATTACATTGAAAAAAAAACTATTTTAGTAACATGTAAATAATTATTTTGTTGTCTAGTTTTAGGGATTCAAGGTATACTTTCTGAAAACTGCATACTGGTATTATTGTAGGGTTTGAAATTCGCATTAATGCATACTCTGTAACGTCTCTCAGCGGACGATATGGATATGCTGAAAATACAAAAGCCATCACAAACTTAGCTGGATGGATTAATATTCAGAGTCGGCAGACGGGTCTAGATAGGAGCCTCCGCTAGTACCAGCACCAGCCTGCAGCAGCCCCACACATGCATCCAGACTTCTAGGTAAAGGCTGTCTGATTAAAAACACCGCAGCGGGGCGGGACCACTGAGGGCGGGGACGGAGGCGGCGCGTACCAATACCCACACGGACGAGGAACTCGAGGGTTCAGGGATAAATAAGTTCGCTTGCATTCTTCTGCACGTGCATGTACGAGTATTATCATATTATAACACGTATGCAATGTTACAATTGAATTTTGTTGGAATTTCACGATATGTTGTAGGTACTTGACGAATGGAATGTAGTCACTCGACTGAAATACATGCAATGAAGTAACAAAGAGAGTTATACCAATATTATTGAGTTATACCAAGTATTCGTATTATTTCATGGCGAGTGTGACGACAATAATCTTTCTTTATAAGTTCTAATTAATATTGCGTTGGCGGATTAGATCATTCATCATGCTGTATCTGAAATAAGCGAAGTATCTCAATATACCAACAAGAGATGAAAGAGTTCAAAGTCGGTGTAGTGAGCAAATTGATTGGAGCAGCAAATTTGAAGGAGTAGGAATAAAATTGGCATTTATTCGCTTGGCCTAAATGCGGATTTAGGCAACTGACATCGAATGCAGTACTGGAGCTTCCTCATCCATTGTTCTTCCTTTTCAATGTTAAGAACGAATCGTATATTTAATTACTGTATTTTTATATTCCACATACAATACTGATAGCCTAATTATTCTATCATATTTATCTTAGAACGATTTATCATTCATTTGGAAATCGGACAACGCATCTAGATTAACTTTAATAGGAATGGTTAAGGGTGCATTTAGACGTAGTTTAAATGTTATTCGTTTACTGCGGCGTTTACATCAAATATGTAATAAATTTAGAACGAATGTAAATAGATCAACGTTAGAATACGGGTTTATCGTTTATACCAAGGACATTCGAAGGAGTGCGCATAGAATATGCGAATGGTCGTTTAGTCCAAATGTACTCCAAGTAAATCATTGCATCAATAATAAGACTTTGTAAATTTAATCAAGAGCGTAAAGATACGTAGGTACGAGCCCTGTGTGGGGGTGTAGGGTGCCAGGGCGGGTGCAGGGGCGAGCCCGGGGAGGCGCAATGTCTAACTAGAGCCGATACATAAGTGAATACACGTTGGGGTAGGTGCACCGCGCACCAGCCATTGCGCACCCCGTCACGTCAGACCAAGATCGATTCAAGGTATGTGAGCAGAGGAAGCCACTGGTGGAGCCCGGCAGGAGCAGTAGGACCTCGCCCAGGACCTCCGAGACAGACTTTTGATGTTCAAGTTCACGACTTGTGACATGACAAGAACACTACGTCACGACTTATGACATGACAAGTACACTACGACACCACAAATGACAAATGCATCACTTAAAAAAATCATTTTTAAGCTGCTCGGGAGCATTTCTGCGTTAATGATAATACTGGAATATAAGTACTCAAACTACTTGCATTATGCATCATGTCAAGAGGACAAAATTAAGATTACAATGTATACTTTTTAATAATGCTTATAAAAGACGACGCATTGATAGTAAGTCGGATTCAGTACGTAACATTACATTTTTTAACTTCTTCGTACTCTTCTTCGTGTCAGCGACTTCGAACATCGTACTCTTCTTTTCACTTTTTCTTTTTAAAATTGTGAATATTTTTTGCAAATGATATATATTTAAAATAAATGATACAATCTTAAATGTTTGTGTTATACATTTATAATATGTCGTTTTATTCGCATTCGTTTTGCAAAAATATAGTCTATGGAAAATGTCGCGACGGATATTTTCTTTGAATGTATATAAATATTTAAAAATCGAACGTCTATGACTATTAGTCGTAGTAATTTCTTCGTATGAACGTATTGTGTATATAAAATATGAGTAATTTCATAAAAAATAATGTCTTAAAGTGATTAAAATACGTGTATTTAACTGTTATGTAAATATTGTACATAACAGTTTTTGTTTGTTTTACAGAAAAGGGTTAATTTGTAAAATAAACAAGAAAGAATTTCACATTTCAGTAAAACAATTACGTTGTATAACAAAAAAAATACTCAGCCGTCGAGTATTATTTTTCGCTTTTGAGACATAAAAGAATCCCAGCGCATAATTAAATTTTCTCCTTTGTGTTCTTATAATTATAATTATTATTTAAAAAAAAAAGTTGTTTTATAAAATTATATGAAATAATTAATAATGGAGTACCAGGACGCTAGCGGGACCGGTCTCTAATTTAGCTATATAAGTCTAGATGCAAATATATGTTGGAAGCCATTAAACATCCTTTGAACGTGCCCGATGGTGTGTGAGAATACTCTCTCACAAACACACCCATGCAAGTACGGCCATTATAGAAAACTGCACACACCCAAGCTCTGTATATGTGCAGTCGATGCAAGAGAAGGCGCTCAATAGTGTGGGTGAAGCTTTATCGTGATACTCTTCACAAAGGTTTTTAAATTAAAAAGACCTTAAAGTAGAAAATCACCAAACGATTTCTATATACTATCGTACACTAGGAACTAAGCAAGTACAAAAAAGTACCTACATATTTAGAGATATTAAAAAAGGCGTTGCGGTAAAATTCTACATTCAGAGGACCTTGCAGGAGATTAAAATAATGATTTTTTTCTTTATATGAGCATTGGCAAGCCCGTCGTGAGCTTAACGTATTATAATTATTTAAATTAGCGATGTTATTTTTAGAGTATTTGAATGAAATGTTTTGTCTGAAAAATTCTTAAGCCGGTATCAAAGAAAACGCGAGATTAAAAAGTACAAAAGCTAAGTTACAGAATGTCTTTAGTATTTCTATGCAATATTTTGTTATTCTAAAAATAACTCCGTGTCCGCCGGAATAATTGTACTCGTGTGAATATATTATAGTATGTAGAATGAATCTCACAGTTTGAATAAGAATATGAAAAAGAAAATTTATTATTCACGTATACGAATAAACTACGTTACACCAATGATCTTGTACAGGTTTCAGTATCATCTCAATTCTTCATAATTGGCGCTCTCTAGGAAAAGTAATGTGGAAATTTCGTCAGTATCATTGATTCAAATATGTGAAAATAATTAAGTCATCTGTTATTATAACTTATTGAGAGCGACAACAGAAATACCGTAAGTGTGAGGCTGAATTTTTTTCAGGTTTCAATTTCCCAATAAATGCAAGCACACAATAAAATATTTCATCAAAATGAATATAGGTGTATTATGTGGCTGAAAATTATCAATGATAAAATTCCTATACCTATTTAAATCACTTCCTATCCCCCCCTAGCTGATGACTTTCTTTAAACATTAAAAAAGTCAGTTATTTATATGAATCATTCCAGAAAATGATTAATTATATGAAAATAATACACCGCAAACCTGTATATGGCACAAAATGTATTTCTATAAGTGATATAAAATAAAATATTTATGTATTATGCGCTATTTTAATAGTCCTAAAAGTAAAAACATTTTTTTTTGTAATACGTTTTTTAAGATACATTATTTATTATATGCTTACATTTTGTAGCTGTATGGTTTGAATTCGTATGCATGTGTGTTCATTTACATATAAAGGTGGTTGGTACCTACATATCAACTTCCTGAGTTTCTAATGTTATTATACAAACATATATGTATGTGTGCCTATGGATCTACCCCCACAAGCAGAGCTTTGTAGAAAGCATTACAAAGCTCCGTACAGCTTCCAGGTTGGATAACGTGCTCGTGGGTGTGTGTGTGTGTGCTATTATTACATTCGCACACATTCAGCGAGTGCACAGGCTGCTCGCACACATATTTATACACATACCTTAGGTGGTCCTATATGATGTGATTGCTTATTGGGTCGGTTCCCAAACTTATATTAAACCAACCTTATTATGAATATATTGAACCTTTTTCTAGAACGCGGCTTCGTGACAACAATTCACATTGTATTCAGGATATACTCGTATTTTTGAGTATCAGAATTTTCTTCTATTCAGACTACACTCATCTCCAATTATACTCATAAAAAAATTCTTAATCCCCGACTATTTAACTTGATATAAAAGTCTTGTATAAAAGTGTAAGTACTAATCACTGAAAGTAGGTACAAGGTATTCGTTATTTGGAGCAAACGTGTAAAAAAAATCTAATGTACGAGTACGTCAATTATTTAGGTAAATACTCAGGTAATACGTTATTTTTAAATGTGCTCAAAATAAAGATAATCGAGGATCTAATAGTAATATAAAGTCATATTCTTGAAAGTAAACATCACAATAAATATGTTGATTTATAAATTAACTTTAATTTATAAAAAATTCGAGAATATATAGTTATTTAAAAAAAAAAACGATTGATGGAATTCTTGGGGAAATTCTATAATTAAAATGTAAATAGGTTTTTTGGTTAACATTTCACATCATTTTCAACGACATGTTTTACCTTCTTCGAAAAAAACATTCTCGAGTATATTTGAGGATGGCTTCTCGACGAAGCCGAAAAATTACGAAATTAAAAATGTGGAATATTAAAAAAAAAAACTTGTTTAATTTACGCAATATACGGATATTATGATCGATTATGTACTGGCATACTGTTTAGTAAGGGGATAAATGTAATAAGAACAATTCTGATAAAGTTACGCGATACTTGGATAAAGTGAAAGCCTTTTTGTTGCCAGGTTTCCATTAAATGTTAGCCGAATCCAGTTTCAGCTCAATACCTTGCCATATTACGTTACATTATTATGATACAATTTCTTGACGACACTAATGTAGCTGGCAACGAGGTTATGAAATAAAAGGGTTTGAATGTTTCCCAAGAGTAAAATCACATTTTGGCGAAGGCTTTTACACTTTTATTACAATTTTCGGAAAAACGCTACAACAATATTTAAATCAATAATTGTTTAATTAATAACTCATGTGTAACGTTATCTTTAAATTATAAAACCTTAAAATCCTTGCAACTTACTTAAGTTTAGGAAACTAAAAATGTAAGAAAATGTTAGGTTATGTAAATTAATAGGTAATAAAGGAATTTTATTATTTGAAAAATCATAAAATAATTAAGCGGGTATTATAAAATATGTATATAAAAAAAGATTTTTATATACGTTAAAAATACACATGCAATTGTAATACGTTAAATTCACGTGGCAACTGTCATACGCTCGATGACAGTACGTTGTCATTTTTAATGTTGATTTGAAAGACAATTCTAAATGTTTTCAGGCCGCGATGGCGGCCACCGGCGAATCCCCCAGTATTATTATAATGTACCCACTCTTAACAACTTTGTTTATGGCGTAGAATAAAAATTAATTTGAAATCTCAAAGCCTAATAAAAGTAATTCACCTTCCGTAAAATGTTTTTAATTAAGTGAAGCGCTATGTGGAAATATAAAATCAAATTGCCAGATATGAAATTTGTTCATTATTTTAACGTGTACGTCATATCTAAATTTCCGTGTTTCAGGTATTTTATAATAATTTAATCTCAATCAAGTTAATAACCCTATGTGGTTTCAAGCATTATAACTCGTAGATATTTCATAAACATCGATAAAAAGATGATCAGATTATTAATATACATACGTACAGCAAATCATATATTTATTTTTCACATCCTTCTTCTTTAGCCTCCCCAATTTCCATCATCTTGGGTCGGCTTTACTTGTGCACATTCACCATGTCTGTCTGTCCTGCGTTGCATTCTTGGTCAAACCCAGAATTTTCAGATCCTTGTTTACAGTTGCAGTCCAGGTTGCCTGTGGTATTCCAGGTCTTCTACTCAGCGTGGGTATGTTGAGGGCTCTCTTGACCATGTGGTCCTCATCTCTCCGTGTCACATGCCCATACCATCTTAGGCGGTTTTCCCTGATCTTTTTTAAAACTATTTTTTTTTACTTATTTATTTTTCACATTATTTTTTATTAAATATTCATAAAATAAAATAAACGGTGGACTTGAAATTTGAACCATAGACAGTATACTCATCTCACGTTCATTAGAAGCACGTTGACCACTGTGGCATTTCACTACTGAATTTAGCACGACTGACGCTAGTCGAGAGATTATTTCTCGTACTAATAATTGTTTCGATATAATTATTTCATATATGGTCTCCAGACATGTTTTAGTGTTTATTTTTCAGAATTTTTAAGGTATGATTACTCCGACTGGTTACGGATTATTACGGATATTAACATACGTTTACGTTCATTCGGTCATAAGGGACAGTCCAACTAGCGATACGCGGGAACACATTCATGATTTATTTCGCATTCGATGTTGCTTAACTTCAGTGATAGCATGATAGCGTCGATTTCAATGTGCTATTGTCGTTGGCTGTTAATGAAATTGTAGTAAAAAAAATATAGTTAATTATTGAGAATTAATTGTTATTGTTGTGATCACGTGGTGTGGTGGTGACTTACCATGGGCTGGGCCGCGTGATGGTCCTGCTTCATGCCGGGGGCGGGCAGGGGGCTGGAGCCTGGAGGGGGCGGGGGCGCGTGGGGCGCTGGGGGAGCAGGTGAGCGTGCGGGCGGCGTGCCGGCGGGCGGCGGAGCACCCGCGACAGCTCCCAACGACGACTTGCGACCGCGATAACTCTGCAAAAAAACAAAAATGTTAGATTTCATCCGTCAGGTGAAGTCTAGTACATACTCGTTCTTCTGTGCAGTGATCACAATCGATCAGAGAGAATACCCGCAGATTAACACCCGTATGGCACAGTCTTTTCATGGCTTAAAGTAACCAACTTAATACCTGTATACAAAGTCATTTTTTAAGGTAACGTACCTATAATAAATAGATACTTTCCTTTACAATTATTAAAGTGGGGGAACCTCAGCTCTCGACTCTGTTGGATAAGTCCAGAAATGTAATAAAATAACGAATAAAATTATGAAAAGTAGATACTCTAGAATCTAGATAGATGCTACGAAACTTGAAGAAGTAAACCTTCGTCCACACTAATTTCAATCAGGATATTTGTGTACTCTAATAAAATATTGACATGTTGCTCATTCCTCAATTTTAAGCATTGCGACTAAAATATTGATAATTCTTGTATAATAGCTTACCTGTGGGGTAGGCCAGGATGATAGTCACTACAATCCTGCCATACCGAAGTGGCAGGAACTTATATAATATAATTCGGTAAGGAAACAAGACTTGTTTCATGTTTTGGCAACGCTGGAAACTCTTTGACTCCACGTGCAATATTTAGGACTCGTAGCACGTAGAGTGTTTCGATTTTGTGAGGAATAACAAGGTGAGGAAGAGTACACGTTAGTCTTCCATCCTACAGTCGGTCAATATTCACCTTGCTGGGCCACGTTTTCCGGACGCCGAGAACTATTAATTTAATGTACTCAGACTTGTGTAGAGGAAATTTGTAATGACCATATCGACCATATGTTCCAACTAGGGAGCGGATATGGAATGACTAAGGAAACGTGTCACCAGTTTGATACCATAGCATACCTGCACATCTCATCATAACATTGGTGAATTTCTCTCCAATGCTAGTTCAAGTGTTTTTTTATACAATGTAGTAGCGTGGGAATTTTCACTTTAATAAAGACTGCATTTATTCTTCTCAGAACTAGTTCTAACATACGTACTCAGAGAGTAACAATAGCCAACAGGTGAATGAACGTAAGGTAATAAATTATAATACATGCCTTTCATTAAAAAAAAAATACTATTGGTAAAAGCTAATTAATACACATGGTACAAAATGATGAATACCTGTAGACTTTTTTCATATCATCGTCAGAAAGTTTACTTAGTAGGGTATATTTCAGATACAATTGTGTATAAATAATTACAATATGAATTAGACTATTATAAAATAATTCAATTGCTAATATTACAACTAAATTAAATAATTGATATTTTTTATATGTGTAAATTACGTAATAATAATTTACAATAAATAAATATTCTATAAATCATATTATGAATGGTTGGATAAAAATATAGGGCCGAAAATTACGAAACCAGATTTGTAATCTCTAAGTAAATATAACTTTGCCCTATCACTTATCACAAACTAAACAGAATTTATTACAGTATGGGTAGAGGTACATATAACCATTTAACTGATAATAGTCATTTTGGTGTAATAATGTATATATACTTAGAATATTTTTATATACTTCCGACTTAGTGAAGTGCGTAACATAATATCGTTATATAATATTTTCTAGAATTTAGTCACATTCAATAACTTCTTAGATTTTCACGGCTAGATTTGATATTGTGGCTTTTGGGTTGAGCCGTGTGTGGCGAACTTCCTTCAACCAATATTTCGACCGCCATTGCAGGGGTCTTCTTCAGGATTGATAATTTATTTAGTTTTGAGTTGGTTTATTCAGATTATACTGTATATTTTTTTATGAGGTTATATATATTTTTTCTGGCGGTCGAAATATTGGTTGAAGGAAGTTCGCCACACACGGCTCAACCCAAAAGCCACAATATCTTAGTCACATTCACTTTGCACGGGTAAATTACATTATTTTATTTCAATAGATAACTATATGTGTTCACGTTTGTTTATTTATGAAATATGAAGTTGATCCACATTATATTACATATACTTTAAATTATTTGACGATTATTCTTTGTAGATATGTATATTAATATTTGTAGTAGATCCTTACATATGGTACAAAATAATAATTTGAAATCAAATTTAGCACTTGATTCTTGTATGTACCAACATCCTGGTGTTTCCACAAAATATTTATCTCAGTCTGTTATGTGAAAATGTCAGATTCCAAATTTCTGTAGAACTCGTGCCAGAAGATTATCGGATTGTGAGAATGTGCAACAAGTAGAGTATGGAATGTTGCACTTATTTATTTACAAACTGCAATTTGTCACGCATCGCATATAAGTGTGGGTCGACGAGTAAGGGACACAAGGAATGGCGAAAATTCACAAGATTTGATTTTATTTTAAATAATATTAGAACAATCTATTTTAGTAACTTAATGGATATTAACGAACAATTCTTGGTGAAAGTGTAGAATTATAATTATAAGTAATTTTTAATTAAAAATTACAATTAAAAAAATACAAATAAAACAAAATATTTTAATTTAATTGATCAAAAATACAACTTATTTATTTGAAATTATAAAAATAAATAATATGTATTTATTATCAGGAATCTAAGCCACTTTTCTCGTCAAATCATTATATATTTTTTATGTCTTAAAAAATAAGATTGTAGTAATATATTGCATCAATCTCTACTCATCATATACCACCGTACTAGGCATGTGGACATTGGTATGCTTACTAAAGTGACACATGTTAGTAATGACCGGATTTGATTGTTGCACTCAAAGACATTCTTGTTAGGAATCCTTTATTTGATTACCGGCCTTCTAGATTAAAAGTATTTTATCCTGAATGCTTTTGTGCTTTTGATCAGAAATTTTATGGATTTTTTATTTTTCTTTACTGATAATTTTTCTTTATTTTCTGCAAAATGTTGGGTCTGCAAAATGCACTACTTCACCTACTTCATAAAGCTGCTAAAATAAATTTATTAGCTTTATCTAGGTCAGGGGTCGTCAACCTTTTTATGTCTAGCGCCCACTTTTGCCTATTTTTCATGGTAAAATTGTGATCTAGGCTCTTAAAAATGTTCACTATACTACCCTAACAGCGACGACAATACAATGATATTATATTGTGAAAATAATTACTCTTCTAACTTTTATTGACGAGGCATTTTGATCCCATGGTCTTTCTATTATTATTTTTATAGGTGTCTCAGACTGGGCTTAATTATTTCACTTAACGAACCTCCCAGTATAATATCAAATATTAATATATAAGATAAATGTTTGAAAAGATTGACCAGACTATCAAAAGTCATCCTTTCTAGCTGTTCAGACTTGACTTTTCTAGGTCTTAAGAGTTCTTGAGAGATATTTTATATCGATGTTTCGTTTTTGTATCTACATGTGATATCGGAAATTTGCTTGAAATGTGCAACGGCGATGGCAACCGTTATGTGCCGGATCAATATTGGAAGTCCTGGAGCCACAACTTTCCCAAATGGCCTCGACGATCCGCCTTATCAGTTTTGCGTGGAACACCATGAAACAACCCCAATTTACGTCGCCATTAATTTTAGTACTGATGCGTTGATCACTACTCGGGAAGCAGAAGAAACCATTGGGACTGGTATCTCAATTTAACCGCTTGGAAAAAGTATTTATGGTATGCTGTGTGAAATGATTCTAGTAACGAAATGTTTAAAACTCAAATGTGTTTAATTGATTATTTAATAAAAAATTAATATTACGAATTAAAAAATATATACCAAAATATATAATAAGATGTGTTGTTATATTTTTTATAATTTAATAACTGAAATTAATAATACTGTGACATTGATATTTTAATACTTAATCTTACAGCTTATTATTTATTGTGATTTAAAAAGGATATCTTTTTAAAAATACATTTCTTAAAAACTTTATTATTGGTCATTATATTTATAAAATACGATAACCATTTACTAATATAATAAACCAATTTTAACAATAAGTACTCTCACAATTATAATATTATCCATAATTTGGTGTATATTTATGGTGGGTATTATAATTATTCCGCTAATATTACGGTATAATTTAATAACAAAAATGATAATGACAATTAATGACATTCCCAATGCGTTGTGTATAATTTATTTATTTATTTATTTATATATAGAATCGAAATTCCAATTTTTTACAAATATTTAGAAACATAGAGTATACATAAATATACAATAAATAGAGAAAATAATAAAAAATAAAAATAACACAAAAGAATAAGAAGATGACACGTGTCAAAGATCACAGAGATCAAGTAGAACAATACCATCGACAAAAGAGGAAAATGATGTAAGAAAAGGATCGAGGTGTGCTGGTAGGCCATTTAGGAGCGACATTGCCGTTGTACCCAATTGAGCGCTTGAAGCTCCACAAGCATCGACTGGGATTAAAAACATTATATATCATTATCTAATTAGGGACTAACTGCGCATCACTCTCGTGATTAGGATAATTAAATTATGTATTGGCTAATTAATACCATTGCGCTGCATTCAAAATGAGCCGAATAAGACCCGGAATTAATATTCCTGTGAGACAGTTTATCAAAAGGAGTGAGACGGGATCGATAAAGGGAGTAACGGAGGACGAGGTTAGCTCTGGGGAGGATGGGGAGGCAGTTGGGAGGTGCAAGAGAGGGCAGGGGGACGGGGAGGTGCAAGAGACGGCAGGGGGACGGGGAGGTGCAGTACAGTTTCTATGCAAGAGGAAATGGGACCGACGAAAGTCTATGCTCTTTTTCTGGCAAAGCAAATAGAAGCCTCGAGCACTTGCAACGACGCTAGGTGAGAATAGTCTTTTTGACCTACGACAATCATTAAGGATTATTTTAAGCGAAAAAACAGCCACGTAATAATCAATACGATACGTGCATTTTTTAACACATCACATTTTTATCTTTATCGAGGAACAAAAAAATTGAGATTCAATTATTTGTTTTACAGTTTAAAATATATCATTGATTTCGCTTTTTGTATACTTGCAAGTATGATATATAAGAAATAAATATATTTAAAAACCAATTTATTGATTGGTCTCGTGTGACATTATTGTTCAGAGAAAATACTTTGAAAAATTAAATTGAAACGGTGTATTTTGTTGTCAGAACAAACGATCCTGATCGTCACGCGTCAAGAATCCGGTGAATGAACTCAAATTTTGACCTTGATAAAAAATATATAAATATTATTGTCTTTCACAAGAAACTACAATTAAATAAAATAATAAAAATGTTCCTAGTATGCTATTATTAATACATATAGATATTTGAAATTTTGATATTTTGCTCCAAAAGAATCGTAACGTACCTGCAATAATGGTATAAGCAAGATAATTGGATGGTATTTATATTTTTAGCACACATTTTTTAATGTTGGATAAATAATATAAAATTATTTTGAATCGTGTTGAGTGACTTTTAATCACAGAAATGAGATATCGGGTTTCATGTACACTGTACGTTGCACCTGTTCATCGCTTGTAAACAACCGCAAACATTTATTTAACGTGACCCACGTTAAAACAAAGTAAAATGTCATTATTTATCTAACGAGTTATTTGTATGCTAATTCGATATGAATTCTAATTATTTTTTGAAATTTAAATCGAGATACTCGTATTCCATTATGAATTCAATCCTTCTTTCTATAATAGATTTGTTTTGTATTAAATGCTCAAAAATACTTGTAACCGCATTACTTTAATAATTGTATCCCACAGTTGGGTTAATAGTTACTTTAAAATTAAATGATCATGTGCTCGATGTCGTCAGAAAATAATATGACGAGGACACAGAGCCGATACCTTGGAGTCACTTGGGCTCAGGTTACGTAACTTGGCCGACCTATTGACGGCCACAGGCAGGTACGAGGAGAACCTGGTATGTACCTACGTGTGCGCAACGAGTGACGATCAATCCACCTGGGCAAGGAAAAATAAGCCGACCACGTGCTCCAGCTAACAATGTGGCCGCCAATGCGGCGGAGACTCGCGTTGCGAAGCGTTTTGATACTAGCAGTCGAAAAATGAAGAAGCAGAAATGTTCGATTTCCAAATGACGTAAAATAATGTGTTTTATTATGAGTTATTACAAGCATATATTATAAGTGACTGTACTAGTGATAAGGTACAAATTAAATGTTGTTCAGAATTTTATTTTAAAAAATGTGTAATTTATTTTGAAGTTTTGTTTTAAATAAAAATTTGAATTGCCTGTATAAAAGTATTGATCATCAGAATAAAATAAATAATTTTTATAATAAAATAAATGATAGGTAAGGTGTGTCAAAACAATTTTGACTAAATTATAGAAAATATGACCAACACTCTATATTATGTTATAACTGAAAAAATATGCTTATTTATGTTATCACATAATTGCAATTATACTTATTTCGATATTAAGAATAATCAAAATATGAATAATGATTATTCATGCTCATTACATTGATTTCTATTGAGAGTATTTGTGTGAATTCTACGAATTAGCATAATGTACGAACAATAAATTTTTATTTCAAATAATATACTATATAAATTTGTTTATATTCTATTGATTAAGTAAGCGTTTTAAAATTGATTATTAAATTAATTTTGTTGGTCATTTATTTTACTGTGCAAATTGTATAGTCGGTGATCACGATGTTTATGGGAGGAAGAAGATATGTGAAGTAGTGAAAATATCGGAAACAGAGTAGAGGAACTCGAGGATGCTGCGCAGACGTTTCGTTATGTAATCCAATTTTCTGCACCGTTTGTACTACAAAGGTAAACTCCAAATAAACAAACACAGCCTCGGATGGGTTCGAATATTTTTTTCTCTCGACAAAAGCTCCCTTCAAAGCGATCGCTAACGATGACAATGAGGCTCGTTGGAAATTTCGCCGCTCCGATGAGCTTCCATTTTGTAAATGACGTGTAAATATCGAATGCTACAAAAAATTACGTTACGATTTTTGAGATTTTCTAACCGACTGATCTTGGAGTATTATTGTATTTAGCAACATAACACGGATCTAATCAATCTTGACTGAAGCAGAAGATAAATAACTGAATGCTTAAAATACAATTACTATATAATCGAATATGGTAAAACACGAAAAAAACTATCGTGATAATATTTTAAATTAAGCTGTATTCGTTTAAGACGGCAGTTCTTGACGATCACGTGCTCCAATTAGGGAACTGGATATGAAAATAATAATGTTATATTGTGGCAATGGCGTGGTCTCTATGGTACATTTCTTGCAAGAAGATGTGCATCTATAAACTGCTGCGAAGTAGTACGCCCTCACTTCCTAGGTAGGACGTCGGCAAACCACTGGCGCTAAAGGAAGGAAAACCATTACAGAAAAACTCTGACCCTCCAGGTTGCAGTAAGTCGAAGGACCAGCAAACCTACTTCAAAATATGTTATGTAACTTTCCTTGAGCCAAGATCTATCAAGAATTATGGCGTTTAAAAGAAGTACAGGTATTGCGGAAATAATTATTTACTTTCTTAAACGTAATAAACAAATTTTACTATTTCTGTAAAAAAAGTTTGATTTCAATGCTGCAAAAAAAAACTTTACAGGTTTAGAGTTGTTATTTTGTTGGAGTTTATTTGCAGGTAGCAGAGTTTACAGATTTTTCATTTCCGGTGTTAATTGTGTAAATTTGTTGCAAATGCAACGCGTATTTACAGCTACGTGATAAATCCAGCGTTAGTGGTAAAGGCTATTTCTGTTGTACGTTCATGCTGGGGTGGCAAGTTGGCAGATTAAAAGCGCAAACAAACCGTGCAGGTAAAGAAAAAAATGCATCCAACTGTTATGTGATATATTTAGTAAAACATCATATTGAATAATATAATTAAATAATTACAAATTATAACGATGATAGTGATATTTAAGTAAGATACATTTACACATTTTAATATTATATTATACATACTCGTAGACAGAAGGTAACATTAATTAACTACGTGGGTGGCCTGGCTGTCCAGGTGTGAATCGAGAACAAACGTTTAAAATAAAACAAGCAGTAGGTAGGTTTATTTATGTTTCTACAGCCATCACTCAAACTAGACGACCTTTTCATGCATTTCATTGAAATTAACTTAAATAAAATACGAGTGTAATAACTGCGATTTATATATATTTTAAATAATTATAATGTAATTGTCATGTCTTGAGTTATGCCTCTATGTCTCGTATGTGTGAAGAGTTTCGCTTTGATTGATATACTAAGAGTGACTCGTTTTTAGTTATATTGGAAGTGTCTTACTTGATATAATAATATCCAAGATTTGAATCTGTCGGTATTTTATTTATTTTGGAAACATTTCTTTATTATATAAAATGCAATGCTGTAAAATGGAAAGTGAACTTTTATATAATTGTACTATGCAGAAACATGCGAGATGTAAAAGGGAAACTATTGCTGCCTCAAGGACTGTGTAGGTACAATACATAATGCATATATTTCTTTATCTAATAACACAGTCGGTTAATAGATTGTATTCACAAGCCTAAAGACGTAAATAAAGCTTCGACCTGACTGTAGAATTATAATTTACGATGGCAGTATGTAGTAATGCAAAAATAAGCTTTTATAGTTTTTCAGAGAACGCAAAAAAAAAACGAAATTGAGATATAATAATGGACTACCAGGGAAGAAAATCGAACCATAAAACTTATAAAAGGTAATGTAATAAATCACATTCATAAAATTACACTATAAAAAATGGCTGTTTCGCGTATGATTTTGTTTCTAAAGGGCTGTCAATCATATATCCAGATACAATGGAATATTTACAACGAACCTTCGAATAATACATTTTTTTATCCGATGCAGACCGATTTTATTTTTTGTAGAAAAAAAGATTGATTTTTATTTCATGTTATTCTATGTGCCTACCTACCTACGGTCATTCGAAATTCAATTTTAGAAATGCGTTTTAAATTTCAATCTTATTATATTTGCATCTCTCAGGATTGAGGTTTCGATGAAAAAGGAAATTATTATTATTGAGTCATCTTGTGATCATGCAACTGAAAACATAGTATCATAGCAGCAATTTGACGAAGAAGCTGCATAATACAGTGATATTAAATAATCGATAGTTAGTAATAAAGTTGCAATTATACAGCTTCAGAATTTAAAAATTAAAGTCGGGAGACGATCGGCGCGATAACGGATCAAGTAATCTGCAAATAGAGTTGAACAATGGGGGTTATTATTATTTACAACAAATTATTCCCGGTGGTGCAGCTGCTGACGCTCTCAACAATCGGTGGGCCGCATGGACCACAGAACCTCATGATACTACGGCACAAACTTCATTTACCCTTCCACGCATATATTTTAGTTAATATAGCGCATTACAGGTAAAATAAAAGGCTTAAGTAAAATTAAAATTTGTGAAAATTAAACAATATCAATGATTCTTGTAAGATATCCGCTCCCTAGTTTATGTCATCTGCTATGTCCCTTGCCTCGTCTCAAGTCGGTTCTGCGTTCCTAAGCGTCAGCGAGTATGTTATGTGTATAGATAAATACGACCTTCCTGGACGGCGTAAGCTTAACTACTTACTACTAATCTAACTAATTCAACTGTTAAAAAGCAGCTATTTATTCATTCTAGTAGAAATAAGTATGCCAACGAGGAGTCATTCAATTATTTGGAATCATTTCAGAAGGTACTTAGTTATCACTGAAGGCGACAATGATAGCACCAATGCATTGATCAGATCAAATACATGACTTCTAGTGTATGTTCCTGAAAGAATAGCCTTAGAGAATACATCTCTTTAAAAATCACATTATATAAGAAACATATTTAAGGCGCTTAGTTGTGGACAATATATTCGTATTAAAAAGGCTATTAGTTAAGAAATGGTAGTAATTCATTATTAGATATTTCTTACAAAAGTATATTGTAATTGTTATAAAAATACTATCCTAAAATAAAAGCCACAAAATAGTGATAAGAAATACATATGTTATGAATCATTGTTTTATATTATTAGATCTAACCAAGGATCACCAGCACATGCTGTGGCTTATTACATAGTGTAACGCCACCCAAGAGGTCTCCCGCAGTGAAATATTAATAATATTGTATTATTCACACAACGAAATATGCATTTAAATGCAAACAAACACGTGAGAATGTTTTATTATTATAGTTGTCATTCTTTGTTGCTTCAATTATTGTTGATTATGATTTAAAATGATTTTTTTAAATACGATTTCTTCAAGAATATATTTACTCTTTGCTGTAATAATAACATTATAATATGAAACATTATAATTGAATTTATGCTACTTTTAAAATTCTGCGGAAAGTAATTTGAATAGCGCCATGGAGCACAAAAATATGATAAAAAAACATCACTATACATTCAGTTGAGGCTGAGTCGGAAAAAAATAAAGTTGCAAGCGATTTTTCAAGGAAATTAATATATATTTATAATATTAGAGACCTTTTAAAATAAAACTAAAAGCTTTCTAAATCTAAATTTCTTTCCCTGTATGCTCCTGAATAAATGAATATCTTATTTGCAAATCACTTTTAAGCGTTTTTTTACACGGGTTCAATTTCTTCTGAAGTTTGATAAGCTTGAAAAAATGCTTCTAAAATCTAGCTCTAGGCGAATGCATATTGATTAATCATCTAAGAACAACTAAAAAAATACATATCTGTGAGTGTATTGCATTAAAAACATTGTTAAATGATTGCAGAGATACAATATATAGTCTGAACCAAAATAGATAACTGTGAAGCTTGATTAGGTGATTTAACTTGAATGTGTCAATTTACGAAAACAACGAGATTACCAAAACTGATTATTTCCAGTCTATAAACGTTTAATATGACGGCCTAATCAATTCCCAAACATAATGCACTCTGGCTCGCCGACACTCAATTTGCCTTCCGTATTGCATAATAGCTTTTAATAACTGCCTGCGAGAAAATCAAGTAATTTGAATAAGCATGCAATTATTTCACAGATCACATGTTTAAAACAAAAAGACGAAAAATAATCAGCGACATTTAAAAAACAAGATGCAGCTCTTGAATAAGTAATTGTTAGAAATCGTAAGAAAATAAATGTTACAAATTATTGTTATTTTAAACATAAATTTTCATAACAAAACACAATTATTCATTTTGTTATTGTATTACTTTACAATTTAATAGATTTAAATATATTTTTTTGTAATACTTGGCCGTACTTATATTATCGTATGGTTTGTATTTATCACTATTATCTTAATTTAGCATTTTTATGATTTTTATCTATTCTCGGTCTCTAGTATTTATTTGTTGGCAACACTTCCGAAATCTATTTAAGCGATTCGTGATAACAAGACGATTGTTTACATTAAAACGACGTGTATGTAAATATATCACGCGGTTATAAGCACACGAAGGCGGCAATAAAACGAGTGAATTGTTTCAGGAATCTTTTCTTTTTGAGCGGAGGAACGTTCCGGTGTTATTTAGTCCCCCAGGACCTCACAGGTGACAGGGTCCCGGCAGTCGGTGGGGCTTACAGTCTCCAGAGACAAGTAAGTGGCAGATAAGCTGTCGCACTTGTTGCTCCAGAAGGAAGAGGGATGAACACCGATCATCTCACCGTTTTTCACACTAGCTTAGCGGAAAATATTTAAGCAAAGATAAAAAATATTTATTAATGTCTTATCCAAAATGTTTTTTTTTATTAATATTTTAAGTTATTATAAAATGTGATTGTTTTGGGGGTGGCGGTCTAGATATAATTTTATGTTATATAGTTAAACGTAAGCGTAAAATATTTATAAATCAAAGTTTTAATATTTTTTTGTTTAATAATAATCAATAAATAAGTATATATTAATGACGGTTTGTAACAAAAAAACTCTTTCAATTTCGCTTTTTTTCAGAAATCAAATTCTTTAGGCACACTGAATTTGAAAGATTTATTTATTTATTTAATATTTAAAGATGTCCGTTCTTTGGGACTTTTTTTACTTTAAAATTTACACCAAGCGTTAAAAACCCACAAATTAATGCAAATAAGAAGTTTGAAATTGTAGCAATTTTATTACTCAGTTACAGTTTCTGTGTTATATGTAAATTAATACATTATGTTTTTTACGGGGATAATTTCTATAATAATTCCATGATATAATAAATCACCACAGACTTATGATTTGGGTCAGTGAACCAACAATAAATATATTATATCAGTCACTAATCGCTTTTACACTTATAAATAAATATGTACTTTGACGCATGTGAAGATACTCGTAGATAAATGCATCATATCGTGTGTTGTTACTCACGTAGTTCATTAATAAATATGTAGTTAAATGTTATCAACACGTTGGAAACTGAGAGTGTAACTATTGAGTTATCAGTAGTAATACATTATAATTTTAAAGCTGTTACAAAAATATATAATACACATCGAAGATAACTTCGTTTTCGTATTTAGTTGAATTCTGAAACAAGCAAGACAAGTCAACTGTTAGTATGATTTCAATCAGTAAGTTATATAATTCAAATGAACGAATAAGGCTATATGAGTATTGTACATATAAATAGACTAATATGTAAGGCAGCCTCTTTAAAGTCGACCTAAATAGATAATAAAGATAAAATCGTTTGATAACAAATTATGCAATATTCATGAAACCACAATAATACTGCTATAATTTATTAGTTAATAACTATTTTTTAGATACATTAATCAATTTAACGTAAATATAGTCATTTGTATTCATTTTTGAATGTAATTACACAAAATGTTTTAAAAATTAGCTAGATTTTGCGAAAGAAATAAACCACCCAGACTTGATTAAAGGCTTGATTATAAAACATACACAAGAGAGTATGTCTTTTGGTAGGAAAAATTATCGTCGGTTATTATACAGCTTCGGAATTACATTTCATTAAGCACGCTTACTTCAAAGATATCTATGATAAAAGCCATGTTAACAAGGGAATACTGCTCGCAAATGCATTGGAGTCGGAATACTGAAAGTTGGAATGGTAAAACGGGCAAAGTGGAAAAGCGAGGGCATTTGATACTATATCACATCACACTATGAACTGTGTGGTGCGGTCTGTGGGCGGTGGTCAGCCATTCGCAGCCGCTGTGGTTATAACCTAATAACCAGAACACGAGGTGAGCCGCGCCGCCGAAATTCGCGGCTTTAAAATATCACTATTTCCACAGGTGTTCTGAAATGGAAACTCGCTCTGAATGAAATGTGTACTACGATGTGAATGACTCGGGCATTTGTGTTTATTATGCCCGGGCACAAAACACGATGCTAAAATAGGTCGCACATAAATGAAAAGTGAGCTTTTAAAAATACCATTGTGACATAAGAGATAAGGGGAGATTGTGTGCTACACTGGTTAATGTTTTGAGTCGCATTCGTTTTGGGATGAGTGTGATAGAAATGATATCATTATAACATTATGTTTATTACAATATGAGTATTATGCAAGATTGTATTAAACATTATGTTACGCGACATTATTTGAAATATACTACTATTATGTAATATTTACATTTAAATTTGTATTATGCTTTACGGAAATAATACAGATAATATAAATAAGAAGATCAATCGTGCCTGAAACGCATACTCTGTATTGTTATATGACTGTACTCATAGCTAATTTATCTTAATTCATAAATATTGTTTTGGACTTGGTTTTTTAACGTATCTTGCATCCATCGACACCTAAACAAATACTTTAAATAAAAAACTATTGGAACCGATGAAGCAGACGTTTTTGAACGCCGCGCTGGGCTTTAATCATTGGTGATTGGGTTCGATCCCGTTTATCTATCTAATTATACAGCTATATACCGAAATGAAAAATCTATAAACATGACTTTATAAATATTCATGTTGTCATACTACTAAGATTTTGATTTAATTATTGAGCTAGGCAAATTATTCAAAATCAGTATGGTACAGGTAAGGGCGCTAGTCAAGAGTCAGGGTGGCGGTGACAGCGCCGCCTTACCTGCTTTAGCCGCCCGCGCACCCATTTAGGGGCGGGGGCGGAAGTGTTACAATAATCCTGATAAGAGGCTCATTGATAAATATTACTCCCCTTCCTGTGGGATTTTTTACGAGAGGATATGCTGCAGACGTATTGATATTTTCTTTTATTGCAACACTCTTACCCGAGTCAAAATACACCTACAAAAATATTATTACACAATTTAAGCTGCATTTAGGACTGCATCAAACAATGTTGTAATGCGATGTTACCATCGCTTATTTATCTGTACAGGATTGCATTAAGCCCTGCTAAATTCAGAATTGAAGACACGGTTTTATGTTAAATGAGGCCTTCAGTACATCACTTGTAAACAGATATTGAGAAACTACGGTTTTTATTTCTGTAATTGATAGTGTTCAACGTGATCGGTGGTAAAACAAAGGCGAACAACACAATCTATGATTTTATATAATTTTTTGTAGGTAGATATTAATAGACAGAGATGGTTCAATTAGTTTGAAGATTTATTTGCATTGAACCATTTCCGTTGTTTTGGTGGAAATGTGAAGAAAAAACATTGTCTTTGGGATATTTAATATTAAAAAGAAGCTTACGTCCAGTGAATAAATAAAGATTTACACATATTGTTCTATTAAAGTATTTGTAACTTTATAAAAAATACAGAACACATTTCATCTCCATTCAAATGTGAATGGGCATTTAACTGTTTGTCACTGCGGCATGGAATAAACTCGACCGCTCAACAAAAGCGGAAACACCCAAATCGTATCAAAGGGTCATCCCTTAGCGATCATCTGCCCGAGAGATTTATCGGAGTCCCGCCCAGACGGTCCCTCGGGCAGTGGGCGGGCGGTGGGCGGCGCTCGTCTGGCGCGCGTCTGCCGTGCTGGGCGCCCCCCGCCCCGCCGCAGCGTGAACAGAGGGGAAAACCCGCCCGACGGCTCTTCCGGGATAAGGCTGAAGGGCGGGCTGAGATAATCTCGGTCTTTACGTGAATGGATGACGGTGAAATCGGTAAAATTATTTTGACTATGCCTCATGGTATTTTTCATTCTTATTTCAAAAGAAAACTGACTCCTAATGCGCATGCAATAAAACTCGGTATTTATGCAATAATTATTGTAGTATTTATTTGAAAAAAAGTAATACTTTATAACACAAAGAAAATAAGAACAGTGTAAATAAATTTACATGTTTTCCTTCATTCTTGCGAGAAATTAAATTTTCCATGTACAAGTATGTACGTATATTGTAAGTATATGCTATTTAATAGAAAAAATAGTAAATCAGAAATCATCAGTTTCAAATTTTCAATAAAAATATTAAGAATAAGTTATTACAGAGTTTCGTGCGTCTATTATATAAAGTATAATCACGTGATGAGTTCACCTGATTACATGCCTTTAGGGCTGGCTGTGTGTACCTAACATATTATTATGAGGTGCCTCGCCGACTGTGGCAGCTCGGTTTACATTCAGGTCATGATTGCCGGGAACAATGGATGATAACACCAAGCATAACAGACATCATTACACTTTATCTCGGCACAGAGAAATAAAAACAATACACTTTAAAACAGACTTTTAAATGCTTCGACTTGGTGCGCGTGCGCGACCGAACATCGCTCACTTACTGTTTGAACTTAAGAATAAATTAGTTACTTACATTTCATATTTCAATGGGACTCTGACTTGTCACGAAGCCAAAGAAACCAGCAAAAAGTAATAAGTGTAATGCCTTTTGTTTACATGCGGACACCTTGTTCACCATCACGTGCAGCTTGGAGTTAATTTAGCGTTTCGTGCATTCACAAGTGGCTATTATTATATGGGAATAAATCATAATTACCGTTCATTACATAATTATACTTCTGTCGCAGGTAGTTAAGGTGCTTCACGTATCTTTAAGTAAACTGCACTCTGCTAAACAAACAATAATATCACCGTGAAAACAGTGACTATCAACTAGGTCGCTGGATCTAATCATTCGAACTGCTAGGTGTGTCTCTTTTATTATATGTATTATCGACTATTTAAAGTTTATTATAATCATATGTTTTATAAGTAAATGGTTAAATTTATCGAGATTACCTTCAATTGTACGCTAGAATCAATATTTTCTTAGCCAATATTATAAGTCAAATATCAAGTAATAGGCAAGAACATTTTAGGATGAAGGCAAAGAAAAATTCTTTCGTGATACACCAACATGAAGGTATGCAATAATGTCAGACACTAACGGCTGAAATGCCATAATGTGAAATATTTTAAAAATTAACTTACTTGCACTAAGCCCGTGAATTTTTCTCAAGGTACAACAACGGTAAAAAATAAAGCTTTGATCCATTCAACTACCCGTTAACACGATGGATGCATTACACGTCATACTAAAAATTAACGATGGTGGATAACTTACCTTGGATAAAAATCTAACGAGGGTTCAAAAGAATAATATTCATTACTGTTACGTAAAACTTAAGAAATATAATTAATCACCATTATCGGAAATGCTGGCCACCTTAAGCACGCCTCTTCGAGTTTACTGAATACTAAGTACAGACAAGAAATGTAAGACAATTAAAAAAATAATAGTGTTATAGTTCATACATCATTAAATTGATTTTTGAAAATAGAAACCTTTAAACGGCCAGTAGTCCCATACGGGACCGCAAATTTGCGTCGTTCAATGCCCTAGCAGGCCAATGTTTGTAATGCTTCGTCGCACAATAGATTCTTCCATGAACTTACTTTAATACTATTATTACAAATGAATGTAATCCGATTATGAAATGAACCATAAGCACTCCTGTATGGGACCGTAGGGCATTGAACTACGCAAATCTGCGGTCCTGTAAGAAAACCACTGGGCGTTTAAGGTTAAGTAAAAACGCCGTCTTAAAAAACGTAAGATGCGAGTATAGTGGGTCATGTAAACTGTATAATTACGATATGTAGTAATAACTACTAATATTGTTTGTGTTTAATCATGAAAATGCGAGATACTGAGAGCATATAATAAGGACCAAATAGGTAAGTATCTCATTGTGTATGTATTTGCATTCATATAAATGTGTATAAATATCATTGAATGTAAGACTGCATAGGTCAAATAAATGAAATGAATTATTAGTGAAACCAGTGTTGATGGCGACTGAAACGTCAGGGCGTCAACACGCAACGGTCAGTAAACCGCGATAGTAAGCCGGTTGTAAAATATGAATGAATTTGTGAATCAAAAAACCGAAACACGCGGCGCGTTCCACGCATACAAGTGCGAGTACACAATGTTCGCTTGGCGGACACAATTTAATCGCTTGTAATGTGGCCAAAATTTAACCAACTCTCTGTGATAGTTGCCAAACGAACTCTCTTGGGTGGAATAGAGATATGAAGTGTATTATAATGAAGGGTTAAACTCTACATTTACGTTAAGCACATACATTTCAAAGCGGTGAAATATATTTTGGAAGGTATTTTGCAAATCGTTGTTTTTTGATAAATTAAAACATATTATCTTATATGATAAATAAGAGAAAAATACCCTCTTTTACTCTCTTTTACAACTCTTTATAATTACAAAACGAATTGTATACAATGAACACTCAACATTTTTTAAATAATTAAATACCTTTTGCATCTATCCACTTCAAATTGAAGACCTCTTCGCTATGTCGTTATAAAGCTATTTTTTTTACATGTTCCCGACCAAAATGGTCCATCCTAAGCAATGACTTAACTCTAAGCAGACAGTCGATTATATATATTAATATAAATTGAATTTTATATAAAATAATTATCATAAATAAGTTATTTTTAAAATTAAAATTGATATAAAAATATAATTATGCAGTTACACCAAGTATTGTCAGTTAATAATCAAGAAATTTGGAGGTCCGGTTTAAATCTTGGCGCTTTACTCGTTTTTAGACATATTTTTTGTTTGTTTCTATAGCTATGAATGGGATTAGATTTATATAGCTATGAATTATATCTTCATAAGTTAAAAACTAACGTAAAATAATGTGTATATTACAAACGAAACGATACATTGGATTAGAATTGCTTTTTGGATATTTAAGCTTAGTTTGACTATGTACTTGTCTGACTGACTAAATTGGTACTTGGTAAAAAAGTAAATTCAATTCAAGATGCGTTTCATTGTAAGAAGGTTCAACAGTACGTACGTTTGGTTATTGATCCACTGACATGCAAGTTCAACTTTTAATTTATCAACAGTAATGTAGTAACAGGTTTCATTATAATCAATATGTAAATGGAATTCTGACAATGGATGGTTTTTTCACTAGTATCTGTAGTTACTTGATTTGATCTTAGAGAAATACTAAATATAAAGTCTCTACCAACGAATATCGACTAAAGCACTACTCTTTCGAATTCGTTTGGTTGCGCCAATCAAATTCGAATTAGAAGAGTCTGAATTGAATTGCATTCATTTGCTTGGTATAAATGCTTCTTAATAAGATCGTTCATATCAATATGATCGTTATTTCGGTAGTTTTTGATACTCTCGTGAAGGATGGAAGTGCGTGCGTGGTCAACGCACGAGGAATTGACACAAATTACTAGTGTGACGCTCTGGTCTCCATTTGATAAATTGTCTTGTTGATGTTGCCATGTGACCAGCTATCGTGGAGCGCGGAGAGGCGGCCATCGGCCACTTATCAGATCAGTGCTGGGATGGAGATAAGCCGCTTTGATTGGCGACAACCTAAGAAGACAATTGTGCTCGCGAGTGGAGTTGATCGGGCGTGATCGAATTATCTACCAACGTTGAAGATTAAGCAGATTGAAACTGTCATTCTTTTATGTTGCAGTTGCAGCCAATGTCAGTTTCATTAACTCGAACTCACTGCAATAATCACATGTTTGTTTTTTGCATACTTTTTATTGTATCACACAAATTTAATCATCATAATGTATTGACTTAGTGAAACAGTATTCCGATGGTGGCAGATGTAAATTTAGATAATTAATTCGTAGTAATATTTTTTATCGCTACAATCATGGATAGATGATGCATTAACACTATCCAGTCCGATTACACAATGTGTGTGTAATCACCAGGCCGAACGTTAAAGACGGGTCACACAACATGTGTGTGATCGTTCTGCCAACGCTTAGTGGCCGATCACACAACATGTGTTGTTTTTACTTTCGACCATAATTCAAAGATCTCAAACTTTTTCAGTGAGGGTCATATTTAATTTTATTTGAACACATAGATTAGCAATTCTTTAAAAAACAGTCGTCTTCCACCCTAAGTTTAATCGCGTAACGCGCGGACTGGATAGTGTTAAGTTTAATGTGTAGATTTGTTTGAAACACAAAATAATTTTCAATTTAAATGTTTTTGAAAGTAAAAATAATAATACATAATTGAATTAGTATATTTTTACATTACTCCTACTTACATTTAGGAATCTGATAAATTATATAATAATTATCTCATAGATTTAGTAGTTAATTTAGATGCGTATTTATTAACCAAGTTATTCAATCGTTAGATGAAGTTATACAGATAACAAAAAAGGCGCTTTTTTCCGTCACAAGATTCTAAGGTTTTTTTTCCAGATTTTTTTCTGCATTTATTTCCGGAGTTAACTTATGTAACCCTAATAGTATGTGTCGCGATGTCAGGAATATGCAACCGCATATAATAATTACGACGATTTAATTAGTTTTTCATGATTCTCTATGTAAATAAACAATATAAGTACAACATGAAAAAGTTCATTTTATACTCATTAAAATCTCAACATTCTATCAAATATTGTGCAACTTTAAACTAAATATCTAAACTTTTTAGGTGTAAAGTGCAAGTTATTTTTAGTTGAATATAGGCGATGACGGTGTATTTCATGAGAGTGTTGTAAATAATCTATTTAAAGGTATTTTCATAAAACATATTTCTTTGTAGAAGTAGATGATTAGTGATCACTAAAATGTATGTGCATATTACTTAAGAAGGGTATCTATAATCAAAGGTATCCTCGTGAAAAAAGCAACGTGATAACTATAAATATAATATGCATTATAAAAGTAACAACTCATTTATTTCATTAAATATCAATAATAATTAAGTTATTACATAATTCATATTCAAGGATAAATTAGGTACAAAATGTGTTGACATACCAGATACCGGAAGTGCTTGAAGTTGACAAGATCAGGCCACTAACTCGTCAGAAGCGAACTATTATTTAATTGTTCAATACAGATAAATAAATATAACGATCAACACATAGCACCGACAGTTTTACAAACCGAATTAAAGTTTTAAATGTACAAATTAAATAACAACAATTAAACAACAGTCAACTAATATTAAGCATAAAACACTTTTATATTTTGAAGACTCGGTTTCGAATTCTCAAATTAGAATTAAATTCGAATTTGGGTTTTCGTGCGTACACAAATAGATGCTGCTATCACAGGAAACTTTTTTTTTAAACTCGTTCCGCAAGTTTGTTTTGCCGACGTGACTTTTCAATCGGATCGCATTTGGGCGGGAACTCTTGACAGCCGGCTCGCATTTTGTTTATAATATTTGATCGGTCACTCGGGGAGATGAGCTCGCGAGGGCGGCTCCGGTGGGCGAGTGAAATGAAAATGTTTCGGCGGAAAGTCTCTCGCGGGCTCCGGCGGGAAAGTGCAGCGCAGAGCTGCGGACGTGACCGGCGGGGGCGCTGGGCGCGGGGCGACTGCCGTCCCTCTCGCGCGCGCGCCCCCGCGCTAGCGCCGTCGCGCCGCGCCGCTGCAGCCGCACACGAGCACAGCCCTTGCACACCGACACGCACACTAGCGCACTGCACAGCGCTTGCCACGGTCTCCTCGAGCGCTTATTTTTTAAATTTCATGTTTCAAAAATTATTTGAATATTTCGAATTTGTAGATTGATGAAAGCAATGAAGATGAATCGACAAGAGATGTCAGTAAAATCAACAGTAAATAAAAAAATAAAGATAAAATCTGCGTCAGACTCTAACGCAACACAAATAATACATATTAGGTTGTAAAAACAGTTAATTTTATGATATAATTATGTATGACGTGTAGATTACTCAAAAAAACTTATATATGACGTAAATTTGTTAGGTTTTTGAAATTTTAATTGAATAATGTTGTAATATATAGAAATTGTTAATACATAAATGAAAACGAAATTTTCAATTGTATCGGAAATACACAATTGTTAATACAGTGCGATAAAATATATGTAATATCAAAATATTACATTGACATTTACTATCTTTATACAATCCGGATTACATAATGAAGCACAATTTTATTCGGTAACCGTAGAAAAGTTGTTACATAACATTTCTTTATGACATTATTATGGATTTTTAAAAAATAATAACAAACAATATTAAAAATCAATGACAAGAATATTTATTTTATATTAGTTTGCAAGTAAATGAAGTCTTAATACTTTTTGCTTATTAAAATAGTAATTTAATTATAATAAGCTATTTTCGCTGAAAGACAAGCGTATTGACAACATTGACATCGCCTTTATATATAAGAAAATATTGTCCACAGTGCAGTGGAAGTAGAAGCAACACTCGCATACAAGTGGCGTCTCCCTCCCACTCCTCCACGCCGCGTGACGTGTGAAGGCATTTGTCTCGCTCCGGCGCACTTCGTACCGGGCCGAGCGGAGCCGAAACATCACGAAAGATAACTTGTTTTATTATTATCGCAGAGAACTTCACGAGCTTTCCCAGTGCGTCATTATACACGGCAAGGAGTGATAACAATAATTAATGTCTTATAATAATGCAGGACGATATTGTAGGACATTCATTTTAAGTGATTTCGTTTTAATAAATAGCCACAGAACGAGAGCAACATTTGAAGAGATTCATATTTTATGTGCGAATTTAAAGCAAGCATTGCACATTACACACTTAGATGTTTTATATATTTTTTTCAACTATTTATTATTATGAATGGTATTACTAACTACCTAATTTTTTTTTTTTTCAATATGGCTATAAATACTGAATACGACATTACTTTGAAAATCATATATTCATTATTAAATTCGGATTCAATCAGCTCCGTATGTTCAAATCAATATTTTATAAATAATGTCCAAATCAATATTTTATAAATATTTAATTTTGTTCACAAAAATTGAAGAGGAGGATATTGGCAACATTTGGTTTCAATTAGGAGACTGCAGTCTCAACTGCAACTCGATAGCCTTTCTCAATCCTTCTTTTAAAAAAAACCTATTTTCTCTATTAAAGTTATATATAAAGGCTATTATTATGATATATTACTAACTACCTAATTTATTTATTTTTATATTTTTTCAAAATAAAATAGTCATAAATACTAATTACGTACTTAAATGTACATATTCAATAAATTAAATTTTATAATTTGTTATGGAATCTTTTAAGTGAATGCTCAAAACATTGAAAATACAATATTTTGTATTTATTAAACTTATATCGGTTAATTTTTCAAAATAAAATTACATTTTCAAAAAATACTTTAAAAGAATAAATTAATAACCACAAATAAAAGTAAATAAAAAGCAAAATAAATTTAGTTTTTGTAAACATAAAGAAATATTAAACATATTACTGTGTCTCACAGTGTTTGTTATTAATATTGAAGACCACCCCATTTATGCAAAATCATCTTTCAAGATAAACAAACATTTTGTGCGTTTTATGAATACATATCTGAAACCAAAATAGTTTGAAGAAAACCCTTTCTTAAGCACAATGACGTTATACACATTAAATATTTTAATGGCATTTCACCCGTGATAAATAATTTCTATGATGAAATGACTTCATAATAAAAATAAAAACATAAACAAGGGTGTCAATAACCTTTGCTTGAAATTAATTGTACGTCACATTTACAACCGTAGTAAGTTCTATCGCACGGTTTTAAAGTAAACAGAAAACCGAAGGCACCCGAACAGAACAGAATCTAATCTAGACCTGGCCGAACATTTCCGAAGCTTTCTATAATAATATGGACTCTTCGCCACTGGATGGATTCCCAACATTTTAAATCAGAAAAACAAAGCTTTAAAATGATTTGTATTTATTTCTAAATGGATTCTATCAAGATGCTTGTAACAATTTTATTAGTAGAAGAAAATATATTCCTCTTGAATTTTGTATATTTATATATATTTAAAAAAACGTGATTATTGACAGATATATACTACATTTTATTGAATATTCGATTTGAAAAACTATCGGTGAGTTGTTGTGTCACATTAAGTAAACCTACTTTTTAAATAAATGGTACGAAACGTAAATGTTTTTTATTATGAATGAAATGTTACGTTGGTCATTATTTGGTATTTTGAGAATCTATGTAGAAACACATTATTAGAAATGTATTAGAAAGAGAAACAGCGTTTTTCAACAGGAGATAGGAAGAGAAAGCCACAAAATCTAATATCATTTTGTTTTATTTATTTTTAAAAACTCGGTTAACTTTATATTATGGCATTCATTTGTTGTGTTTCAGAAAATTCAAGTATTTATGATTAACATCCTAAGCAAAGTTTATTTTTATTCAAAATATAAAACCCATATCTGCTTCATACTTGGAGCATATACCGTATATGACTAGCGTCGTTCCTCTTCACTTGAAGCTCCGCCAAGTATGTACATGCAATGTTTAGTTTATGGTTTTCCAGCCTGGGGGTTTAAATACAGTTTTTTGTGAATCATATTTAGGTATTTTTCAATCATATTACGATATCTACTCACCAAAAATTTTAGTTAGAAAATATATTTTTATAATTCAAAATTCAAAGAAAATAAAATTTAAATCTTAAAATATCTGTAATATGAGTGATCAAAAATAAATCGGAATACATAGCTTCGTGTTTAATTTTAATGTAACAATTTAAATACTTCGTAGGTCTGCTATAAAGGCAACTCTAAATACTCGTAATTGACAAGCCGCTGAAACTCTAAAAAATTATATATATTGTATAAAACTTAAATTTTATTAACGAGTTTTTGTAACAATTGTACTTCGTAGGTGAATATATACTGGTAATTGACAAGCCGTTGAAACTCTAAAAATATATATTTATTGCATAATACTTAAATATTGAGTTTTTGTAGTGAATAGGCATTTTACAAAATTGCCATCGGTTGCATTTTCCCCAGTACACAATAGGCGAGCACTTGCGGGGCTCTAGGTTCCATAATAATTTGCTTTAATGGCGATCCATCTCTTTGTGCTCCGTGTCCATTTTGTCCAGGTGAACAAGAGTGTTATTAAAATAATAATGGCTATTATTGACGTCGCTGTAAATAGCAGTTCGGCGGGCGAGGACTCCAGCATCAGTCCTGTCAGATGGACCGATGTATCGATGGACCGAGTCTCACGATCTGTGCAGATTTATCTCGAACGCACGTAATTTAACCGTCCTGTAGATAATTTTCTCATCCCGAGAAACATCCGTGCATTTAAAAATACCACGTTTCTGTTTGAATCAGTGCAGGTCGTGACGCAAGTAAATCTGGTAAGGGTAAATGGTGACTTTATACAATTAATAATTGCGCAATGTATTTTACTCGAAGTGTATTGCACCGAACTGTAATGAATTTGTACATATCTTGAAGAATTGTAATAGGTGATGATACTTTAACAATTTATATACAAGATCCATGTGATCCAGGCATGCAACAGACGGTGAGACACTCTCTCGTTGAGTGCATCATCCATGAGAACAGGAGACGCTTTCTGTGTTGTCGCCTGGGAGTCTCTACCATTTTTTGGGAGGATTTACCTGAATTGCTGCTTAGTTCTGACGGTCCCTTGCTGGTAAACTTCATCATGGAAATCGTCGGGGCTACAAGAGCGGTTAACGAGGCTGACATGGAATAGGCTCCTACGTTCTTATTTTAACTATTTGTCAGATGTATATTCTAATCTTGTGTATAACTTGCAGGGTACAATACGCAACTATATATTTTTTCTACATTTTTTTTCATGAATAAAAACAATAAAAATATATTCATATACAAGAACTGTTTTAACTATATGTCAGTCTATTTCTTAAAAAAAAAACAAACTTACAGGTAACAAAGAACTGTTTACTCAAAAATATAACTGTGTACCTACGTTTTGAATTGTGTATATGTTATGTTGTACTCTTACGTACAAACGTATTTGAGACCACGTATGTACTTACAATATGAAGTAGTAGCTAATAAACGCATTTATTAATTGCTCAGAATGTTAAAGTAAACATTTATTGGCTGAATATAATTTATCAACACGGACAAAAAATATTTGAAAAGTAAAATGCATGCATAATTTTGTTTTTAAGGTGAAAGAGGGACGGCGATACTGGGAGGCAATGTTGATTTTTAATTATCTGGAGCCTTACAATTTATGCTCCTGGGTTGGGACTTCCTTCCTTCTCACTCTCCTGGTCCTCACAGTGGAGACGGCAGATGGTCGATATTTCATACGAAAATCAAATATGGATTCGATAATTTCAATTTCCACCGCAAGACCGATAATTGAATAACGAACACCGCATTTTAGAGATGTGTGAAAATTCACTTAAAAGCTGTTAAGAACATTTTATATTTAAATTTAATCCAATCTTAGTAATGTTAACTTAGATTTAATGTAACATTTTTTTATATATTGTTAGGTGTGTTTTAATGTTTTGTTTAATAGTGGCGTTCCTGGGATATTTTGTACCAGGTAAATAGTCGGCACCCTCTTTTTTAATTAACAATTTTCCATTACCTTAAATTTGAGTTACGACCGTCGGACTATCTATCAGCTTTACACGTATAATAATATCTAGTTACTTCATAATATCTAGAAAATCAAAGCCTCACTCACTCTCAATCTTTTACATATAAATTAAAGTAAAAAGAAAACGTTATTCTAATCAATAAATAAGTATTTCTCGTACGAACATGGTTATTTTTGTAAACTATTACTACTCGTATTATTTCTGCCTATTCGTTTACTTTTTTTATAGTTGGTTGTATTTCCGTAAACGTCACCCATTCACAATGATTCTCTTAAAATTAGATGATGTGTGGCTAAAATTTGATAATCAATAATACTTATACAGCGTTTAGCCATCCTAAAAAATGACAAGCGTCTACAATACACAGATGAGGTGTCTTCATCATAAAATGAAGGTATTCTTTTGCATGTGAATATTTTTTTACCTTCCAGCTTTTATTTAAAATATAACAAAACCAGGTACCTAGACTGGAAGTTAATACAAACAACGATTTATTAATACTCGTATTATTTGGTATTTTTATATAATTTAAGGCGTTTCGTGAAAGGTAGTATTTATGGTATTTAAAACTCTTGGCTTTTTCATTTGCCTTTGAGAGGGATTAAATGGCTTTCCACGAAATATATTTTTGGATGTTTTTTTTAAATAAGGGATACACGAGGATCATTCAGTACTTACATAATACTGATCTCTCAGATTAATCAGTATTATCAGTACCTTAAGCAATTTAATATGAATTGTATTATATTGTTGTTTTATGTAAAAAATACCGTATTATAATAAAAGTGGATACTTTTATAATAATGTTAATAAAATCCACCTATTCCTTGGAATACGAATAGTAGTTAAGCGAGGTTCTTCTTAATTTATTGGCAGCTTAACGGTGCGATTTCGTACATACGAATAATTGTATTTTTGCTAATTTTACATATTAAATAGCATATTTTATCAAGTTGTTGGAAGCAGTGATGTTTTGGGTTTCCATTGATATACGTCTGCTGACTGCTGTGAATTTTCAGAATGAATTAATTAATATTTCCCTGCGGAGACCTGCGGACCCACCTTGGGAGTCTGGCTAGACGGGGCCGGGGGGTGCAGTAACACAATAATGACCATCAGAAGGAAATTGAATACATTGCCGCAACCGCATCTCTCCTTCTCGATAGAACTACGTTTCATATCGCTTGAATAATGTATCGATCTAAATTAGTACAGGTACTCGTAGACACGTATTTATACTGAGAGCTTTGCGTCTGGTTATAACAGCTTTATTACAATAAGAGTTACAATCACGATTTTAAGGTTTTAACAAAAAACTTCTATAATAACTAAAAACATTGAATATTGCACATGTTTTTTTGACCTCTCGAGTGCTGAAGTTACCAGCGGAATAAAATTAAGTTACGAGTTTAGGTATTTAAAACACAGATAATAAATTATACTGCCGATATATCAGGATGATATATTGTGATATATGTTAATATATATTCAACTGCATCCTTGAAAGAAAATTTATCACACGACATTCGCAAAGAAAATAAAAAAATCACACTTAAATATTTACTGTATGATAGTAATTTTTTTTGATGAGCACCGCAAACCTTGTTGGGAGCTCTTGATATGTTATAATGTATGATATGTGTTCGAATTTTTAGCAAAAAATATAACAAATAAATAATACCGAATCAAATTCAAGTTATAAATAAAAATATAATTTTCATTTTTCATTGCTTTTTATATTCCAAAACATCAATTGAAAAAATATATTTCTATATTTAAGAGCGCATTTAATTTATTGAAATTGCACCGTTCGCTTAATAGGCATATATAAAATATGAGCAAGTGTTGATATATTAAAATATTGCCTTGATATAATAAAGCTCATTGCGTAAATACGGAGTCATCTATTTTAGTCACAGACGTCAATTATGTATAAAAATACTAATACAACTCTTTAAAAAGAGGTGAGAGCTTTCACCTCGGAGCTTTTATTTTCAGTGTTTTCTTTCACGGTAGAGTCACCCGCCTTGGGAGCTCAAGGGTCAGGTCGGGTGACGATCCCGGGGGTTAGTGACCTTGAGGGCGGCACATCCGCCCTCGGCCAGACGCCCTGACTGCAGCCGCCCACTTGCCCTCCCCCCACCCCGCCCACGCAGAGCAGAGCAGAAGAACATGCTTAGGAGGATACTCGTGCAAATCTCTTGTGGATTAAAAACAAAGCCTTAAAAGTAGGCTTTAAAAAAGGATCAATAAATTATGTGATTTATCATCATACAAATTTATCACTCATTGATTATTGGATTTTGAGGATATTATAGTCACAAATTTCCACCATTAAGTTCTATCAACCGCTATGGTATTCCAGTCAATCACACAGTCTCTTCAGTATAAATATAATTAGACATCTCCCTTAGCATGACCTTTATAATATGATAATAAGGTAAACGTTTGGTAATACTATACATTAGTTAAGCATTCATGATATTGGCCATGAAGAGATAGAGTCATAAAAAGAGCTACTTAGTTGCCATAAATTTCTGCCGCAAATTTCCGCCACAATGTTATGCCAATATCCTTGCCTCGTAATTTATCTCTGCACCCGAAGCTACGCTAGCTTCTGTGAGCTCAAAGAGGAAGCTACTGTAGTATCTGAGACAAATTTGAGCGTTTGTAAATTAGTTATTTTGTTAGGTGCTAACGAATGTTCCATAATTTAATTATGTATTATGTAAAATGCTGCCAACATGATAATCATTTTTGCAATTCATTCGAGGATGTTTCAACTCGATTTATCTTAATGCTACCATGCATTTTTACATGAAATTTCTGGCAATATTTCTGCCTTTCCTCTTTCTTACCAGGATCCATTGTGTGTCTCTGTGGGTCTGGGTTCAAGCGACCGTTTCATTCCGAGGAATCAGAGCGCATCGCAGACAGTTCCCACGCCGCCCAGAGACAGGGGGAGAAGATAACACAATTTTTGCATCACACCTGAGAAAGACTCCTCTGCTTGTTGATTGACTCATCGATCAACACCTGCCAATAAATTCCCCTATTGATTTTATAATTTTAATTATTTGCTGAGAAAATTTCTACCAAGTAATAAGATTACCGAGTTTTTGTATACTAAATACTTCTTGAATAAAGGATTACTCACATGAGCGATACAAATTGGAAAATTGCTAAGGATAAATGAGATTTAAAAAAAAATGTGTAAGTATATATCTGTGTAGTTTATAAAACAATATTGGAATTTGTATAGCTTGTGGGATTACTAATTAACGGTGTAGTTAAATATAGGAGAGAGCAAGGTGTTCTTGTTATTTTAAATTAATTTTCTTTTTGTCAATATTACCACTTCGGAAATAATTGTTATTTGGTATTCACTGTGGGAAACATATATTATTTCATCTGTTAAATTTCCTACTTGTTACCATTGGAATAATTATTTTAATTTTCAAGATTAGAAAAACAAAAATTATCATATCTATGGTGATTTTAAATTCAATGATATTCTAATAACAATGAATTTATTCTGTGTTATTTCAAAGTTCCTGGATATCTCCCTACAAAAACAGAAAAGTAAAATCGGTTTTATAGTATGTAGTAGACGTACAAAAAATTTCCATATAATATTTTGGATTGCTTAAAATATGTAGTGAGTATTGCAAAAAATAATACTTTGATAATAATTTTCAGGAAATACATTATTTCTTCGAAAACGTAGAAATTGAAATCAGAATAAAAAAATATTTAAATATTTTTTTATATCAGTTGATATGGACTTTACATTATTTATAATTGCAATAATAATGACAATTGAAAAATTAAATAAATAATTATTTTTTGAATATAGTAAAGGAAGATCATATATGATCGTGTATAAAAAACATAAATCCAATAAAAGTATAAGAAGTGATACGAAATTATTATTTGAAAACTATTCTCTCGTTATGCTTTTTAAGGAAATTAATATTACATGTCGAAGGAAACATAGATGCCAGAAGAGCACTTCATTGCCTACATATTATTACCTATAAACTAATAAAATGAATTGATAAAACCCGATAATTCTAGGTCCACATAAGTATACCGTGAATGAATGCTTGGCAATAGTTTTTTTGGATTTAACGGTGACGTTAAATTAGAAAAGAAGTCATCACAGAGTTTCGGTTCAGTATTATATAAATACATAGACTAATCGTTTGTGTTACGTAAATTACATATTAGTATTTAGGGTGTCATTATTTATCAAATGAACTGCCGTTCGAATGTAATCAATGTAATGCAAAATTTAAGTTCATTAAAAGTACACGGATAATAAATGTAAACAATATGTAAGTAACTTTTGTGGAACTGTCGCCTTTTTGAAATGCATTGCTGAAAATTTTTTCGATTGATCTCGCAAAGTTCCCGCTTTTCCGTTTGAAACGGAACCCGCGGTAGGTATAGTGGAAGAAGAAGAAAATAATAAAAAAAACAATATCGTAAGGTTGGCTATCGATTGGTGCCGCCGCGCGTGCGCAGTAGGGCTTGAATATATTACTCTGGCCGAGTACCTCGCCTCATACTCGTACAGAGCTGCGCTCCCAAATTTGCAATTACAACGCAGCTCGTCTAATTTTAAAGTTTCTCCTCGTGTTTTGAGAAAACTTATTTTTCGATTTTAAATATTTTACCTTCACACTCCTAGTTTCATAAACAATGTTTAATGGGAATTTACGTTTAATACAGTGTTGCCAGTAAATTTGATAGGCATAAAATAGTCGAGTGATATATGTACATGTAAAAGTATAATTTATAATTTTATCTCGTACAAAAAGATAATATGACATATACATACATGTTTTTCATTAAGCAAATTCTGATAATTAAAAAACAAACTACATAAAACCTTTATTGCCGTAGCATACAAATTTACATAATATAATAATGTTTCATTAAATAAATTTAGATTTACTTAAGATTGATTAAAATTTACTTTGAAATTGTTCATTTAGTACATACAACGAATTAAAATATCACGTCAACAATTTACGTAATAAAAAAATTATGTTTAATTTCAAATTGTCTTACGCTATATGTCTACATTAGAATTTTAATGATTGATGTAAGTATTTAGTCTGTGTTAGTACGGGATTGTGCATTTTCTTCTAATGCGAGAATTTTCTCGAAGCTTTCGCAAGAAGCGGCGCCGAAACTTATGAAGAGGGCATCATTTGATTCTATATTTTATCGCAGGGTATGGAGCGGCGGGCGGCGCACACTCTCCCCCCACAATACATCTATCTGCTCGCCGGTCGCCATGTTCCTACCTACATGTTGCTATATCTCCTGCAGAGGTTCCCGTCCCCGGCGATGCACCGGGCGAATGCGTCGGCTGCCATTGTCGGGGAAATGCTGCTGGGAAATTCAAAAAATTCCCGGAATTGAACATTGCAGAAATATGAATGGGAATTTGTGTTTTATTCAGCTCACTTGTGCGAGCAATGACTCGCGAGTAACTCGTCTCAATTCGCTTCAAATTAATTGTTAAAAAATATAAATAAATTTGGAAAATCTACGTATTTAAAAATATTAGTTTTTATATTTATCATCATTATTGATTCATATAATACGATGTAGTTTTTATAGAAATGCGACTGGGCTTTAAATTTAATGTCAAAATATTTAGTTGGATACAATTGCGTCTGTTGTGATGCAGATCGGGCATTCAGCAGCGGTATTGACATATTTTTAAGATTCTTGGCTTGCAGGTCACTGAGAACTGTGGGGTGCGTGGAGACTTTGGTTACACACCAAGGAATCGCTGGAGCTTTTTTCAACTCAATGTCCAATATCTGGAACTCGCAACTATTCTTTATCAATCAAAATAAAGTACATAGAAGTACCCTTTTGATGTGTACGCTAGCGAATCCTGGCATCATAAAAATTCAATACAGTCATGTAATGGGTTTCGAGCATAAGGCTGCGCAGAATATTAGGAGTATTGTGATCGGGTTTTCTAATGTTGAGGAAGCGAACATGGCAGCCTTTCGGTCAGTCAGTCAACAGATAAGTATGGATCTGGCTGGGACATGTTCGTCGGATGCACATAAAGGAATGAAATACAGTTTTTTCAGGCTCTCTTCGTCCTAAAAGACAGTCGGAAACTATCCCCCGGGGACAGAGCTGACATAATTCAATGGCAATAATTTCTGGCGATCGAAGAGGAAGCTATTTACCAATTTCTAGAAAATAATCAATCTAAGATTCAAGATTTGTCTTGTTTATGCACCGGTCGCCGGAACTCGTCTGGAAGCGCAGAGAAAACACGACTTCCTGGATTGTGAAGAGGAGCGGGAAATGTCATTTCAATTCCAATCTTACTTTTTTACAAAAATAAAACAAAGCGCCACTCTTTGATCACACTCGAAACAAGCCATTCAGCTTATATATACTGTATTTACGTTTTTTTTATAAACGATAAACAAAAAAGTATTTTAAGTTAAATGCTGTAAATATTGGTATACGGTTTATTTTATGTTTACATTTTTGTGTTGTATTGGAATTTTGAACAATGCTTAAAGAACAGAGGGTACTAATCTTTCACCTGTCGGTCACCCAACCGGAAGTCAGCTGACCTGCTGCTGGCGAAGCTTCCTTCCGGTCATCATCGTCATTGTCGGTATTAATTTACGAGTTATTTCAACAAATACAACATAATATTATATCGCTGATGAATTATATCACGCGATATTAATTATATTATTTTTAAATGTTTTATATTTATATATGTCACGTATTTTTTTTTCAAACACACAGAAGTGCACAGGTTTGTTGACCTTCAGTGGACTCTATGACGCTCATTAGAATCCGCTGGATGGAGGATGTGACACAAATTAATTAACGTTAAACCTATATTGTCAATACAGCAGAAATAGAATACACGGATAAGAATTATTCTCGTTATATTATCTAGTAAAATTAATGAATAGTTAGACAATTTGATGCAATATATTTATGAATTATATGTAAGAGTATTTATGGACCTTTTTTTTCCTTTCTACGTGTAAATAATCAAAACAATACGAGATAAAATCATTACCGGCAAACCGTATTAAATTGAAAATGGGTTAAAAAACATACGCTATAATTATATTGAATCCGAAATAAGTACGAAAATCGAACTTCTCTAGTTGTATCATTAGCTATTCATTGAAATTAATTACATAATCAAATTTATTTTGCAACATACATTTGAAATACTGTACAGAGAGGTTACTGCAGTATGTTATTGCGTATTACGAAACACTGAAATGAATAAATGCACAATAATATGGGAAAATGATTCTGTAATCCCGCGTGAAGTGCAGAAGTGTCAGTGTCCATCCCTCTGGTGTGTTTCATTCATTGCTTCGTCTGTTCCAAGCTCACCAGCCGCCCGAGGCTAAATGTAAATTCCCGCGCTAATTCCCTTTGAATCGGGCAATGAAAGTGGAATTTATTGTATAATGTAGCGAGTCCAGCGAAAATGAAAGCGTTGTTTTGTGTGACACACAATTTGAAATTTGTTTACCAGAGGGAATTAACGATTTCATTTTTCAGGTCAGTGGATAAAACTATTTTACACGCGAAGCACCTAAAGTAGTTAATGCATTTTAACAGTGTTTTTTTTATGATTTTTTCATTTTAAATATGTTTATAATAATAATAAAAAAATATATCAGCAACAGTTCTTATAGTTCTTCTGCTTTTGATCGCTTTCTTATTATAATTAACACATCGTAAATGCAATATTCCGTAATAATATAATTATATACGTAGGTATCTATAAATATATATTTAAAAAATACAATTTTAAATTCAATCGGAACGGTGATTGATGATATGGAACATATAATATAAATAGAAGGATATGCATATAATGTTGTATGGTTCATTGCGAAATTTCCTACTTATGTTAGTAAAACAAAGCCTATGGTACCATTGAAATTAAAAAAATAATCAAAACTAGGGTATATTTCTGATTTCAATATGTTACGATGTATAATAAAAATAAAATAGAATATAAAAAATCATAAAATCATAAAAATGTCTAACGTACCCCTCCACCTCCCCTGCCGCGACCGCGACCTCTTCGGGATTCTCCTTTGACTGTTTGTAGAGTTCCATCGGGACCGAAAATAAGCTACAACAAAATGAGAAACGAAAAAATATAAGAAATCATAAAATAATATTCTCTAATAGTAAAAAACATGCAAATTAAAATTAAAAAATATATTTAAGTGACACGTAACGCCATCTAAGAGTGAATAGAATTAACGGTAAAACCAACACGTTGGTTCGAATCTTTGCTAAAATATTTCACATAGATGTCAAGAGATGGCGCAACGTACATCTTAGCTTCATATTTTTCATAAAATTCAGCACTTGTGTTTTTAAAATTTTAATAAAAAGAAATATTTCAAATGAAGACAAGTTACAATTTAATAAACACTCAATTAGTAAATTTTCATTGGATAAAAAATATAATATTTTAAAAAGGTGACATTAATAATTAAGACATTGTGATTGTTATACAAAAATAATAATTTATTGATTCAATAAATATTTTAATATCCGAATTCATAAAACATATATGTATTTATGGTAAGCACTGTAATGTACTTAGTGAGTAGGTATGTCGTTCCAAGGTACATTGACACATAAAGGGCCGCGGCAGCTGTCAAATTTCAAATGGGCAAAAAACGGAGCTTAATAAAAAGTACGTCATTTCCTCGACCGTTGGCGCGCTGTTGCCATGATCGTCACAAAGGACATACCTAGCAATTTAAACATTCAATTACAAATTAGTTACCTATAATTTATGTATATACTTATGATGTATAATGTAAGTATTTCTCCAGCGTGTACATATTTTATAATAGTATTCAAGTAATATAATATAATTATTATATCGGTATTTTTTAAATCGAATCTAAATCATAACATCCTAATAAATATATATTTTTTTGTTTATATTTATAAGTACGTATTTAAAATATATAAAAAGCTCAATGAACTTTTGAAATTGAATTTTACAAGATATTATTTTGTATTTTATTTACTATTTTTGACGTATGCAGAAACGTATGAGGGTTCATGAGTTTGTCACTAAGTGATTAAATTGCTCATTTTTACTTCAATCTCAATCGCTTAGTGGTTAGGGGAATGTTTGCACCCTTTTATTTAAAATTTAAATGGAATACCTCAACACAATTTTCAAAATACGAGGGCGTACCATCATATTTTCCACCTTGAAGAAATAAATAAAGCGTTCACCTGCGGCGAGCCGTGACAATTTACAAATATCGTCGATAGGCAATACAGATATAATAATGAATAACAAAACTAACAGTTTATTTGCTCAGATTTGTCGTGTCAGGATGATAAAACGTGTACATCAAGGTGTACGTGTAATAATAATATATGATAACGATCTCGCGAGCCTCGCACATTGAGAGAGTATTTTGAATCTAACGGTCAATCGGCGGGAGCACCTGGCGCCCCCTCCCCCTCCCCACCAAGGATCTCATTTCTACAATACCTATAGGTAAATACAGTCCGCCGCCGCTGCTGTTAGGTATAAAATAATAATATATTCATGCGAAGGTTGTTAAACCTGAAGAATTGGCGGTAGCAATTTCGAATAACGAATTTCGATGACAAAGAAGATATAAAATAATATATTTCGGCTTTGTAAATATGTATAAAAATGAGCAAATAATAATATTTGCTAATATAAGGAGTTTCAGGTGATAGATATATTTTTTATATATATTTGCGTAGGTAGGTAATCACATAATTTTTCTGTGAATTTTATTTAACTTACAATTAAAATACGCCGTTAAACTTTTATTTAAAATTAATGGAATGCATTTTTTAAAACATGTATTAAAAATACATTTTTTTAAATTATATGAATAATTTCGTTAAATTTTTGCGTGATTGTATCAATTCAATTAAATGTTTTACTGATTATCGCTTGTTGCATTATATGATTTGTGCAATGGTCCTGAAATTATTATTATATTTGTTTTGAATAGATACAGTTTAACAATACTTAAATTACATTATTATTACGTTATTACCTGCTTCTTTTGCGTGGTTATTTAAAAAAGATCTGGATGAAAGTAAGAAGGTCTGTAACGTGATACATTATATGAGGGTTAATGGTCTCACATGTGTCGTAGGTCGCGGACAGAAATCTGTATTTTTTCTCCCCTAAATTAACGTTACTTTTCATAAAATTTACGAGTTGAATTAAAGCAGATGTTCCGAGACAGGACGGATGTGTTACAACACCATGTTGGGCGGAGCCGACATTTGCATATTTAATATGTACAGGTACGACCAGGTATAATGAGCAGGCGATCAATGCCAAGGAAAAATAATTTCATATAAATAATAATAAGTTTTAAATATTTTTCGAGAAACCGTTTAAAAATCTTACGGCATAAGAAAAAAATTTTTTTATTAATTACTAGGAGCACATTTGGTTGTGACCTTCTATTTACTAGTAAGTATAAATTTGAGAATTTAAGTTCAATGTGACCTTGACTGCTGTCAGATAAATGTGCTAAGGTAATTCACTCAGACCTTCAGAGCTCACCGAAGAGATGAAACGACGTTATTTCCTTCGTCTGAGATGGAAATAATGTCTCTGGATTGCCCTCAACAACCAATTCAGCGAGCAGTTCAAATCAAGGAGAAAAAGTATTGCCTAAAAATATAAAAATATAAAATTTTCATACTTATTTGAACAGTTATTAATATTATATGCGCATATTAGTAAGATAGTAAGAATGTAATCTAAGAATATGTCTTTCTACGATGTGATTATCCTTAAGAATACTATTAGTTTTAAAAATTGTTCCACGAATTCGATATAGTTACTGGCATTCATGGTAAAATTATTTCTAAGACTATGTGCGGATTACTTATGTGACGTCGAATACAAATACAATACGTACAACCTGTTGAGTTCTTGTTATTCACACATTTTCGGCCAAGATGAGTTTGTACAGTTTCTCCATATTATTTTCTCTCGTGGAAAGAAAAGGGCGGGAGCTGCAGTCTAGGAAGGGAGCGAGGAAAATGAAATCAGTGCCATGGCGTCTAGGATAGGCGGGGAAGAGTGTTTACCACCTGTCTGGGCGGGAGGAGGGCGGGGCTGGGGCAGGGAAATTTGTTTACGGCTGTGGAAATGGCCCCACGCCGGAGGGTCTCGCTTTCTTGGAGTTTTCTCCGCAGACGATTATTAAACTGCCTCTTCAAGATTCAGCCATCATGTTTTATTAAGTGTGTGATGTTATAAACTCGGAAAATGATTCCAATTTTTATGAGTTTTGTAAAATTGAATATTTCGCAGTGAAAGATTTTAGGGGCGGGAATATTTATTGAGTTTTACAGATACGCTTTTTCGTCTAGTATTGGCATTGTAACATAATATTAGAAATTATTATTTAACACAACCATAAGGATCTGTCTGTGTCTATTCCTAGTTCAATGGTAATATATCGTAATTCAGTCATCATCAGCCTGTATCCGTCCACTGTTGAACGTAAGCCTCCCTCATAAGTCTCCATCCTCTTCGATCCTCCGAATAATATCGTAATAATATGTATTAAAGTCGTTTAAAATCGTTATTTAAAGTATCCTACACTGATGATATATGATGACGAAAATATCAGATAGTTGTAACTATTAACACCGTAGATATTAAAATGAATCAGTGCTTTTTAATTATGTAAAAATAAGACGAGAACATAATATAAATGTTACTGTACAATTAAATGTACGACGAGGCATATGAGTAAACTGTAGAAAAATTGTTATCCCTTAGTATTTAGACTGAATATAGGTTAGCAGGATTCTTTCAGTAATGTAAGCCAGCCCCTTGCCTACTCCCCTCGCATGAGCTCGGCGTCACCTGTGACAATCAATGACAACTTCAAATTACCCCATTGTTCTTCAGAGGTGACAATCGGCGATTGGCGGGAGGGGCGGAGCCGCGCGATCCAAAACTGTAACGCAAAAAGCCCAACCGCAAGGCCGTCCCGGGACCGCTGGGGTGCGCCCCTACTTTTTGGGGCGACAAGGACGTTACCCCTCTTGGATGCTCACTCTTGGATGGGGTAAGTCCCAGACTGGGGTAATTCCCACAATGAGCACCGGCCGAGGCCCTCTGCTCCATGTGGTTCAGGCGGGAGGTGCAGCAGTCATGGAACAGGTAGACGCCAGCAGCCATCAATAGTCATTATTTGCATTTCAAACAACAGGTTGAAGCAAGGGGTTGAATGCCAGCGAAGTCATTTTCAAATGACATTAAGATTATTGTTTTTTGCAAATACATGGCTTTTAATATTTTTAGCATACCTTTAAACAATATGATAACCAAGCCAAACATTTATAAATAAAATAAAATAATAAATAAATAAATTTACTTCTGATCATGTAAAGTTAGTATTAAGCAGTATTGCAAAAAATACTCCACCCTCTGATGACCTATTGGATAGGTTTAATTTATTATTAACTTCAGTCACTGTTTCAATGAGCATTTTTTCTTCCATCGTTTACTTGTATTTCCTCTGAGAGTATTTCCAGCGTCTGTCCCTCATCTAAGAACGGCGCCGGCGTTTCAGAGGGTTCCATTTGTTTATCATGAGAGGCGAGGGGACCACCTCGGGGTCAAGGACAAGTCCCAGTGAGGAGGGCTGCTCACTGCTTACTGCTCAGTTCAGTCTTGTTACCCAGTGTTCTGCTTCACTCATAATAATTGACAGTTAATAAGGACACGCACTTGCTCTTGCTGGATCACCTTAAAGGGGGATCGGACAGCTGGTTGTAAATACATCGTCAAAAGTAATGGTCCTTACACATTAAGAATAGATATTATGTAGTATATGCATTACATACTCTTAATTTTAGGTAATATCATTTGATGTAGATTTTCATTTACGCTTCTTATTTAGTGCATATATACAAGACGTAAACATCCACTCTACAGTTTTTATCAGCTGCCATGAGTCTAGCCTCGACCTCAAGTTATCTTTGCACCCAAAACATTGAGTGCTCAATTTTTTAAAAACTAAAGACTTTTAGGTACAAGAGACCGATGGCTTGATTTTTTTGTTATTTCATTAACTTCTTTGAAAGTATTATTTCAAGTGTCATAAAAATCACACGGCGTATATCCGCCAATTTGAACAAAGCGCATAAAAAGAAAGAGTAAACTATAAATATACTCTGTCCAGTTGCGAGTAAGAGTATCGTAATGTGAAACAAATGGAACTAAAGAACGTAGCGCTCGGTCATTCCGCAGTTGAGGGTAACAACTTAAACTAAAATAAACATTTTCTTAGAAGCGCTCGTCTCGAGTTGTTCCGTGCTATGAAAAGGAAATTAATCACCGGATAAATCCAAGTTCATGATCAGCCTCAGGAGGTAAACCTGTGAAGGTCTCAGCATCTTGAAGAGCGAGGAAGTGCGTGGGAGGTTTTATTAATACATCATTCATAGATTTATCTGTGGAGGCTTTCGCAATTAACACAGTTCGCCGCCAAATTATATTTAGTATTTTACAACACGAGTATTTTATATTTTAGTAAAGTAGTAATGTATTGATCGGTTTACTAATGAATCGCTGTATATTTCAGATAACTATAATCTTTTACATTCAATTAATCATATTGTTTAATTTAAATGTTACTTTACAATTCTACGTTTGAATATATAGTGCTGAACAATAATATAATGTAAAACACAAATAAATAGTTAGTAGATATTCAATGTGTTGTAGTGAAATTACTAAAAAGTGGCATATATGTACTCGTAACAGTTTAATTTAGAGAGTTTTGTTAATATCTTATATTTGTTTTTATATAACAAATCTATTAAATTGTATAGTTAATCAAAGGTTGATAAAATAAATTAATACGCCCTGCTAATAGAGTACCAGTCACACAGTAATACAACACTATCATTAGATCTATTGTATTAATAAGTTGATTAGGTATTATTATTTGTAATCACTAAGGTGCACTCTTTGGCAAGTGCAATGGTGCAATGACAATTACGTGTAATGCTTTTTCTAGTCATAGATGTCACTTATCGGTGAGACTTAAGAGGATGACATAAGATGATAACAGTGCGGCTGCATCAGAGTTGATTAGCAGATTAGTTCTCATGAAGTCGTGACGCATACACCTCATGGTATAGAAGTGCGCGGAGAACACTTTGCACACACATTACACACTACGAGTATGTACGCCGTTTAATGAATGAAGACCACGTGATGGACTACAACTATACTCGTACGTCACACTAGGCGGCTGACTGGGAAACAAAGCAAAGCATTAATGAATGGAGTTGTAGTCAAATAGTAAGGTTTTCAATTGTAGCTAGAAAGTATGCATCATATTTCAACACACTATTTTGCTGGTACGTAAAATATTCATCATTTTGTGTATGAAAATGTTTTGTTATAATATGCAAGTGCTATCAAAAGATTAAAAATATTGAATAGGTGGTGTTTGTACATTATTGGAAGCAAAGCTATATATAATATTTTTTGAGCCACGTATTTTACAGAAAAATACTTTATTATATTTGAGTTAAAAACTATTATTATAAAAATTACAACTGACATATTTCTTTACTTATATTACAATACAATAATTAAGTGTTTATTTGTTGTTAATATTATTTACAAACATACAGGACAATACCAATATATGTTGATGTTTAGTGAGATTTGGTAATACGAATAACAAATCGCGTATATAAGTGTTGATCCGCCAACGTCAATAAACTACAGTCCGGATTAAGAAAAATACCAAAATAAATAAAAAACCTAAATAATTTCGTTGGTTTTTCCGATCTGATTTGGAATTGTAGCTTTTGAGTTGAGTCGTGTGTAGCAAAGTTTTTCTGCAACAAATCAATAACCCTTAAGTTGACCTTTATAATTGCAGTCGAAATATCGGAGAGAAGAACAAATTCGTTACACAAGGATCAACCTAAAACCACAATTATATTTTTTAACTTCTTCCGAGGCTTAAGTCTTTGGCTTGATGGTCTCAATGATGTTCCTCCGCCTGTGTTCTCCCTGGTGATCATTGCAGACAGCCTGGCGACACGACGACGCCATCTTTTTCCCAGGCTCTGCATCATTTGCCGCCATTAAATTAACGATACAACAACTCAGATGCGCTGACAAAACTGGTGCGATGCTCCGCTGCGTCATCTCTAACCCAATACAAACAGCATTGACAAGCAGTTTTTTATATTACAAATAATCTTAATTTCATATTTTACGATTATGAACGCTTATACTTAAACAAATACTCTTTCAAATCACTACTTGTGTGAATATTTGACCTTCTCCGCTGCTTACATAGATAATGTTTTTTACCCTATTTTTGATTGGATCACACGAGCAACTGATAATAACAGAAATGAGTGTGTCGCCTGGAAGTATCTGTCATTTCTTGAGAAGACGTTTCTGAACTGCTGGAGACCGTTAGAACCTAGGTTCTAACGGTCCCTTGCTGTTAAACTATATCCATCGGGATAACGTGCACGTTAAAGAAGATTACTTTTGTCGCTTCATTTGGTTTAATATAGTGTGTAATTTTCAGGGTGCCACACGAAACCGTTAATTTGTACATTTTCATGTTAAAAAATGAATCATAAAAAATACAGAAACGAAGACCGCAATTTTGTACTCACTGAGGTCTTTGTCTTCCTAAAACATTATAAAAATGATTTATAAAAACCGAATACGACACATTCTTACATGGTCATATATTATGTGTCTCCTGAATACAAAGATATACTGAAAATGTATGTAAATATGAGTAACTCATAAAAAAAATGTAATACTCGTATAACGATTGCAACATGAAAATGTATTTAAATTTTAGAATATAAATGCACTAATTCGTAATGAAATGTGTAAGTCATTGCAGACAGAAACGAAAGCTATTCGTAGCTAGGTCAGAGGATAAACACATCCAATAATGTTATAAAGTCAATTTAGTTTAGGAAATAGATAGTTATTCACGTTACAGCAATTGGTTGGCCATCCGCCCGCGGCGCTACTGGTTGGTCTTCCTTCTCGCTTCCTCCCGCCACCTCCTCCTCATCCAGGATTGTCCAGACTTCTGGTTCATGTTAAATGATCCAATGACATTGTATATTCAATTTTTAATATATGCAATAGCATATACTAATAATCATTATTGAATGTTAAATAATAACGTATCAACGAGATAGATGATTATTAAAGTCATGCCTTATCTTTCAAACTAGCGCTCTGATCGTTTCTTGAAGATTTTATAAAATATAATGTAAAAATTTTCTATAGCGGCCGATTTTTTCCAATTATTTCTTTTTATATAATTACGATACGCTAAACTCATGACGGATTTGCCAGTGCGAGACACCCTAAAAAATATCTTAAAGCCGGTATTTAACTGTAAATATATTTATTTTCTTTGGGATATAATATTTTCAAGAATGTAGGTACGTGGTACGTCTTTTAATTATTATACATTACAGGACAATATCCTTATTTGTCTACAGTATGATTTAATAGTAGTCTTAAGTTTTCGAATGTAATAATATAAACTATAAATTTAATTTTCTGTCGTGTGATAACACTAGCACTCAAAAGTATGCATATAAAATTCTAATGAATCAATAAGAGAGCAGAATTTTTTAAAACAGTCTTTGTTGTTTTTCTGTCAATTGTAATCACTGGGCAAGATATTTAGTGAAAATCGAGGCAAGGATATTGGCATAACTTTGTGGAGGAAATTTGTGGCTGACTTTTCTGGTCTCGGGGAAAAAATCATGATAGTATTTTTTATAAATATATATTGAGAAGATAATGCAATTTTTAAGACAACGAAGTGGTCAAAGCCAAAGCTTGCAGTAATAAATATAAATGAAAGAGTAAAAAATACATAAAAATAGTGAACGTATGGTGATTACATTAAATTAATTTTTTTATGGTTAATGTTTGACTATTTATTATTCCGCAAATGTTTAAAAAATAAACATATAAATAATAAATTATACAAAGTGATGATAATAAAAATAAATAATTATTGTAAGTAATCATTTAATGCGTGATATTCAATAACTCACGAATATAATATTTGTGTATTGCCGTGAAAATTAATCAATAATAATAAATTACAATAACTAAACGCAAAATATTTAAAAACCACGTTATAATTGTTATTAAAGCTAAAAAAATATATTAAACGAGTCACCCACTTTCCCCGTGATTGAGCATAGCTACAATAATGCGCGAGTGTGATATTTCGTCGATCCTCTTTATGGGGGTTGAACGGATTAGGGAAAAAACATAACGTGAACCTGGTAAGCCTCCCATTTTCCGTTGGGTTATCCCGGGATCCCTGGCGGGAGTTTCCCGGTCACCAGCCCGCGGGACCTGCCCCAAGCCCGGCACAAGGTTACGCGGGGCGCGCCCTCCGTTCTACGTTCACGTTTACGTTTTACTACGGGGTGGGCGGCGGGGCTCTGCGGAGTGCGGAGGGTGTTTACTGTTAACGTTGTTTCATTGAATCAAGAATTCACGTGTGTGTTTTGAAATGTATGAGCCGGTGTTTTCATATTTTATACTATTTTGACACATAGCAGCGCCTATTATTACTCCAAATAACAAAGAGAGATGAATTAAAAATCAATGTTATTATTCAAAATAATCCTGATTATTGTATTTACGTACACAAACATTATTTAGAATAGACTAAAATACTCACGGATATATTTACGAAGCATAAATTAATATTATTTTTATATTTTAAGAAATACCGATTACCTTGATAAAAATATTGTGCGTTTGTTATTTAGTCATCGTTTATTTTAGAAACCCAAAAAATTATTGAATTCATATTCACAAAATAGATTTGATTAATGGTCTTGTTGGTTTTTGTTTTCGTAGTGCGGTGTTAGATATAGGACCGAAAATATTACAGACTTATGATTTAATTGAAAACTCATATAATATAACATAAAAACTGAAAAAGGGTCGGTAGCACCAGAGTCGAGTTATTAACGAAAATGAAAAGTGTGAGACATCTATTAGCCGGATTATATATTCATTCTTACAATTAATTTTATCAAAGTAATTATTTAATATATTTATTTTTTCTGCAGTAGTTTTAGTCATTCTAACATCAAGAACTATTCGCAAAATTATCATATACGAGTATAATAATATTATTCAGAAATAGATTTTTCTAGTTAACTATAGCCACATAAGTGGCATTAAAGCGTCTAGATTTGACGCCCAGCAGAATCACGTAGAGTCTGAGTGAATGGCGGTACAATCGGTATTTCACAGGCAAATGTATGGCAAAGGGATCCATTAGGGTACTTAAATTAAGTATTGCTGATATGATTAGTTTTATACGTCAAAGCGAAGCAATTGATGAGTTAGAAAATGTAATAATTATGTCGTAATTTTTGACAGTTTAAAACACTACTAAAGAACACATATTGGCGTATATTTTTTATATCTGATATGCTTATGAAAAAGTTTATCATAATTATGGAATTGTGAATACATTGAATGAATTACTATTATTAAAACAAGTATATTAAGTAGCAGCTGTCCGTTTATAGTCCCTCGAAATGACCGATCGTATAATTTACATTTCAAACATTTTATTGGAAATAAATTTCAAATATTGTATTTCATTTTTTATTAAAGTTAATTTAGTTTTTTCTTTGCCAATCCACTATAAGTTTCTCCCTTCCCCTACACCTTATTGCCCTTAACTTTATATAGTGATAACCGTAGCTTTTATGCAAACGATGAACTGAAGAAGCCTGTAGCGAGTGCAAAAACGCGATCTTCATTGCTACGATTAAAAGTTGATCCGTGCTAAAATAAGGTAAAAATCATTAAATCTTTAATAAAAATAATTGCGAAGTGATAATTGCCATTTTTTGGTTGAAAGGTGAACTACACTATTTGCCGATTTTTAATATATAATGGCGTTTTACATACAGTGTGAGATTGGATTTATTTATTAATAAAATAATGTAACGTAAAGGTAGTACAATATAGTCTTTAAGATAGAGGATCTATGTTTACAACGGCAAGTAGCAACAGTTTGAATAGCTGAAAAGTGTTCAGTAGTGCTGAAACATTCACGATGTGGAGGTTTCGAGGCCTGAAAGGGAAGGCGCGAGACCCGCCTAATCCCCGGTGACGAGCGATGGGCGGCTGGCGGTGGGCGGCTGCAGGTCTAGACAAACAAAGATGCCCGCCCGGCTGAAGGTCAGCACGTGGGCTTGGGCGGGGCGGCAACGTGAGGACATACGCAGTACATTGTTTGTTTTCGATGCTGGTTGTCTGCAATGCTCAATGGAACGCGAAAAATTCAGCGGTGACGTCAGAGTTTTTCAGTCACGAGGCTCCAGAGAAATCTTAAAAAAATGTAAGTATACTTTAAATAAATCAATTATATTATTGCTATAAGTAGTTTTATACTCGTTACACCGAAGTTAATGTAATTCAAGTTAATTAGTATAATATGCATTATTACTATTGGATCATTGGTTAACCAAAAAACGCCCCTATTTATAACATTTAAATACATTAAGATCAATTTCCAATATTTAATGGATAATATATTTTGTTGAAATAGTAATCGCTTTAATGAAATATTTTTTATATAAATGGAACTGTGTAAGAATCTGTAAATGGTATAATTGATAATATAAATGAAGTAATTCACTGTGTGCAGGAAAACGTGGCCTCATTTTTATGAAAGACGTAAGTTGGTCTATATGAAAGCAAAGTAAATTAACTTATTTTTCTCAATAAAGTGTTGTACTATGATGAATAAATGATTATTGCCGTTGATATTATAAATGAGTAGCCAACTAGAGATTTATTTAAATAATACGGAAAAAGTACTTTTAGTTTGTTTAAATATGGATCACGACAAGTACTTTCTATAATATAACATTGGTTTCACGAAAATGATACATAAATTTGACTGGAAACAAATAAAAGGTAGTTTTATTAAATGTTATTGTACCCAGTTCTCGTAGAAATTCATAAATTCACTTTTTTTGAATAAGACTAAAAATTAAATTGAATTTTAATATTACTTTCCACTCATGTATAAAGTGTTAATATATTTTTACATATACATAGTTGAATTGTCTATGGTTAAGCATGTGCAACTTCCGAGTAAAGATATCACAGCATTCATCATATAGTAAAGTGTCAAGTATTGTTACTACATACTCGTAGTTCAAAAATCGCATCGCAGAAATACTCGTATGTGATTCTTATATTTTTTGTTTTTGAAAGATTGTGATTGTTTATAATAAATAAACTGTTTTTTCCGATTAATTTTCATTTGAATCATGTTAATTTTTTTTAGCATTCTAATGTTGTCGGTATTAGTCGCTTTGTGTTTATGGAGGTTTTCCGGATGCACCCGTAAACCTTTTTATGTCTGGAACTCTTCCCACACCGCCCACAGGCTCCGCCCCGCCCACTCAGCCCTCGGGCATCCGCCTAGCCGCCAAATTGCTGAAGGGAGCCCTAAAACGTACCGTCTGAGACCCCACCGATAGAAAACACGACGGACAAGAGAATATTAAACTTAAAATATATATAAAAATATATTTAATTTACGATTAAAGTATAGACGGAATAAGCTATCAATTACTTCTGTGAATCTTATACCATAATCTAGTAGCTAAAATCTAGTATCTGATTTGATTTATCAATAAAATGTTGAAGTAAAAGTGTTGAAGTAAAAATATTGAAGTAAAAATGTTTATTAAATCTGATTTACATATATGTATAATAAAATATATCAGATTTTGTTGTAATTTGTAATGAAAATTTCATAATATATATCTCCTGATCATTCCTGTGTATATCAAATTTCGTTTTATTGAACACCGTTTTTTTTTATATTATATTTTTGTCCGAAAATGTTAAATTTAACAATATAATTGTCAATTTTCACATTAATTTCTTTGGGACATTGACTCGAAAATCTATCAAAATCACTTTACGCAATGATGCATTATCGTGGTGCAAAAATTTGGTTGGTTTTAAAATATATTCTCCCACTAACGCCCTATTGAAATTAATAAAATCTATGCAAAAATAAATAAAAGTTAAAATATGTTACTAAAAATATTCAAAGAGTTTCAAAATATTTTCAAGAATTTCTTTGAAAGAAGCAGAAAAATTGTATGTCAAACAAATTGGGAAACTGTGAAAATGAATTGCAGGGGTGTAACAGCCGTCGTAAAGGCTCTGTAATATTGGGGAAAATTTGGGTTAAAGTAGGGTTACAAAATCGCAGAGTCGTAGGTCGTAGACGATTTGTCTACGCCGCGTAGCGACTGTCGAGAGGGTCAAGGAAGGAATAGGACCTCCACTAAACCTTCTGCATGATTCGTTAAATAATATATTCATTGTGTTTTTGAGAGACATGTTTATAGACAAATTTTCACTTGTTTGGACAAAAAAATAAATAAAGACATTATTAAAGTAATTGTGGATGCACTTTTGCATATTTATGAAATTATTGTGATGGAAAAATGGTTGATTAGGTGATTTATAATTATGGCTGTAAAGAGTTTTTCATACCATAAAATAGTATTCTAATATATTTACATATTAAACATATTAATTTTGCAAGAACGTCATACTTTATGGCTTCATACGAATTAACCCGCATGAAATATATTATTGTGAATTATTTCAATGAGGTCATACACAATATGAAGGTACAAGAAATGGCAATATTTAATTTTCATTATATTCAAATATTGCTATTGCAACTAATTGAATTGCGTTATTTTCGTCTCCTCTAGAGAAAAATCTGATAATAACTTCACAAGGCTAAACGTTAGATAATGCAAATCATGCGACGCTGCGCAGAAGGCTAGACATTTTTATAATTTAAATGTTTTAGCGGACGACAAACACTTACCAGTATATTTTTTAAGATGTCACTCTCAAAACACCAATAAATTTGAAATTCAAAGAGAAGAATCATAAGTTCAACAAAAAATTGTAACAACGTAATTTTTAAAATACACTAAATTATTACAATAAATAGTTATTAATAAATATTTTTAGAAAAAAAAACATTTTCATGTGTTATGTAAATTGTATATGCTCTTTGAGTACAAAGCAATATTCCAAATAATGTTTTTTTTAATAAATATAATGCAACTTTGAAAATCGAACTGATTGCTAAGGTTTCGAGTGCAATTACTCAGGGGACGTGTATTTATATAATACATTAATCTCTATTGATGCGCGAGAATGATGGATGATGAATTTCTTGCGAAGCAATATATTTTCTGGTTTCCCGACCGCTGCATACAAACGTCGGGTTCAATTTTCCCCAAAAGCTTCTGCGAAAGCTCCCCTCGAGTTAAAGCCGGGCCGCCATTGGTCGAGCTGGACCTGGGTGAGGGGGGAGGGGCGGGGGCGATACGAGGGTGCAAGGGGGAGGTGGGAGGTCACGTGGTCGTAGCGTGACTCAATCACCGGCGCCAAGGTCAGCCAGGCAACCGTGCGTGATGTACTGGACCTGCAAGTTCATTATCAGTACTTGCCGAGCTTCCAAAAGCTCAAAACACTAATGCCTCTAGTTATGCCTGCAAGTTAAGCTAACTGAAGTTATTAATCGAAAACTTTTTGGAGATTAAAGTAAAAATAAAAACATTAATAATATTCAGCTTGAAAGGGTGTATTAGAATATTTTATGCATGTCTTAAACTGCATTCGTCTAGGTACAAGTATTTTCACAGAAATGTTTTACTTTTGGTTAAGCTTTCAGGTATTGCATACCCTGAAAATATTGTAGAATCGAGAATTCGTTCTTGTGATCGCTAAAAAGGCCCAAAGGGTAGACAGTGAACCCTTGCGCCAGTTAAGGTTGACCTTGTCCAAGACTTCCGCCCCATGGGCAATGTCAAGGAAAGCACCTGAGACCCTCTCTACACCCAACATCCGGTCAAAGGCTTTAAGGGCTTTACTTAAGCAAGCCCATAATTGTACCGTTAGCGTTAAATTTTTATCCGTTTATCTGTTATTATTCTATAACCTTTATTTTTGTCTCTATAGATTTATTCTGATTTTATAATCAACTTTTAAGATGCATCAAAATATAAAATTAAATTATCCAAAAAGGTTTTTTTCTTTAATAGAATAATAATATTATATATATATTTCAATGCAATACAGTACAATAATTAGTGATTTAATTTGATTTATTATCATTAAACACACGAATGCCTTTAATTTTGAATGAATAGGGATACAGATTATTATTTTAGAATATTTATTTATAAATCACATAATATTTACGTTTATACTCGTATATTACTAAAAACTATTACGAATTCACTGTTCTATAAAAATACTAAAAATGATCTAACTAAAAGGGTTTTCATTTCCATTTCAGAGACATTATTTCTTGTAACTTTGCTATCGGTACATATTTACTTAGGTAGGTTATTATTTCGTCTTTACATAACACAAGTATAAAGCGAAAATATACGAGAACGTTTAAAGCTTCTTTGTGTTTAAGAATTTAAAAGATATGCCATTAAGCAGCGTGATAACTTAATAAGGAGTGTAATTTACTAGCTCCGAGATATTTTAATTGCATTTTATGTGAGAGAAAGTACATAAGATCATAATTTATATTCTTATTATTATTTGTGTAGAAATTTTGCCATTACAAAAGGCAATTAACGAAAGCCTTAATTCTCTTAATAATATGAAAATATGGTACTTAATAAAGCGTGACCAAAATCTCAAATACTCAAAAATAATAATAGACATAACTAACTCACATTTAAAAAAAAACCACATCAATATTGAATAAAAAAATAAAATATGATAAATGCTAGTGGATATTTTTGTATATGAACTACAATATTTTTTACAGTTTATATTTTTGTGCTATCTTTTATGTATATATATAGCGAGCTCCGAGACTTTTTAATAATAATTTTTAAAAATCATAAATACCTATATTTATAAATTGTTTGTATTATATCTTATTTCAGGATCGTATTAAATATATTTGTATGGATTTTTAAAATTTTTTATTAGAATATAATTTTATTATTTCGTATTCTAATCTACTTTTATAGATCATTTAATATAATATTATTAATAATTAAATATACATATACTATACATAAAATTAATTGAATAAAAAAAACTAAAATCATGATTAACCGACTCGCGTTGAAACTATATATTTTTGATAGATGTCGCTATAGTATATATTCAAAGTATGTATATTTTTATTTTTATTATTCAATCAGTCTTCATTTATTCACAAGCTTAATATTATTACTTTCCGACAGTCTATTTATTTTAGTAAGTACCACTCGGGTCTCGAACCAAACTATAGACTGAATGGATGAGAAACGACTACTTATAGTTCCGACTTGGACTTTATAATCATTTACTTTAAGATATTGTCTCAAAGAGACATAAAAAAATAAAATATACATACTTTGAATATATATATGGCGACATTTGTGAATAAATAAAGACTGATAACAATAATAAAAATATACATACTTTGAATATATATATGATAACAATGATATTTGTATGTCTGGGCATAGTAATGGCGCAGTTCGCCGAGCGGTATGAATACCTGGGCATAGTTGGTTTCCAAGGTCCGCGGTTCGCATCCCGCTTCTGCCGTTATTTTTGTGCTTGGATTGACGCGTTGAAAAAAGAATTTTATGTATAGTATATGTATATTTAAGTAATACATGAATACTAGTTTCAACGCGAGTCGGTCCAGGCACAGAATAGCCCAGTCGGTATGAATACCTGGGCATATTGGTTTCCAAGGTCCGCGGTTCGCATCCCGCTTCTGCCGTTATTGACGCGTTGAAAAAAAAAGAATTTTATGTATAGTATATGTATATTTAATTATTAATATTATAATATAGTAAATGATCTATAAAAGTATGAATAAAATTATTAATCAGTAACACAGGTAAATGATTGGTTATAAAGTCCAAGTCGGAACTATAAGTAGTCGTTTCTCATCCATTCAGTCTATAGTTTGATACCCGAGTGGTACTAAAATAAATAGACTGTCGGAAAGTAATAATATTAAGCTTGTGAATAAATGAAGACTGATTGAATAAAATAAAAATATACATACTTTGAATATATTCTAGAGGCACAGTAATAGCCCAGGCTGAGCGGTGAATACCTGGGCATAGTTGGTTTCAAGGTCCGCGGTTCGCATCCCGCTTTGATTGACGCGTTGAAAAAAGAATTTTATGTATAGTATATGTATATTTAATTATTAAAAATATATTTGTATTTGTAATGTTTCTGAAAGAAGTAAATAAATGAAATTGAAATAAAAGATGGGTTTTGACCTTACCTAACGTAACCGTAAGACAATTACAAAGTTGCATTCGTATCTATGAATTGAAAAATACATGTCGTTTGCTATTTTTTATGGATATCTAAACAATATAGTACAAACATTTTTTTTATGGGTTTGATCAGAATCAAACCAGTCACATTGTAAGCGACGACTTATTCTAGACACATCTTTGGTAAAGAGTGGTTGATATTTGATTTCATTGAGATATCACCGTTTTGAGTTTCGGGAAGAAGATGGATGCGAGCTTAAAGCTCTGTGAAAGCTTTGCATCTGTGACTTGGTGCTAGTGCTGGTGGTGTGCTGGTGACCGTGACGGTGTCGGGCACATGCCGAGGTACTCGTACCTATAAATAACGGCGGCTGCGGAAGCATGTGCGGACATATTTCAAAATACCAAGTAAGGTAAAAACTCGCCGTCTTGAGGCGCAGTCAAACACACGCGGCTACAGAGAAGATTGTATATTTTTACCCGATAAACTATGACGCAAAATGCTTATTTGTTTACTTGTTTTTACGTAATGCTTACAGACTTTAGCTTATCAAAATACTACTTATAATACTTCATGTTACATAAGCAGTTTTTTATTACATTTTATGGATGTGATAAAATATGTGCATTGATGATCCAACGTTATTAGAATACAACCCGCTATCATCCATGCTTAATAGCATCACTATATATTGAAGATGTTCGTAAGAATGAATTTGGTAGACAACCTACTTTGATTTATAAATAAGATAACGATCATAAGAATAAGAAATCTTCTTAACGCCATTCGAAGATATTTACTCGTACATTAAATATAAAAACACCTTTTATAATTTATACATAGTTTAGCTTGGTAGACTTTTAACATGGAATGAAAGAGCTTTACTTCTATGTCAGATTTAGCACATGTACTATATAAATATATTTCTTAGGCTACGAATATAAAAAATAATATATGAGAAACTTTTTTTTACTTAAATTATAATTTAAAAAAGTTTCTTTATGCAATATAATATATTTGAAGTATTTTGATTCTCCAAAATAATTATATTATAGTTTAATACTAATTTCTAAGCAGTAATACTCAGCAAAACACGATTTTTATTAATTGGTAAAGAGGCTAACGTGCATTATTTCTAAAGTAATATAAGTACTTACGGATGAATTTTAAAGCAAAGGTAGTAATTTTGTATGTTCCTTTAAATTGCAAGAAATGAATAACGTTTAGTATAAAATTCAGGCAATAGTTGACAGGACCTCTGTGTGGATCCCGTTGGTTAGCATATGTATGGAGTTGGAAACGGTAGACAAACGTAGAGGAAAGAAACGTCGCTATTTCCGCTCCATTTGATCTCAATTTATCCCTACAAGGCTGTGGGAGTCATCTCTTGGGACGACGCGAGCATCCCCGGCGGGAGAATGAAGGTCTGGTGAGACGAGACACTTCTAGTTAATCAAATACGTTACTATTCTTGGTAAAGATGGTGAAGTTCTTAATGAAATGATATTTAAGAGAAAAAAAAACGTAAAATGAATGTGTCAATTAAAGTGTAAAAAATATAGGGTTTTATATTTAAGATAGAAAATATATTAATAAATTAAATACAATTAGTGTTAGATATTGATGTGAATGAGATTGTTGTTTGCAGCAAGTGTTCGAGGACATGAGTTGTAGCTCTTATGCTGAGCTTTAGAGGGTTGCGGAGGACCGAGAAGAGTGGAGATCGAGATGCAAGATTGTGTTGCTGCAAACCAATCCACCGGATTGATACTACGATGAAAAGAGATTGTTGATGTTCTTCAATGCTTTAATATTTATTTAAATCAATAATAAAACTTTATGTTTCAATACTCAAGCTGAATTTACTTGATAATAATGCAGCATCGTTAAATACATGCCTAGATTTAATTTAATGATAATAAGTTTCTTAAATATATAAGTTAAAATATTATTAATCAGTAAAACGTGAAAATCTCTTAAAAAGAATACAAGTTTTAAAATGTCACGTTCTCACGTAAAGTCGTATTAAGTTCATGAATTATATTCACATAGATTTTTATTATATCCAAGTATATTGTATTTTACCACAAACTTTACATGTATAATATTTAAGGAAAAAATATATTAAATTTTATTGCTTACGCACATGAGTATTCAATAAATATTTAGTAAGTATATTCCTTATTGTCATTATTACTGTTTAAAACACATATTTAGATGATGTACTTTAGATATTATTTTGATGTTGAAGAAGTATATCATTGTATATAAATAATACGTGAAGGCTAATAAATGCAAATTTCTACTTCATGTTGAGGAATGGTTTTCTTAAATGTTATAACAGTCAAAAATGTATAAAAAACCTATGTGTTCATATGCGGTACTAAAGTTTTATTCGTGAAATGCGAATGATATTCCAGCATTTCCCATTACCGAAGCAATCGTAAACTTATACATACATATTATTACACCGAAAATATTATTGGCATGAGGTAGCTATAAACATAGCTATGTATATTATATTACGCACACATACGCAAGGATGTCACAAATTACTCTTAACGTTGGGTTTTTGGAACAAACACTGCTTACAATTTAAGCATTTTGAATTTTTTTTTTTTATGTTATTTATATAATATTAAGATAACAATAACATCAACTCCTAAATCACTATTACAACATTGAAATATATTTCGACAGTTATATACTCGTATAATAATCTGAAGTGGATAGAAATTGACAAAAGAATATTACAACGTATACTTGTGGGTAATTATATATATTCTTATACAGCTGCTTGTATAATTTAAATAATCTATGTTTATGATGCGTTTCGCATTAATTTAATTACTCACAACAAGTATAATTCGTGCTTCATATTTATATTACTGTCGATACAGTGAAAAATATCTGGCGAATATTTCCGGTTCATATTCCAGCCAGAGCCAAGCTGTAAGCGGGAACTGTTTGTGACGCTTCATGTCAAAAAATGCGCCGAGAAAATTGGAAAAAGTAAAAAAATTGAAGAAGTCGCGCGGCGGACGGAGAGCCTTTATTGATTTGCCGGGAAGTCCGGGCGTGAGTTCCCTTTCCAAGAATATTTGGTTATTTTCGTTGCACGAATTTGTTTCTGCAAGTAGTGGATTTCTTGGAAAAACGCTTTGAACGATGAACGACGCTTATTTTTTCATATTAGACGCCGAGTTATTGATCGCTATTTAATGCAGGCTTTGTTTGACAAAGGCGAGATTGTGCGTAATTGTCGGCAGAATATGAGGAGCTATCGGAAATAATACGCGGAATAACGTTGCGGGCCTTGACAAGTTAATAAGGAACTCTAGTACTAATAAAAATACTCACAGCAGGAGATGTCTTTAATGATTCTGTCGTAAAAGGATTCTTGGAGTAAGCCATGATAATATGATTCAATACAAATATACAATAATAATTATAAGGCATTGATAAATAAGAAAATAATAATTGCCTAAGTAAGTAATGTCTATATAATATATTTGTAAATGTGCTAACCTACCATTAATAACATATATGTTAAAGAGTTTAAGATCTTTGCGAACCGATTTAAGTTATTGTAATTTATTTGAATGCGAAGCTGGATATTTAAAAAAAACTCACATTGTAGAATATATACTAGTAGTTAATAAGCAATGCCATTTTTAAATGCATTAAGAAAATAATGTATTTGCATAGTAATAAAATAATTGTGAAAAAAAAAACGCATAAATATTGGCAGAGAAACACTAATAGGAAATGCATACTTTACAATAATAACTACTCAGTTATCTACAATAAACTTATCTTAAAAATATATCAATATAAGTAAATAACCTTTTTATATAGAGTAAATTAACAATTTATTATTGATTTTGTGTTATTAAAAGCTCACGGTTTCAAAAATATGAATACATTTTATAAATATTTAAATACCTACAAGATACGAGCAAGAAAAACAACCTAGCTAGGGAGTCAGTCAGTTTTTACTTATGGAGTACGAATCTTCATAATAGTATATAGAGACGTTGTATACAATATGTGATAATGCAAACGTATAACTTGTACAAGTAAAGTGTATGGCTGCGTGCTTCATCCTCCCTCTCTACGTTTTAGAGAATATTTACGTGACATTTTCACGTTCACACTGGGCGGGAGCTTTTTACGATTTTCTCGCGAAGAGGACGTCGCGTTGACTATCTACCTAGTCATCCTTATTAAACAAACTTGTTTGTCTTTTAGGCAAGTTTTTCGCGAAAAATAAAAATATTTTCATATAACATAAGCGCTAAATAAACTGTACGCATATTATACACTTTGATTTGCACCTAAATTCACAATATTTTTACAAAAGTCCTGGATGCATAGATATCATATTGTTTAGTTCTAAATTCATGACAAATGACATAACTTTGCGTTTTTTATTAAATATTTGTGGACAAATATCATTCCATCCGTCGTGTCTGATTAAATGAGTTTTTTTGCGACAAAATATTTGAGTTCTAAATAAATAAGCCAGGGGCGTTATTTTATAAAAAAATATTTTAAAGTTTTCTGTAGTACAGTTGTAGCCTCGAATATTACATATGCAAGACACCGTGACGCCTCGCAAACAGTAGAAAGGGAGAGGTAACAGGGAGAAACAGAGCTAGAAAATAGATGAGAGGGGTAGAACTTTATGTGACTCTACTTATAATGTACCTTCAATAAATAATAATGAAAAACATGACGAGAAAATAATCCTAGAAGGTTATTTTTGATCATTTTCAAATTCAATTATTGTTACATGAAAATATTTTTATAGTGCACACAAAATTCCGATATTTTTTTGCAATGACGCATTACATACTTTTGAACAATAAAATATTTTATTTTCACATGTGGTGGTAACTAGAATAATAAACGATGCGATATTTTGCGTTTATGTTTGATAATAAAATAAAAACTTGTCGTTGAGTTGTATCTACATTAATAAATAAATATTATGTAAAGCTAAAAAATTTATATATGAATAGTCGATGTGTATTCACTTTTGTAAGAGTAACACTCAAGAGTAATGGCAATGCATCATAACGTCTTAGAAAACTGGCGGTGAGTCAGATACTTGGATCAATAAAAAGTTTTACTAGCTTGTCGACCAACGAGGGTACGACCTTTTGCATTTCCTTCCTTCGTTCTTTTCTTCCGATTCCTCACATGCTGCGGTCTGTTTTAGCAATAAAATCCATAATTTTGCTATTTGTAATTGAAATATTATAATAAATCATTATATTTTTATTCTATTAATACAAAAAATGATAATATGACGAACTATAATGTAATAAATCATTCCATCAAGACGATCTCAATTCTTTCCATTATTATTTTTATCAGGAATTGAGATCCCAGATTGGATGTAAAGTATGAAAGCCCTCTTTATATATTTTTACTTGCACTAAAGTATGATGTGAAAAAATATGATTTGAAAAAATGACATGATAAAATTCAATGAAAATTCAGTTTTAAATTTCTAAGGAAATTAAATTATTTCATCTCACCATACTAATTATAAGAAAAAGTGTTGAAATGTTATTTTGTATCAGTGTTTGTACTTTTCCGCAACTTTCTCATTGAGCTCTCGTACAGCGACTTGTAAAATTAAAACTTTTAATAGGATTTATATTATCATGGTGTATGTGGCTAAAGAAGCTTTTCTCTGAAATTATGAAACAGACTGTTTATCAAAAAAAAAAAAACGAAGCATAGACGCAAAAGAAAATGCTTTAATATGACTTATGAAATTATAATGGATACTAAAATTTTCGTTCTTAATTACATTTGCGCAAATAATACAACGTTAAATAAAATAACTTTTAATATTTGTGCCAGCCTTTGTACTTTGATTACATCTTGGATTTTACCAATGTTGTAATTTTTTTTATCCTATGTTACTATGATTAATAAAAACGTGTCATAATTTTTGTGAAAAAATATTTGTACCTCAAAAATATGTGGCATCGATTGCCTATTTCTTAAAGTACTCCTCGTATAAATAATTCGATATACATAAACGTACACAAATTATTTGTATTTTATAGATTTTGAGTTCAGTCGTGTGAAGTGAAGTTTTTGTTTGTAATATTTCTACTACCGTTGCTGGATTATTTGTATATTACAAAATGCAACACATAAAATCTAAAAAATAACATAAATATTTTTTATTATTCTTTAAATAATCACGTGTTATTTATATATATATTTTTTTGAACAATTGATAAATTGTATTTAATTTTCATAAAATCCTTGAATCAATCGTTATTCGTACGCACTATGTGTGAATATATGTGCGCACTATACGTGAATACTAGCTAACGTTTGATAACTTCAGGGATATCAAATGGATTTATACCTGAAATCCCAGGTAAACACATCCCGAGTACACAATCCGTATAAAAAATATGTAATAATAAAAGTGGATGCAGACTGCAGAGTGTCACATATCACTTCCTCCTGAGTTCGCAATAACTCTGCCGGGAGATATTGGAGAATTGTGCTCAGGAAAATAAAAAAAAACGTCAATAATTTGGAATAGCTGCGAGGCGGTCTGCGAACGTGCAATGAAAGAGCAGCTGCAAGCATTAGGTGTGTGCTGTATGCTTGTTGTTTTAAATTATATTGTGCAGTGTATTATTTTTTTGTTTTTAGTTCTCATCCATTATACAATTATTATTATTATTATCACAATCAATAGTATATTTGTGAATATTTCTCGAGATACATTAGTAATTATTAACTTTTGTATTTTAATATTTACTAACAAAACAATTATTGGTTATGTCTGCAAAATGACGTTGAGGTTAGATTAGTTTACACTTGGCTATTGCCTAGTATTGTCTGTTAATAACCTTAATGTACTCGTAATTATAAATGTGAAGTAAAACTTAATAGTTTTAATTTGTAAATTTTTCAATTAAAATTATATCTGGTAAACGACATCCAGTAAAATATTTAATTAAGTCAAATGTCTATTACGTTCAAAGATTATGTCTCTTTTTTATTATAAAATAGTGACCCTTACTAGCAACAGGGAGCACTCGTGAGCCCTTTTATACAGCCTTCTATAAACTTGATTTAGTAAAAAAAGTTAATACGTATGTGTCATTCGGTTTATCTGCCATATATAAACCAATAGTTCTGTACTCAAGAGTACCAGATTAATTATCCGATTATAAAAGAAATGTGTATTACAAACAAATTTGTCGTATCTTCAAGTCCTCCAACAATCGCACTGGAGATCGTCGAGAAACATATAACGGGTCCGCCAAATAACTTTTTTTTTTGAAAATTGGGCGCAAAACATCGAGTGTAGCTTCGGCTGTGTGGCATGTAGCGCCGTCTTGTTGAAACCAAATGTTGCCAATATCCACCTCTTTAATTTTTGTGAACAAAAATGGCCCGATAACGATCGCCATTGACTGTAACGGCCACTCCTTGCTCATTTTCAAAGAAAAATGGCCTGATTTTCAAAGTAATGTCGCAATATTTCTCAGCGTTGTTCAAGCGTTTACACAACCATATTCGTTCAGCGGAAGGATAAAAAAAATTATCTGTCAAATCAGACATGAGCTAAGTGTTACCATTCACGAAATAAGCACTAGTTGAAAAAAAAACGTTAGATGGCGGACAATAGCATGATTTTCAAAGTAATGTCGCAATATTTCCCAGCGTTGTTCAAGCGTATACACAACCATATTCGTTTAGCGGAAAGATAAAACTAATTATCTGTCAAATCAGACATGAGCTAAGTGTTACCATTCACGAAATAAACACTAGTTGAAAAAAAAACGTTAGATGGCGGACCCGTTATATTCCCAAAGGAATCTAATATGTATTAGCACAAGTCAAAGATAATATCATCCGACAAAACTGTGACTTGAAACAGTAAGCTCCAGATATGGAACAGATAATGAAAGGAATTAAAGATTTTTGCTGTGCTTTTAAAGCTTTCGACAAACAATAGGCGAGGATTGTCAGTCGGAAGGATCCTGTGTTGGTTGACCTGCATTTCACGGTCTGCAGCGTTATAGAAAGTCCCGGCTCCCGGTCACTGCGGCCAGCTGGCGACCGAGGCCAGGTGCTGGGCCTGCCGCCTGCCGCCTGCCGCGCCCGGGACCTCATTATGCTGCAGGAGAACCGTCTGTGGCCGTGTTAATCATATCGATCACAGGTATCTTAGAAATGCTTTCCGAATCGAATGTTAATGTTGAACAATGAAACACATATGTATATTGTTAACATATATGGTTACCAACTACGTTAAAACCCTTTCGCATCGGTTGTTGGCATATGCCGTCAAAGATTCCCCGACCGTTGTCATCGGTTGACGTGATATATCGTTTTGCTAATTTCAGTACTCATTGTGACATCTACGGTAGGAACTTGGAACTGCAGTCATTCCCTTTATCAACCTACATGTATTCTTTACAGGAATCTGTAAAGCATGTAAATAAATATCGTTAGGTTTCGTCACAGGAGCGATTTTTCTGTAAACCACATGTGTCAATGCCACCACATGTATGGAGTCACTTAACGAATGTTTGTTAAATATAATAGTTTTTTATGCACCATCTGATATATTAATATTAAAAAGAAACAGGTAAAAATAAAAAAAACGGTAATGCTCGTTTACAGTTGTCTCGAACGTTTTTTCAATTTTTGTAAATGTTAACAATTATTTAGCACCTAAGCTTTTAAATCCAAGCATAAAATTTTAAATTAATAAATCCAAGTAAGTTTATTAAAATTTATTATGTAATGTTTTTCTTATAATTGTGCAAATTTTCAGATTTTAAGTGAAAATGTGTACAATATATGTGTTTTTCGGCGTCTTCACGTAAAATAAACATTCGCATACTTAAAAAATAAAAAATAATTGGTAATCATTTAATCTACGAAAGTTTGTTGTTAGATGTTTATGTGCTAGAAATCGTTAAAGTACATTAAAATTAAATTGCCACTATGTGGAACATATTATTAAATAAATTAAAGTTTTTTTTTACCATGATACAACTTTCAATTGATGGATACGTAGGGCTCCTTTTTTATATTATTCTGTATTAATATTGAAGACACATGAAAATAAATATATTTTTGTGTTTTACCTTATATAATCAAGAGTAAAATAACAAATGAGCTTTTTCGTGGAGTAATATAGGCTCGAATTCATGTATGAAAAATTGTCGCAACGGTAAGTCGACGAAGTGCCGAAAGTTGAGTAATAATGGAAATACAAAAATAAGTTTAATACATTTTTAAATCGTGTAATGAAACCATATTCGAAGTTCAAAAGATCGATCGATTTCGGCTTCAGAAGGAAGTGGGCAATCTCCGGCAATCAGACAATCAGAGCCGCGGTTGCCGGGTCGGCCCCCATTAAAAACATTGCAACGCCGCATTCGGCAAACTCTGATGACTCATTTTGCGCGCAGAGTTCTCAATTAAACGGTGCGCAGTGGAGATGCCGAGCCGCCCTCAGCAGTGGCGCGCCCACCAGAGGGCGGCAACACTGCCTTAACGTGACGTCACACTGCAAGTGCGTGTTATCGCATCAATACGTATCAGTTAGGGTTTGTTGCGACTGTGGAGACCTGCAGACCGCCTCACACTTAAGATCCTGCTCCTCGTGCCCAACAAGCTGCACATTTCAGGACCTAATGCTGGGAAACACACGAGCTATCAATGTTGCCAGATGCTGGGAAAAAAAATTTGACGTCGCTGACACGAAGAAGAAGAAGAGGGTTTGTTATACCGGTATTACTGAAACCGAAATCGCGGTATTAAGTCCATTTTTATGATATCTAAATACCGGTATTATTACATATTGAAAGCACTACTCATATTTCACGATTAAATGGTATGGGGATACGAAAGTAAGAAATATGTTTTTAATTTTATTTATGACATTGTATTCGTTAGTATTTGCAGCAAGTATTCGAGGACATGAACTGTAGCGCTTATGCTGAGCTGAAAAGGGTTGCGGAGGACCGAGAGGAATGGAGATCGAGATGCAAGATTCTGTTGCTGCAAACCAATCCACCGGATTGATACTACGAAGAAGATTCGTTAGACCTTCGTTTACAAACAATGATTGTTAATTGCTTGTATAGGGAATACTGACGAAGTGAAGAATTAACAGTTGTCTCGTGTCAAAATAAAGTAAAAATCACGATCAAACACAATAATAAAAGCTTATGTTTATGCACAAAGTATTTTTTTTTATTAGTACATAATGATGAGCTGTATAAAACGACATTCAATGGAAGACCGTGTGTATTTATCTCCAATTATTAGAGTTCCGTCTCTGGTCCTCCAAACCTCCCCCCTCCCTCTCACCGCGCACCCCAACCCCCACCCTCACCATCTATCGATCGTCACTTCCACTACGCACCACGCACCGAGGAACAGCGCACCGACAAATGCACGCACTCTTTTCCTACCTACCGGCAGTGCTGCCAACCACCACCATCACCAACTACAAGTCTAAAACATACCTAACTTAACTTAACCTAACCTAACCTACCATAATAAATACTGCCTATCGTTCTATTCCTTAACGTGCTCGGCAGATACAGTATGTAGTAAATTTTAAGTGAAGCTGATAAACCTGCTGGTAGAAATGTGTATTAAATTAGTTTTGATAGAGAGACTCAGTCCCTTACAAGAAATACTTTGTTGTTTAGAATGATACTTATATACGAGTATAATATATCGTTTCCACAAATTACCGTAACAAATTTATTTCAGTAAAAACGGCTTCCGCCTCGAATGGTCTTAGCACAACATAGTTCCCTCGTAGGAAGCTTTCTGTTCAAAGTAATAAAATTCTACGTAATATAAGAGTTTTTGACGGTCTTCTAAGATAATGAGAGCCTGTTTACTTGAAGAAAAGGTCTTCTGATACAGATACTACATTAAAATATCTACTAAAGATATTTCATGTTTAGCATATTGGTAGAAATGTGAATTAAATTAATTTTTATTGAGAGACTCAGTACCTTACAATAAATACTTTGTTGGTTAGAATGATACGTTAATTGTAAATATTATATGTAAGTGAAGTGGAATAAATTGTGTATATTGAACGTATGAAATAATTTTGAATATCTACGGTGGGCAGCACTGGTTCCTTCCTTCACCAAGTAAGCGATCGCTACGACAGCCTCTCATCCGTTCTGCGTTGGGCAAGGCAAGGGAACTCTATGATGTTTTTTACGGGCGATTTTGTCTTTGAAACTGAGCTTTTGAATGGACAAGATTTGATTGTGCGATGGAGATTTTCTAATGTGAATTTACGAGATGAGCTAATCAAGTATGATACAGTAGTGTGACAAAGAATTTAAAGATCAAAGAAAAATGTGTAATACATATCTTAATTCATGTACGAGTATCACAGATGTTAAAAAAATGTTTAAGAGCTGTGGTATGTATATTTAAAAAACTCTATAGGAGTGTAAATGATATTTTTATATATCCAATTAAAATAATGATTAATTGAAATAACAATAAAAGATTTAGTATAAACTTAAATAAATACACCTATGATATAATAAAGATGACATATTTTTAATTTTTAGTTTTGAAACGTTATAAATAGCACAATTATTGCTCAATTCTATTGTCTGGTTCATTTTGAAGACCGTATTTTAGAGGTAGTATGTTACAATGATAAAATAATAAATATTCATTATTCTTCAGTTTCAATGAAAGCATCTCAATAGAAAAAGGTGGCTAGACAGGCCATATGTTCCTTCCGAAAAAAAGGTTTCCTACATAATCTTACGCTGAAAAAAAAAAGCTCAGCGCCCCGCAGAGAAAGAGGATAAAATGTGTTGCATAAAATATTATCCTTATAAACTGTTTGGGAACACAATCACTATTACTGCGATAGTTTAAAGATGAAAACAAGTTTTTTGGTATTTGAAAGAGCGATGTATTCGCTTGTAGACTTATAAGAGTTTATATTGAAAGTAAAACTGATAGGAGAAACGAAATATAAATAAGTTTTTTCAAAATAATTAATATTTAAGCTATTGGTGTATAGAGTAATTGATTATACAAATAAATCGATTTATAATTTTAAATACTTAATTATTATTATAATAAATGATATAAAATAATTAAAACATCAAGACATGATATAATAAAAAATATAATTGATCATTATTAGAAAATAAAATGAAGACAATCAATTAAGTATTGCAATAAATAAAAGCAAAGTTTCAACAATAAATTAAAAATAAACATCATCTGCTCTTTAATTTTGTCAGACGTATCCTTAAATCGGATATGAATCTACACCAGGCATTAAAGTATGTTTTTTGCTTCACCACGCCATAAGGGCAAAAGTACCCGGGGCTTATACCTGCGAGAGACCCTTATGACCTTTTTTTCAACCCACGAAGGGTCGATGAACTCAGAAATAAAGGTCTGAAATGCGAAATGAGGACCTTGCAACTAGTGCACATTGGATCTTTTGTATTCGGGGATGACGCTAGAGGGAGCCAACGGGACTTATCACAAAGGGAACGGTATATTTCTAATGCTGTTATTTCAACTTTCGTTTTTCTGCAGACGTCAGGACAGATGTGTGACCGATATTGTAATGACCCGACTTTGCATACATTGAAGGAACGTACTCGGGCCGTAAATCTACGCATTTCGTTCCTGGCCTGGGAGAGTACACTCGGACAGCTGATGATCATTCAAGCACGAGAAAAAAAACTTAAATTTATGTTCCATCTACCTGGACATGCAGACATTAAAAGAGACAGATTCTATGAAGGACAATTAATGATTTGTATAAAATTGATGGTTATAAACACTATCATGGGATACAATATAATGCATTATTCGCAATTTATAATACCCGATAATATCATAATATATAAAAAATATTTGTAAATATAATACAAGCACTCGAAACGTATAAATCCTTAAATTAAAATGGACACGAATTATCTGTTTTTATTATACATTTGCCGAATAACTGATTTCATACAAATGTTTTTTTTTTTAAATATTACGCAGGTTCAATTTGTAAAAACTAATTAATCCTGAAAAACTTATTAATTTATCTTGCGACCAGTGTTTATTTTATGTTAAAATAAATGTTTTGTCAATAATAAAAATAACTTCCTTTTACAGCTAACGAGAACATTATTAATATAATAATTGTGTTAAAACCCTGACATTATACTGTGTAAATCTGTAAATATATTTAAAATGTTTTATAGTGCATATATTCAAATTGTATGATAGTAGTGTAAATTAAAGGACATTTTAAATATTATATATATAAATATTAAATTTAGCAAAGAAACACTTCGCGCGTAATGTTCGCATGTCAGAAAAATCCATAGTAGGATCTGAAAGGCGGCGTTAGTTCAGGGAGGTGGTAGTGGAGACTTGGCAACCTCGCACACGCACTCGCACTGCAACAGAAAGCCAGGGATGCAGCTGCAAGAATCAATCCACGGTCTGCATTGAATCCAACACCGTGAACTGCGCTAGAGAAGTTTTCAAACCATGCGATTTTATATTGCTAACGTTTTCCGTTACGTTTTTACGTAACGAGCACTTTTTACTTTATCTTAATAAATGAATATTTTTTGGTATTTTTAAAAATAATTTATTTCAAACAATTTTAATATTATTTTTGTTTTTTTTTTTTAATTCCCTTACTCAAGCTTCATAGAATTTAACTGTGGTAGTATAATAACAATAAGATTATAGGTGTTTGCATAAAAAATGTGTTTATTTGAACATTGAAATATATTTTTTAGAATAGCTAAAAAAAATGACTTACTACATGTAACAAATCACGACTTAGGAATATTCCATCTGAATAAGAAACTGTCGCAAATAAATTTTTATTAATTAAACTATAATATATATTTATTTAACGCTATAATATAATATGTGCTTTTGTTATAAAAGACAATATTTTTAATGTATTTAGTGATTCATTCGTGAAAATATAAAAATGAATTGTGTCTATATAATTAAAATTATCATGAAATAATAACATTCAACGAGATAATTCATATTAAGTAACATGACTTTCGATCTGATCTTTAAAAGTATTTTATTATTTATATGTATCGTATTTTGGAATAACAACTGCGTATTTGACTAGTTCCATGATTATTCGGTATTCCACAGTGCAGCAGATTTAATTACAACGGATTAATGATGTTATGTCGCTACCTGTCAATAGCCACATTCACTGCAGGTTGATCAAAGAGAAGCCTTCTTGCCCCAGTGGGTCACACCCTGAGCCTTTGACCATGCCTGTTGGGGGCGCAGTGGGTGGTGAAGGGAGGTTGGGTGGACATTCAGTATGCGTGTTGGCCCCCTTCTAGGGGACGCGCAGTGCAGCCCCACCGGATGATGTACACATCAGGAACGAAAAGTGTAGCGCAAAACATAAAATTTTAGTGCATTACATGGAAGTTTCTAGAATTGAAGGCATCAATAATAAAGTTCCTCGGTTGTCTTCTGAGCACCGAAGTTAAGCTAAATTAGACGCGAACAAAAAAGTGGACGGATTGCTTACCGCTATACTTATTAGTTACCCTGCTTCTTACAACAAAATAATTCAAAACTCAGGAGTAGAATTAAAAAGAAAATTTCGTTAGAAATGATGAATTAGAAAACACCTTAATGTGTCTCGGATATTATAACTATCGTTTCTTCAAACGTCCCTGTGCTCTTGTCTTAAAAGCCGTCGGGAACTTTATATTTTTTGGATGAAACGATGAATGCAGAATGTCTAAGGACAATGCATGGAATATACCTTTTCAGAATGGTAGCAAAACAACTTTAACAAAAGGGGTGTTGAGATTTGTTTTACCTCCTCTTTATAAGTGCCACTGTGTTCAGACAACAGTTTTCAAGTGTCCTCAGGGCGAAAAGGTTGCTTAGACCTGCTAAAATGCGCTCCTCACGCACCCCCGCACACACATAACCTCACATGCACCACCCCACCGTCGCACGCATTCGACACGCATATAACTTTGATGTAAGCTATCTACAGTATTGAAAGTCGCACACAAGTAAGGATTTGCGAAAGCACCCCCTAGCTAAATATACATTTATATAATATACATATGACGCACACGCACTTGCGTTGATATGTCACACATACGCGCTGATGCATTTTCTCCATCTCCTCGGCAGTGAGGCTCTTGAGCACGTAGCGGTTCGCGATAGCTCGGCTTGGTAATGATTTTGTATTGCGGTGATATATGCGAATGCACGATCTAGTAATAGAACGCCGAGGAAACTTCTGGAATACAGAAGCTTCCTAAGCGATAAAAATATCTTGATTATTATTACTATATGTTATATGCCTGATTATTGGCAGTTCCAATAGGCCAAGTTATCTGAATATTAATTACTTAATATATAATCTATTGCGTTCGAGTTGATTAACAAATTAAACCATTAGGGAGCAGTGGTTAAAAGATTTCGTTTACAGCTTTATTGATTAGTATAATATCATCAATGGATGCAGAAAAAAAATGTTCAATTAAAGAGAAGATAATACAAAAGGAGTAACGAATGTTATTGAATGTTTACAAAAAGCTCAAACTAAACTTTAATAATAAAAGTGCGTAGAAACGAGTTTTTTTTTCATTTATCATGAGTGATAGACAATCCAGCTCTTCTTCTCGTTTTTTCAGGAGAGGAGCTTTTAAATATTGCAACCTTTTTATCATTCGTTTGAAGATTCGTTAATCTGTATGATAACTCTAAGGTATTATGTATGTTTTATACTATGGTATTATAAAGTATAAATGTGGAATTAGTACTCATATGTATAAAGAAAAATAAATGTTATATATTATAGAATGATGCAATTTTATATATTCGTACTATTAATTGTTATTGAAACGCGTTCGGTATAATCGTTTCTTTTGTAAAATTATAATACTAAGGAGATAAATAGGTTATTTTTTTCATTTGTGAATGAAATAAGAGAGAAATCTTATTCAAAATGATTTATGATAATTCAAAACAAAATATATGTAATGTTTGTTAGGCTACAATTAGTTATTAGTATTTATTTTATAATTAAGTTTATATGAAATTTAATAATATACTACACATCTACATATGTTATGTTTGTTAAAATATTTAAATTAAATAATCCTCGTTACGTTTGGAGAAAATTTGTGAAATATAAAAAAATCTTAGAAACTATTTTTTAGCTGTAGAATGAGCTTTTTATCGATTTATAAAAAATAAAAATGTTAGAGGTTATTTCAGTGTTTGATCACGACTTCGTTGAATATTTATATAGTTTAATGAAATAATAACTGAGGTTTTCGTGAACTGCATTTGAAAACTGGAATAATCAAGTAGGTACATTGATCTAGCAGCAATGGCGGGAACGTTTGAATGCAGTGATGCACACTTGGCCTAGTTAACTGATGCAACCTGCGCGGTGCAGGGATTGTAGGCTAACTAACGAGCACTCAGCTTGCATCGTAACGTAAAAAGCTCTTCGTTAACGTTGTTCGTTTCTTTCATTAAAGAAAAGCTTAAAAAACTTAAATTATGACTGACAAACAGGAGATACCTTAAAAAATGCTGGAAATGAAATATACATATGATATAATATATTTTACAAATTCAATATATCATAATCAAATATATATCAAGAAATTATGAAGTTTCGATATTTATAATGTTATTATAGTAATATTAAGTTCAATAAGAGGAGCTTTACAGATCGCAGATTTGACAGTCAGAACGAAAGAGGTTAATCGGTTTTGAACACTGAACAGTAAAGGAAATATTGAACAGAAAACTGCTTTTGTAACTGTTCAAAGCTTGTTTTAGTCGATATAACACGATTAAATGTATGAATCTGAAAACTGCTGTAATGCTTCACGTCAGTGATGTTATTTTATAACATCTTCTCAAACAAATCATTAAGTTGGCAAAAAAGGATGTCATATAATTTTTTTTAATAGTGTTTCTGAATTCTTTAAAAGTAATATAAGTAGTTTCGTTAACTTATGTATAAGTGTAAATTACTTAAATTTTAGCGATTGACGTAAACGTACTTAGTGATTGACACTTAACATGGATTACAATGTATTTTAATGTTGAAGGAAAAAAATACACTAATGCATGTAATATAATCATTATATTATAATCACGTGGTTACAGTTTTTTGTATTTTGTACACAAGATATACCTACTAGCTAAGGCGAATGTAAATGTATAATTCTCTGGAATATTCTATGCGGCGTAGAAGTGCGTCGCCATTAAAGTGGGGTTAGGGGTTGCAGTTCCCCTCCCCACGCCCTCCCACACTCAATCGGCCAAAGCTTTAACGCACCGTATTGATTTTTTATTAGTGCATACGCGTGAAGTTGTACCAACCTTAAAAACGCACTAACGGAAGTGTACAAGTTGTGCATATATCAATAAAGATGATTAATAACACATCGTTTTGTACCTATTCTCATTAGATTACAATAAATCGTTAAATAACAAAAATATATAATTTAATAATATTTGTACAAAAATATAATGTATTAATATAAGGCTGCATAATTATTTTTTTATTAGTGTGCCTTAGGAATGTGAGTTAAATAATTAAATTAAAATGAAATTAAATGCATATGTAAAATGTTAGACGCATTCAACATTAGTACATAAATAATCTATGGATAATAAAATCTTATATAAACTTAAAATATAATTTCCTTGATCAATTAATCATTGTAAAATACACCTTTGACGTGAGATTACAACCTAAGTCATTGTTTACATGTCCTGTCAATTGCACTCGATATCATTTTTAATGTTTTTTTTTATTATAAAATAAATGAGAAATAAAATAATATTTTTTAAAATTGTAGATTTAAATTGATATTATTAAAAATGTGTACATATCTGCATTCGATTATTAAATAAAAATATCAAATACATATTGTAATTTTGTTACGTAAAATACATTTGTGAAGTGCTTCTTCATCAACAAAACTGTATTTTTTTACTTTTAAAAAGCCTATTTCAGTTTAGTTGCGGACGAGAAATAACTACTAGCCAGCTGTCGTTGATAACAAAAGGATATTTCAACATCCTTATTGAGAATGTTTCCAGATAAAAAAATCAAATTATGGACATATATGCAAGGTGTCTTCTATATGGAAATTATTTGTAAACGTCTCACACAAATTATTGAACACAATGGAAGGTATTTCATGAAAATCCTCAATTAATGAAATGCATTTCATAATTTAAAAAAAAAAATTGTATTACGTGAAAAGTTTCATATATTTTAAGCCCATCACAAAGTCAAACGGTCTTCTCGTAGTTGAAAGTATTTGATATTGAATTAAAATTTTAGATTGTTTTAAGAATAAGAATGAATTATTAACAGTAAAATAAAAAACATATATTTTTTAAGTAAATAAAATATGATGTTCATGTGTAAAAGACAAAAGTTAAAACTCAAAGATTTGAAATTAAATTACCGTCTCACAACGAAACACATAATTTATTTTATTTTATTTGTTGTTAAAGCATATCAGTATCGTTTTCTTTATAAGTGTATTATAACAGATAATCTAAATAAGTTATTTTATTTAATTTGTAATGATTAATAGGATGTTAAATGTTATTAATTTAAGCACTATTTATATATAACTGCAACGAATATATAATAATCTGATGAGTAATACGTATCGCCGATTAAATCATGAAATGTGTAATGATTACTATCTTATCTCGTAGTGTGAACATGTATTATAGTGAATTTGTATCCGTCATGCTTACTATTCAAAAGAGCCTGAAATACATTAGGTGAATGGTGTACGATAAGAGACGGCAGATGCTCTCGCTTTGGTCACTTTATACCAGTTTTATAATACGGGAACATTTACTCCTGATATAACGTGCTGAATATTTCGTTTAATATCTTATATAGAATAGTGAAAAGCTATCAACATCAATAATTGTTACCATTGTTTCATATGTAGACAAAAAATATACTGACGAAAGATGGAATTCTATCCATAAAATATTTAATTAAATTTTAATATTTAAAAATATTTTTTTAAGATTAATGAGTATCCAGATGCATAGGCAAAGCTTATTAAAATTAATTGCCTGAAATAAAAATTGTATTACAAAATGTACGTGGCCAGGGTGAGTGCGTGGAATATTCATGTATTATACTTGATCAATATAGCATTCGTCGTGCCCAGTAAATTATTAGACGATTCGTTTCGCATTATTTTTCGTTGTATTATTTTGGTTTTTATTATTTTGTTTAGTTAAAAAATGCATTTTTTAATTCGACGTAACAAATATTATATATATTGTCGTTACGATACTTTAATACAATGTGATGAAAGGGTTACTTTACAGATGCAAACAATAACGATGAAATTATTAAAGTTTAAATAAGATTAATCACACATTGTTAAAATGTTAATTTTACGGTTTACGTTATAAATTACTAAGCGATGAGTGCACAAAATAATGTTTTACGAGTATACATATAAATAAATTTGTCTAAAATTATTGTTAAAGAAGTATAACATAATTATTTTACTTTTAAAAAAATATTCGATATAAAAAAATGTATTATAAATATGAAATCTTACAATTAAATCTTTGTATACAAATGAAACTGAGAGACAATTAAAAAACATGCAAATCTATAGTAAATACTATCTTATTTGACAATTCTTTTATCAATTAATCAGATAAAAGAAACGGTGAAAGTGAGATTTCAAACCGTAAACACCGATTTTGACCACTGAACCAATTTCTTTACTTCATCGAGAAACATATGTAACGTTATTTATTATTATGAAACCGAAAGAATTTACTCGTATATTGTTTAAGATCCTTCAATTTTAGTTGTTTTTAAATAAAATGGGGATAACAAGGATGCGTTGAAATAAATAGTGATATTTCAAACGTTTTTATTGAATTTGCGAAGCTTTAGTCTGTATTTTATACAGCGAAAAAAGGCAATATTTCAGAATATAATGTGGATTTTAGATTCGCGGTGTAATAATTTTGAATGGAGTGGAATGAAGGCCGGTGGGTGGGTTGTTATGTTACATGAAGTTGTTGGAATCGTGTTGTGCGTTAACGCTGTGTTAGTGATGCGGTTTAGCAGCGCTATGGCCGCATTCACAACGGGTGCATTTAATGTGTAATTTTTATTACTTTGAGCGGCAGTTGTTGCGGGGCGCGCAGCTGTCGGGCGTGCGCGTGCGCGGCGCGGCCCGGGGTCGGCGCGCGGGGAAACTTTAATCAAATTGATAGTTGTTCAGCTGTGTGCTTTGTTCCGTTGTGCAAAGGTAACTCGATAAATGACAAACATAGATGATCGACACACGGCTAGGAAAATAAGAAATTTAATAGCGCTTTGTTTTCGGCGTTTATGCCCGGTTTGAATGTCTACGCGTAACCCTACGAACCTGATTATTTTCCTGCGCCGCGCGTTAACCGTATATTTTTTTAAATAATATCTGAAGCGTACACCATTTTTTTCATGTCTGCAGCATACATAATTCCATATCACCTTCCTTTCTGAAGCATACGACGGTCATAAACTGCCGCTGAAAAGTTCTGTCAACTGCCATAATTCTCACGTCATTCAAGAGCCGAAAACTAAGGCTCAACTGACTACATTTTATGTATAGCCATAGGGGCTTGAATAAAGACATTTTGATTATATGTTCTGATATTATGTTGTGTTCCAAAGTATCTTTACCCACAGAAGTCTACCTGGGAACATGTATGGTTCTCGCGGCTTTCAGAGCGAGTGCTGGAGAACTTAAAGATAAAGCAGCTGCAATATTCGTGGCATAATTGAGTGTTTGCTAATTATAAGTTTTTAAATATATTTAAGACTAGTCTGATGCTTTGAAGGCAAAGAGCTTATCGTATATATGTTTTGGATGAAATTATTGTACAATGTTATGTTAAAAGTATTGGAAAGATGCATATTATTTAATTGAAGATTAAAAAGCAAAAAAAGGAAATAAAATACCGTGTCTTAAAAGTTTAAAACACAAAGTTTCGCACTTTTAAGACTGAAAACACAAAATAATATAAATAGCTGTCTTCTCTCAAGTTAAATACTAGTAAAAAGAGAGTGTTGTAATAAATAAACGAATTAAATAAAGACAGAAGACCGAGTTTTATTTTGAAAGGAACTGGTTTGATCTTAAAAATCAAAAGAACATTATAAGTCGTCTTGTCGTTAACATGAGACCCAAACGAGTTATGCAATAATGAGGGTCAACACGCATACAATGCATCCATCGTGAGAAAACTAATGAAAAGCGCATGCAGCGGAAATTTAATAATATTTATTTATGCAACGAATCAAATGCATTATATTGGTGACCTAGCGCTTATAAGGGACCGGTACAACATCTCCAAAAAATTAAGGAGAGACGAAATATGCTTCTTAAAAATTACCATATAAATAAAACATCAAGTACTATATGTGCGAGAATGAATTAGTTTAGTAGAAAAATATTACAGTAGGTATGTACTAGAAAGATTTAGAAACATTTGAATTTAGGATATTATTTATGTCACTGCATTCAAGACATTAACTATATTTAGGGTCCGCCATCTAACGTTTTTTTTTTTCAACTAGTGCTTATTTCGTGAATGGTAACACTTAGCTCATGTCTGATTTGACAGATAATTAGTTTTATCCTTCCGCTGCACGAATATGGTTGTGTATACGCTTGAACAACGCTGAGAAATATTGCGACATTACTTTGAAAATCATGGTAATGTTGCAGAATGTGTGCGAAAATTGCGTACGGATTTTGGAAGAAGAGAATCACCGTCAGCTCCGTATGTTCGTTATCTTATGAAAAAAAAAGAAAGAAACTGGCATCCTCATCGATAAACCAAAGCGTAAAAATCCAAAAACAGTGCGTACACCCGAGAATATTGCTGCTGTGGCAGAAAGTGTGCGTGAAGCGCCATCAATGGCGCTTCCATGCGGCGCGGCCATGTTGAACGAATTTATGTTCATAAAAATTGAAGAAGAGGATACTGGCAACATTGTTTCAACAAGACGGCGCTACGTGCCACACAACCGAAGCTACACTCGATGTTTTGCGCCCTGTTTTAAGAAAAAAGTTATTTGGCGGACCCTTATTTATAGTATAATGATTACTGCAGCTCGTAATAGTTTTTAATAACCAGTTTATAAAATACTAAAGGAAATAATTGGTGTAGTTGTTGAGTGAACATGGTATAATATTTCTCGTACGTTTTGAGGTTAAAGTACGTGGTTTCAAATATTGATGTAAGAGTTGAGGTTATATTTAGTTAAGGATATTCCGTACCATATGTGGCCATAACTCATAACGAGCCTACATCCACTAACCGGGCAGGATATTACTTGATAGGTAGATCCTTTGAGAGCAGAGGAAGCCAAACGAACAAAAAAATCTTCGTCGTATTTATGCATCCACGAGGAAGAAAAATTAAATATTAATAATATTATATTTATTAATAAATATTATATGCACAAATTTAAAAACAAATATTAAAAATTCGTGTATATAATGCAAACAAATATGGAATGCCTTCAAGCTTAAAGTAGCCTTAAAGTTTATCAAAAGTGCAGGTAAACATTAAAAAGTGTAATCGGTACATTTAAAAATATTAATTGGTATTAATTTATCTCTTTACTTTTTTTATACTCACTTATAATATGTTTTTCAACTACCAAACTTTTCACATTTGATTTGTCAGTCAAACAGATCAACTGTCATTGCTGGTAATAAAGGTTTGAGGCTTTTTGAATTTATTATTTTCATTCGAAAAATTTCAATATTGTTTCCTTCGTCACTAGATCGCATGAAGTTCATTTCAACGGAGTATTTTTTCTGTTGATGAAATTTAAAATTATTAACTTAACCCTCGCCTTACTATGTTAAAAACTTCCGCGCGTTCCGATGGTGTGTACTCGTTACACATTCTGATTTAAAGTGAATAAAATGAGTAGAAATTCGAAAAAATGAAAATTTTCAAAGATATCGCTTAATTTTATAATAGTTGATGTCAATAAGCAGTAATAATTGACATTTAATAGCTAAAAACATGAAAAACATCAAACGAAGACCTCAAACGGCCAGACGCACCTTGGCGCGTGAACTTCCGAGAGCTACTAACACTACTTAGCCTGTCGACATATCGATGAGCCGACGCGCATCGAAATCATTTCGAACTAGCCGACCAACTGAGGTTTCCCGTCTCGCTCACTCATATTAGTACGTCAGCGAGAGTGAGGAGTATAGATGCCGACGTATCTCGGTATTTTTTTATTTTATTTTTGCACACGCTTTTGTATGACTCCAACAGGTCGAATGAATACATGACAGTTGACGCGTCTTGAGTGTAGTGGTGAATTTATTCCGGATTTTAGAAAAATATTTCCTGCTCCCGATGAGTGCCTATTATTATAATTTTTTTTCAATACGTAAATGTATTAAGGAGGAATACCTAAAATCTGAACCCTGTGTGTATTATATTTACAGAGATATTTAAGTTATTACAAGCAATGTGTAGTCGATAGACATCACCGGGGAGGAGAGGTTAAGTATGTTGTATGATGAAAAGTTAACAAGCCTAGTAACAAAATGCTTAGTAAACATAATAGGTTGGTAGTTCCAATAATTTACGAGTATGTCAATTTATTATTCGTAAACTAACTTATTTGCGATCTAGGATCTCAACAAAATGATATGCATCACATAATATTTATCATTTAATTCTCTACAAAACTAGAATTCTCATTAATTTATTGTGTACGAAAACAATATAATAGATACTTTCTCGTTGATTATTTAAAATAAGTTTAGTTCAATTTATACAAATTGTAAGTACAAGCCACGTTATACTTCATTCGAATAATAATAAAAGAAAATCGGTCGTAGTAAAATTGTTTCTCTGAGGGAGGGGGTGGAAAGTTATTTGCAATAAAGTAATATTTCATTACAAATTTGTAAGTGCAAATAACTTTGTATCGTATCTGGATGTTCGGCCGGTATCGGGAATGGCACAATTCAAGTATAACAGGGTCATTTGATTTTATTACATTAGCGCCTTGTTATTTTTTATGTCTGTAAAATATGTAACGAAAAATTCCCTCGGTTCTTTTTCCATACGCCCGTTATGTTTCAGCGTCCCTTCCAGCCGTCGCTCATTCCGGCGAGAGCCTTATTTCCAAATCGGCTTCGTTATTGTTATCGAAATTGTGTGTCGTGTTTTTATGTTTCTACACATAGTTATCAGTTATCACCCACCTCGTACTAGGTGATGGGACTTTCAGTTATCTCGCAGTGAGAGCCGCGAGTTTCTTCAATAAATTAATTCACCTATTGCCCCGGCGCACATACAAAAATAATTGAAACATTTCTACATTCGAAAAATAGAATCATACTGTTTTAATTAATTATACTTGTAAACTGTGTTACATGATAACACAAAAAACTAGATTAAAATGTACCCTGTAATTTTTTACTCGTATGTTACTACGTAAGGGAAAGCGATTACCTTTTTACTTCTAGGAATATACGTAAGTATTCCATATATTTCAAAGGTAAGTTTATTATGAACAAACAATATTCCTGCATGAATTATATGTTGTTATTATAGTTATGAATACATTTTATCTAAGGACTGATCAAAATTTTCAATGCACCAGCATTCTATTCGCGTATCAAATGTCCAATATCCAAGTCCAACTACTTTTGTTTAGTGTGAAAAGCATCTCATTACATACATCTACAAAAGGAGTATAATATATAATTAACATATTACGTGTTAAATTGTCGTCACAAATTATTTTCAATTTCATTAATAGTTAATTGAAAACAGGTTATTTACTTGTATTAATTATTAAATTTCACACTTAGATATCGTAGAACACGCGCTGCATATACTAGTACATCGCTATATTAGCGCGAAAGTGCACCTAAAAAATATTACACGAAATATTAGTTACATTGAAACCCTGCCGCTATGTTTTAAAATGGCGATCTTCACGCTGCGCGAGCGCATCTGTTCTAACTAAGGGTAGATACCCTTTATAAGTACCTACCAAATAATATATACTTTCTATACTTCATAATGAATCATTCAATTTTGTTGATTGTACAAGTACAATGGAAGATATTGACCATTTATTGTAAATACTAAAACAATTGGATTGAATAATGAAAACTTTGTGTACTGACGTTAATTCAAATACAGTCTAATAGCGTAAATCTTAATTTAACACAAAATATGTAACGGATTTTTTTAATAAATCATTTTAAATGCAGTAATAAAGTATATACTTGTACTTTTTTATTTAGCATCGGAAGTTAATATGTGCTTTTATACTATTATTACCAACACAAATGTAGTGTGAGTATCTGGCAAACTTTTCCTTAACACAACGAATCATTTTGTGTAAAAATTGAACAGCTGTTCCATCCATTATCACAGGATGATTACTAACAGCCTATCCGTAAAATAATACGCATTGTTAGTGACCGTAACATATAAACGTTATATTATTATTTCACAATAGATGGGCGCAAGAAAATATTTCAGCTGCCTGAGATTAAATAATAAAAACATTAGGCACAATAACTTAACTTTATATTTCATTTATCTAGTTTAACTTATATTTTTACACTTTGTTTGAAAAAAGAAAACGATAATATAATCATGTTTAATATGACGCAATTGAATGAATAGTTCAATAATGTAGATTTTTACTTATAAAATCAAACAAAATATATATTTTTTAATACTTAAAATAAGCTTTACATAAGTGTTGACTATTTTAGGTTATATTCATTAATATTTAAAGATACAAACATATGTATTAATTTGAGTTGTTACTCCTCTTAAGAACAAATGATTCAGGCGTCAGAAGAGTCACGCTAATATCCAGTGATTAGCTGGCTAAAAAGCTGATTAAAAACCCAAAATTAGGCAGACTCTCAGGTGAAGACACGACATTGGGTGAGACAAGAATCATGACAGTTGCTTAAACTTTACGATTGGCAATTTGTCACGACAGTATGTTTCAGCTGGGAAGCAGATGTAAAAGAAGAATTATATTGAAATTAAAATAATAATATCAGTTTCGGAAGCTTTTTAACATATATGAGAGAAAAATTGTGATTTGATATCTAATATTGAATGAAAAATGCCAAATCAATCTCAAAGCAACACTGAAACTTCTATATGATTTATTTCTTATTTACACAATAAATATGCAATCGATTGTAGGTACAATGTGTAGAGCACATTACAAGCCAGACGTATTTCCAATTCGTCTTATCTGATTTCTTTCCAATATGTCTGTAAACGTGCATTAGAAAACGAATACACGAGCCATTGCACTAAATCCCTGCGAATTTCTTACAAATCGATTTGGCTTTAGGCGCCAGAGCTTTTGGGAGATTCCTTCAACAGAAGCTACGTACCAAGCAAGCATCACTCACGACACGAGCGTTGATCTATCAAGCTCTAAAACGAAACTCTAAAAAAGTCTCCTAACCTAATCTAATATTATTTAATCATAACTTAAATATTAGAAAATATGTGAAAGATTAATTCATGTAAGGATTTGTGCAGATGTTTTCATAATATTACATATAATTAGTTATCACATGGCTACGTAAATATTTTAAACATTTATGAAATTTAATAGGTTAGTCATTTTTACCTTGGTTTAATGTGAGCCACGATAAAACTTTCTTCACAAATTTCAAAATCACTGTTTTGCTTTCAACGAGAGCTTCTAAAGTTCTTCATATGTATAAACGTACTCTAAAATTTGTGTATTTCTGAAGTCAATGGGAAGACTTTATTCCTATATTTTCAGGCAAATCATTCGATTTCATCACACATTTCATTTTCTATGACTTATTATGATATTAGGTATATCATAAATCTTGTACATTGATGTTTATTTACGTTCAAGAAACATTAATACGAAGAATGACGAACAAAAGAATGCGACATTTTCAAAAATCGAATTTTATATTCAAATTTAATACTAGATAGGTATTATTGTATTAAAAATTACCTTTTCAAATAAAACATAAACCTTATAACTAACAATATATTCTAAATACCATATTGATGTACGTATTAATGAAAAAAATGTTTTTTTTTATAAATTTACTAGTCTCTTAAATATTCACGAATCTCTTCCTTTTAAAGTATTTTCATTATAATTTACTACACAAAAATATTAAACGCTAAACGGATACAACAGTTACTTCTTACAAAGCAAAGCGATTCACTGTGATAAATAATAGATATGGCGACATGTGACTATTATCGTAAAATCTCAGAGTTTAATTTCCTAGCCCTTTTTGACTGCAATATGGCGGACACACGACCCAGCGCATCTGTCAGACATTTTTTGTTGTTGTTAAATAAGTTTTTTTTATTATTTAAAACTTTAATTCATTACCTTTTCGAACATTTTTATGATGATTTCGTTAGATTTACATTGGCTAAGATAAGATATTTTATTCGACTTGATTACACTATTAATACTAGTAATCAACAATAGTAAAACAAGCGTAATGTTGCGTAATAATTTACAGAAATCGACGTATTATTTATTGAAAAACAATTACACTGAAAAATAAAATAAACATCGTTAACTTAAGCGCTATACAAATTCTGATATAATATTAATAATATCTTCATTTAAAGCAATTATGCTTAATTACGCTTTACATTTTTTATCTTTGTATAATTATTATGAAACTGAAATAAGATACTCGAAAAACAAGATTATTTAATATATAACGTGAGTCTATGTAATATTATAGATTTGTATTTATTATTCATAGTAAAGAATAAACTTACAATAAATTCTAAAAAAATAGGTTTCAATAAAAATCATCAAGATATAACTATATACGAGTATACCGTTAAATAAATATTCTAACCAAGTTGTTTACAATCCTGAGCATTTTATTAACGATTATAATTTACGAGTATTTTGCACTTTAATACACTTTTGAATCAAAAAGAGCTTTATTAGATACTATTATAAATTTGATTTAAATAAAAAAAAATCTTCTTCATGTCCGCCAAAGAGCTCCCGCATAATTGGTATCAATTAAAATTTGCCATTATATTACATTATCTAGTATTGTCATCGTTTCGTCCCAAGAAAGTCAGCTTAGCATTTTGAAGCTCCGCTGAAAACATTTTTATGTACTTTCCGACATATTGCAGGATAACGAGACGATAGAAAATCGAAAAAAGATAACCATTGCTTAGTAAAACAATGATAATATTATTATTTATCGATGTTAATAAAATAAGTTTGATTTTAGAGTTTATTACAGGTCAAGTAAAATTTTACCAAGAATTATCGAAAAAATCTTCTTAAATAGCATAAAGGTTTATATTCTGACCTGCATTTGGCAACATCAATGTGTTTTTGAGTATTTAATTAAGTGTGTGCATGTAACAAGATTCCCAGAAAATTTTGAAACGTGAAAATAAATCAGTTTTATCGGAAAGATAATTTGAGAGTAAGGCGCGTGCTACAGCGAGCTTGTCAGTTGGTCCCGGCACACCTTTCCTAGCACACATGTCCCACACATGCCCGGTACAAAGGGAGCAAACATCTGACGATCGCGTTTTTTTTTTCACGACAGTTGTCGCGTGCCGTGCATTATCAGATTTTGACAATATTATGTTTGGAGTGGGCAGAATGGAGCTCGCAGCTCACATGATTTCGAAACGGTTCGAGCAACGTCACCTTTTATGCTCCAGCCATTGTAAAATTCATTGCGAAGTCCATTGTTGGATTTGCTGTCAGATTCCGCTATCGCAGTAAATATACATTAAATAAATATTGTCGGCTCCTGTATTTTCTTATGAAATGTTCTCTTTTACGCCGAGATCTTTTGTATGCTGAGCTGTTACCGCGCTTCACAATGTACATCCACCAATTAGAAATATAAAATGTAACTCATTCGGGAAATCGATCATTATAATACGATAAGCTCTCCACAGGGTTGCCAGTGAAAAATTTAGTAGATTAAAGTGAATTTAGAAATAACAAAAAATTAATTAAACAACCCATTTTGTCAGCATTACCAAAAATATTGCATGTTATGTTACTTTAAAAATTGCATGTAATATAATTTGAATAAGAAAATGTAAAAGAAAAGTTTTTCGTGTGGATGCGAACTTATAGATTCATTCTCTTCCGTTAAAGATAGAACTAGCGAGATTGACTGAATTTTCTTGATTTAAGTTTTTCAACTCTTTTCATACTTTACGCATTTCATTTTATTTCTAGAACAAGGAGTCGCCTCGCGCTTTTCGAACGTGGAAAATGGTGGGGGATATTTCACACTTCGCTCCCAAAGGGAAAGTTTTAGTTTTTCGTTGGCGTTGACAAAGACGAAGAGGAAAAATGAAGAATAGACGCGGCTGTCGTTCGCCGTACATTTTAATAGTCTCCTCCGTATGAGCGCCGAACATTCGACAGCCACGGCGTTGATTTAGCTGAGAACTTCCGCAGTTCCGGGAACTTTGCCGGACAGAACTGAGCCAGATTTTTTTTTGTCAATTTGAAAAAGGTATGGTAAATAAAAATGCAGCTCAAATTAAAATTTTGCAAAAAAACAAAGACACGATCTATTCGTGGTTTAACGTTTCAAGTGTTCCTTATATTTCAATTCAGTGATTCTTTATTTTTTGAGACCACGGGACAGTAAGAGTTAAAATTGTGCTTTAGCTAATTTTATTAAAAATAATTATAAACATTACCGCTCACGAATATTAATTAATAATAAGAAATTTTGATTAGAATGCTTATAAATTACTGTATTTACAATAATATCTGCGAATGTTTTCTATTGGACACACTTTTCATTTTTGATCGCTTCGTGTACAACAAAAACTCCTGTATAATGAAAAGCCTATAAAGATAATACTTTTTTTATATAATGACAAATATTGCGTTTATAATTTTCTTGGAAGTTAATTATTTCTTATTGTTATTACTAGCCATATAAACAAAAAAATAATCCGTATAGAATATCAAAATGAGGTAGGAAATTCTTCTGTTTGGATACTACTTCAGTTTATTAACTCAGAATTTTTAATTAACAACTTTAAAGAGATAAAAAGTAATATTAACAAAAATTGTACAACAAAGCCGGATTATACGAGAGCATCTTTGAAGTTGAGCGAACCCCTTCAAAGAAAGCGGCGCTCGGACTGATGGGCTTTATTTTAGCGATAAAGCCGCGAGTGAAGAGTCACGGACGTTTGCCGGTGGAAAATATAAAATACAAAACACGCGTAATGGGAAAACTCTCCGAGACCGAGTTTCCCGCCAGCTTCCGTACAAAGAAAACTGCAATTAAGAAAATGAGGCAATTCTTATTTTTCCGCCGTGCAGGTTCCGCGTGGCCGGTGCGTGGGCGGGAGGTGGGCGGGAGGTGGGCGGGAGGGCAGCAACTGATGGGCGGTGCCCATTATGGACATTCGCTAAACAGCCTCCTGGGGCTAAGAACCCTACATACAAGTATTATACTTAAATAACTTCTTAGGTTTTCACGGCCAGATTTGATATTGTAGCTTTTAAGTTTAGCCGTGTGTGTCGAACTTCCTTCAACCAATATTTCGACCGCCATTGCAGGGGTCTTCTTCAGGATAGATGATTTATTCAGTTTTGAGTTGGTTTATTCAGATTATAGATTTTTTATATCCTGCAATTGCGGTCGAAATATTGGTTGAAGGAAGTTCGCCACACACGGCTAAACCCAAAACCCACAATATCGAGTATTATACTGTAATGTAATGATAAACCAGTCAAATATAGGTATTTATTATTTAATGTGACAGGGTCATTGTATTTTTATTTTATTGCAATAAATAAGCCCATTCGAATTTTAATAATATATAGAAATCAACAAAATTTTAATATTTTATGTGTTTGTAAAACATAAATATTTAAATGTGTTATTTATATTTTTTGATAGTCGACTGATACTCGTATATGATGAATAATACCAGAAAAAATGCTGTTATTTACATATACAAGTATATATAGTATAATATTTACTTTTGTGAAAAACTTGGTTGGAATAATTGAATGTTCCTTAAATTTTAATTGAATTTATCTAATCTAAATGTAACTATGAATACAGTAGTAATCTTGTTTTTGTACTTTTTTCGTAATTTGTGATATTCAAAAATAATAATACTTTTGTCGCATTGTAAGAGAAAACCTTATTTGATATGATGTTATCTCACTTTTATCACTATGAAAATAATAATTGTGAAACTTGAAGGCGTCTTTAGAATTTGTAAGTTGGTAGCTCCCTCCCCCACCCCTCCCATAAGCGCTCCACCACTCCTCTCTTCATCCTCTCTCAGGGCCGATCTTTTATGTCCAATTTACGTTATTTATTTTATTATTTTTCAACGTAGACCTGTATAATGAAGAAAACCAATAATTAAATACATTAGTTACCGTTAAGTTCCGGGGCGGGCGCTCTCATTGGGCCCGCGAACAAAATAATTGGGCTTGGAACCAGAAATGCGGTCAACTAAATTGGAGGAAAAAGGCGCTGGAGGAAGAGAGGGTCTCATTTGCTTGCTGTAGGAAGGAATATAAGAGGAAATACTTTTGACGAAATTTTTTATTTATTTATTTTTGCTTCGAGGAATGATAAAGTAGGTAGAAATAATATACGTTACAACCAATATAATATAATTTACTAAATACATTTAATAATATTCAGAATAAAGAGTAATTTTACGATAAATGTATTATTATCGCACATTATGAATGATAACTATAAGATCTATGTAACTATTATTATCGAATTTCAGTATTTATAATTTAACGCTAGATAATAAATATTTACTTAATATCGGTAAACATCCGGTCATATACGAGTATGTTGAAAATATTATTTTTTTGATCGCGGAGTTTTGGTGGTTTGTGAATCAAATTTGAATACACTCAAAAGTTGTCTTCTATTGCCACCTACAGTTATCAACTCGAATCATTTTGTATGCTAAGCTAAAGAGGGTTGCAGAAGATCGAGAAGAGTGGACATCGAGATGCAATATTTTGTTGCTGCAAACCAATCCACCGGATTGTTACTACGAAGAAGAATAGCAGTAGACTATAGATGAAATTTAAAGCTGAAAAATCCTTGTGATGTTTTTGATATAGACGTCCGCGGAGAAAGTATTATAATTTCGTTTTAAATTTAATGTATTTATTTATGAATAAAATAAGCATTTTAATATCATTTTAAAAAAAGGGGCGAGCAATTTTTTCGAGTACCTACTGAAAAATAGATTTTTCATAAAAGTAATTAACGTTGTAATGATGTTATAAAAATAACAAATTACTTTTGCAATAATTGCATAAGATTGGTTTCCGGCAGCCATGTCTAAATACCACAAAAACTGTGGGGGAGATATTTTGTAATGTTGTCTCCCCCGCCTACACGTTTTTAATTACTTTTGTGGATTCGCATAAAATTTGTTTCCCATTTTTATGTCACTAATTTATAGCGTCATGCCCCGGCGGCTGCGGGAGGCTGGAGGGAGGGAGGAGCAGTTGAGAGGGAAAGCTCTGGTCGATAATGCAAATTTAATTGTTTTTAACGTAACATATTGAAAAATCACGATTTAATATATCTACGTACAATAAGTAAAGCAAAATACAACGCAACCACATAAATTTTACATTGTTGTATTGCATTGTATATATATATAATAGACCACATATACAAGTATTGAAAAATGGCAGGACTATTAAAACGTAATAATCTGTAAAACTCTCTCTCTCATTACAAACTCGGTATAACAAAGTATCGTTCATTGTCCAGACAAAACTGTGTTTGTAATGATAAGTTTGTGTAGCTCTGTCTCATTTCAAAAGAATAGCAATCATACATTTCTTATTGCCATGTGTAAATAGTCTTTAATTACCAAGCCCATAATAAATGAAAAATTGATAAGATTTTGCATTAGAAAGTAAATTGCTTTACATTTCAAGTCTATCAGTTTATAAAAGCTTAACGAAAAATAGAGAAACTTGTAATTCATACTATATAATGATGAATTTTTATTAGTAAGCATATCAATTTCATATAATATTATATTAAAAAATATATATTGTTTTTATTTAACTAAGAAAAAGGTTTTTTTATTAGATTTAGACATCATCCTGAATAAGCTTGATCGTTGGCGCGCTGCGGAGCTTTCTTTACAGTCTTGTATAAACCTACCGATTGTCGGTCGTTTCTTTTCGCCAAAAACTTAATTGCCGCGTCTCGGCTTATTAGCATAAAATCGTTATAAGGAAAATAGAAGAAAAATTTAATTGCGCGTGAACTGCTGATGGCCGCCACCACAAACAGAAGAGGGGACTCGCCAAACCTCCGAAATTAAGAACCAAAAAATATGCCAGTATCACAATTATAAGAGGTTACAGAAAGCGATCTCCTAATGGAAATAATAGCTTTGTTCTTGTACTGCAGGCTTTATAGTAATTGGTAAATGGAATGAACGAAACTCGACGTTTTTATTTAACATAATTTTATTCCTCTTGCAGATCATTTGAAGTTATTTTTCGGCATTATCGTTGTGGCCGCTTTCATAGAAAAATGTTTTAAGTGCTTTCTCCAAACCGACAATGTTTATTAAAATATTCATACCTAATACTGATTATATAATTTATTGCTCTAAAGAAAAAGTTAAATGATCATTTCAATTTGAACGTTGTTACAGAAGTTTTTAATTTTAATATTTCTTAAATTTATATATACAGTATTCACTTTGAGATCCATTGCAAGTATTAAATAGTTGAATATTTATCTCTTTTTTTTATTTTTCATTTTTTATTATTTATTTCTATTTACACTTTTGGTTTAAATAAGAAATCACAGAAAAAAATATTTTATTATTTTATGTGCTAAGTAAAATAATTATTTTTCCGCATAACGATCATCATAAAAAAGATGAAGCCTGTCAAATATCAGGACGAATTTCAGGGAGAAATTTTCTAGCCATTGCGGTTGCCGGAAGGAGTTGGTTTCCGCCGTCAAGTTGGTAGTACAATAAGCGCTTGAACTTGCCGCCAGTTGCTGCCAACTTGGAAACTCACAATGGTAAGAGAGACTTCAGTGCGGAGAACAACTTAGAAAGGAGAATAAGTATACAATAATTATGTACATATAAAGCGCCATTAAATTGTTTCTACTAACAAGAACGCTTTTCATTTACGAATATATTGCAAAACGTTGATTTATGATATCCAGATATTTTACATTAGAGTTTTTTTTATTTTTTTACTATTTCTTAAATAAATATTTAAATAAAAAATAGTTATTAATTTTCTAAACCGATTTTCTAGAATTTCAAGGTGATTTTGTTATATATATATATATATATATATATATATATATATATATATATATATATATATATATATATATATATAATCGTGTCGGAAACAACAGGGTCAGATCCTGTCTGCCCAGAAGTGGGCGACGTCGATGGCGTTATATATATTTATAAAAATACCTATTATTTATAACATAATAATTTATTACGACATGCTTTGTTAATAAAGTATTTGAGGAATATCTCGCTAATAAAAAAAGTTAACAAAGAACGAAGTTTTAAAATATATTTTTGTAACAGTTAGTTAACCCTTTCATTACGGCTCGGTTTGAATACACATTATACTGTTAATTATAAAACTAGTATTTGAAGCATAAATGCACTTATCTGGCATATATTACACCGGTTCTTGTATCATTTAGCTATCAGATAATGCATAAAAAACTATTCTAAGAAAGTAGCAAAACGATATATCACGTCAACCGATGTCAACGGTCGGGGAATCTTATTACGGCATATGCCGACAACCGATGCGAAAGACTTAAATAGAATTAATAAACATTTACAAATAAAAAAAAACAATGTCTTAAAGCTCATTTGTAAGCGAGAACTATAGTTTCTGTCACGATTGATATTTGTTTATTAAGTGTATATGTTTCATTTAAATTATGTATAGTAAAGTTAACAAAAACAGTGTATTGGTTTAATGATTGTTGTTACATTATGTTTTAGTTATGTTATGGGGCATCGGGTGTTCGTTGGTGATGTATCAGTGATGGTCCTACCTTCTTTTCGGTGAGTTTCTCGCACCGTCTTTGCTTGCAGATCTGATGGGACTTGTCGTTGCGGCAAGGAGCGCAGTCTCCGCAGTTATCCTTGCGCTGGCAGCCTATGCATTCCCCGCAGCGCTTGCGTTTCTTCTTCGTCTGGGATAAAACCAATCCAAATGATGAACGGTAATAGGAAAAGAGGCACAAATTATTCACAAAGAACATAAGGTTATTAATGGAAGGTAAATTAATAGTTTTGTTTAATTTTAATACCAAAAGGCAAATTAAATTAAATTAAAAGAAGCCATGGGAGTAGATGTTACTCTTATTCATTTAAAAAATAAAATAATGCAAGAATTAAACTTTGTAGGTTTTCAAGGCCAGATTTGGAGTTGTGGCTTTTGTGTTAAGGGGTATGTGGCGAGGATGGCCTCATGTAATGGCGGTCGAATATCGGAGATGATAAGAAATTTCCCATTTACTGCTTAATGCAAAAGCAACAAATCCAATAGAAAACATTACTTAAAACTACGCCATGCGTTAGTAGCCCTTGAGGATATTCTACGGATAAAGAGAGAATACCAAGAGAATCACTCTTTTTTCTCGTCTAAGTAGTATGACATTAGTTTCCAACGCACTTTGGATCTGAAATCAATTTTTCATCGTTTTTTAATAACACCGGATTATTAGCCCAAAGACTTTCAGAAAAAAGTATAAACAACAGTTTTTACAGGTTAGAACAAAAGCATTTACGTTAAATTAACATTTTATTTTGTGATCGAATTTTATATTCGTTTGGCTTAAATGCTTCCAAAGATGAAGTACTGTATTAAGTAAAATTTTATATAATACCTACAATTATAATTATATAAGTTAAAGAAGATAAATTAGGCCACATATCCATATTAAATTCAATAAACTACCGTGAAAGATGAACAATAAAAAAAAATATTTACGGTATGTGCAATATATCATTATAAATCATTAAATATTGAAATTTATAACAATTACATTCAGAGGACTGTATTCTATAAAGCTACCGGTGACAAACAGACTTCACGAAAACATATTCAGTGCTGAATATTTTTATAAGTGTCGAATTTCTCCGACAATTATTTTTAAAACCGAATTACGGATAGTAAAATAATTATGAAGGCGCGTGCCGCTGGCACATTCTGCCGATCGCATCACCTTGATATTTTAAAGTTATTTAATTATCCCAGTCGCCCAGGTGACATTTGCGACGTTTCACATTTCGTGCTGCTCCAAGCAACACCTGTCCGGAAGAACCGCCCTACGACTGAGCAAAAAATAGCGAGCTTCTTACAAAAAAAGTAATTGTCGCTTCAAAAATAGTACGTGGAACATTTCTAAGGTTTTTCATTGTTTTATACCAATTTAAGGTATATAAAAATGCAAATGTATGTGTAATTTAATTGCTTAAAATCAAATAAATATTATGAGTATTTTTGTTACGTATACATTACACGTATATATTCTAGTTATCTGTACAGTATATTGGAAAATGAGTTTAGTACAGTTTATTTTCCCGTTACTCAGTACTCGGTACCTACACAGGTACTTCAGCTTGCAGAGTGATAGATTAACCGATTAAGCTCGATGTAAACGCTGTCATGTCCTTAAACAAATAGACTGTAATTGTTGTTCATACATTGCGTCAGCGCGGTATCCTGCGGAGCGGCCATTGCGGCGCGCTCGGTGTTGTGAAACTCGTGCAGTCGATAAACGTCGTAAGGTGAGAGGATCACTGAGGGGATCCGAGTCGAATAGAAATGCTGATAAAATTAAATAATTATTTTGATCATAACGGATAGTATATGACAATGTTATGTTTTCACCTGTTTTTCGCTGGAGATGTCATCCAGGTCCGGCGCGTCGCGCATCGCTCCCGGCCCCGCGTGCAGCGGAGACTTGAAGCCCGCGCCCGCCGTGCTGGACACGGCGGCCACCTGGCCGCTGCTCTCGGAGACCTCCATGCCGGAGCCGTCCGACTCCCCGTTCGATTCCAAGCTGTTCGCTCGTATTTTTCTTCTCTCTTTTTTCCGAAAGTCGCTTCTCGTCGGCGAACTTCCGTTTTGAAATCCGTTCGATTTGGACTTGTCGTAAGAGTTTTCCAGAACGGTCGCGATCGGATTGTGGAAGTTGGAATGGTGAAGACCGTTCGGAATAAACTTGGCATCCTGCGTGATCGGGATGGTCGTGTTGCCGATTTTCATTTCGAAGGAAGTCGGCTCATTTTTTAAGACGTGGACGACCGTCTGGTTCGGAACGTTTTGGATGAGAGTTCCGTTCTGATGGAGCAGACCGTTCTGCGGCTGGAAGTTTAACGCCAGGTTCGGCTGGTAGATGAGATGCCTCTCGTCGATGTACTGAGGGGCGAGCGGCAAGGCGTAAGCTCTCGGGTTCACGGCGGTCAGCGTGTGGAAGGCGGCCGGTGCCAGCGGCGTCAACGTGGCCGGGGAAGGAGCCGGGCCGGGGGAGCTGACGCCGACCGCGGTGGGGGCGAGTCCCTCGCTGCCGGAGCCGGGCTCCGGGAAGACCTGGAACTGGCTTTGGAAGGACGGCAGCTTGGCGTCGCCGAAGCCGCCGCGGAGCGCCGCGTCTTTGCCGGCCCCCGCGGGCTCCCAGGGCCGGTACTGCGGCTGGCCGAGGAGAGAGAGCCCGTTCTCCGAGCGAGCCTCGGCCAGGCGGCTCGGGTCCCCGTAGTAGTCCCAGGAGATGTCGAGCAGGCGCGCGTCCTGCATGAGGCGCGGCTCGCCGTCCTCGGTGAAGGAGCTGAAGGGCGGCAGGTGCTCGGCCCCGGCGTAGCCGCCGCAGCTGGCCGCCCCACCGCCGCCCCCGCCCGGCCCCAGCGCCTCGCTCATCCCGCTCACTAACCACAGCACGCCATTCTCCGACCGGACTGCCAATTTACCATCAATTTCGACCGATTTTTAATTCCGCTAGGATTTTTTTAAATGTCGCACCCGATGCTGAGGTGAAACGTCTCGTAACAGTCTTAAATATATGCGATCGTTATTAGTTGAACACTTCACTTTTCAAGGCGCGAAAACGACGATTATAAAAAAGTCATATGAAAATATATGTTTATTATGTTAGATCTCCATTGTGATCTACGAATAAAGACTTAGAGTTTGTACATATTGATTTTTTAGTCGATCGTCCCGGTATTTGTATAAGTTCATCGAAACTTCACTCCACTGAATGGCTTACCGGAACGATAGAAACACTGGCACACTGGTTAGATATACTTTATTTAAATACTGCTACAGACTTTATAATATTATTATTCCTACTGTATACTTCTGGAGGCATTAAATTCCTTGTCGTGGACTTTATTTTTGTTCTTTGGCTTTAAAATTATTTGACTTTTATTATACTTTTGAGCGTTTCACAATAATACGGATCAAAGTTAAGGCTTATATTTTGTATTTGTTTTATTATAATTATTCAAGAAGTTGGTTATTGTTTGATACAAAAATATCTGATTAGAATTTTTTAAAGCGCATATACATAGAATTGATGCTCACTCGCTTTATTATTACATTTGTTGAAGGCTTACGTTAATAATTTGTACTTTAGCAGGTTTATTTTGTTTACAGAATTGATTTTTATTTTTTAAATATGGCGTACTCACTTTGGTGTAAGAAAATACTATGTAAATCTTATATTTAAACTTTATATAATTATCGTCAAAAATACTTTAGACTTATTATTAAAATTATTGTGAGTAACAATATTCATAAGCGAATTTGCACTTTGGTTTTCTTATCTTTAGGTTTCAGCTGACAGTCTTGTGTAGATCTATAAAAGCTTATCCAGCCTTCCGCTCACTTCTTATCTGAAATCATGTAAAAATACAGAATTAGTATTTGGAAGAATATCCTGCAACAGTGTACATATTGGTCTACACGTATTATTCCGGGAACCAGGAAGTCATATCAATCAATAGTTAAACATACATTTAAATTAATAATATTGAATTTTATGTTAAATAGACATAGAAAATACTTATATTATTTATCCTAATATCTACATAAAAATCATTTCACATCACCACTTTTTCTTAGTACCTACTACGAGTATTGGCCATCTACAACACTTAGGCGTCATTGAGGCTAATGAAAGAATTAGAGTTATGGAATCGTCGTAATATGTTATCAAAATAACACTGTGGAATTTATACTACGAAATCCACATTAATTTACTTCATTGTAAAAAGTATAATGGATTCAGTCTTGACCCACAAAATACGAATAATTATAATCAAATTGATGATGATTCCATTTTTAAAAAAATCTATCAGGCAAGTAGTGCATTCAGATTTGTTCACGATTACGGAATGATTCGATGCTTCTTTAATTCTCTTAATTTACACTGAGATATTTATTTTGAACTGACTTTATGTCTAGGTTGAGTCGCACCTTAAGACTAAAACCACCTGGAAAGCGATGGACTTATCATTCTTATGCAAATTTAAAACCGACCAAATATGCCTTGAATACTAAAGCTGCCTTGCCTTCAAACCCTTGCGCTCTCATTCTGGAGGCTTTATGGATTTATAAATAGTGTGTAGTCGACGGAACTCTGGGTGTAGAAATGACTCGGAAGAAGGCTCAAGTTCATATATAGAGAGACATCATCATTAAGTGTCTTGAAACACCTTTGCTTTCATGATCTGTAAAATATAGATGAATGCTAGAATGTAGATTGTAGACTGGTGTTGATCCATAACAATCACATATACAATGCAGTATTAAGAGATACAGATTTGTTAGATATATTTTAACAAATGGCAAGTTGTTTATGAAAAATATAAAAAGCGAAAAATAACGTCTAGAAAAGGCTACTTGTTAACTATATTGAATTATGTTGATATTTATACATGTTAGTAGTTGCATGTTGATAACAGACTTTTCAGAGTGGAAAATCAGCGTGAGACGCTTGTCGGCTAGCAACACCGCGCAGGCTGGCGTCGGTGTGGCCGCTCGTCGGGCGCGCGTTCCCGAGAAAAGTTGGGAAATCGCGCGCCCGGAACTAAACACAGCTTAAGTAGGTACAGTTTAAGTAGGTACAGCGCATACGCACTCGTAAAAGTAAGTGCTAACTGATGTTTTAAGTCGGAGTACGCGCGTGCGGGTGGTGCGCCTGCGCGGGCGGCAATCGATGGCGCGGCGTTGAGAGGGGGCGGGGGACTCGCGCCAAAACTTGCCGCTTTCCCGCGCGATTTGGTGTTTGCCGTATTATTAGGTACTATCGCTCACGTAGTCGTGTAATCGCGGTGTCGCCGTTTAGCGGGATACGCGCCAACGCGGCGCGGGGATTTACGAGATGCACCCCTTTGAAATGGAGATTTCAATACGGGGAGATATAAGGATCTACCTACCTGACTGGCTGCTCGGCTTACCTGCTGTCCGTTACATTTGTATTGCCACCTTAAAATAGACATGTACGACTATCAAAAGATTGGCATCTTAGATCAGAGTTGATATGTAATTTTAACTTATACATTTTTAGAAAATATATACGTAATACTTACTAAGCTGCCAGTTGAATATTGTTTGCAGTTGTAATATAAACACTCGTTTTCTGCTATTACGCACTTTCAATTCCAAGCATGTTAATATATTTTGAGTAACAATAACATTTAGAAATAATATTGCCTTAGTTTATTTTTAGGTTTATGCTTAAATGGTTTTCTTAATAATAAAAAATTTGTTTCAACTGCTTAATAACATTCCATTCTACAAAAAATAGCATCATATTATAATCATTTTTTTATCAATTAAATCAAAGAAACTGAAGAGATGAACTTGGATTCATTAAGTAGAGACCCAGAGGGTTCACTTAATAAGAAGATTGTATGTCAAAAAATATACAAGTGTTTATTAAAATTTATTAAGATTTAGTAGTCAATCGGCAGTTGATTTAAAATACTAGGTATCTATAAAAAAAACATTATATGTCTATACAATATGGATCTATTTATTAAAACAACAAGGTAGTGATTGGCAATGTAGGAGTAATAAACAAAATTTACAATACTGTTTATGCCCGTCGGTTTATTTTCTCTGAACTATTAAGCTAAAAAAATGGTTGATATGATTTGATTTCTTGAAGATTATAAGAGAATTCTTATTTAAAATACGTCTTTTAAATTGCATTGCTTTATTAACTACGTAAATATTTACAAAAATCTCACTATTAATTAATAACCTGTTTCGATACATATATAAATGCGGGTGAAAACATTTAATTTAAAAGATATTTTTTACAATTTAATAAAGCTCTCAGATAAAAAGAACGTTGACAGACTCGACCTACTGAGGCCAGTTCAGCCTCCAAGAGAAAGTGAAAACTGGCGAGAGTGGAGACTGAAGAAAATCCTCGAAATTTTTCGCAGTTCAAAAATAGAACGCGCTTTTCATTTTCTCGCGCGCTTTATGTACTGTTCCTCTCCTTCGTCTTCCCATCCTTCTTCTGTTCGGAGTGAAGTAGACGCGGGTGACGCATTCAAGTGGCTACAGTGACTCTAAAAGGATTTATGATTGGTCGACACGCAGAGAAACTGGGCCAAATCGGAAGATCGATTATTGATATATTTGTCATTGTATGTACATTGTAGATTAAACAAAAAAAAATAAACGATGATTAGTAAAATAATTCATTGTTTATTGCTATACATTAGATTTTAACAATGTCGTTGAATACTCAAAATTTCATTAATTACTGCACTAATATAAATATCTGTTCAACCATCATTTTGAAAATGTATTTACTAGCTATTCACATTTTTTTCCCACTTACATTTTTTCTACTTGAATGAATGCATAAGAACATAGAACATAGAACATAACACTTAAAAATGGAGAATTTGTATTTTAATTTATGATTAAAACAATGAAATTAATGATTTAAGTAGAGATAATTAAATGAAGGATGTATTTTTTTAATCATTTTGGCATCGGTATTGAGAAATTTTATTATTTTATAACTTCTCAGCTAGGTTAACCAAGTTAATAATAAATTTGTCGGATCATTTCCATATTGTTACGATTCCAAAACTACAATGAATAAATAAAATAAGTTAATTTTAGTTTTAATAACATAATTTTATTTACAACATGTTTCATTTAAGTCGAGAAGCCATTCTCAAGTATGAAATTAATTGAGGTGTTTTAATAAAAATCAAATTACATATTATTTACACGTTTATATAATAAAGTTTATTTTCGTTATTCTAGAATATACTAGTATATAAAATATAATTAACTTCAAATATCATAACATCAAAGTAACAAATTAAATGAAAAATTATAATATACGTGTTGGTGATATTATACATGTAATAGCTTATAAAAGTATATATACAGAAATGCGATTAGGTAAATAAATGCGAATACGTTTTACATTTACGTTTCGCTTGTAAATGCGTAAAGCTCGGAACGTAAACAACACCGCTGAAAATATATTAATAATTGTTTTTCGTTGTTTCAAACGTGGCGTCACGTAAACGCGTACATTATCGTCGCAAAGCAATTAGATAACGCGTGAAAATTATATTAGGCAGCACATGGCACGGGTGCGGTGGTGGGGGGGAGGTTATTGGTCTTTATGGAGGAGGGATGGATTTCAGGATTTATGAAAATTATCATTTTCAATAAATCATCGCATTGATATTGAGATAATACAATTACAGATGATTTTAATTACCATTGCGTAACTTAATGTAGGTAATTTTAAATCAACAACCAACGCAATATGTATAAATTTATATTTTTTTCTAATTACTAAGAAATAAACATGATGTACTCGTTGTAACCGCCACAAATGTGTCCATAAATAAACAGTGCTCAAGTTGATCTACGAGTATATGAAAACTTATTAAGGAATAATCAATGCAAATATTTATTGAAAAGGATCTTAAAATTAATTTTAAGAATATAAATAACATTGCATTTTATGTTAATTAACGGGTTTTTATAACTATTTTTGTGCGCGTTGTGGCTAAACTGAGTGCTAATGTGAGTATCACATTAAAAAGAAAAACAATCCCATAATTTGAACCTAAAACTCAGAAATTATATTACATATTGTATGGTTTGATTAACTTCCATTAGTCTGAATTCTGAAATGTAACGCATTACACCGTACATCATAAATGTCGTATTAACACCTAAATCACTTCATATTGCGTCCACGGTGCAACAACGTAATCCAATTTGGGTTGTTTCATGCGCGGTATGAAACACGCCGCGAGCTAAAACTAATTATAATGAGAGCAGACGTATCAGTACATGCGAGCATTAGCGACGCTGTTAATTTAACTTCCTCAATTCAAATATTACAAATGATTAAGGTACTTGCATAATTGTGATAGTTCCATATCGTGCCTTATCACAAGTTTAATTTAAGTATCACAACAAACTGCCTTCAGGAATAGTTTCCGCTCTGAATCGATTTAAGTTATCATTCTAGAATTTCGACAAACACATCTATGGCTCTTCTAGTAGAATAAAATTTCAACGCTTTACGGACGAAAAGCATTGAAATTTTGAGAACCTCCCGTGGCAACTACATTCAATTCAGAGTACTTGGCCGCTGAAATTTGCAGAATATATAATCTTTAACGAGCTTTAAGTCGCCAATGTTAATTGTGTTGGATTTTTTTTAAAGATCTTCTTATAAAGATCAAGAAACTCATTGAAGGCAATAAGGTTTCAGATGTTCTATAAAAAATATATGCTTAGTATACAACTCAACATCATGAATCATGAATGTACAGATAATGCATTTTTTTAAAACTATTATTTTGACGTACATTTTTTGTATTAAAACTATTTAATAAAAATATGAACTATGATTTTACTATTTTATAAAGTATATTTTTGTAGATAAATTGTCAGCCATCAAATTTTCATCAATGTAGCCCAATGTTGGCCAGATTCATCAAATTAGCATAGCGAAAAAGGCAAAGCAAAATATTTCAATCTTGTTTTACGAGAAAACTTAAACTAATAGAAATAAAATAACTTTAAAGTAAATAGTATATTTTTTCAGTTGCACATAAAATAATCATTTAACTTGACTGAAAATAAATGTACGCGTTTTTGTTTGTACATAATATAGTATAATTAGGTCCGGGCCAGCGCCATCTTGTAAAACTTTTACGTAGATAAAATTTATTAAAAGCAATTACTTCCATAGAAAGCCTTCCTCTACTAGCCTTCCTCCTGAACAGAAAAAAAACGAACGATAAAACTCTGCCAGAGGTTTTTAAAGTAAGCCCGAAATCGAGAGAAAGCGAAAAGGGACGCTTAAGAGCGTGCTTCTTTGCGATACCTTTCTATTCATTTGGTAAGTCTACTATTCAACGTATACAAGTAATACTGACGTTGAATGATATACCTACATTGAATATCTTTGATTTGTTTTTCATTTCTGAAATCGATATTTTTATTCCATTAGTAATAATACGAATGATTGAAACTGACCCAATAAAACTAGTTATCATTAACGTAATTAGTAAACTGTACTGTCATGGATTTTGGTTAGATTGTTTTATTTTTCTGAGTAAGCGGAATAAATATAAAATAAAATAAATGAAAGAAAGTGGGTTAAAGATATAAAGTCATTAAGAAAAGTACATTTAATAAAAATTTTAAGCTTCTAGGTGCAGTTTTGATTTTATATGAAGTAAAAATCATAGTTGACGTTGAAAAAATATTCAAAAATTTATGTAAAAATAAGTAATTAATTAAAAAAACACTACATTATGAGTGGATTACAAAACGACTTAATATGTTTCTCGTAGTACTGGAGGTGGTAGCTGACATAACTTTATAGCGACCATTTGCACTGAAAATATGATTTGGTGATTAGATATTTAAGAAGTAGTAAGTTTAGTGGATATTTAAGAAGAATAGTAGAAGAGTCCATCTAATGGTCACGATTTTTCCTTTAACGATCATGTACTCTTTACGAGATTTTTCCAGTTTTTTCCCGGCCATACGTATAAAAAGTATTTGTTTATGTGTAACGTTGTTTGATTGAGCATCCTCGCGAGCAACAAAAAGTCAAATTAAAAAATGACGGAGAAAGATTGCCTTCCGCTGTCCGACGCGGCAAGAACGGCAAAAAGTTAAAAGCCCTCGGAGCGGTTGCGGCCGCAAGTAGTATGTAAAATAAACTGAGTGTAATAGGAAGTACTAATGGTGGAAAATCCAAGATACGGGAGGAAAAACTCGGAAAAACAGGCGGCCGGAGGAAGTGGCAGAGGCGAGTAATTCAGCGTTTAGTGCCGGGAGATACTGCCGCCCGGGGCGGGAGGGAGGCCTCCTCCCACGGCGACCAACTTCGTGGATTATCTCGGGCTCGCGAACAAGTCAGCAAATTGTAATTCGGCGTATTATAAATACGACTGGTCAAATCGTCTACGCTCATTAGTATATTTAATTGAAATATAACAATTCTTGTAGCGTGTGAGAAGTTGGTTAAATAATTATTGTAGTATTCTGGATGATTCCATTTCAGTACGAATATTCTAGAGTTGAGAATTTTTATGTGAATTTCGAGGCTTCTGGAAAGTTCTGGAACAATCGCTTTAGTTCACTACGAGTACATTAGTAAGTTGTCAGAGTTCTTGTTTACGCAGTCAAATGAAACACAATAAACAGTGGAATTTAATAAAAAATATAATCAATTTCATATTATGTACTAAAAATAATGTAGTATATGAGTTTTCAAATTTTCTTAAACACAGGCGCACGGGCGTTTTAAATCGTTCGCGTTAAGTTCATTAGGAAAAATTTACATAAGTATGAAATGCAAAAATTTACACCAAAAAGTTGAAAGAATGATACATTGTAGAATGTTTGAAAATCTACTACAATAACATATCCACCAGTTTAGCACCTCTCTCTTTAGCCTCGTCATTTCCCATCATCTGGGGTCCGGCTTTCCTTGTGAACATTCGCCATGTCTGTCTGTCCTGCGTTGCATTCTCGATCAAGCCCAGAGTTTTCAGATCCTTGTCTACAGTTGCAGTCCAGGTTGCCTGTGGTCTTCCAGGTCTTCTTGTGCATCATGGATTAAAAAAAATTGTGATTTTTTTTTACTGCTGGTTGCCACCTGACGCAAAGGCAGTAGCTTTCGTGGAAAGTTAGAGAGCTGCCGTTGACCGCCAATTCGGTTCATCCGCCACCATCTCAGTTATGAGGTCCTGCCCACCACATAGATTCATCATAGCCGCCTCCGAATATGTCGGAGAGGCCTATGGATGGTCAAGTATGTAAGGAAACCAGTGAGTAAATTATGTTTGTTAAAATCAACGTGAAAATATTATTAAAAAGTGCATGCAAAACAACATTGGCTTTGGAAAAAGAATGTTAGTTGTTATCGATAGTGCATTCGCAATGTTTACTTTCTCTCCTACGTCCACCCCAGTTACGGTTGGCCGGTGCGCCAAGGTACGGCTCACGAGCCGCACGTGATAATCTGGGTTTAGGTTGTCAAGGGCAACGTGAGGGAGGGGGAGGGAAGGAGGGAGGGGAGCTGCAGCAGCGGCCAGGATGTCGTGGTGGGAATTGCACACAAAGCCCCAAGTTACAAAACTACACACATAACCGTAATATAACACCAGGCACAACACAGTTCTACGTTCATGCGATGTCGCGGTTGTATAAATGTTGTATAACCTCACTTTCACGCTCCATTATTTGCCTAAAAAATAAAATAATCTCATTTTACTAATAGATAGATTTCTTAAAACGAGCATAATACTATTTTAAAATAACTCAGATATAATGAACAATACATTTCATATTTTATGATGTTTAATTTTGATCTTAAAAACTATAAAGCACTCTGATTTACAATCTTCTATCCACGATTATTTTTTATGATATTACCTAAGCATCGAATGTCGTTAAAGATAAAAGTATTTTTCCTTAGTTGTGTACAATTTTCAATTTATATAACTTTAGTATTGTTTTCGTTTCATTGTATTAAAAATATTGGATTCGAGATGTCATATGTTTAACGTTAACGGTGGGTAAGATGGATGACATTAGACTGCAGAAAATATGTAGAAGACTCTGCGTAAATTATTGCAATTCATTTCGAAGCAATCTTATAATATTTTTATATCTAGCTCTTTATATATAATTTAACATGTTTTTCAGTACTGCGAACAAAAATTACTTTTTAAACAATTGTAAATACGACTCGTAACATATATCAAACAAATAAGTTTTATAGATCCACTATTAGAAATGGTAAAACATTAAAGGTGTTTCTTAATAAATTAATTAATACGATTAAAAATATATAATTAATTATAATAAATTGCACAAGAATTGTCAAACGACGTTACATTTTTTTAATACGTCCAACCAAAGCGGATATTGTTCTGTATCCAGGTGAGTTTACCTGGACATTTGATACAGGAAGCGGCCATTGATTGTGGCCAAGAAGTCCACCGACCGTCCTGTATCCAGTCTTCACACAATTTTTGTGGTACGTTTCAAACATACGAGGAACTGTAATAACCACAAAAATATTACAAAGGTAATTCAGCGAATAAAAATATTACATACAATTTTTATTAACGAATTTTTATCTTAAGACAATTTTAATGTAGGTGATTCTTCTTCTAAAAACAAAAGCTTAAAAAAGGTTTTACTACGCTTGGCGGCTAAAAGGCGCTGAACGCAGTTTTACTATATAAATCAAAACGGAAAAATATTTTAAACTTAAGATATTCTTTATAAAATAAAAGGTAACTGTTTGTGTTCTTTTATTTTGAAAAATATTAGATTTTATGAAAAATTATTACGATAATATAAAATTAAAAAAATCACTTTTTTTAATGTAAACGCATGCAGGAGAGCACACCCGGTCAAGACCAGTACACTTTATGACGCTCAGCCAAGGAGGCTGGACGCTGCATGCGGGAAACGTGTATTGTTCGTGTTTGTGTGTGGGTTGGGGAGATTGCAAGTGTATATTTATCTGTTTCTTCAAGAGATCCAGATTGTAGGAAGGAGGAAACACAGACGCTGGAAGAGCATTCCATAGCTTACCGGTGGCATTGAGGAAGGAGCTTAGGAAGCTGCCAGTTCTTGGTCGACATATACCAAAGAAAATATATTCATTTTTAAAACGTAGCACTGCTTATACCGTTTTGCAATTGTAAGTGTATTATAATAATTCAGCTTTTTAAGTATGTACATAATTTATTCTGAACGTAAAAGCTTTCGTGTGGATTCCTTGCTTAATTGTTAAAAAGGTTGCTCTAGATATGCAATAACTTACAGAGGATGGCTGACATACCTGAGCGTGAGAGCTGATACTATATATATGCAGCATCCGCTACTCTAGATCGGTTGCTTACTGGTCAGGAGTTTACAACCGTTATTTTTTGTAATGTTCATATTTACGTCAAAAGATTTTTTAAATTCCTCGATGTATTAAAAAATAAAAAAATGTATAAAGTGAATTTGTACAAATTGAATGGACTCTTCTTTTATATTAGTTTCCTTGTATAGACGTTATTGTTTTTCTGGTTAATGTAATATTATAAAAAGCTACCATTTAATATGTATAACTTTACTAGTTAAATATTTTTTTTCACTGTGCTTCTGAATTACTAAAAATCACAAGTCTTAAAAGTGTTTTTTGAAACATTGTTCGATTATTATAGTACACTATAAGATCTTCAGTCTATTAAAATTACAGCCTCCTCTATAGTATTATCAGGAGACTAAAAACCAACGGTATACAAAACATTTTAAAACCTTGTGGAAGAAAAAAGTATTATTTGAAGAAAGAAATTTAAGAATGAAGGATAAATGTAGACCAAATGCTTTTGAGTTTTTAAGCTTTTGTAATAAGAAAGACTAAGAATAAGAATGAAGATATAAAGAAAACAGTAAAACATCACTTACTTAGAATATTATTTAAAGAATATATTTTTCTGTTCAAGTTGTAATACGTTATATAAAAAGTATAATATTTATTTTTTACGAGTTTAAAAAAAGTAAAAAAAAAAGTCTATTGTTGAACTAAAAATAGCAATCTGAATGCCTCGTGTAAAATTTCACGTGGCTACTGCTTACGTGACTAAAAAGAGTTCTAGGAAAATATTCATATTCAGGACGACAGAAATATGTTCTGCTTTATTTTAACGATTACAATGTGCATTGATTTTAATCAAGGTTCGTTAGTTTCGTGATTGATAGGTACGTGTAGCTTCCTCGATGTCGCTGGTAATATTTTTTGAATCGGTGTCCTGGCAGTTCCTCCCCTGCACGCCGGCGTGCACGTGTGAAGGATGAGCAGTGAAGGAGCCAGCTGCGGCCGCAACCTTCAGCAACACAAAGGGCCGGGGTTTCAACACCAGACCGGATCGGATCATAATGGCCGCGACAAAAAACATGCAAATCCCAGCAGAGACGCGATATCGCGGCTTCATGAACACAAATCCTTCGATCGTATTATAAAATTAAATTATTACAGTGGAAACTAACCAAATAAGTCCGTACGGACTTATTCGCTTTTGAACACAGAAGAATTTAATCAATATAAATCCAGACCTTTGATCCTATTTCCATTGGAGGAACAGAAATAGAGGTTGTAAACGACTATACCTATCTGGGACAAGTAAAACAACTAGGGCGAAATAACTTCTCAAAAGAAATCGACAGGCGCATACAACTGGGATGGGCAGCATTTGGAAAACTAAAGTACATTTTTATAGCGAAAATTCCGCAATGCCTTAAAACTAAGGCGTTTAACCAATGCATCCTCCCTGTATTAACTTATGGCGCAGAGACGTGGAATCTGACAGCAAGTCTTAATCATAAAATAAAAGTCACCCAGCGTGCTATGGAGAGATCCATGCTCGGAGTGTCGCTAAAAAATAGAATCCGAAACGAGGAAATACGCAGAAGAACTCAAGTAGTGGATGCTACCCAACGAATAGGCACACTCAAGTGGCAATGGGCAGGACATATCTGTCGAAGAGACGACGGTCGATGGGGAAGAAAAGTATTGGAATGGCGCCCAAGAACTGGCAAACGAAGCATTGGCCGTCCCCCTACAAGATGGACTGACGATATAAGAAGAATAGCGTGAGTGACCTGGATGCGGAAGGCGGAGGATCGAAGAGGATGGAGACTCATGCGGGAGGCCTACGTTCAACAGTGGACGGACACAGGCTGATGATGATGATTGATGATGAAATCCATTCATTTTTAAAACAAGCCTTCACTTTGAAAAAGTTTGGAATGATCGATTTAAAATTTCTGTTTCTATACTACTATTGGTGAATGTGTAATTGTTAATATTTTTTGTACAGATATTGATGTAATATAAGATAATTACAATTATTCATTGTTTTATTGTGTTTCTTTTTCGTTTTAAATTAATGGAAATATTAAAACTCGAGTTTGTAATTCGAATTTCAAGGAAATACGAGTACCTAACGTATTTTTTAAAACATACTCGTTAGCACTGGCTAACCAGTCGAGAGTTTGGAGTATTATATTGATTCATATTGAAACGTATAATTATTGAATTTAATAATCTTATAACTATAATATAACAAAGACAATTTCATAAAAGAGAAGATTTATTCGTTTCACGGGGGTTGATTGATCTGAATAACAATCTGGCAGCTTAGAAGGCAGATGAAAAGTGAAAAGCTTCTAACGCGATCAGCGACCAAAAGCTCTTGCATGGAAAGTAAAGCAAATATTAAGGCATTGAAATTTCAAACGTATGACAGTTAAATTATACACTTTTAGCGAGAAAAATAAATAAAAATTGAAATTATTTATTAAAAGTAAGTTAAGTAGGATTCTCAAAAATATGAATCTATCTTTATGTAAATAAAATTAAAACGTTTCTTGAAAAGCTCGTTATATCGTGATTATAATATTGTAGTATGTTTTTTTAAAATAAAATTCTTTCTGCAGGAAATAAGAAAAACATTTATTCAATTGTAATAATTCAGATATCTAGAACTAAAATATATTAGAAATAATTCTGAGAGATACTGTCGAGAAGTTGTCCGACTGTCGAATGATTAATAATAGATTAACTTCTATGATTTTTCACTCTGTGATTTACTATGAATAATTGAGAGAATAATTTGTTACCAATGAATCATTGTGTCGATGAATCGTTTCTATATGAATCAATGAGTCATATATTTTCCGTAAAGGTTGTAACTTGTAAGTGAAATGACGGATTTGAATTTTTTTTTCGCCAAAATGAACAAATGGACTACTATATATTGTTGTAAAAAGTATGTCGCGTATTTTCTATTTGATTAATTTGTATAAAACGTTCACAGATTCACAAAGGATTACTTAATGGTGATCATGTAAATGGATAACAAGTTGTTAATGAAAACAAATAAATATAAATTGACCAATTTGCCTTGCAAACGTTAGCGCACAGAGAACGTAGTGCTTATGTACTCGCATCACGAGATACTACATACAAGTTACGTGATGAAGACAAAATAATAAAATACCTACATTTTAATAATATGATTGTACTTATATAGATTAGTCACTAGCGCAATATAAAGTGTTTCAGATTTTCATTAACTTTCGATTTAATCAAACACAAGCACTTAAATTAGTATAACTTTGGAATCGTCTAACTCTATTCCTTTCTCTGGAACTTCTTCGTCCTATCTTCTATTGCGTCCTGTATCCTAATTGAATCCTGTTCCTGCAACATCAATGTTCTCGGAACCATTGCGGGATTGACAATCCGAAACGATGTGAAAAATATAAGAGCTTGCTACAATAATGATATTGTGCACTGTGGTTAATGGAAGAAGGCAGTACTAGAGAAATCACACGGGAAGAATTTGTTCTGAAATAGTGCTTAGTATAGCGTCAGATGAGATACCATCGAGCATCTTACTTCCAGGAGGTGTTTTAATGCATATTATAACTACTAATAAATATTCACTTTATATATTATACAGTTAACCTTCCTATAACGGTTTCATAGCTTAGATTAACCCGATGTATTGAAGTCTACAGTCTTCAATCTACGCTATTTAGTCCTAAATGGTGATTTAGCCTAAAATAACAACATAGAAGGAACCGTTGTATGAAAAATCGTTGCAAAATATATTAAATGTCTCTGATCTAGGTTTTAAATATTCACAATTATGCTCACATAATTCATTTAGCGTAGTTACTGGATGAAATTATACTCTAACCGGTGCAGTGGATGAAAAAGGAAACTTCTCATCAGATAACAATAAAACCCGTAACGATAAAAAGCTCCATCATTATTTATAAAGGTATCAATAAGGGAGAGTGCAAGAGGGCGGGGGCGGGTGTCGATGGTGGGCGGCGTGGGGTGCAGTGAGGCGCAGTATTGACCTAACCTACGGTGTGAGTCACCAGTCGCCGCCCCCGCTGGTGCACGTGAGCCGCCCCCTGCAGCAAGGAGAGGGAAAGTGTCTCGGCGCGAAAGCTCCGCGCAGTACTAAAATTATTTTGTGAAAGCTCCAGAAGCTTTATTATTGTAGGGGGCGAATCGACCTTCAGGATTCGCTGAAACGATAGCGTCTTGTAAGGGAAGAGTTGTGATAATTGAAAATTTATTGTATTATTGTATTATACGCCGAAAATGTAAGAGCTTTCATTGAATATAATAATTTTTATTAACGTATATAATAATTCAAGTAAAATCATATCTGGATTAAAAGTTTTATTAACAAAATACATCTTTCTCAGAACACATGAATTTGAGTTTAAAAAAAATAATACTACTTCATGTTTGTATTGCATTACTGAAGTAATTAAAGAAATTGTATAAGTTATGAGAGCAATATATTGATTTTGCGAAAAATTTAAGACATTTTATAACATTAATAATACCCAATTGAATTAAATAAAACATATATATTGGTTATTTTTCGAATGTTATGGCATGCTGAAATACCATATTGTGAGTAGCCAAAGTGTAAAAAAATTAACATTACACAAGCACCTTAAAACCTGTATAAAAATATAGGCGTCTATTGTAATTATTACAGAGAATTTGGAATAAATGTACTTTTACAGGATGTGGGCAGTAAATTAATGCCGAATCAACGCTCAATTAAATGTTAAAATGGTTTGCTTGCAAGGAAAGGACCATAACAATATCCGCTTGAATCAGAGCGAAGAAACCGTCGTTACCGTAACTACTCGGCTCAGGAGCCGCGGGGCAGTTCCTGTGTCCGTTCAAGTGTCTTCCGGAGCTCTGACTGTCATTCTTTCGGCCGCAAATTGCCCGGTTTCAATTTCGCGTAAACCGGAAGAGTGCAAAAACGACGAGCGCAGCCATCACCGTGGCCGGAAACCCTAAAATAGACGCCGGGGTAGCGATAACACGCAAAACACACCGCGGCCGATCCTCCTTACGAGAGACACCTTTCATGTTTTTAGTAGGACATCAAACGTTATTTTAAAATGCAATTTTATTTACTAATAATTTTCATTTACTAATTATCAATCAGTTTATAGCGGCGAAGCGTTGTGCGAAGTTTTAATTTTTGTAAAAGTTCAACATTGCTTAGCGTTTACATAATTTATTTGATAACAAAATAAACTATGTTATGAGATCATAAGAAATATTTTTTTCGTTCTCTTTTTGTTTGATTTTTATTGTTGTAATTTGGTTTTTTTTTGTATAAAATGAAATAGAGCAAAAAAGCTATTTTATACTTTAACAAAAAAATTGAAAATTCGCACTTTTAGAGAAAATTGTTGTATCACAAAACTAAACAACGATAAATTCACTTACTTTGTTCATTAATTTCTTTATCATCAAATAAACGGTTTAGGCGCTATAGAACGTTAAACTTTTACAAAAACAAAAAACAACGCTCAAAGCCGTTTTTAATATAATTTCACTTGTAAATTATTTGTTTATTAATAATTTTGAAAGTTGTTACCTGTCGTCGGTTGTTTCAGTTAGTCCCTCGCGCACCCTTGCTTTAACACTGTCTGTGTCGGAGAACACTTTTCGCGTAAACGTTTTTCCTGGCGGGAGTTTTCCCGTCCTCTCGCGTCTCTCGTGAGTCAGTCGCGACAGCGCTCCGCACAACCGCACCGCGCCACATCGGAGCGACAACTGCTGGCGGCAGCTGCCTGCAGCAGGAGCGGGGCTGGCAGCTGACAGCAGCGCGGCGGCCAATGGAAGCGCAGCCCGCGGCGTGCGTGCGACAGAGACGGCCGATGTAAACACAAATAATAATAACGCGAGCGCTTGCACTTTCGTGTGATTTGTTCCGCGCCTTGTGGAAGGATCGCGGATGGCCGGATGGGTGGATCGCGCGCTCCGGGTAGTTCCAGCGTCTAGCTTCGCCTAGCGCTTGCTTACTATACCATCATCATGAGTTCGAATTCTGGCCTAAAAGTTTTTTTATTTTTTTATCTAAACACATACAGGAGAATACCGACAGATGGTGATAGTAATTCTGACGTCTCATCTGTGGAATTCTATGACGATTACCATGGTGTATATGGCTAAACATAGACTACAGCCCGAGATTCACGCATCATCCTTTATTATTACAGGAATTTACTATAAATTGGTGGTCTTCACGGGACGACTTTCGTCTACCACCAATTTTAATTAATAAGCTATGACTGACATTTTACAAGTGATGGATCAAATTCACACCAACCGGGGGTATTTTAGAGCTCAGAAATCGATTAAAATTTTCTTCTTTTTTTAATCTCCGTCGGGGATTGAACCCACGACCTTTTGGCTTGCAAAGCAAACGCTTTACCATTAAGCTATGACCGCCGGCAAAGCTGTCCTGTAATAGAGTTCGATCAAGAATCCTGCATACAATATGTATATATATTTTCTATTCAACCTCACTTCATAATGATTTATGTTCACCGCGAATAAGTAAAATATTTATAATTATTTGTAAATTTATAAAATATTAAACATGTTTTGTTTACTGTTATGTATAATATATTTTTGCATACAGTATTTTTTTTAAGTCGTGGGTTCTATCCCTGACATTTAATATTATTATTTTATGTAACGATTATCGATGATTTGCATATCTTCTATCACTAATAAAATTATATTGTCACGAAAACACGTTAGATTTTTTTATGTCTATTTCTTACATAAAAACCGTGATTTTTAATGTAAGTGAAGAAATGTTTAAAATCGTTACTGCGTTTTTGGATATTTTTTCTACACAAACGGTCAATAAAATAATAATCTGTATAGCAAACGAAATTTTATAAAAAATAGTCACGATGATCAGAAAGTATATGGAATCAACCCCTATTTACCCCTCTTCTTGATTCAACAATATAATATTTTTAGTGTTTGATTCCATTAAATCACATTATTTTGGTAAAAAAAATCCGCCTAAAAACGATTTTTAAACTTAATAAATACAGCCGGTTGGTTTGAAATTGATCCCTTATCCGTAAAATGTCAGTCATAATTTACGTAATCAAAATTGGTAAAAGAAATTCGTCCTCACAGTGAGTGATCGTATATTTGGACGTTGCGTGAATTCTAGGCGTGTGATCTTCGAGTCAATCGTGAGATCTTGAGTGAATGGTAATATTGGCGGCTCGCAGAATGGCTAGAACATGATGAACGGATGGAACAGTAAGGCGTGGTGAAGTGGTGGAGGTTTTTACCTATTTAGCTAATGATAAAAAGTATAAAATTATTTTACAGAGTGTATGATTTCATCTGCACCAGGCATCCTCAAGCGGTCTGTACTCAGTGATTTTTATCACCAAACATCGGCAATCTGCAAACATTATACTTTTATATGTTATTGTAATTATTGAAATATGCACTGGGGAGTATCAGTAGTGGGTGTTGGTCTTAGAGAGAACTATATGAAGTCATAATTGGGTTGTTTCGATGCTGTGAATGGAAAGATATATCTTTTTTCAATGTGAAAATAGTATATGTACATTAAAATTGCAAGTCCAGTATTGTATTAAGCTAATAAATATTATTTTATTTAAAAGTGTACAATTTTATTAATTTTTGAAAAATAAAAAATGCAAATATTTTTCAGCTTTACATTTAGAGCTTTTGTTTTGAAATGTGATAATGGAAGAATATATTTTCTTTTTTAGACCTATAGTTTACAGTCCCAAAACACCTAATGTATCAGATTGAAATAATTCAAAGAAGAACGATATTCCCCCAAAAACATGCTTTGAAGAAGTCTAATTTTTGAGACATGATTACTTTTTTGGATTTGAAAGATTCATAGTATTGAATCTCCTTTCATTGATTGAATGTAAATGAAATCAAAGATACTCTCCTTAAAAAGTGTGCAATTGTTGAACCACACTGTTATTATGTTAAAAATCGAATAAATAAAAAAATTAAAACAATTATAATGTTACTGACAAAAGCCAACGAATTAATTGAAACATCGGCAGTAAATATTGTGTTACGATTCAAACAAAAAATGACGGTCACATAATATTGTACAAAAAAACTTGTAAAACTTAAAATTGCCTTCATTTTACAATATTTTCAATTCAATCGAGCATCTGCGCCCCAAAAAAAGATACAGTAATGTTGATTTTATCAAAATGTTTATTGTACAGTTCTGTTGAACTGTGCCGAAATATGAAATGCTGAAATCTCGCTTGTGCCAGGCTGCAGCCGGGCTCGCGTTTCCGTCAGTGGCAGATACCATCGCAGCTGCCGCCGATGATGGATTGATAAATTAAACGTAATTAAAACTCAAGAGACACTGAATTGTACAATGACGTTATTTATACAGTAAATGCCAACACTGAAAATATTTATGGCGATCAACCTTGAGCGATCATATTCCATGTTACAGTTGGTACGACTGATGAATTTCATTAAAATTAGGCAGGTATGGAGCTGTGCACCATACTGGCAACACCTGCGGAGTAATGCTAAATGTTTTTATTACAACCGGTGTTGACTTTGGATTTTTTTAACATCTCCATAAAATAAAATTATTTCAGTTCCATCAATAAATTACTAACCTAAAATAAGCGTCTTGATGAAGTTGTCCATTAAAAAAACGTACATAAAGTAATAATATAATTTATAAAATAAACAACTTTTTCTTCTTGTCTTTAAAAAATTCCGTTATTTTTCTTACAATATTTTTCAATCTCTTCTTATAAATCATTTTAGTCACTGGTAATAAAAACACGAAACTATTATTTTCAATAAAGATTCATTGTAATATCCCAATCCATTTCATAAACATCACCTTTTTCTATCCCATTGTCTAGTAACTCTGACCCTAGTCGAGTGTCATAGAACCCTGTGATCTCCTATGTACGTGTACAAATCTAAAACAAAATATAAAAGATAATACGCTGAACGTGAAATACCGTCTGCTGCTCATTATTAGATTATTATTATCATTTAATAAATGCAGAAAAGCTGCACATTAACTGATGATCGGCCAACGTCATTAAATTACTGTCCAGCATTCAGTTTTAGGCATGCTTATTTAAAAGTATGCTGTTAACATAGACATAATAGGCATGGTGCAATTTTCATTTTGTTGTTCACAGGACGATTTTTGTTTACCACCTATTTAGATCAATAAAGTATTGTAGACACTACCAATGTATTTTAAATGAATGGATGGCTATTATATATTTCAAACTATTTTTTCATGTTTAATAATTCATCTTGTAATAACAAGAAATATATACAGGAACGTTAATAAAAAAATTCGTGAAAAACAACCATATTTACAGCCATATGAATGTTTTAGAAGTATCAAACAAATTAGATGACTCAGCGGATTTATCAGAAAGTCCTTTAATCTGAAATTATATTACTTATGATTGGTCATAGCCTAGTTTAATTAACAGTAATAGAAAAACATTGCACATTGAGATATTCCATATCCACCTAGTTAAATATTAAGCCTGACTGGCAAATAAAAAATATATTTTTACGAATTTTTAGAAATATTAGGTGGCACGAAAAAGAAATTTTATATAGTGTATCGATTTAAAATATTTTATAAAGTATATAATAAACTGATATACTCGTAATTGTATGTTTATATATGAAAAAAATATCAAATTAATGATTTTTAATTTACGCAAAGAGTATATATCTCTATTCAAAAAACTGGTTTGATATACTAGTATTTAAAAAGTTAAATATTATTGCAGGACTTGTAAAGTAATATATCAAATATATTTTTAAATGTATAAACATAATATATATTATGTTTATAAATATATATATATATATATATATATATATATATATATATATATATATATATATATATATATAATCATCATTATGCACATAAATTACTTCTCAGAATTTTAATTAAATATATCGGCAGAAATCAAATTACTCCTTCACCCTTAGAATTTCCTCCAATAATTGTACAAGTGGGTCCTCTCAATGATGAATATTTTTGAATTTAAAATTCCATTGAAAAAAGGAGCAAATTTATCTTTAAAAAAAAAACTGATCTGATTTCTCGAAGAGTGTCACTTTGTCATTGCGCCATATTAAGTTGGATCAAGGATTGAGATAAGGAGTAATAGTAGCAGAAATCAATACTTTTTCGCGGGTATATAATGCTTTCATTAGGTTTACTCACTTTATAGTCGAGGGCTGCTGCCGACCCTTTCCATTGATGCTTCTCCCGTTTCCCGCCCCCTCCCATTGGCGTTCCAATTTTAAAACCCAATCACCGACTAATAAAATTTCCCCAATCGTTTCCGTCAGCCTGCGAGGAACACTCTGTGAACGAAGTAACGCATCTCTTTACCGCTGTGTTACCAGCCTTAAATATTCTTTTTGCAATCATGGCGGCATGAAAGTCTAACACGATGTGCCGCAATTAAGATTTGTACTCTTTATACCATAAAAATAATTATTTGTAAAATAAATTATTAATTATTCAGATAGTCATAAGTGTCAAGTGTGCTTAGATAAGCAACAAAAAATACATTCATAATTTTAAAAAAATATTTTTCAATATCTTATTATTGTTGTTTATTTACGTTTGACACAAGAAGCAGAATTAATTATTATAACAGGATTATTCACAGGAGCTTTATAAAAATACGAGTACTTTTGTTCTGGAAAATTTACGAAATTATATGAATCTGCTTCTCAGGAGTCGTTTTAAAATGGTATCACGACCTATCGTCCCCAGACTGTTCGTTCAACGACACCTCGGTAACGATATGGGGCACAATGAACGTCTTGGGCACGGGAAATTTGGCGCACGGGACAGCTGGTGCATTGGCTGTTTCGCTTATCTAACATAACCTAACGTAACCTAGTCTAAGAATTCTTACAGTGATCGTAGAGTCCAGAGCTCCATAGGTCTCGTTAACGAAATAACTTAGGTAAGGATAGGTTAAGTTAGGTTAGCGAGACATCCAGTGCACCAGTTGTCCCGTGCATCAAATGACCCGTGCACCAGACATCCAGTGCGCCCTAAGTCATTACCGATGAGTCGTAGAACGAATTGTCTGGGGACAAAATTGCTGCGGAACCGTTCTAAAATGGAGACGATTACTTGGATTTTGGATAAACTTATGTTATTATATTATTAATTAAATAACGAAAATCAGGATTTATTAATTTAACAATTTAATAAATTGATTATATATTAATGTAATATTTGAGTAAAATGTGTAATCACAAATCAATTTAGTTTGTAAATCGAATGGGGTGAAAGTGAGACGTCGTGTTTTAAATATTGTATCATCTATTCAAAAAATGTACATTAAAATGTGAACTTTTTAATCTAATATGTATTTCATTTTGATATACATCTTTATATACTACGAGTAGATTGAAGTAATAATATTAAATTACGTAAATGATTCAGAATGCTTTGATAATGTTATTTTGTATGAAGCTAATGAATTTTATATTCGTCATATAGAATGTTTTGTTTTATAATTTTCAGCATACACATATGACTCACGGTATTTTCATATTCGTAATATGAAAAACCTCTGATATTTGAATTGTATACATAGTTATGTATACATGTACGAGTACATAGGACTTAGTAGGCGTAGTAGGCGTAGTAGGCGTACACTCGCATATAGTTCCGGACCTGGCGTAACGCAGGAAAATGGTGCCGTAGCAAGAGTATGCGTAGATGGCAAATTTAGTGAAACTGCACGCCTTAAAAAAACAATATATTTCGATACATTTTTCTTCATAATATTTTTCAATATATGTATATTAAAAATTTCCGTCTTAATATGCACTTCTGTAATATAAAAATAAAGCAGTCATTACGATGGTAAAAAGTGTAAATAAGTCATTATCAAAATGAATAAGTATTTTCATTTTACTGCAAAATATGTTTAGTTTCAAGCTTCTTGTCCTATTATCGATTTATAAAGACGAGTTTTTTGCTAATGAATTAACAAAAGGCTCGATGTATCTCAGACTCATTTAGAAAAATAAGTATTAGTTATCACTCTTGTGAAAATACGAGTATATAATGTAATATGTAATATATGACGTTGTATAGTATATATATACCGCCTAGAATTATCAGTAATTGCAGTTAGTTAGTGTTTTGATTTGAGTTGTTTTTTAATTTAACAAGAGGATCATGCTAGCCATTTATTAACCTACCTCTGCTTAACCTACTACTAAATTCTATAAAATTAACAAATAACAAAAGCAAAATTACAGTTGAGATAATAATATATTTTTGTAATTTTAAAATTTCAAAAAAGAAGAAGAAAAAGTACGTTTATACACGTTGTAGCTTTTATTGATGGCAAAACCACGTTCTTCCAGCAAATGAAACAGTGCTTCATCCATGTTACAGCAACGTATGAAGTTTTTATTTATTTAAAAGAGGAGCGTTTGGAATATTGATTAAATACCTAAAATTGAATAACTTATTAGGTTTTCACGGCCAGATTTGATATTGCGGCTTTTGGGCTTAGCCGTGTGTGGCGAATTTCTTTTAACCAATATTTCGGCCGCCATTGCAGGAGTCTCCTTCAGGATTCATGATTTAGATATGAGTTGGTGGTTATATTATAGAATTACGCTCGTGATATAAGATAACCTGACACCAACTCATATCTAAATCATCAATCCCGAAGAAGACCCCTGCAATGGCGGTCAAAATATTGGTTAAAAGAAACTTAATTTCTACTACAAAATTTATTTAAATTAGTAGATGATGAGAAGATATGTGTAGGTATACTGGCAACCCTTTCATGAGCGATGCGTAGATTGGCATCGGAGCTAATGTTTTAAAGCCGCCACAAGTTGTACAAGTCGCGTTGCGTTCGCCGCGACGCAGTCCTGAGCGGAGAGAGCGCCTCTTACGGGAAAAAAATCAATGCTTGCATTTTATGGCTGGTGCGTGTGACAGATCTGTTGCCATGGGAACGCTGTAAGGGATGCAGTGTTGGCGAGCGAGGGAGCGAGAGCCCGCGAGAGAGGGGGACGAAACAATTCCGATCGATATTACGCACTTTTATTTTATTGTTGTAAACGCTCCGAGTTGGATGTTTTTATGTGCTGTGGAAACTTTAATCTATACCCGGGAGGATTTTATTTGTTATGATAGAATTGAAAGTCTGTTGGATGCGAAATGCCATTCAACCATCTACGCACCGCGAAATTTGCTTGCATAAAATATATTTATAATAATGTAAAATTAATTTTACTATTAAAGTGAGCAATGCCAATCTACCAGTATATAAATTTAATCAGAAATGTAGTAATACTATGGTGGGTTCTTAATAACATTTTTAATAAGATTAATAAAAAATTAAGACGAAAATGACCGTAAATATAATAAGAAAGAAACTACATGACTGAAACATTGTCAAATTCTGTATATTTAAATAATATTGTCTCGTATTTATCGAGATTTTTTTGCCACTAATAAATATAATACCCTAAAAGGACAAATATATCAGCAATAGGAATTGCGAAGTTGTTCAATTTATGAACAGGGGCGAATAATACAAACTAGTTTGTATAGCTGTACTTCATTTCTACTACATAGTACTCCACATAGTTGTGGAGTATTTATTGTTGATCGTCTTGATAACGCTGTTTGAAAAGAGATGGAGCTATGTGATCGTGATGTATACTTTTGTCCCTAAGCTGAGCAATATTGTAATTCGTATCGCTCGTGTGAATAGCTCTGATAAGCAACAATAAAACCAAAATAAATTCCTAAAATAAATGACACTTGCTTAATTTTACATACATATTATATTTTGAAACATTATTATTATTTTTGGATATTTAAATTTCACAAACAAGAAATATAATTAAATATTTAAATAAAACATCATATTCAATAAGTAATATACATTTATTTTCAATTTTTTTTTTAAATGTCTGTCATAAATTTGGCCGGTATTGGTTATAGTATATTTGCGTATCTTGCAGTCACTTTTGATTTCGTAGTGAAAGTTATATAACTACTCATTTTCGTTTCGAAAATATCCTAGAAACTTAGATTTGAAACTAGTAGAATATAGATCCTAACCACGCAGTTAAGTCCTTGATGATCTACGATGTACGATCTACTATCATCGAAATATCTGTAATTAATGTATTATTATAACACAAGATATTGTATGTAATCGAGGTTAATGTATTTCCAAGGATCAAAATATGGTGTTGATCTATCGATAAATCTAGAAATGATTGAAAGACTAGATAGATAAGATCTAAAGATGTTACTGATGATAATGTTGAGTTTAATTTACGGTGCTTTCAATTGTTTGAATGCGTCTTGTTTCGTCCATTCACCATTCAAGTCCCGCCCGGAAGAGGACGTTCCCCTGGCGGCGGCTGCTGAAACTTGAGCGGTGCTTGCTGCAGCAACACCCGGATCTCTGATGACAAATATCTGTTTTTTTTTTAATTGTCCCACCGATTCTTATAACCTAGTGCAATATCGGTGACTATTTGTTTCGCATAATAAATTATAAATAAATCAAATTTATTATGTTCTTCCCACTGCGTATACAAGCATTTTTATGAGAGGTTTGAATAAAACCGTTAACACTAAATTAACATACTAGTTTGTGCTGTAGTTCTACATTATTTTAGTCTAAATGTATCCTAATTGAAACTGCAAATAAAGTACATTAAGTCTGCCTATACGAGTATATCCATGCTCGTGTTGTAAATAAAGAGAGTAATATAATATTTGCATAAATTCGAGGGTTATCCGTAATATAAAGTTCCCATGGCTCTACAGTCCTGAAAAGCGTTGTTATGGTGGATCCCGCGATTCTGTAGTGCACCCTGGTTCCCCCACTCCAAATCCTCTTCCTAGTGAGCTGCCTGCGGAGCTCAATCTTGGCTTGGCAGCCGTACGTGATGGATTTCCCCTCGCTTCGCCCGCCAGGCGTTTCCTGTCTGCAAAAAACATTGTGCCGGTAGAAATCCATTCCCAGCTATGCGAAATCTATGAAGACACGTGTATGGGCGTACAACACGTGTGTAATTGGTGCAGATAGTTCAAGAACGGGCGTACTGACGTTCATGAAAAGGAGCGTTCCGGACGGCCATCTGTTTCTGAGGAAACAATCGCAAAAGTGGAGGCAGCGATGCTCTCAGATCAAAGAGTGACGACTTTTACGACGATATTTTAATTTTTGCAACCTATAGATGTTCTAGGTGAGCGTTTTTTAGTGTGTTGTAGCTATATGCTGCACTTTGTGAGTAAATATCTTCTTCGTAGTATCAATCCGGTGGATTGGTTTGCAGCAACAGAATCTTGCATCTCGATCTCCATTCCTCTTGGTCCTCCACAATCCTCTTCAGCTCAGCATAAGAGCTACAACTCATGTCCTCGAACACTTGCTGCAAATACTCCCGTCTAGGGCGCCCTCTACAGTTTCTACCCTCAACCATCTCCTCCATAATGTCGTGAAGAAGACCATCGTGGCGCATGATGTGACCGATCCATCGGGCTCGCCTCTCTGAGATGGTTCTTATTAGGTGCCTGTCTTCCTTGATTATTCTGAGAACCTCATTGTTCGTGACGTGATCTCTCCAGGAAATTCCAAGAATTCTTCTGTATGACCACATCTCAAAGGCCTCTAGTCTTTTTTTATCACTTTCAGAAAAGCACCATGTTTAACAGCCGTACATCAAGATGCTCCAAGCAAATGTTTTGGCAAGTTGCTTGCGGAGCCTTAAATTAATATTCTTTGACTCAAGAATTTTTGCTTTTTTATTGAGTGAATATAAAATGTCAATTATGTATGTCTATACTGATAAATATAAATATTAAGGCTGGGTGTGAACATATAACTATAAATGAACTTGATAGTGTTGACGCAAAAAGTCGTTAGCTATTTACCTTTTGTGGATGCCAAGGTTCAGGATTTCAATAGGACTAGACAGCTGCTGAATTATCTGGAGAAGCTTTTTTCATAGAATTTGTATTGTATGTGCTCGTACTTACCTATATATATGTCAAAAATCATAATTTAAGTCAACCGTTGTGTAATAGTACAAACAATTGTTTAAATGTGTGTTGTTTCCATTGTCCATTTTATTTAATTAATTGTAAGTAACAGTAAAATGCGTCACAGGTTTTTTATTATGTTGAATTAATCAGTCATGTCATTCGTGCTTAGATATTCTGATATTTACGTGTGTACTTGCGTATTAATCATGATTTATTATTTTACACAAGTCATCTTCTAATATTTGACATTTTTAAAATGGTTTATATTAATTTAGCCACTGGCATTACATTTCATCACACGGTTATGTCATATGAATGCCAAATCTTGACTTTTAATCTGATGGTGTTACACAATTATAACAAGAAGTGCTTTGCAGCGTTGACAGCCGAAACGACCAAATCCGTAAGCAACCGAAATATGTTGCTTTGATACCATGAAGTAAAACATGAACAAAATGTAAACTCAAAAATGTATTGCACACGAAAATAGATTTTAAAATATATATTGATTAATTAATTCATGTTTTATTTTGTACATAAACTTTTTGAAAAATAAAACTCGAAGAATTTAACTTGAATGCCTACCACATGATTTTTTTTTTAGCGATTAGCACTGGCAACTTCATTGTAAGCTTAGTGTATAATAAGGTTGGGTTATACTTACAACGAGGTGACTTACACTCTGAGATTATTTTCATCACATTTATCCTTGAAGTGGATTGTACAAGGCAACTAAATTTTTTGACAGTATTTAATTCAATTTTAATGGGCATTAAATATCAAGCAAATGGTCAGTTAAAAATACCTAAAATGGTAAGTCGCTGGGTTGAAAAGATTGGCCGGAGGAGGAAGTCCGAGTTTCCGTATTCCAGGGGGCACCGCGTGGTGGTTCTTTTCATGGGTAAGTAAAGAATAATGATTTCGCAGTAGAAAAATATCAATCGGAAGAAGTGAAATAATAAATTGGCAGTAAATAATTAATGAATGGTAATTAATAATAGGTTAGGTTAGGTTTTCATTTTATATTTATTTTTACCAATATTAAATATATTACTGACATTTTAATTTTATATTCATAAAGACACAGTGGATTCTGCCAATTTATTTAGTCTACTCCCGATTCGTTTTATTTAGTGACAATTGATTTAACTTGCTCCCAAAACCTTGAACAAATAAATAAAAGCCATTATATAAGATATGTCACAGAAATATGGATTTCTTCTTTAAACAGGTAGTTCTCCTCCAATCGAATTAAATCAATAATAAATGTATGTCAGTTTTATCATTTAATACATAGGCCCTCTTAAATTACATTGCCTATGAATATTGCTAAATACTTAATACGCCGATGCATACAATAATCTGTGTATAGAGAGTGAAATATACCTTTAATAACTTGAATGGGTTTTTTTCAAATAATTCCAACTGGCAACCAGGGATTAAATTCGGATGTCTAACTAGATGCTCCGAGACCTGGAGAATTTTGTTGTAAAGGTCATATCAACTAAAAACATACCTATTAAGGCATTTATATAATTAACAAAAGCTACAACATAACAATAAAAAAGATAATACATTAATTTTTAGTCCTCGATGTACGACTACAACTTTAATAATGAAATATATGTAATAATATAACATATTTACAACATTGCTAAATTTGTAAGCGTTGTCATCTGTCGGCGAGTAGCGAAAGTAAAATAGTTTCTGCAAATATTACTTTTTATTTTGATATTTAAAAAATTTACAAACATTTTGTTATTTTAACGTTTTTTTTTATGTAAATGCATGCAGGAGAGTACACCCGGTCAAGACCAGTGCACTCTATGACGCTCAGCCAGGGAGGCTGGACGCTGCATGCGGGAAACGTGTGTTGTGATTGATTATATTAAAAAAACACAATTATTTGAATGTAAAAAATATTATAATTTTCACTGAATAAAAACATGTTAGCATCTATCTAGGCACAAACCTTTTTCAATATCGTTACTGTAAATATAAATTTTAATTTTAAATAATGAAGGCAATGTTTATGTAAATGATATTTAATAATCACAAGCAGGTTGTGTTATCAATAATTTATATCAATATTGGAATAATTCCTTTTACGAGTTGCATAATTTTATCAATAACGTACAAAACTTAATGACTTACACAGTTACAACTAAAATTAAAATTATATGTAGTTTACGTTAATCTATGAACTGGGGTTTACACGATCAATACAAATTGTTGTGTTCAATTATGTTTGCTACGATTTAATGTGAAGCGAAAGAGTCTTGTAATACCATGTATAGGTGTGTCTTTTCCGTTTATGATTTTGCACCCTGCAGCAAGAAAACTACTTAATATGATAAACGGAATACTACATATCCATACAATTTATTAGATGTTTCTTTTGCTTCGCTTACGTAGTTCCTATCACACATAAACATCTCTTGATAGAAATACATATATATTTTGTTATATTATGTATTAAAGTATTTGTAAAACTGATTTTTTAGTTATGTGAGCTAAAAGAAACATTATAAATTAATTCAAAATAGTAAATCTTGAAAAATAATACATGAATCGTACAACAAAAATTATTAAATTTTACTTTTTCTTGGACAACAGTTTGTAAATTGTGTTAAATTAATATTCAGTTGAAATTGAAGTTTTCTTTATAAAAATATTCATTATTCAATATAATTGAAATGAGCAGGCAATTTATATTATATATTAAAGGGCTTCTCGCAAGAGCGATACGAAATGCGGGATTGATCAACTTTTAAAGATGAACAGAACTATAAATACTATAAAAACTCGCTTAATATAAATTATAGTATGACGTTGGTATTCTCTACCTCGTTCTAATATTTGAGCTATCGTGCAGTTTGTATCGCTTGTGGGAGAAGCCATTAGAGAATACCTATTTTCTAAATAAAATTATTAAGCCAATTATAGTTTCTCATTTGCATAACAGATGGCCACTATAGCATTAAATGCACCTTCTTATACAATACTAATAAGGTAGAGTTGCCGGCGTGAAACTATGCCAAAATATAATCGAATCAAGAAAAGTTGGTTAGATAATATTTTCGGTATTTTTAGTATGTATTTGTAGTGCATTTAGTAGTTTTGTATTTATTTGTTAGCTCTAGTTTTGTGTATTAATTTATGATATTTTTATAACATTTGGCAAAGTTAAATGCTGGTCTCTCTACATTAGATATTTAAAGTAAAAACAAAGAGAGATTCCAGTACATCTATGTAACACTAGTTATATATCAATAATAGGCATTGCACTTATCTAAGAAATCGTGTCTTAAAGTCGTGAGTATATAGATAATAATGCAATGCAAATACTAAGGTCCTTTTTAATTATTCTTCCTAAGAATGATGTCAAAAATATTATACACATTTTTAACGTTCACGTACATCCGTTTTTTATGAGGGTAATTCTATCATTTCTGGTTGTAAACTAAGGCTGGACCGAAAAATTTAGTAAATAACCGATGAAATACCAGTTTGTACGGTTATAGAGTGGTTTGAAGATTAGAAGAAGGATTAATCTGCGATTTGTTGACTTGTAAATTTCTAAAACAACAACACGTTTAACAAAATATGTTAAGTGCGAGCATTAGGTATCCGCAAATGAATAATGTTACGAAAAAAATGAGATTTTGTATTACTATACTCGTATAATTCGTTACTTAATGTTGCTTCATACAAACACAATCTGTGAATTTATTCTCACCATTCAAATATTCGTAGTTAGCAACAGTAAATAGTATACATTTTCATTAGCGTGTTAATATATGAACTCTGCTTTTAAGCATCCAAAAATATGATACAGTACATAAAATGTGTTACCTTGACTGGTTTTTCCAAATGTTTTGTTATGACGCCATTATTTATTCAAGAAATAACTGAGGAAGCCTCTTACAACATTAAATTATGCAGAAAAAACAAATGTCATTAATTAGTCGGTATGAATAAGAGGAATGCTTAATTATTGGTATGTACATACTACCTAATAGTTAAACTAGTAAAAATTTACAAAAATATACCTACGCATCCATATGAATCGTTTTTTATTTATTTGAGATTCATACTCATTATTATCACTATAAAATAGTATTTTTTCATCACTTAACAGATCACTCATTTTAACAATATTTACAAGATATTTGAAAATACTTTATTGCAGCTTCTAAATTAAAGATTATAATCAAACAGGATAAAATTAGCAACTTGATTTAATATGCAATAGGAAATATCAAACATATATTATGTCATATTCACTGACCTTATTTTTTTGTTATTGTAAGTTTGATTTGCTTATTATAAAATTTGAATTGTTTTTATATACCGGCAAATGTTGGTAAATAAAATTAAAAAATATATTAATTATACAGTTCTTTAAATTAATAAAAAAACTGTATAAGTAAATCAATATTTTTTACCTGCAAAGTTTTTTATTATTCATTACTTTCATAGTTATTCATTTCATTATATCTACGAGTATACAATACATTTTTTTTAAGATATGTACAAAAAGTAAATTATTCCTTGAGATCATTAAAATTTGGATGATCTTTTTTGCCGAATAATTGGTAGGTGTATCATTATCTTCACTCAATTTCGGTATCAAAAGCACAATGAAATACTTAAGCGGTAGCGTTTATAAAAAATGCACTTATAGAATACTTGTATTGTTTATTACACGGCGAGGAGTTTCTGGCGAGAATTGTTTTTCAATTGCACTGTTTTTATAACACAATTAAAAATATTACCAAATTTTTGTCCATTCAAGGCGAGTTGGTGTTATTTTCAATAAGCATTGCAACGAAAACCTGTATGTGTATATTTTTTTAAATTATTACAGAAGCAGATGATGTTTTGTCATAATCTGATTGCAGTCAGATCCAGTTACCGTTGAACATGAGTATTTTAAAAAACCTTCTCCTTTGGAATATTTTTAATGGATGTTTTGAATGTTTGTGGTCACAGTGTATGTGTAGCCCCAAGCTAGGTCTGATTGTTGCTGATGGTGCACAGACAGCAGCTGGGGAACCAGAAGACATCCGTGTAGAGGCGCTGTCCGCCCATGTCCAGGGCCACGAGCCTCTTTTGCACGTATCGTTGTTCACAACGTGAGTTGTAGCCTGCGGGTAAAGAACACAACCCGTTGCATTCCTGGGAACTGAAAATGAGAAAATTGGATTAAGCGTGTGTAAAGAAGGATTCCGTCTTAAATTTAATTGCAGAAGTAAATCACACTTGCGTGGGTAATTTTAAGATTATTGCGTAGCAACAATAGGCACTGAGCAGGCGTTATGATTAGATACTCGTACATTGTATTTAGCATTTGCATTCAAGATTTTATCTGACTTGACATGGAAGGGCTTATAAGTACTACGTTTCCTTCACTAAAAACTAAGCGAAAATTGTTGTAATATAAGTTGATATTGACAAATATATAAGAAAAATAAACTGTAGAGAGCTCTTTTCTCATTACAAGTTACCAATAACAATAATATTTTAGTAAAGTTGAAACCTATTTTAAAAGATGAAAAAGATGATTAACGATGTATATTTTTTAAACGCTTTCATTATGTTGATGTACCACATAATTTTGTTTATAAACAACATCACGTCAAAATTCTTAAGGCGTTGTCTTAAACATACTATGATACACTCGTCTGAACCATTAAATCGAAACCCGCATTGAAATATAAGTTAACACCTCGGTTCTATTATTGGTATATGGATACTCACACGCACACTTCGCTCTTGACCAGCTGCGAGTACATATTGTCCATGGCCTCGCCCATGTTGACCACGTACATCCAGTTGCCTTGCTTGTTGAGAGCCGCCCGCGGCATGATGTACTGCGCCCTGGTGGGGCACAGTTGCTCTCTGCCCGCGGTGGCCTGCCGCTTGCTCCTGCTCGTCTTGTGGTCGGACTTGCTCCCGAAGTGATGGATCGCTGCTGCGTCGGTGTCGATCGTCGCATTCTTATTATTAGATATTATCAACTCTCGCTTGGCGAGGGATCGCTGTTTTATTTCGTTGTTGTCGACCGGTGTGTAGGGAAATTCTGAATTGTCCGATTTTCTGTTTTCGTTCTTATTCCTGAAATAACAAATATTTAATGTATGCAAAATTACATCAGGAATTATTGTGCGTCAATTTTTTATATATGTTTTTTTATTAATAATTTTCCATATGTTTGTGAAACAGTAAATCTTCACTAAAAATTTGAAGTAAGCTTATGACACAATAGTGGGTCTGTATTAAAATGTTTACGTGTAACGTAACAAAGTTTGGACAAGTGTGGGTGTGAAACTGTTAAACATATTTTTGATACCTGATGATATAAGATGTGTAAGCGCAAATTTTGACAATAATCGAGTCATCTACGCAAGTTTCAATTTTGATACGTTAAGAGTAACATTTTGATACGGACCACCATTAAAAGTTGTCAGTTTATCGGTGAAGCTGTCGTCGTTACAGCTATCGTCAGTCATCGTGAAGCAGAGTAGAGAAGTAGAGAAGTGTCTTGCTCACCTCTGCCACCAGTCGGCGTGCTGCGCGCTCAGCGGCGCGCGGGCGGAGGCGCCGTGCCCGGCGTGCCCGCCGTGGCCGCGCGCCCAGCCAGTCTGTCCACTAGGAAGGGCCTGGTAAAGCGTACTTGGGGTGCGGGGCGTGCTGTAATACGGGCTCGGCCCATTATTATCGTAATACTCCAAGGGGGGACCGAAACTATTCCGATGAAAATTCGAATTTGAAAACGGCTTCGGAACTTCGAAATACGAGTTGCCTCGCCAGAATTCGTCGAACTGGTCCAGCTGAATCCCGCTCGGAAAGGCGCCTCGGTAAAAGATGCTCCCGTCATTATTCTCGGAGGTCGCGTTAGCACCCTTCGAGGGTAAATAGGAATCGCGCGAAGGCAAGTAGGGCGGAGGGCGAGGGCGCTGGAGGTGGCTGGGCGTGTAGTAGCCGACGTAACCTGGGCAGGAACCATCGCGGCCATTAGTACACAACACTACTCAACACCGAGCGCTTTACACTGATCCACCCGATTCCAACCGACGATTGCCAAAAATATTATTTACACTATTTACAACAGTTTTCATGGAATTAGCCCATTCTTATGTCAACTTTTATATTCCGGTGCCAGTTAATATAATACTACCTTATGTTAAATTAAAAAATATTTTGTCTATTTGTTAATATGGAGTAGATTGTATTAATATTAAAAAAAAAACTATATCCGAACCAATAAAATATGTAACTTAATCGTTTTTCGCCTCTTAGGAAAAAAAAAACATTCACCATTCAACGTTTGTACATTGGTATTGCAATAATTTATTTGTATACACATTATATTTATTTAATTCATTAAATAAATATACATGTTTCAGGTAAGATTGAAGATTTTCTCAATGAAGATTCAATGAAACTTAATTTAATGAAAGAAATATTATTGTTGAAGTAAATATCAATGGTGAATGAACAGTTCTTTTTAATCAAATATGATTTGTGATTAGAAGATGTGTATGTACACAGATTAGTAATAGCGGTGCATGTTAATTTATATTATGTACAAGACTTATGAATAAATTCCATCCCAAATTGTTATTAAATATATGTTTGATTTTAACTAGTATATAAAGGGTCTGCCATCTAACGTTTTTTTTTTAACTAGTGCTTATTTCGTGAATGGTAACACTTAGCTCATGTCTGATTTGACAGATAATTAGTTTTTTCATTCCGCTAAACGAACATGGTTTGGTATACGCTTGAACAACGCTAAGAAAGAAATATTGCGACATTACTTTGAAAATCATGGTAATGTTGCAGAATGTGTGCGAAAATTGCGTACGGATTTTGGAAGAAGAGAATCACCGTCAGCTCCGTATGTTCGTTGTATTGTGAAAAAAGTGAAAGAAACTGGCATCCTCATCGATAAACCAAAGTGTGAAAAGCCAAAAACAGTGCGTTCACCCGAGAATATTGCTGCTGTGGCAGAAAGTGTGCGTGAAGCGCCATCAACATCAATTCACCGTCGTTCTCAACAATTGAACATTTCGGAGACATCATTGAGTCGAATTTTGCATAAAGACCTTGGTATGACGCCATACAAAGTCCAATTGGTTCAGGAGTTGAAGCCAACTGACCATCCAATGCGTTTTCGCTTCGCTAAGTGGGCCTGCGATCGACTTACAAAAGATGCCGATTGTGCCAAAAAAATCATCTTTTTCAGATGAAGCCCATTTTGATCTTGGCGGGTATGTAAACAAGCAAAATTGTCGCATTTGGGGCACAGAAAACCCGCACGCATACATTGAAAAGACGTTGCACCCAAAATGAGTCACTGTTTGGTGCGGATTTTGGTCCAGAGGCATAATTGGGCCATTTTTCTTCGAAAATCAGCAAGAAGTGGCCATTACAGTCAATGGCGATCGTTATCGGGCCACGTTGAACGAATTTTTGTTCACAAAAATTGAAGAGGAGGATATTGGCAACATTTGGTATTAACAAGACGGCGCTACGTGCCACACAGCCGAAGCTACACTCGATGTTTTGCGCCCTGTTTCAAAAAAAAAGTTATTTGGCGGAACCTTTATATATTACAATATATAAGTAATTAAAATGTACATCAGAGATTAAAAATATATATATTATCACTGGAGGCATTTTAATTCAAGACAACATTTCCGTTATGAGATGAAACACTTTCAATCATAACGGAAATGTTAGATTTAACTAGTTATATAAATAAAAATAAAGATTTTACAGATACACTCAGAACTCTCAGTTGATTAATATATGCAAGGTAAAAAAGATAAGTTGAGGTATAGGTGAAATAATAAGTATGTGAATAACTTCTTAGGTTTTCACGGCCAGATTTAGTATTGTGGCTTTTGAGTTTAGCCGTGTGTGGCGAATTACTCTTTTCCAATATTAAGACCGCTATTGCAGGGGTCTTCTTCAGGGCACAAAGTCATCAACCCTGAAAAAAACCTCTGCAATGGCGGTCGAATTATTGGAAAAGAGTAATTCGCCACACACGGTTAAACCTAAAAGCTATAATACCAATAAGCATGTATATTTAAACTGTTGTATTATATTTATAGTATAAATATATATTTATATAGACTTATGTAAATATATCGTAACGAAAAATATAATAACAAAATATTTACAATACAAGGTAAAATAATATAATAGTAAATGGATAAATGATATAGAATATATATATATATATATATATATATAAATATATATATATATATACATATACATATATATATATATATATATATATATATATATATACATATACATATATGTATATATATATATATATATATGTATATATATATGTAAACAAGAAGAATGTTTTGTTCACTGTAAGTATGAATGAAAAAATATAATCGTATTTGTCGTAATCTATAATAATGCAAATGAAGTAATAGGGTAATTGTTAAAATATGGATCATGAACAAAATTTAATTAAAGCTTTGAAAATGTTTTTTTCACATAAATTTTGTATATAGTAATCAAATAAAAGAGATGCTTAAGGTTTAAAAAAACGTTATCTTTACGGTGATTGATAATATTTAAATACAGGTAAGTACTATCAAAATTATGTTAAATACAATAATCTTATTCCTTATATACCCAACATAGATTTGATCAAAATAAACTTGATTTTTCATCTTTCTCTTAATATGTATATATAAAGATGAGAATGTTTGATAACTCTCTTAAATGAAGGTAGTACAACAGTTGTTAATAAATATTCTGATAAAATTTTACGCCATTTTAAGATAACATTAGGATAAAAAACCCTTTGCAACATTGTGGATACTAAATCAAATAAAATATGTCTTTTTTCATACATTTTTATGAATCATTTGATTTGAATGAAAATATATTTCTTAAATGACATGGTGACATTTTTTTAAAAATATTCTTTTCGTCACTTACCGTTGGGCGGTGGAAGATTGTTTCCCTTATTTTGTCCAAAGTATTGCTGTCTTCCATGGAATTGTCCCTGATTGGAAAAACCTCCACCGTTCTGAAAGGGGTCAGGGCCACCAAACTGGTCCGGCCCAGCGTAGGGAGGCTGCTTGGCCAGGTAGGGCTTGTCTGTGGCAAGGCTGATGGCCTGGGTTCCCGGAAGGGAGTGGGGCCCGTACCCGTAAGGGCCCTGTGCGGGTCTGGTGGCCCCAAACTCGTCCCTTGTCTCGTCACTCAAAAGAGTGGAAAGGTCGAACTCTCCTTTATCCACTAAGTGACGTATCAGATCGCTGAAAATTAATAAAATCGTCATTATGATTATGTAACGTTAACAAATATATCAAATATCTCACAATTAATATTGATACCAACGGGTAAGTTGAAGAAGACGGGCACGGGAGATAAATATTATCAATTGGAAAATTAAACGTAATACGGGAATTAACTTATAATTTGCGACACACGTTAATGAAATTCCTTTGAGGCTATTATTACCCGGACAAGAAGACCGGTCCAAGAGAGTTACTCTTGTTTCCGACATTGTCAAATCACCGTTGGCAACACACTCCCCAAACGTTGTGAAACAATTGAACAAAACTAGAAAAATAACACAAGATTTTTCGGTACTTTTAGACTTTTCTTGCAGGCAATCAATTTTTCGTTTAAAAAAGTTTATACAAAAGGTAAATTTGAAGAAGCCACGACACTAGAGGTTACTATTATTTATTGGGGTCAAAAATTAAAGTGAATTTAATAATAAACTAGAGATCCAAGAGAATCACTCTTGTCCCGACCATTTTTGAGGTTGACATTACATTTTTTAAATATCCGAAGAACGTTTGAGAACATCTGAAAAAACTTATACATTCGAAAAATATAATTCAAATTTTATACGAAATTTGAATATGATATTAATATATAAAAAAATGTAATTTTTTACTTTTTACGTCCCTCATTTCTTACGACAACTTGTGATGCTAGTTTCAAACGCACTTCTCATTTGGAGCTGGTATCAACGTACAAGCGATATAATGCGTGTTTTTTGTGTAATAGTGAATAAAGAAATATATTCATATCCATAGTTTATTACTAGAATTTAAGTGGGTACAATTAACAGTCTCATGTTACACAAATTGCATTAGAAAACGACATATTTTTTGCTTTTAGATTTATTGATTGCAATCCATTGATTGTGATAAATTGATGCTTAAACGCACAATAAGATTGCAACAATAAAAATTACTACCTATTACTTTAGCTGATTGTTAATACGTACATGCGTAGATGTGATTATATATGATTATCGAACACAAACGGCACGTTTTTTACACCGAAGATAAAAAACATCTTAGCCATAGGTACATAATACGTGCAAGAGAAAAAATATAAACGGTCTATTATTCTACTAGATATAAGAATAGCGATAGCTTTAAAAACTGTGAAAGTGCTATTGGTTACAGTTATTAAATAATAAATTAAATTAATATAATTTATGTTTAATATAAATTTTCTCGTTGAATAATTTTTACGAATTACATAAAAAATATTGAGGAAACGACATATAACGTTTTTTTTTTTTTTTAGTACATAATTTTTTTAAAATTTAGTATATATTTTATAACAATGACATTACAATAACATTAATTTACCCTTATATACTCTTAGTTGAATACGATTGAAAATAAAATTACTTGTCAAATAATATCGTATTTATTGGGGTGTCACGCTCGAGACATCCAGTGCACCAGTTGTCTCGTGCACCAAATGTCCCGTGCACTAGACGTCCGAAATTGAAATTAAAATAAATAAAATTGAAAATTGAGAGCACTTCACGTCGTTACCGACGAGTCATTGACCGAATTGTCTGGGACGTAATTCGGTAGAACCATTTATTGGATATTGTATTTAAAAATTTACTTTTAAATGTAAAATTGAATAAAGTACATTTAATAATTGACACATTGTTAATTGACACAACACATTAATCAAGGGTATCTGTAAAAAAAATATTTTTTTAATAAGCAATACTAATATTTAATACGCGTCTTTCTGAATCAATCAATGGTTAGGAAATATTTGGTTATCGATAGTTAATACGTAAGAACATAGTTAGTGTTATTGCAAATAATAATAGGTATTCCGAATGAATCATCAAAAGATAATGCAACTGAGAATGCAGATGAAGAACTGTGTTTGATAGATGATGATCATAATAATTATTACAAAATATCATCAAACAAGTCAGCACAGTATGATAATATGAGTACATCATATTATAAATGACTCCAATTTACATTGTACGAGTATATCAGTAGTTTTAGCAAACAAAAACTTTGAGTAAAAAACTACCCATTTACGAGGGCGATCAAAATATAATACGTTAATGCCCTCTATTCAGTTGGTTTAATGTCATTCAACGCTGGATACGAAATAATGTACGTTATTTGTATAAACTTTTATTATGCGATTGTAATTTTAATATATTTTTATTAATCATGACGACATCTAGATAATATAATGGAGGAGGCAAATATACTGGTTGAGCATTCCAAAGGTCACCGGTAGGGGTAAGAAAGGAATTGTGAAAATTATTTGTATCGGTGAATAAAGTGCATGAACTGTGAATAGATGATCAGTAAGAATGCGACGAGGATGTGGGTATGTGCAGGATGGATGAGTTCTGAAAGTTCGAAGAAGCAACCAACGTGATAAAAGTAATGAACGAAAGAGAGTGTCAAAAATTTGTAACAAATCGTCGATAATAATATTTATGTGGCTCAAATTTAAAGATACTCATAGCATAGACGGTGAAGTAAAAAAAAAAATGTGAGCTTATTGTAAGCCAATTAACAAATAATGAAAGTTAAAAACTTAACAATGCTTTTAACTATAAAATATTTTTTTATAATTATTAAGCAGATGTAATATAAATTCAACTATCAATCCGAATTGAAATGTTTTAAATGTTTAGGACACTAAGTGTTATTTGCATAATCTTTGGTGCTATTATTTTAAAATTGCGGTTAATACCTGTGGACAAAACAACATATCAATTAAAATATATGCATAATTAATAAGCCACATCTGGACTCTATTATTACTTGCCGAATTAACATAATGAGATTGATAATTCAGACATCCGCAACATTGTGTACCAATGAACTTTGTGTCATCCGGATCTTTATCGAAAAACGTGATCAGGTCATAAGTCAAACAAGATTTTTTTTTTTTTTCTGAATATTTCAAGTGATTAAGTACGTAGACTATGACTATTACACAATTTAAATGATTCACCAATAACGTATCTATGATTTTATTGCATTTAGTTTATTATATATATATTTTTACATCAATAAATTGACAGACAACTAGGTTGTAATTTAAATTACGAAATATTGCAAGAAACGTTACTTAATTTCATCTCTAATGAATCTTAACCTGAGCATTTGCTAACATACAGGTAAATCTACTTTTTTTATCATTTAAACGCGCAAATTTATATATTGCTTAGAGAAGATTTACACCTGAATTTATTTTTATTCTACACAGAAATAATATTTTGACTTATTATTATGAATATACAAAAATAAAATATTTCAATACATATAAGGTATCATACACAAAATAGTTAAAAAGTTACTATGAATACAACGGATTTTTAAATTTATTATTGTAAAGATGACATTCAGAATATAATTTTGAACACAAAGGTGTTTTTGATTATAATTTAGTAGCGTGTTATTGTGCAAAGGCATCGAGTTTAAAAGCTTAACTTCTCTCATATTATGTTATACACAAAGTATCATTACTTTTAATCAAATTAATACTGCCGTTGAATACTTGCTCAACATTTAACATGGATGCACATTGTTGTCGTGGTAAAATGTTATTTAAAAACTCAAAATCTAATAAAACAAGTAATTGCTTTCAAAAAATAAAACGAAGGCAAATTAAGGCTTAAATAACAATGTACTCGTACATTGAGAAAGATAGCTCTTAAATAAATATGAAAGTCACGTACTTGTCAAATTCATGAAGGTTAGCCGCACCCATAATAAATTGCAGAAGATTTTAATCCTATTAAATCCTCATAAGTTCTTCTGTAGTTATTTTGTTCATGACTGGGCATTATGGCACCAAGGACCTTGTAATATATGTGCATAAGAGTTTCAAACAACGAAAGTAGAATTCAAATACTTTTTATAAGTAAAACGCATGCAAAAGACAACTTAAAACGAGTCTTCCAGTATACTTAATGATGTTCTAGCAGGGTGGTTAGACGCTGCATACAGAAAGGATGTGTGTACGGGTTATAATATGGCAAGTTCATGTTGATTTGTTTCCATACTGTTAATACATTCGGGTTATATGATAGAGGAAATGAACATGATATAGAAGCAAATATTACTGATGGCGTCTAAACGCATAATATTCTATGTACTTAAGTAATAATTTAGAAAATTACCCATATTTGTAGAAGTTTATTAACTATACATGGGTATTCAGCAAGTGTGCATTGAATTTGTTGGTTGTGGCTAGGTACAAGAATATTCATGCTTCAAGTTTCAGGAGCGGCGTCGATATAACAGCGGTATAAAAATATTGTGAAGACATCTTACGTCTGTGTTCTAAAGATTGGAGCTTGAACATACGAGTATGGGCACTATTTTTCACGAGGCAAACTGATCGCTTTTGAATCAAAGTTTTGCCAACTCAACCCGGACTTTACAAAAGTTTTTTTTAATCTTCTATATATGCATGTATAAAATAATTTGATCATGTCATTGGTTTATTGAAGTAAATTAATAAATAAATATTCTTACATAAATTTAAATAGTGACATTTTAGTAAAAATCACATATTTTTTGAAACAGTCATTTTATAGATGAGCTTATTTTAGAGTCTATACATGGGTGGAAAATTATATAATTTTTAATAGACCATCCATGACGATGAGTTAGATTTTTTTCTTCTCATATACGTTCCATATCTGGAACATATGATCACCACAAATTGCCACCACCCAGTTCTATCAGTTGCCACCGTCCATCCCTCATCTCAAAAGATACTCAAAGGTTCATCTAGAAAAAAAAATGGTTCCCGACGACCTTCAGGGAAGAAACCCGAGGACTTGAAGAGATTGGATGATAAGCACGACGATCTCAACATCTCAGGGCTTAGACCACTTTAGTTCTTAGGAGCGACTTAGCTCGACCAAAGACACATAGACAAGTTTTGGTCTACGCTAATTGTTACTTAACTTCGGTGATCTAACGATAATCGCAGTTACTATGTGCTATTATCGCTGGGCAAATAGATTTAGTAGGATGAAAATTTATTGTTTGAGTCACTTTTTTCGAAATCAAAGCGAGTGAATAAATATATCTGTAAAGCGTTGGTGTATTGCCAAGACAATAGCGATCCTTTGTCCAAGGGCTTAATGTTTATGTTGTCTTACTTGGGATAGTAGTCCAGCTGCTCGCAATAAGTGTAGCCAGGGGCGGCGCAGGCGGGCGTGCGGCCAGGGGGCGCGGGCACGAAGGCGCACTGTTCTCCATAGGCCGCGCCAGGACCGCAGCCCCTTCGCACGCCCACCGCCACTGATATCACCGAGAAACACACCTGAACATAACGAAACACACTATTAGAATAAGTAATTCCAAATCAAAATCCAATCTAGAAATATAATTAATACGTATTTCGATTGACACATGTTTTTTCAAATTCGTTCGGTCATCGTTAGTGTATAGACATTTGGCGTACAGCGGTGGTCGTTTCTTGGCTTGGGAACTCAATGCGCAATATTTGTGATTCGGAACTAAACTTGACCAAAACAAAGAGCCTCCTATAGGAGGCTCATTGTTCACTCAGAATGACGAGGTGAGGGAGCGTACACGGCAATTTTCCATTTTATAGTCGGCCAAGAGACGAAAATATACCTGACTACGGATTACGTAGGAGAGTGTAAACTACCTGTCCTAGAAGGGCATCGGGAACTATACATAGTACTGGGTGGATCTTAAAAAGATAGTTGACGCAACTTTATGTCAGAAGTTTGACACAACGATATCCTTCAGCTAGGAAGCGTATAATAAAATGATGATGATGTTGATTTTGTGTAGAAATATTTTAAAATGTGACAATCGTGTCCAAAATTCTCGAATCTTGTAACGTACAAGATCATAATTTTATGCTCCAAAGATCGATACGTGAATGAAAAATGTTTTACATTTATTGTATATAATAGTAATTGCAATCATCTGAAGTAAGATTGTTATCGTTAGGATTTCCATAATAAGTAATAATTACGCGGACTTCACCAAGTAGAAAGGTAAAAATGCGTGCGGAATTAACTGCGGGAATTCCAGATTGAAAGTCTGACAATCTGACATCTCGTGATTGGTCATCTCATTTATGGATAGTTTTTTTTCGATTTTTTAAAATTTTATTTAATTAGTTTAGTAAGAGTGCTAGCTCATCAAATCCACCATCATGCCACGGCCTAAGCTTAGCGGAATATATTAAACATTTTATTTTGATATACTCGTTATATTTACTACATATTTATTAATACAACATACTCAATTTAATATTGATGATGGTAAGATAGCTGTAATCGGGAAAATTTAGACTTTAATGAATGGACGTTTCGAGAATGAAAATTTGGTGAAACGGTGATTGTGTAAAATAATTAAACTCGGTTTAAAAACTTATTGTCGTATTTTATTTTGTTCTTTTTTTGAGCAATTAATTATACACATTTAATAACTAAAATGAACAAAATAATGTTTTATTAAGGAGAATTACAAAAATCATTCAATTAATAATTACAAATTTTCTATTCGATGTAGTGTTGATTCGATCAAATGTCATTTAAATATTTGTCTTACAAATTTTACAAATCATTTCATTAATAACTACAAGTTTTCTATTCAATGTAATGTTGATTCAATCAAATGTCATTTAAATATTTGTTTTATAAATTTTTTATTCGTCCGAATGTCTGATTGGCCAAATATTCGTCAGCTAAATTTATTTCAGGCGATTGCCTGGAACCCAAGTAAACAGCAGATAGTTAGATTGTACAGGAAATACATTGAATAATAAATAGATGTCATGGGAATGACCGTTCAAGTGTATAAATAAATAACGCTCTCTGTTAATCACATGAGGAGATACCCTGATGTGTGTTTTACGATGTACCCGGAACCGGGAAACAGTGAAGCTCAATAATAAATCATTGTTTGGGTAGGCAAATTATGCTATCACGGTTTTAATAGCGGCGATGAGAAAAATTGCAGACTTATTATTATAATTAGTATGCAAAATATATTAAGCTCTAAAAGAACAATTGCAATGCGATTTAGATAATATATAAAGAATTCAGCACTTGTGAAATAACAACAAAGAAAGAGTTTTTCTTAAGAAATATCCACGCAGAGGCTGAAGTAATGTGATGGATACAAATGACGCTAACTAAAAATGGACGACAAGTAACACCAATTATCAAATTCAAGTCACGAAATGACGATGGCGGCGAAAGTGAATTTACAACATTATTTTAGATCATTCTGTCGTACATGATCACAGGGGACCTTGTTGCGAGTAAACAAAAGCGATAACATCAACTATTATAGTTTTTTGAAGCACTTACTAAGCCTTCAAGTTTTATATTTACAACAACTCATTAAGTGAAATAAAAACATTGTAAATTTAAGCTTGAAAATAAAGTAAGCAAATCCAAAAATAATTGAGGCTACTTATTTTTGGCAGTATTGAATTCAATTAATGGACAGTAAATATTTAGAAAACGGTCAGTAATTAATACGTAAAAAGGTAAGTAAGAAAGAATAATTTAACAGTAGAAAAATATCAATCGGCAGAAGAACAATAATAAATTAGCAAGAAATACTAAATTAATAGTAATTAATATGAGGTTAGGTTAGGTTTCCTTTTTATGGTTTAATTATTCATTAATTTTACATTAATTTCTACCAATATTGAATATACTACTACTATTTTAATTTTATAAGTGACCACATTCATACTGATACAGTGGAAACTGCCTATGTATTCAGTTTACTGCAAATTGATTTTATTTACTGCCATTTGATTTAACTCACAACGTCAAAATCTTGAATCAGTAGAATCACTGAACAAAATACAGGCCAATAATTATGAGCAGCAAGTCCAGTAATATTAAGGCTTGACGTAATTATTTGCGTACAATAATTTCATATTAAGTTTTGTTAAATGTATTATGTAATTGTTATCAAATAATGTCCTATTTATAATAAAAAAAATATATTATATAAACTGAAAAAAATATCCCAATTGAAATACTAAGTTGCACGAAGATGATGGCACGTCTACGGTGACTACACAAATAAAATGCTATCGTAAATTTATAACAATAAATTTAACGATATTTTATTAACAAGATTATATATATTTTTTACTCATTACATTATTGCAAAATATAGTCTGTGTGTGTCACTGAAGCACAATTTGTAGAGCTAGCGTGAGTTATGAAAAATCAAATATTAAAAATAGCTCGTCGATATGAAATTTCACAACTCAAATACCAATGATACAAGAATGTATTACATGACAGTTCCTTCGTGATCAACACGATCTAAGTAAGTACCGGAAATGCCAACTTTCTGTTTCATATTAGGAATGTGGAACAAGCCACAGACAATAGAACCGAACACAGATGACTTCGATTATATTATTATTTTATTCTCTTCGACCAAATTGTTTTCGACAAAAATTATTATAAGATATTTCCCAACAGTTTTTGCTAAAAAAGTGTGTCAGACTAAAGATAATTCCTTTTAAATACTCAATATGTTATATATATGAAATTGGCATTTACATCTATGACCTGGAATACATATTCTGAATTGTAATAATGTAAAACACCTGTATCATATTACACAATGAAATTTTCATTTTTTAAATTAGATATTAAAGACATGTTTCTTTTTTGTAATACTCTAGAGAAATTAAATAACATTAATGATCTAATCATTTTTTCAGACGCTTTTAAAAAAGTACGATGCGAAGCCTTCGGGAGAAAAAGGCATTCACTTAAAACGTAAAGAGAACGTTATTTACAAACAGCTATGTCACAATCATCCATCCCATCAATGATTATTTTAACGTTTTGAACGTACTATAACGAAAATATGATTGGAATACGATAATGAGAATTATTTCATCTTTATCGACAAATTAATTGAAATTTGAACACCATTTTGATTGACGTGAATTTAAAATGTTCAATTTATTTATCAAACATATTCGGTCATTATTTTTTGTTGATTATTTGTAATGCATTTACTGATGTCGATAACTACATGAAAATAATGATTATAAATTTTATGAATGAGATTAATAAATAATTCATTGAGAATGGCAAAATTATCCAACAGGTTAATTCTACAATCATAATAATTATTGCAAAAATAAAATAAGTGGAAAATTACGTTCATGTGAAAAAATATGAGCTGTTTCGTTTTATTTTCACTTTCAAGATCTTTCCATCAAATAACTGTTAGATGTTTCCCACCGCTATTACACTTATTCAGCTGAGTTGCACAAATGTTGAATGCTCTATTATAAAATTCCAAAACAACTTTATAATTCATGTATACTTTTGTAGTGAATATATATACAATACTTATTAAACTACACATATAACGAATCATCATTTATATATATATATTTATATATATATTGATATTACACGTATTTTGTCTATTTTTATCAAAGATTATAGCATGTTGAAACGATGGTTTTAGTTTAATCTCTAAACATGAAGTTAAGTAACACTGGATACAATGTTAACTATTTGAGTGTGTACACTTTATTTCATTCGTTGGGACGAACTGATATTTTGTTACTAAATTAAACACAAAAGTAAGTACTAAAGTAATAATCGGGTGATTTGAGGTATTTCGTAGGCCTCAGATACGTTGGGATAATTATACGATCTCCATAAAAATGCTCATTAACAAAAGTCCAAATATGTCTCGTATTCTAAAGCGGCCTTTTCTTTAAGCCTCTGGTGACCACCGGGAACCATGCATTATATGAGATCCGGGTGCAAAGATGACTCGGGACGATAAAAGATTAATGAGATTAGTGAGAGCTGTGAGGCGGAAAGTTGTAGTGACTACATGACCCAGCTATAAACAGAATATTGGAAAAAGTATTTCGATAAAATTTATTGCAAAACATAATTATAAAAAATAAAATACGTAAAAAAGAAAAAAACTCGAACAACTAAACAATGTTCTAAATAAAAATGTGTAACATAACTATTATAATACGATTATATTTTGATACCAATAAATAATTTAAGAGATACCATAAGTTACACTAATTTATGTAAAATAAATGAAAAATTATAATTTATCTAAAAATGATTATTATTGGCGACTCGTAAACGAAGGAATTCAAATTTTGTTCCAAATTTGAATCATTAAATTATTTGGAGTATTTTTTTAGGGCTTTTCGTTCTCGTAGGATTAGATTTTCACTGCCAACGTCACACACGTGGTGTCTTATATCAATATACTCGTATGTAATAAAAGCTTCTATATTCTCATATTTTTTTTTTAAATATATATAATGTTGGCGTCTTCTTAAGTCATCAAAATGAAATCAATTTATTAAAATTTTAATACTATTGAAAATATTCTGCTGCATGTGTTTGCATCAAAAGTTGCATAAGATACACACGAAACCACATCCAAAGAGAAAAATGTCTCAACTTGTTTTTTGTCTGACGACTCTTGCCGACTGTTAATGTCTGGATAAACCGATGATAAATAACATTATTCTACTTTATGCCGACAAGATAATGCGAGTGCTTAAAATTGTCGTTTCATAAAGAAGAAGAAAAATCTTTGGAAGATTCACCTTAGAATAAGACATTATGAATGTTCAGGTATTGTTATGTCATTTATATTCAAATGAGTATTATGAAAAAAAAGAATAACCTTGATTACGCTTTAAAAATTTAGAGACCTCAATGACATGACATTGAAAAAGACTTTTTAAACCATGTCACATTAATGACTTCTGGCCAGCTGCTCAGCATGATTACTGATTACAAACTGTATATTATCCAGTTTTTAAAAACGTCTATTTTTTATGCTTAAATATTTTTCTTCTTGCCATTAAATAAAATAAAAACTTTTCATTCTTTCATACTATATTATATTATCAAGAGTCAAGTGTGTTTCATAAATTTGTGAATAAATTTTAAATGCCAGCCATTCAAACATTCTAATTATTGTAATTAAACGTCATAAATTGGGTTTATCAAACGACTAGTTTCGTTACTTTTTTAAATTACACTCCGGATCTATTTATTCAAATGTCTGTATCATATATACAGGAAGATATCGTTTATGCGGTTTTACGAAATTAAATAATTACAGTTTATTATATAACTTTAAGAATATCCGGATGCAAGGAAAAATATGTTTTTAAATATATATATAAGTATATTTAATTTGTAAGACCCGCGCTTTAATACTTTTTGAACCATTAAAAAAAGCCTAATGTGTATAAATGCAATGAGTTCATAAATGAGAAAGTTTTAAAAATATCTTAATTTTGTTTGGTCTTTTATTTTATAAGATTTTAATTACAAAATAATCTTAATAAAGAACAAACGATTCTTATATAAACTACTCAATTCTTATATTTTGTTAACGGTATTATTTCCAATTCATATAATAAAGAGAGCTAAGATTATTTGAAAATCAAAATAAAATATTAGAATCTGTTCTTGTATAATCAGTTCAATGCCATATGTATAAAAACACACGTTTATTGATTATTTTAATTTATTTATACTTAAATAAAAATCATAAAATAAGTAGGTGATTCAATTGAGACCGCAGTTTGATCAAATCGTATTACAAATTGCAGCTCTTACACTATTTAAATCACGATTATTGATGGGCACAACTTGGCACTTTGAAATGGGATTATTGTGTAACATTCGCCGAAAAAATAAACGACGCATCACACGATTTATGAAAGTAATGTTTGAGACAAGGCTTAAGTGATTACTATCTCTAATTGCAGGCTAAACGGATCTTGTAAGAGGCCTACATTTATTTTATTTTCTGTTATATAGGTTGTGTGAAACGATTTTATCATTCGGTAAAAAAAAGCACAAGATTTTAATAGGCGGTTGCCTCTAATTCTTGTAACGATCGTTTAAAGATAGCTGATTGCAACAAAATAAACAACAACTAAACGTTATTTTTTATTATCATCTTACATAGAAAATTGATAATTATTTATGAAAATAATAGTTATGCCGGGTGACTTATATAAATAATAAAATCAATTACAAGAATTACAGAAATTTCGTGCACAGGATATGTATTGATGCACAGTAAAAAAAGAATGTAAATTCAAAATACGGAAAGTTACCTTAAATATTTACGTAAAATTGTGAGATTCTACAGTGACAACGACAGTGTTTTTTTTTTTTTTTTAGAACATTATAGACAAAGCACGATTGAAGAGCCTACAAAACCTATATAATCACACTACGTATTATAATGTTACGTTAACCCGCATTGACAATGATCGTGACAAATAAGTCTTGACTTGGCCAGTAACCAAGATTGGCCGTTAAGTATTCTTTTATTTACCCAACTTCAAACTTAAATCAGTCAAACAATATAATCATCAAACTAACGTTACACATGTATATTTATCATTTCAGAAAATTCTAAATAAATATAAAGATCGATGTACCCGTTGCATATATTTAAAGTAAAAAAGAAATTACTTGCTCCAACTGCTATCATAAAAACATAGTTATAAATAATTATGTTTTTAAAAATTTAATATTTTAGTCTATTCTCGTTTTATATTATTGAATCATCAAACATTTTATATCATATTTTCAATGTTTTGAGCATTCACTTTGAGATCCATAATAAATTATAAATATTTATTTATTTATTTACCTTGTTTTCACATGGATCACGTAACAAAAGTTCTCTATTAGGAGACTGCAGTTTCGACTAACTCGTAGTCTTTGTCAATCCTTCTCTAGTTAAGAGATAACTGAGCTGCGTTGTACTTTATAAGTGGTGTAACACCTTTTTGGAACTTTTGTTACGTGATCCATGTGAAAACAAGGTAAATAAATAAATAAATATTTATAATTTTATATCAATTTACTTGCGTAAGGACTGTCGATTCGAATAAAAGGTTAAATACCACCATTTTTGCTGCAATATCATTCATCAAAATTCTTATGCTCGTACCGATTATCACTTATAGATTATATTCAATTATTTTCGTTTATTTATTGGAGAGTGGAAAGAAATAAAAAAGTATGGAAAGGCGGTTCTAAAAATTGTTTAATTAAAAAAAACGTGTTTCTTGTGTGTTGGTGTATAAGCAGATGAAATTTGTTGAATCAAGACATGAATATATTTTTTATTTATTTATGGTTTTATTGGCTATCACAGACACTCGATATGGTAAATCATTATTACGACATTAGATAGTTCGCGGTGATATTAGAAATGGCGGGTTTGCGGCGGATCCTCTCCCGGGCCGCGTTCACTCCGCCGCGAACAATATCATCAGCATACGCCTCTTCAGTAGCTTATTAGACAATTTGCAGGTTATGCTGTGATAGATGTTATTTCACAAGAAAAGGAAAGCAGAACAATGGATAGGCATTTGAATAATTTTACACCTCGTGTGGCTCTCCGTGAAACTAATATTTTGTACTTGGTTTTCGAAGCGACTTAAAAATCATTTTAAAAAATAGCAGTTATAAAAATTTATAATATGGTATTTTGAGACCTTAATTTTTATAAATCTCACTGCTTGTGTGTTAATTATATTATATTTCTAGTATATTAATGATATATATATTAATAAGAAATAGTATTGTATTCATTGCTAGTATTCTTGCAAAATTATATAACTAAAAATATTATATTGTTAAAAATAGAAGATTCGATAGTGATAATTTGTTATTCAGATCAGAAACTAAAGAACGATATTTACTTTCCAAATTTGCCCAAGGCTCATTTCCTATAAAATATTTTTTGTTTAAAATGAAATTATATATTTTTTAAATACTCAAATATCTAATATTAAGTAGACTTACGTGTGTTTGGGAACGTGTGCACAGAAATTGATTTATCAAAAATAATAAATCAAAGATGTTATACAAGTCATTAACCTTTAAATGAAAGGTTAAGTAATGGTATTTTCGCATTCAATCTTAATCAATTAAATAAACATTTATATTATGAAGACAGTGTTCGTCGTCGAAGTCATTGAGTAAAATAGATCGAGCTGACATATTACTATCGAGTGGACAAATCTCGGTATAAGTGCAAATGCACAATCGGTCAGCAGAATTGCATAACACTGTTATAGACAGAATGTCGTATCTACAAGGCGAATGTGATTTTTTCATTCATATTAGTAAATATTTGGGTTTTATTTAAGTGGTCTTTTGAAGCCATAATTTATTATTAAATGAAAAAATTGTAGTAGTTTTCATAATGGTACTCGTAATTTATATAATTATTACATTTTGGTACATTTTGTATAATTAAAATTTATCTTTCATTTAACGGATTAAGCGCTTTAGATTTTTTTTAATATCGTTTTAATATCGAATGTATATGCAATTATATAAGCATATATATATATATAATCGTGCCGGAAACAACAGGGTCAGATCCTGTCTGCCCAGAAGTGGGCGACGTCGATGGCGTTACTTCTGGCCATCATTAGGTCTTCCTGGGTGCAGCTATTCGGGCACAGCGCACACTCCAGAAGGTGTGACAGGGTCTGCTCCACGCCGCAGTCACATTCAGTCGGTCCGCTGTAAAACTGCCAGGCCCTCATTTGTGTCCTCGTCTTGCATACTCCGGTCCGAAATCTGTTAAGGGACCTCCATATATTCCACCCTTGGTCATGTCCAGGGGCTAGGTCCTCTTTCGGGGCAATCCAAGTATATATATAAGCATGGTTATTAATGAATAACATTAGTGGTTTTATTTGTATTGCAATAATTTGTTAATTTTATAACGTTGTACAGCAAGTAATTTACTTTTTAACAAAATATTTGATCGTAAACGGTTGAATTAGAATTATTTAATTTCTCAGCGATATCACGAACTATTTTTCACCTTTGTACCAATTAGGTTCTTCATTGTTTCTTCTTTTCAACTGACGAATTGGCGGTCCAAAATTCTGGAAATTAGTTTGGTCCTGGTATTCATTCTGTCAATACATCTTCTCCATACACATAAATTATTTTATTCTTACTTGAACAGCATTTACCTTTTTTATAGTAAGAAAAGGAAAATATGCCAAAATTGCCGATTTTCACTTTGTATATTTGAAAGCAAAATAAACGAAAACTTACTACGCAGAATCAATCAAACTTACTAAAAACCAAGCCTTGTAAAATTAAATGACAAAATTTCGTATAATCATGCGGCTTAAGGGTGAAGTAAGCTGTGAAAGAAATCAATTAAGTCCTTTGTTGCGAAAAAACTAAATTGCTTTCCGAACAATCTAGTATATAATACAAACGTTTAAAAAAACGGAGTTCTCGGTTGCATATCATAATGATTATAATGATTGAGCATTTATATTAAGAGCAATAATTAATCACGACAAAAAACAAAACGTAATAGTTTTCTGACTGCTTAACCACCAGTCTGCAAATGTCGGACCTCAGCTGCGGTAAAGAGCCACTTCACAACCATTATATTAAATGTACAAATCTCACACACAGATTGATAAGATATCAGGGATCACGAATCGAATATCAGATTTATTTAAATAACATAATCATCTATCTTTATACCACAATCAATCATAAATGAACATATGGCCACAAAAATGACAAAATGTATAATACATCTTGTATCTGTATCATTGTAAATCATATCGCAAACTGAAACATCATAGAATAAATACCAATTTGATGGTTTTTCAGGTTGAGACTCGTAAGTCTGTGAATCAAAAAAATCTGGTCTGCTCAAGAGCTGTCTACTTGTAATATGGAGACTACACTTTATTGTGTCAAAAGCTGTGCTGTTGGGACATAACTAGGTTTGACCAATTATTGTTCGTAAAAAATCTTACATTAAAAACTAATATCTGTAATATGTTTGTGTGATCGTGTAACTAACGATAAAATCGAAAATTGTATTTAATATTACAATAATTGAATAATTATCAACATTTATAGAAAGCTGAGTAATAACCTCTTTTTTAGGTATTACATATCTTACAATTTATTGTTGCTCAATAGCAATAATTTTATAATATAAGATTTATAAATTGAGATTTTAAATTTTAGAAAAAAAATATCCACTTCGTTTATTTTATAAAAATACAAAAGAAGAGTAACAGCAGAAATTTTCGCCCTCGGGTTGGTTGTGGGAATAATTTTTAGTAGTAATATACGTTTAAAAATTACAGATATTCTAAATGTTTATAAAACTGCTTCTTGAAGAGATCGAGTCAATATATGCCGCCCAAAAGATTTCCACAGCGTGATGGTGATGTTAAAGTTAAGGCGGGATAAATTTAGAAAATTCGGAAGAATATTCCGAATTTTCATGTTTGTGATTGTAGCTGTAAAATAGGATTAGTAGAACGACTAAAGCTTTATATTAGATTATTAGAGTTCAGTTGACAATGATCTGATTTAACGTGAATTATAAGGCTCCAATTCAAAGGTGACTAGCGTATCCAAGAAGTAGGAAATTTTGGCACTGTTATTTAACTAGTTTGAAGTCCTTAAGATTTGTTTTAGGTTAATATACAAATTGTTTGATATTTCCGCAGGCAAAAACTGCATGTAAAATTTAGATTTTTACTATACCGAAGAAAATGATTCGCGAACCGTATCTTTGTGAGGCCTGGAGTACACAGCCAAGAGTTTTTACCTGTACGCAACCATTAATGACTTATTTGCGAGTTCACGTTCTTGCGTGTCAGGTGATCTTACTTGCTAGATCCGATAAACTTTCTATGTATATTTTTTCAATGTAAACTTATTTTTAAAGATAAAATTTTCCCTGGAGATATTTTGTATTGTAGGCGCGTGAGTAAGAGAAATATTCTAATCGTACATATTTTTATTCTCAGTAGCAAGACGAGAATCCATAAGCACTTTTGAAAATAATAAAAATATTAAATAAATTATATTTAATACAAAATCTTTCTTAAGTATTGAAAATTTATGAAGAAAAAAGATTAATAAAACGAAATAACTAATTTCAATAAATAAACAAAAGATGCACTATCAATAAAGCTGTATGGTTAGTATAATTAATATTATGTAGTTAATTATATTTTCTTTTATGTTACGATAAGTATATGCATGGTATGACTGCTGATCGTGTTATGAATTATATAATTATATTGCGTCACAGAGGTCAAGGTCAAAGGTATGATGAAAACTATGCAAATAAGTATGTGATATAGACAGAAGTTATTATTGTCTACTGCAGAAGTTCTTAACTATTTCAAGGCCACGAAATACTTGTAATTTCAATTCAGTTTGCGTAATATCTTGGCACAAATAATTAAAAAAAAAAACATTTAAAAAATGCCGCAGGAGAAAAAAAACAATAGATACCTGAACGTATTGCATTAAATGCAACGTCATCTAACATATTATTTGATTAGGCACATTTCAATAATTTGTAAATATTCTACGAGTACTTTGAAAAGCATTAAGAATTTCCTTGGGGAGTTTTAATATTTCTTAATAGATAATAGACTTGGTGCTAAAAATGTTTTTTTATTGGACTACTCAATGAAAGAGCAAAGTAGAAAGGTAATGCTAAACGTTTTATTACAAACACAAAGTAAAAGATACTTCTTTTACTCCCACTGTTAATAAATTGATGAAATAAGATAAAATTTGGTTGTTTGTCTGTGTTTTTAAAAAATTATTTAACTATCCTAATGCTTAATTATTGATGTGAGTACACTTTTTATATGAGACAGCCAAATTACCTTGATTGTATTGTCACACAAAAAGAGGCCATTGCTAATAGGTGGTTTAAACGTTTCCTTACTGTTGTCTTAAGAATAACCTACATATATACAAAAGAGACCAAGAATCCGGTAAGCCCGAAACAAACGTTCTATGGTTCCTTTCGATTACCAAGAACAAAACAAGGTCACAGCGCTTCGCGGTGCTTATCCGTGACTTTCGTGAAAGGGACGTGACATTTAACTTGACGAGACATACACTTTTTCTTGGAATTATGAAAAAGAATTACATCTGAAGATTTAATGAAAAAAAAAACATTTATCTGCCTTTTTTATATTTAAATGTATTACAAATAAAACATTCAAATACTACTCGTAAATACGGTAATTATAAATATTTAATATTAATAGGTATGTATTATTTATGTTTGTGTTACTTAATAAACGTAACAGAATTTGCTCTCCGATACATCACATACTTATAAATGTATCATCATTAGTTACTGTCTGCTGCAAGGTTTTCCTTTACTTTATATTGCTTAATTAATGAGTATAAGTTATGTAAAATTCTTCCTTCTCCGCCTCTTATGTTATTTCATGGTTAATAAGGTTGGCAATAATTTTGGATGAGTCTTAATAATTATATATATTTAATTACATGGTTATTTATGCATATGAAATCGTTATATATTGTAATTTTCGTTTCACAATTATATTTAAATAATACTTACGAGTAGATATTTTTATTGAAAACAATTTTGTACTACTCTTTTTATTGCAACGATATATTCTTAATAATTAAATGAGTCTTATAATTGACATTTATTTAAAAAAGAATTGATCGTATTTTAATGTTTATTTTAATATTATTCTATTATTTATTAAATTAATATAAAAGATTAACAAAGACAGATTTTTTCATACTTCATAAATAAATACCCTGGAAACTAATATGAAATGATTCAATTTAAAAACAGCACTTAAATATTTTTAATACAGAATCGAATCCTATTCATAACATACCTAAATATTTTTTTAAAATAATTACTAACCTTAAAAGTAACTTAATTTTATTTATGCAATTATTTCATTCATTAATGAATGTCTCAATTATTATTGACATAAATTGGTACTGCGTATCCTGTCAAAACCAAACCATGAAACATTCATCTTTGATTGGCATGAAAGATAAAATGAAGTCATAAACTATAGGTGTCGAGGCATAAAATATGATACTATCTATTAAATAATATAACGATTTTAATGGATATTAGACAATAGTATTGTACTTAAATTGGTAATAAGTGTTCTGACTATGATTGTTAATTGCTTTGTTTATGTGACGTTAAATTGGTCATAACTTACGAGACAATTGAATAAAAAATTAGGCAATTCTTAAAAAGTATTTTAAAATATATTATTTAAAAAATATATTTAAAAATATTTACATCTTCATAGTCTGTATTAGAGATTGACGCTGGGACAGTAATGAAACCTACAAATATACATTTACTTAAAATCGTTTATAAAAGTATACAAAATACTTTTAGTAATCTATAACAATTGTTAGACTAAATTTAAATGTTTTTTTTTTTTGCTAAAATTTATCTAATTCCTCTTTGTTTATACATAGATATATAGTATGTATTATTGCAGAAAGATGTTTATGTAAAACTAATTGGACACTATATTGCGCAATACATAATTAAGTCTTTCTAAGACAAAATTTCATTTCCTTATTAAGGATATCTTAATATTAAAACAATGATGTAAAAGTATAGAACATGTCGTATGCCGCGATAAATCGCGAGTATGCAATCATGTTTATTGATCATTGTTGTTTATTGAATTTATTAACATTTTGTTATTTATTTAACACTATTCTCACATTATGACATACCTGTAATAATATGCATTTGTATTCAATTTGCTTAACATTATAATAAATTAAATATTAGTTCACATATAATGGTGAATTAACTTTCATTTGCATTGGAATATTTAAGGGTAATATTTGAAACAAGACATATTGTTTTATACAAATCTAAGTAAATGCTTGATAATATCAATAAATAATACAAAGTTCTACGTTTAAAAAATATTTTTAAGCAGCTGTAATTTTTTAAATTTTGTTGTGTCTATGGAAGTGTGTATTTACTGTTGTGATTTTAATTGTAGTAAGGGTTGGTTTTAAGTGTAGCAAGACTCTGAAGCCTTGAAAAAAATGTCACTCACCATCAACTGGATCAGCGGAGGGCGTCGCGGCGCCATGTCAAAGTTCCCGGTTGGTGTGAGAGCGTCTTCCTAGCGTCGACTCTCGTTTATTAACAGTTATTTAATTAAAGATCTCATATTCCAGTATTTCTTATCGTCATGCTCTTCATTGCTCAACATCAAAACATGGAAGTGCGATCGTTCTAACTGTGATCGATACAAATTTGCAACGTACTACCCCAGATCTTAAAATAAATATTTAAAAGTGTTTAAATATTAAATCGAAATGATTTGTTAAAAATGTGTTATCTTAGTAAATAATAGTTGCAATAAGTTGAAAGTCACTTGTTTTAAACATATTTGACACTTTTCCGCGCGAGCTAGTATTGTATGTAGCTCTCCCTGCACAGTTTCCGAATGCGTGTTTTTACCTCTAGGATGTCAACGATTGCTGTTGTCTTTTCAAGTGTTTAGTTGCACCGGTGTCCTTAAGCATGAGTGTATCTAGCGTCGCGGTGCAAGTGGAAGTGCAAGTGCTTAGTCGTGAAGCGTGAGGCGTGGGTCCGTCACCCGCACTGGGCTCTTACTGACAGTTCCACCGTCCGCGCCATGCGCACCACTCCATGTGTTTATAACCCACTTTGGTCGTATTGAAATGCCAGCATTTAAGCAGCACTTACCCGATGACTTTTTTCGGTGAGAGAACTGACAAACTGTGTGTTAGTTTCTTACTATCTGGAATTGAATCGTATTTCAATAGTAGCTGCAGCACAGAGACTGTCGACAGATTCCCGGTGTGAAAATACAGCTGTGACAATTGACAAAATTTCACAGAAAAAACATCACTATTTTAATGATTTTATAGAGACATTTAATATTATTAAAAAAGTATATTAAATTCTTAAAAAATATATGATTAAAAGCAAGATTCATTGCTATAACATCGTACACAATGACATAGATGTGAAATCTATTAGAGGGGTGTGTGTATAAGCCCTGTCCCTTCACAACGGAAAAAATCATTTTCCAGCATTGCATAAGAAACCTTTACTTTATGAATATATCATTTTGCTATCTATATTTTAACGATGTATGTTTTAAAACACGTAACTTTGTCCATTTTTTTTTGTTGAATGTATACTTTTGTACAAAAAAATATATACATAAAAAATAATAAAATATTAAACATGAAAAATAAATATCAAAGAGCCTGCCAAATTATACTCGTACTAGAAAAAGAAAAACCATTTATCGATATGGTGGTTCTGCATATTTCTACAAACGAATTTCTTCGATTCTTGACAGAAAATATCTGTGTAATAATTAAATATATTTCTAAATTATTGATGGATAATGGTTTCACTGTATTGGTAAGATTATCAAATTTATGTCGTTTTCATGTTTCAATCTGAAATGGTGTTGAATGCAGATTTTTTTATTGTTATCACAATTTTGTTGTAAGTTGTTTTATGAAAATCGTTGAGTGACCAATAACACTGACAGTTTATGTATTTCATAAACATTCGTTTTACGACTTTTCATTTCGGTCCCTCGGTTTGGTCGTAGACAAAAGCGAGAGTGAGACAGGCTGCGATGGTTGTACCTAATTATCCCCGAACTGTCCGCCGGTCCAGACGGGGCCGTGTGATGATGTTTATAACGCACATTGATGGTAGATTTGACATGTTGAATGACCTACCGTAATAGATCGACATCACCGATGTCCATATAAGGAACAATGGAATTTGAAAATGAATAGCGAAATATCTACGCAAAGTGAATTATCTATGACCGTTTTGGAGGTAAGAAAGTTGTGAAGGTATTTATTTTTTGAACAAAAGACTATGTAATATCATAATTTATGTTTTATTTAATTTGGTGACGTAATTTGTCGCTGTAACAATATATTTTAATTGATCACAACAAATAATGCTACATTCAAATATTATTATTATTTCCATGTCCGTCCTATACCTGTTACATATGGTCATCAAAAATTGCCGACATTTAGTTATATCAGCTGCCACTATCCATTCCTCGTCCACTTGTAAACATATTTGATTTTCGACAACAGAGCAGTTGTCCGAGTGCTTGAAGATAGGTATTTATAGTATCCGAGGCATATTTTTGGGTGATTTTTTAATCGGATTTTTTAAGGATATCGGGTGATTAGCCCGAAGCCACAAATATTACATACGAAAAGAATAAAAAATGGACCACATTTTTAAAGCGTTATCATGAGCATTGATAATGAATTTTTTTAGTCTTTCATCTTAAAAATGTAATTAACACTGAGTTAGATTAAAAAAAGCTGATTATAATTAAAAATCTTTTAATTATTTGGTTCATTAACTGTAAATTAAAATCACAACATAAATATTACAAAAAATAATGTTTTTATTTGTATTTTCGAGCCATTTTGTTATTAGTTTGTTGGCATCGGTCGACCGTTCATATTTTTGTATGGGAAACATTAGCATTTCCGATATACTATAGGTATAGCCTGACGATTCATTGAACCGGTCCCGTCTCGGCACACTTCCTAGCTAAACAGATGCATGGCGGGGCAGTGGCGTTTTATAAATAATGTCTAACAGTATAAGTCAAAGGTGCCCACAATCTGTAGCCGAGTCCCACGCGTGACTCTCTGAGGCCACACTCATCGCCACACTCTCCTTATTGTTACAAATATTTGTGCACTTACCTGTAGAATAGCTCCACTCATACGACGTAACTCATTATTTAAACATAAAATTATCTTACGATATTTTGAAAATATTAAATACACATAAGACTACCAGAAGAAGGTTTTGGTCCTTACAACAGTATCAATGACGCTAAATCAGGCCGGTTGTACGCTGCTTGTAGGAAGGATGTATGTTATGAGCATGTAAGCATTTTTTTTTTTTTGATATTTTAGGTTATATGAGGGAAGAAACCCATATGCTGAAAGCACTCCTAAGCTTGTTTGTTGTATTGAAAAAAGAGCTGTAAATACTATTTCAATCATTATGACATCATGTCGCTTTAAATTAAGCAAGATTTTTTCTTTAAAAGGCGCATTATTATTCTTTTTATTTTTTTTATTTTCTTTGAAAATGCAGATATAAAACAAACTTGCGAGTAAATTATGTCACTCCTGGTGTATAAGTAATTAAATATATTGTGGTACTAATATTGACTAACGCATTATAAATTATGATTACTTTATTATAACTCCATGTATACTTATTTTTGTGATACCAAATTGGTTGAAGAAGTCTGTTCACTTTCACTTAATACAGAGCGTTTTCTCAGCGCCTACAGGCGCGGTCTTGGGCTCGTGCTCGTGCTCGGGTTCGGGCTCGTGCTCGGGCTTAAGTGCCGGCGCGATTAGCGAGAATACACATAATTAATTATATGATTAGTGTCATTTTCTTAAGACACCTTCTAACTGCCCGAGAGTATGAGTGCTCGCACTAACGTATGCACATATTATCAGGAAATAACGTATTTTACATACTCGTATTATATGGTATATGATAATAAACTGTATTAATTAAAATATTGATTGGTTGTAATTATCTGACTTTTGAACTAGATACTCGATTATGTATAGATTAACATGAATACACTGTGATAAAATTAATTATATTTATGTACTTAAAAAATTGATCGTTCCGTTACTTAATAATACAACTTTTTTAAGCCGAAATTTATGTGCAGTATATAGTTAATTATAAAATTTAACCTATTTTATTAGTTATATATATATTTTTTTTTAATTTACAATTTTTATTTAATATTTTGTTTTAACAAAATTGATTATAATAATAAGAAAAATATAATCTTATCCGCAAACTTACCAAAAACAAAGTAAAGGAAGTATATTTATATGAAATATAGAAATGAGTTAGTTTAATTTTCAATTTCAAAATGAATTAAAAACTTATTGTATTTGCTTAATATACAATGGCGAAAAGAAGTGATCAGAATCACTTACTTCTGGCTGACTGCCTGACTTCATTAACTTAAACTAATTGACGTTAACAAGTTTACATTATTTCAGATAAACTTGTTAAGAGTTGACGAAAAATTTACCATGCAATAAAATGTTACTATCTCGAAACTTGTTAATAATATTTGAAAGATATTTGACCAATGAACTGGACAATCAATACATTAAATACTTACTTTCTGCACTCACTGATGGGAATAATAATGTTATTTAAGTTTGAATTTTTTATTAAATATGATTTTTTAATTCCTGGAATTCGGAAAAATACAATTTTCCCCTTTCTTTTAAAATAAAAAATGCACATCTCACAACTATCATGTTATTATTTCATATGTTTGTACGATTAATATTTTTAATTGTATTTTATATTTTTTTTAACCGAAATAAATATTGGAATATTCATGTAATTTGTCGATAAAGTATTTTTTACTTTTGAAATTTGAAAATATCGAATATTTAATTTTTATAAAAGATCATATCTAAAGTTAATTTCAATGAAACGGTAAAAAATTGTAAATAAAATACATGATATATAACGACAGCGATTATTCTATATTCAATTATGTCATTGTTACAGTGAAGTCAGTGATATAACGTTTATTATATTTTGCATATTATCAATAAATTAAATTTCGTGCCATTGAACTATTCAAATTACGGAATTTATGATAAATATTAAATTGTTGGTATCCTGATAACCACGCTCTGTGTAGTGAGTCCCTTTCGCCCCATAATGGGAACGCCTCTGCAGTACTATTTAGTGCTGAAACCAATGCTCATGCGTTTTACTAAAAAAAATAGTCAGTAGGACATTTCCTGTTGTGTGAATTATTATTGATTGCAATATTTTTATTTTATTTATAACCTAAAACAAATTTAATTAATTCCTCAGCAAACAAGATCGCTTATGACGCATAATAAATAAATAAAAACATATTTAGCTACCTGTTAAAGGCGGAGTAAATAAATTGTGTTTCATTGACAGGCTAGTTATTTAACTAGAGCAATGTCATTCTATAACGACTATAAAACACATCAGAATGAAAAGCTTGTACCATAAATTAAGAACAAGAATATTATTGACATAGCTGAAACAATATTGTGTTTTTTTAAGTAAAGTTGTGCTACTGGTTATCGCTCTGACTGCTCGTGTACTTTGTTTAATGTGAGCAGTAAAATAACGTATATTGAAGAGTTGTTTTTACATTTTAAGTTGTGCTCCGCGGAAAAGTTTTCTTTGCATTGAGTTCTCTGCGGCGTCATGAAGCAAATGATTTAGAAAGCTGATTAATATGCCAGCCATTAACAGGCAGTTGACAGCGTTACATCAAAAGATCAAAACAGAACTAGACATTGTTATTAGGTGTTACGTTGCATCGCTTTTAAAATTTAACAAAAATATATATGTTTTTTGTTATTATATCTTATCATTTTGTGTTTGATACGAGTATATGCGAATAAATTAAAATATTTGTTATGGCGCCAAAAATGTTAAAAATACGATAAAGAAAGGACTTTTTTTTTTAATAATATGTAAAATATAAATAATCTTATTCGAATAACTGTGCTTAAATGGGTTAATGAATCAAATTAAAACCGTGATATATTAGACACATGTTTGTTTTTATAGATAAATTAAATAACTTTTTTTTTCTTTCTTTTCCATGTTCGCTCCTTAGTTGAAGAATATCGTCACACATTAACCTAAAAACTTTCGTCAGCCGCCATGGTCATCGCCTCGTCTCATGTCTTATATGCCTCCCGAAGCTCCGCCGAGTACATTACATGTATGGTACTTCACGGCCTAGTAGAACGACGAGAGTTAACGTAACTCAAGATTAGGTACGTGATTTTAAGCTCTCCTGCGGCATCTAGAGAACATGATACTTCAAATTTTGGCCTACTTTAGGATAAAAGTATGTTGTGACCGACCTCTTAGTTCGTCGTTTCTCACAAAATGAAACAGTCGTGCCAATTTAAATAATTACTTCGCCTCTTTTCAAGTCCCAATGAGACAGATTCATTGCTTTTCTACCAAGATTCGCAGCCATAATAATATTGGGGACGATACTGGTACCTAATGTCAGAGACATCTACCAAAAATAACAATACAAATATTAAAAAAAATCTACAATGTCATTTTGAATATTTAAAAGCATTCTTTTTGTTTTTCGTCTCTCTATATTGTAGAGTGAATCCCTATCTCTGTACTAAGGTAAACATGTATTGTTTAAAATATGGTTCAAGCCGAAGGTCATAATTACACCAGTGCCTCAAATTTCCCGACAGACAGAGAGCTGATGGTTGGCTGGACCGGGCCGAGGGCGGAGCGGCGATAATGGAGTATTGTGTCTCGGTACAATAGTGGACGCTTTGTCAACGCGTTATTGCGGCCATGCATCCTGAAGCGGCGGCCGCTGAAAGCGTACATCCGGGACAGACGGTAATGCGTTCAGGGACGTCGGCTATTGTTGGAAAAATTTCGTCCAATCAGATTTATAGCGACGATAGGTTAGAGAGATACTATTTATTCAAATCAACATCTCAACTTTTCCCATGAAAAGCGACCGCCTGTGTATCACTAATTATTATTCAGGCCGCCCGTTGCTGCGAAGAAAAATGGCAATTAACTAGTGTTGATATTGTTTTAGACGTCTACCTAATGCATTACTTTATATTAATATAATTTGTTTATATATTTGCGATCTTGGGTTGGTGTCATATAGGATTTTCAGGCTAATTATTCGATCTTTTTTTAAAAATCTGAATAACAAATCACCCAAAACATGTTATGGATACTACACTACCGTCTCTTCTAAGACATCAGACTCCTATTCTGGAGGTTGTCGTGAATAGTGTATGTTCCTTAATGGACCTTTAGGGAGAGATGTATTGGAACAAGGCATGGACAACGGCAACTGAAAGAACTGATTGCCAGTAATTTATAAAACCATATGTTTTAAACGAAGAACAGATATGAGTAGATAATTTTTATTCCGAGTTATTTAGTTTTATGACGATTTTGATTTACTTCGTGATGATTAAAAATCGATTTTCGTCTCGCAAATTATGACTTACAGATCACTCATAGAAGAAAAAGAATATATTTGTATTTTCAATTAAAACATTCTAGTTTAATTGTATCCTAATCGATTTTTAATTCAATAACGAGTGTTCGTGCTAAGTGGCTATTTATTTTTAAGCAAGTGTGACCTCACACGAAGTAAATTTATTGCGCAAATACGTGAATGCTTAGTCATATTTAATAGATAAAAATAATTGAACCGAAAAACTATTTTGAAATACAAACATAAAACTAATCGCTTGATTATTTTGTAATACGCGTGCGTTCTGGTAGTATTCATACTTACATGCGCTGTAGTGTTCATCTCTGTCACTCTCGGACATCTCGCTACAGCCCAGACTGCTACGAGTTCGGGGCAGCGTAGAGCCTCGAGCATACGTGAGAACTCAAATACGAGCGTTATGCATTGCGTTTCTTGCGAATTCGATTGGGCCACCCATGTCTCTTGTTGATCGCAATCCCCATTAGCGAAAACCATCAGGTGCGGCGGTGTTCGGCGAGCGGCTGCGGGAACCTTCACAGTAGTGAACTGGCTCGCCAAATAAGGAGTGGGGAGATAGGGTTAATTCAATATTAGGGCCCGGTTGGGGGGTCGATGTACGCAAAGCTTAAGAGTGGTCTTCCAAAATTTTGGGGACGAAAAATTTTGAAGGCTTTTGAACGGCAATTTCTTTTTCATTGCTTACTGAGATCTAGGCCGATCACTCAAACAGGGGTTAAAAAAATCTTGCAATAAGTATCATTGCGGGAATATTAAATAAGCTTCTACGAGAATCTTCACAATGGTGTAGCGGTGTTTAGCTTTACAGCGATGTGGCGGTGGTCAGCGAGTAACTGTGAGAACCTTCACAGTGGTGAGGCGCTGTTAAGGGCGCGACTGCGGGAATGTTCCCAGCGGGAAGTGGTGTTCATCTCGCGGTTAGGGGAACCTTTAGTAGTGCGGTTTTGTTAACCATGCTTCTGCGGGAACCTTCACTGCAGTGCGCTGGTGTTCAGCGCGTGGTTGCTGGAACCTTCACAGCTGTGCGGCTACAATTATTCCTCCCTAGTTTGTTGATTATCAACGTTACCGATTTGACCGTGCATAAGCAGACAGGCGAGGCTGTTTCACAGGCCCGAACGTTGACAAATGCCCACTAAAGCGTCAAACGCGCAATGGTATATTGTTTATTTTTATAACAAGAGGTCATAGATTTTAGACAGATACTTGTGCGGAGGGCGATTGATACTTCATTACATATACTCGAGCTAAAGTAATTAAATATTAAAAACGTTTTTATTTTTCCAAGCCCAGTATGAAACCTGTTTAAAAGAAAATAATAAGAAATCAAGTGTGTTTATTACATTATATACTAAGTAAATTGAAACTTAAAATACAAAAAAAAAAAATCCAGGAAAAACATCACCGTGTCTACAATAAAAAATAATACATACTGATCTTACCTAAATTTTCACACGGAAAAAGAATAGAGCCTTAAATGGTTTAAGAAGGGACCACTTTTATGTTGAGACTCGCTTAGTATCATTGCTCAAAAAAAGATTTTTGTAAGAAATAATGATTTTATAGGATAACTTACACGTACACTTACGTACATATGTGAAAAAAACCTTAGTTTCGACGAAAATATGCTTATTGGGATTATACGAGTGTATCTATTGGCGATTTTATTAAGAATATAGAATTAACATCTCTACGTAATCTGGCTGTTATTTATTTAATCCTATTGTTTTCAATTTAAAGAAGGTGTCGTTTTCGCAATTTAAGTATTTTTGGGCGCAAGGTTAAATGGACGCGTCATTAATTACCAAATGACAAATTCTAATTCGCTTCTGAACGTTGCAGAGAATGTTTATTATTGTACATATTAAAGCGACAATAGTTGTTCAGAATGGAGATCATGTATTTTGCCTTCGTGATTCGTATAAATAAAGTAGACTACAAGAATTCTAGGTATAGTAACAATTCAACTAAAATTGTGTAGTTTTACGGCTTTAATATAATTACAATAACAAGCCGCCTGAATTTAAAGTACCTACAGATAAGAATAAATTACTTTGGACATAATTCATTACCTACATTTATTGCAGAATATAAAAACAGCAGATCTTCGGGCAATTTATATACACTAATATATATTGTCTAGTAAGCAAATATATAAGATATTTCTTATAGTTTTTCACTAGAATACAATATATTTTATATTCAGTTATATAGTTTATGCGTAAGTAGATAGGTATAAATAAAAGCAACATGAAGTATGCATGGAATATATTCTTCTGCGTGTTAGCAACTTCAAATTTTGTTGCTGTATTCAAAAAGATTGATCGGAAAAATTCCGTTTCCACGGGAGGTTCTTTTAATGCATCCAATGCATGAAATAAATATACGACCATAAGTAATCTGAATATTTCGTTATGGTATATCTACAACTTAAAGCGAAATAAAATAACTGACAATGGTTTAACCATAAATATGTATCATTACAATCACAAACAACATTATTCGCTCATTGTGGTCGCGCACTCCCACTAGGTATGCACTTGTGCATTCTCGTCCCGGGCTTGATATTATTCCTCGCTTGTTGGACTTGTTCGATAAATCACCTCTAACAAAGCATTTACATCTTTAGCGAACACATCCACACTCGTTTCAATTTTATTTTTTTGTAATTCACTTCGAGTACTGGGTGATTGTGATTCGCAGGAGAAGATGTCGTAAAAAAACATGGTCGTTTGTTTTTGTGAATTTATTCTGTGGCTATATTAGCTTAGCAAAGCAAACGCACCGTCAATACAAATGAGCCGCGATCAAGTAAATCTTCCTTCCATAATGTGGATACTCGCTCTGGACAATTTATGTAAGCATCTTAGATGGTGGGTATGCTCGTATATAAGTATTTAAATATGTAAGGAATGTGGGAAGATACACGAATGTGATGAATTTTAATCGCTTACGAATAATTCAAGGTATTTTTTGTATTTTTAAAGCGATTCCTAACCATTATTGAGCCACAAGGAGCACTGGTTATTTATGTCAATTTGCGGGGTACCGAAATTGTTAAGGATACAATTTACTATTGAAGAAAGGCAGATGAATTTTGTGTTTCACAGATCATCTGGAATATCGATAAAGAACCACTATAATATATAATGCACTGTTAATTACGGAAGAGAATTTGGATTAACAATGAAGAACAAAGCAATATTTATAGTTTTTACCACTTTCATTTTATTAACCATTCCCTTCCCCATAAATTAAATATTTTGGTTTAGTAATAAAAAAACAGCGAAAAGAATATTATTATCAAATTCATATTAAAATTAGAGATATGAGTAACTAAACACGCAGCTTTAATGAATTACAGAAATTATCATTATTAATCAAGTATACATTAATCATGCTATTCAAATTGTGGGTCAGATTAAAGAAAAAGGTTAATTAAATCAAAAAACGATTTAAGACGCTTTATGGTTTGGTAATTCCAACTACAATATGAAGATAAACAGCACAAAAACCAAAGTCATGAGAGTAAGCCGCAATGAGCAGCAGAAAATTAACATATCAATGCTAGGAGTACCCCTAAAAGATGCAAAAGAATTTGTATACCTTGGAAGTACAATCACCTGGGATGGCAGAACAAAAAGAGAAGTCAACAGTCGAATACATCAAGCAAGGCTAGCTTTCAATAAAAAAGCCAAAATTCTTGAGTCAAAGAATATTTCTTTAGGGCTCCGCAAGCAACTTGCCAAAACACTTGTTTGGAGCATCTTAATGTACGGCTGTGAGACATGGTGCTTATCTGAAAGTGATAAAAAAAGACTAGAGGCCTTTGAGATGTGGTCGTACAGAAGAATTCTCGGAATTTTCCTGGAGAGACCACGTCACGAACAATGAGGTTCTCAGAATAATCAAGGAATATAGGCAACTAATAAGAACCATCTCAGAGAGGCGAGCCCGATGGATTGGTCACATCATGCGCCACGATGGTCTCCTTCACGATATTGTGGAGGGGATGGTTGAGGGTAGAAACTGTAGAGGGCGCCCTAGACGGGAGTATTTGCAGCAAGTATTCGAGGAAATGAATTGTAGCGCTTATGCTGAGCTGAAAAGGGTTGCGGAGGACCGAGAGGAATGGAGATCGAGATGCAAGATTCTGTTGCTGCAAACCAATCCACCGGATTGATACTACGAAGAAGATGGTTTGGAATAAAAATAAATGTATCAAATTAAAATATTTACTTTATTTTAACATTAGACTATCCTTCATACACACTCGTACATAGATCATAAGGGTCCACAAATGGATTTATAAATTATCAGTAAATATTTTCCTTTTTAAATTTTATAGCCGATACATACAGCTACAGCAGCACTCATTTAGATAGTATTTGTGATTTTAAGGTATAATAGTAGAATATAAGATAAAGTACCGTGTATTAACACTTGTGATATCTGAATGACATGAACTAATACAATCAGCCTACAAATATGATATATTCGGTGAGTGAAGATCTCTACTTATAAATAATATACTTCAAAAACATGTTATGACAGTGTATTCGAGAAAACCCTTTTTATAGACTATATACAACATAAAGTAAAACATAAATTCATAACAAAATATAATATGGCATTTTATTAAAAGTCATACACTATCATCATTTATTATTCAAATGCAAGATAATTTACGAAATATATTTTGAAAACCCGATTTAATTAATAATAATAGTACATAATATTTTGATTTGCTACAAAAGCTGTGATTTATTAGTATTTAATTAAAATGTAATAACAACAATAGTAAAACCTTCATAAAAAAAATAATATACATTTTTAATTACGCTGTAGACTCTGAATTTGATTGCAAAGAGCAGTGATTGGAGAAAGCCATCTGTTTCTTTTGAACTATAGTAGCAACTGCCAGTATGGAATAAATAGGCTTTTAGATAGAAGATATCAGAAGTTTAAGTATAAATACAATGGTACCTCGACATACGAGTTTAATTTGTTACGCAACCTTGTTCGTATGTCAAATTACTCATATCTCAAAACAAATTTTCCCATTTTAATTAATAGCGAGCACAACTTATCAAAGATGCTTTGACAGCGATAGCACACTGATAACTGATTCTCTGACCGTGGCCGGGGGATTCACGCGGGAAAACGTGACGCACGGTTTGTGTGCAACCGGCCGACCTACTAAGCCGATTGCTCGTATTTCAAAGCAAAAAGCGCTCGCTCGACGGCTCGTATCTCAAAAAACTCGTACGTTGGGGCACTCGTATGTCAAATATGTTTTATAAGGAAATAATCCTCTTTTAAGCAAGGTACAAATAGTTAAAATATTCTAACATTGAGGCCTTAAATCGTAATGAATGGTAAGAAATGTTGTACAATATAATTCATAAGTAAATAATGTATGCAAATTTTCAAAAATTATCTTTCATTTACAGTATTGAATAATATTTATACTTAAAAATAGGTGTGAAGAAAAGGTTGATATTTTTCTTTTTACGGACAAAAGTTTTCTATTTCAATGTATTTTTTAAACAGGAACACACCAAATTATAGTTAGTATTAATACAAAAGTAAATAAGTTTACTATTATTTAAAAAATATATAAAAGCAATGTAAAAATATTGTAATAGCTGTTCAAAACCTAATTAAAAAATGGCTTCATTTTGTTTGGAATATATTCATGTCAAAAAATTTGATTTAAAAACCTATCCTTTGCATTTTACCCAAGTTAATTTTTTGTTCAAAAAATATATTTCTAGTATTTGTGATGTGTACAAATACTGTTTATATATTTCTATTAAATGTCCTCATAATACTTGTATATGGTTATTTTAATAAAAACATGTAACTCCAAAACCGTTTATTTTTTCAAGTATCTCTGAAATGCACATAACTTTATATATATTTGCACATTTTTAACAAGATTCATTTACGATTTTGAGTATTCAGATAGTATTTTCAGAATTATTTTTTACTGTAGTTACTGTTACAGGCATACTAACAATATTCCTTTGTTTTTAATATAGTAGAAATATAAAGACATTAAAAACTGAAATTATTAATGTCTATATATAGTTTGGAACATAAAAGCACATTGGAATGTGTTTCAATGGTAGAGAGGTAGTAAAACGTGTATATTATCAATACATGTAATTCGGTAATAACAGCATATACGTAGTAGGAATTTTTTGAAAAACTATGATAGGTATTTATGACTTTTCGCATTCATGAAATAATAATTACAATTATATTTTCTTTAACAATTTTAATAAAATAAACATAACATAAATTACATGACTATAATTGGAGTGATTAAAATACACCAAAATCTAGTAATTGCTTATTTAGTGAAATTATTTGTTAGATTGTTATGTTGCCCTTTGGTGGTGTTTTTTAAAACTAAAATAAATGGCATTTAAAAAAACATGTTTTTACATAAAATTATGTGTGTAAACATGTTTCAACTAATTCAAAATGAATATTCGCTTAATGTAAGGTTAAATTAAACCAAAGTGGTTACTGATACATTTGATTTTGACAAATCATGGATATTTGGAGAGTCAATATAGATTTTAATATAATTTCCAGTAAACTTATAAATCAGTTGATATATATATAGTTTTCTACTGGAACCCAGTTATATATTCAGCTAATTTTGAACATTACAGCAGTAAAATAAAGTTGTAATGTGAAATTACAAAAGTGATGAAATGGTCATGACCGCTATTAACGTCGTACGCAGATAATGGGTTAAGAAACATTATTCGTCAGATAAAACACAGTTTTAATCTTATAAAGCATGTCCGACTTAGATCACTAATGGAATCCGTTTGGGCAGATAATTTATCTTAATCGTGGAGTTTTCAATTTTAAAGGATTCTCAAAATTTATAAGGATTTCACATAAAATCAAATACACAAATTGGGAATTACAATTACATAAAAGGCAAATACATATTCGCAGATCAGTTTGTAAGTAAGATGAATCTAAGAAACTGACATTTCTGCAGAATGATTGTATATCAACGTAACAAAAATTAAGTTATGAAAATTGACTAGGTACATGAGTTTTTGGTTGAACATTTAATAATACATTATTAAGTTTAGTCTTTCAATGGATATTTACAAAATATTATATTTAAAAAATATTTTTTGAAGTAAAGAATATGGTCAAATTGCAATGCATCATTATTAATTATTTCCTTGAAATTGAATATATGAATGCAGTATTAGGAAAACATAAAAATAGATCTTTTTATCTTAAATAGCTAATATAACATTCAAAGGGTTTAGTGGCCAATTTAATTTTAATTTTATAATATATGATTATTTGATAATTCAATATTATGATTGTTATTGAATAAAAAGAGATTAATTTGAGATATTACGTGACATTGGGATTAACAAATAGTATAAAAATATAAAACAGACAATGAAAGTTACAGATGTATTCTTAAATTAATAAAAACCATATGATTTGATATTATGGAGTGGCTCGCTAATCACTTAACCTTCTTAAAAAAACTGTCTCCACCCTTACTTGACACTATGAATCATATGTTTCAACTATGGAGCAATTAGCGCAGGAAAATTTCAAACTACCATATTCTTGTCATCCTGGAGGACTACAGATTACTATTTAGTTGAAAGTTTTCAGTGAGATATAAGGATGCTGTGCCGATTTGTTACAGGGTGAAGGCGGAAGCTGAGAGACTAATTTTATTTTCAAATAACCAAATGTTCCGGTTAGGGAGTTGATATGGATGAAGAAGAATTTGTATGACATATCTTAATTGAATACTTGTAATATAGCTATGAAATGTTCCTCAATAAGGATAAGAATGTTTGAGATACTGAGAGTATAGAGATCTATTAATTATTATTGAATGTTAGTTTACATCAATACAATAAAAACATTTTACTATACATTTTAAACATGCTAGTTTATATTATTTATAATAAATCCAACATCAATATATGTAAATGTACGGGAAATAGTTCAATTTATTTATACATTACCAGTTTTTTTTATATAACAATTGAATAATTAATTACTTAAAAATTGGAATAAACTAGCACCGCACACAAAATATGATTATAATCGTTTTTATGCAAATTATATGTTTAATCATAATTTAGAAATTATTATAGTAAGCTAACACAACAACAGTTAAAAATGTTGAATACTGTAATGAATTAACATAAATATTAATTACGACAATACAGAAGATTTGCTTATTGTATATTTTTATTATTACCATAGATGTTAATTGTTAGCACAGGTAATTTAATTACATGTTTTATATTTTATAATCAGAAAAATCTACAACATCAATGCTACACATGTGCATACATATACTGTTAATTCTCAATGTTAGTGTTATTCACTATATCATACTGAGGGAGATACAAGTATGGACACAACACGACACACACTGGATTAATCTAAAGTAAAATCAATTACATATAACAATCTGTTTTTATGGTGGTCCAGGACTATATTTTGCTACTTTAATTTTCTATATCCAGTCAATAATTTTCTTAGGTAATTGTTATTAATTCTATAACCATTGCAGGGTTTATAAGACAGACACATTTCACTACAGTAAACTAAAGTTGGTCATAAAAATAATAAATTTGATTAATATGATAATTAACGGCAAGTGATTGAATCAATTTTCTTTTAAAACTACATTTAAAATTTATTTGTTTTAAAGTTTTTTTTGTTTTTAAAATAATATTTTTTATAATAAAATAATGTTTAAATACTTAACTACATTATGTTTGCACTTAAATTTAAAATCATTCATATATATTAAATACGTATTTATGTAAATTGCAATAAAAATATTAATTAATCAAAAATATTTATAATTCGAAGTGCAAAGACTAAATTAATTGTCAGGTTTCCATTTTTTAGATCAAATTCAGACAAAAAAGGCATAATTATTTGAATTCAATATTATCAATTAAATTTAAAATATGTTATATTTACTAAGTATTCAAATTAAGTAATATTCGAGGAAGAGAATTTACCAATTTAAATGATAGATTTTAAATAAGCATTTTAAGGAGTCTTTTCATACATTGGCTTAACCAAAAAATTGGTAATGTCTTAGGAAATTAAAAAAAATACATATATATTATGTTAAAAGAATAAGAAATGACTAACACAAATATTAAAATTAGTTTAAAATAAAATAAGTATCATAGTTTTAACAATTTACGAATTATAACATATGAAATAAGAGCAATAAAAATCATAATGTTAAATAACTTTACTATGTTATACAATATCATTGGATATATATTTTGTACTAAAATTTATGAAAAATAATGAGTAATGTGTAAAATACACATTATTAATAAAAAAAACTTAGGATCAACCTACACAGAGCGAGATGTTAACATAACTGACTTATGTAACTTTAAATACAAAAATAATATGACAATTGTAAAATATCTATGAATAAATTAAAACCGAATAAGGAAAATTATTTCTACAGAAAACAGACGCCGTAATAATTCAAAAAACCACTACTGCTGTTGTTATTAGTTGGGTAGATCAAAGGGACACATTACTGAATATTGAGAATGTTTCTCTTTTCCAGTGTTGTTTGGAGAGAATAAAATAACTCAAGTTGTTGTTCCGGCTTCAAAGAAAACACCTGCAAAAAGGAAAAATGATGTTATAAGTTATCATTTACTTTCGATTTTTTCGATCGATATTTCTTGGTGGAATTCCATAATATCAGATATAAAATAAAAGATTCTTTAGAATTTATTCCACATATTTTTTTTTTGACGACATGTTTCAGCCAGGTCGGATGGCCATTTTCAAGTTGATTGAAATGTCTTGAAAATGGCCATCCGACCTGACTGAAACATGTCGTCAAAAAAAATATGTGGAATAAATTCTAAAGAATCTTTTATTTTGTATCTGTTATCATTTACATTTGTAAAAAATATTTATTTTCATTTGATTTTTAAAAAAATATAAACATTCGCTTCTTCCATTGCCAATTCTTAGCTGGAGCATATTACTATTGTAATATGCACCAAAAAGCTGCTAGTTACCATAATCGGGTTTCATTCCAAGTCATTTGTGCACTTGAAGCTTCGCTGAGAAAAATTATATATATAGTTTTCGAAGGCTCTCTAGGACGTTGAGACCCCAGAACTCTGAAGAAAAAGTAGCAGACCAAGACACATTTGGATGTTTACTAATTTGCCTTATTATAGAGATCAGCTGATAAGCCCAAAGTGGCGGCACAATCAATGTCAACATTTGAATGCATGACACCTCAAGTATTATATAGTAATGAGGAAGGTTTCGTTGATTGAGAAATTAGATTGAATTAAATCCCCTAAAACCAAATAACATTACTTGCTTTTAAAATAGGTAATTAAGATTTACTAACCTGCTGTAGAAGTTTTTGTGGTGTAGCAGTTCTAATAAAGCTCGAGATATAAACGTTGACAAAAGTAGCCATTAAGAACTGACAGTCGAAGCGGTCCATTATGCCTCCGTGGCCAGGAATGATGTCACCAAAATCCTATACAAGAATGGAAGAATACATTTGTTTAGTTTGAAGAAATTATGAGTATTTAAAATTGTGAAATCACGAAACTCAGTTAAATACATACTTTAATTTTGAAAGCTCGTTTAAATCCTGAAGCGAAGAAACCTCCAAATGGTCCAATGACACTGCTGAAGACGCTTAACGACAAAGAGTGCACCATGAAGGGGTACATGTTCAGGGACTCGTTGAAACCAATCTGTGAAACATATAATACAATATGTATTCAAATGTTATAACTCTATTAATAATAAAATTATAATAGTTTTATTTTTAATAAGACAATAAATACAAACCACTTTTAGAAGTCCGCCGATAGATTTTGGCAAAATGTACTCCTGAAGTTGAAATAGATACGGCGGCTCACAATCCATGGTCATGCGACCCAAAGTCTCGGAATATTCAATTGGGCACACAAAGTATGGGAACTTTGACATGAAATAGGCTATCTGAAATAAATTAAATATTAATATAAAATATATTATTACAAAAAGTATTATGAGACAGGTAAAAATATGCAAATCCTGAATAAAAAAGTATATTTGGATTAGTATAATAACACTTACAATCAATCCAAACACAACAGTGGAGAATCCACCACCGATGAATCCTTCCCAAGTCTTTTTGGGGCTCAGTTTAATGAGAGGAGTTTTTCCAAAGAAGAATCCAAACACATAAGCCATCACATCATTGCAGACAATCATAGAGACGGGGACAATGAACCAGATAAGGCCTAAAATTTAAAGAATATATTAATACTACATATTTTTATATCCATTCTTCTAGAAATCTATTTGTTAAGTTTGCATTTACTTGACATTTAAAATGAAATTAAAATGAGAAATGTTCGAAAATAATCTCATAAATAATTTAATTTGATAAATGAACATCAAATGTGTTATATACAAATGTGATAAAATTATAATTTTGTGATTTTTATTACTTATTTATAAAAATGTGCAATTTTGTTGCAAAAACCAAAAATAATAAGAATGAGCCTTGTACAGCCAAATGCTTAGTAAATCCGCCCCACAATATGATTGATGAACAGAATGGAAGTTCAGTAATATTATAAGGTAATAAAAAGTAAGAATAAAATTCTCACCATAAAAGTTCATTTTAATATTCATTCAAATTACTGTTACTTATTACAATGTGAGTTATTATTTTATAAACATATGTTATCTTTGAATAATATCCATCACATTAGTCTGGAAATATTAGAAAAAAATCTAATGTTTATGATTAAAGATAATTGTTTTCAATAAAAATGAACTATTAACATACAAGGGTTATCTGACTGTTTGAACCGGATTTTATCCCAAATGGTTCAGAGCTTGCACTGCATATGAAATAATAATATTATATTTTTTTAAATATCATCAAATATTGGCCGTTAGAAAAACTTGGCTTAAATATATTACCAGGAATTTTAATCATAAGGCATATCTATATCAACCCGTACAATTGATATAAATATTGTAAAATATATTACCTATTTGGCAATATAGATTAAGTCATAAATATGTTTTCAAGAAACTGGCAGTTTATTATCATTTGTACACAGAAATCTTACTAGTTGCAATGCACTTGGATGGACATAACTATTATGGCTTCACTCTTCATATAACCACTTATGATCAATATTATGCACCAGTAAACATAAATTAAATTACTGCTCTTTTACATACTTCCATATTGTGAATGATTATTACATAATAAGAATCGTACTATATTATTATATCCGATTTTCAACATCGTAATACAGGTTTTTTTTTTTAATTAAATCTACTTTTAATTACATTATTTCATGCATAAAAATGAATGGAATATTTATGACAAACAAAAATAAAATTAATATTATGTTAATTTTAATTTGATTACTTATAATGTTGAGGTTATTTATTAAACTGATTAGTACTTTGATTTGATTGTTTATTATTTTTATTGTAAGAAATAAAATACACATTAAAATCTAAATATAACTAATATTCGTTTTATTTAAGTGACCTTATATGGTTTTAAAAGCTAGATGATATCTTATCATCGAATATTGCCTAGGCAATAATACTTCAAATACGGGACAAATGGTATGTTCAAATACTTAAGTCGGCTGCTTTGAAATGAGTCAAAATCACTTATGCAATAAACATCGAGATTATTACATAGTTAACTTGAATTAATATGTTCATAACAGTAAATGAAAAGAAATAAAATCATAATGAAAATGTTACCTTCAAAAATGTTTTGAATGATAAGGTAGCTCTGAGTAACGACAATTAGTAATGCCACATGCGTCCAAGCGAAGAGGCTGAATTGTTTCATGTAGTATTTCTTAACAAGACTCAGCACAAACCACACGAACCCAATACAATACAGGCAGAAGGAGAAGAAGCGGTGATAAGAAACCAGCATCCGTAGGTAATCCTAAAATACAAATATTACATGATTAAGATATATTTATTCATTATTCATTATAGTCAGATAAAAAAATATTAAAATTTACCGTTCGACTGATGACGACACCAAAGTAAACAACTAGATTCTCCCCGTAGAAGAAATAATTTGAGGTGAGGAGGAAATACCACGAGAGAGACCTAAACCATGGAAGTCCATGTATCCGGTACACGGCATACCCGATATTGATGATTTCTTCAAAGCATTTTACTTGCACGAGAAGAGTCTGGAAAAAAGTTATTTAACATTATAATAAAAAAATTAAAATTAGCATTGCAATCTTGTAAAATATGGAAAAATAAAGATGAATTGTGGCATTATGAGTGATGCCACAACAAAGTTATTCTTGCGTGTGATAAGGATGTATAGTGTCTGCGTGAGTATTGAGGGGATAGTTTGTTGATCTGCTTCTTGAAAAGATTCAGATGCTATTGGAAGTAAATAAAGATGCTGGAAGAACATTCCGAAGCCTGCCTATAAATGGAGCGGCATAAGCTGTTTGTCTCAAGTACACATTTGTGAACTGAGTAGAGATGTTTGGAATGTGTTGATGTTGAATAAGAGGTTAAATCAATCAATTGATAATCTTCAATACAGAAGTGCCCATGATAGTAGCAATAAAATATTGAAGGTTTAGTGAACTGGCTGAACGTAAGTATTCCTTAGATTGGTTAATTCTGTATTGAGTTAGCAGTGTCGGTGAAAAATGACAAGATTTAAAAAGGGTGAGCAGTTATCTGGACCTAGGTTGTACTCTAGTTTACGCTAGTAATTATGCCCTACCATTAATTTGTAGAAATGGAGTATTTTTGGGATAAAATGGTAAAGAAATTATATTATTTGAGCATGAGTTAACTATTCATAATAATATTATAAGACATATAAAGCTTTTGCCCGAGTAAATGACACTTTTATAGAATGGGCCTAGAACGGGTAAGTTATTTATACATTATTATTTTCTGATTTGTTTTGTAGTTGTGTGGAATAATAAATAATAAAAAAAACATGTTTTTATTTTTTCAATAGGTTCAATAAATGTCTTGCAAGTTAGGTAGAAGGAGAGGGTATACATAGTCTTGCTATCTTATTATTTGATTTCTTACGTTAGCATATCATCAACATGCAAAGTCAAAGACAATGTAAATGACCTTCCACTCTTTGTATTTAAATTTATGTTAACACATTTTTGTAAAAAATATGGGAAATTAAATCACAACACTTTATCACATATTCAAAATAAACAAATTATTTCATGAGACGTGAACTCACCACAATCATGAGTGCTAGAGGTCCTCCATAAATAATGAGACAGAATCCTCCAATCATCAACCAGGTAAAGATGCCCCGAATCACCCAATTCCTCCATCTGCAACAATACAGTAGTAATAAAATCCTTCAATCCATGAGCTGCTACCTATTACAAAAGTGGTTCATCGGAAAAGTGCAACAACTAGCAATAATAGACATCTCTCACTTCTACATGCTTATAAAGCTGATGCCTCTATGAAGGAATGATGGCACTAAAATATGGTTAAATTGTATGTAAAATAGTTTTCTTATATTATTTAATTATATTTTCATTTATTTTTTTATTAAAATTATATTTCTTTACTCGTGGTCAAATATGTGTTATCATATATTATCGAGGCTTCATGAATTTAATAATATAATTATACAAAAAATACAATTTTACAGTGTTTACTACAAAATTATTATTTATTATTGGCGCTTTGCATTAATATGTTAATTAACTGCGGTAGAGTTGATTTTACGTAATTTATTATATAAAATCAATGTTAAACATTAATATGTGAAATGATTTGAATGTTTTGATCATCAATAAAGGATTGCCTAACAATGTGAAGGAAACATAAATAAAAAAAGAAATATAAGCCAGGATAAAAGGTGGCACATTTAAGAGAACATCAATGATATCATGCAATGCCTTTTTCATTATACAATATCATTTAATTGAGTAGATTTGAAAATATTGTAATTTAATAAAAACTAAATCGCATAAATACATCATTATTAGGTTCATGTAATTAAAAATAAAAATCTCTATGAAAAAACTCAGTTTTATTACAAATAACACAGATTACCTTGGACCAATAACTGGTTTGTAGAAAGTCACAAATACAACACACTGAAGCAGATTTACATTTATTGCAATATATATATGTATATTGTAGAGGTATATGAATAATTTAACACAAACATTTCAAAACAAAACCACAGATAAATGATTTTTTAATTCTATAAATAGATTTTTCAGCCATTGTTTTTTTTATGATAAACTATATTAATGTAGCATGATTATGAAGGGATACAATGTATAGAAGTATTAAAATACAAAAATAAACTGTTATATCATATGCAACAAATTTAATTGTTGAAACAATATTATTATGTAATTATTTCGACACATTTTTTTGTAATATCTCTCAATAATTAAAATAAAATTACCTTGCCGAGAGTCCCGCCAAAGCGCCGTCCAACACTTCGGGCGTTTTGTCAGTTCCTTGAGGAAGATTTTTTGATAATTCATCGACATATTTTTCTTCGGGAGTCTTTTCTTCTTCAGAATCAATCTGAGAAAAATAAAAAGTTTGAAGTGAAAATAATTATGATCGTTTTCGACTGACAAAAATGACAGGAATAATAAAAATACGACAAACTGAGAAATCATCACAGTTATGAATAGATTTTGTAAACATTGTTATCCTACATTATCGGATTCTCCAGCAGTTTCCACTTTATCTTCACCGTCGCCTTCTCCCCGTCGGTGGCGAATTTCGGACATTTTAAAATATCAATATGAATTCCGTACTTGAGAATAGTAAGTCGGGAATTAATAATAGGTAATGTTGGGGGTTAATGCATTTTACTTTGATTTGACGCACTCACTCGCGCATAATATAAACATGACTGCGAAGTTTCCAATCGGCTGTCATTTGTCAAACAAAATCAATAATTCCATGACGATGTTACCAGTGTTAAATATTTTAATAATCATCTACCCTAATTTCCAGTGCTCGATTTATAATGTTTTGGTAACACTACACCTTAGTGTATCAAGCTTCACAAATCATAATTTACTCTCTACAATCATCACCGTGATATAACTGATAGACGTATAGTCTCTAATAAACTAGTTGATTGCCTTCAAAAGCTTGATAAAATGTCTGCAATTTGGCATTTTAATAATAAAATGATCGATATAATCATATAAAAATGTACTTACTAACACATCTCGTAATTTATAATACATTTAAGAGTTTATAGCTTAAATACAACAAGGGTTAGGTATTCAACAAACGGAATCGTATAAATATTTAATATTTTTTTGTAATTCATAGACATAGTTTAAATATATTTACGTAGTTTATAATGCTTACAAATAAATTGTGAAAGTAGTTTAACTTGCTTCAGAGCTATATAATTTTGATCAACTTAACAAAATAATAAAAATACTTTGATTGCATAGTGCAAATATACCAAGGCATGGTTCAAGCCTATAATATACTAGGTACATGAACATTTTTTAATAATTATGTAGGAATGGTACATCAAAGAGATTTTTATGAATTTATTACAAGGAAGCTCTTATTTTATATAGCAACATCATATCAGCTGTCAATTCTAGTTTTGTAAACATGGCGGAGGAGGTGTTAACAATAGAAAGTGTAAGTATTGAAATATTGTATATTCTTAGATCTATTTACTTACGATTTTAGTTTGTCTTCACTATTTATTAGTTGATAATTATGTTTTTTCTTTATCGCAGCTCAAATTAGACGTTCGTAAATCCTTTGCCAAAGTTTACTCTGCACTGAAGGCTCGAGAATTGCAGACCATTCGCCAAATTGACGCAATCTGGCAGCAGTGTGGTAATAACTCATTGCTCGCATTAAAAAGGAATTGTCTCCAAAACATTGATATATCTTATGAAAATGAATCCAGCCTTTTTAAAGAGATACACAATTTTGGTATCATCGACTTTAAGAAACTCAACATAGATAGCAACATATTTATGATGGAGGATTATATAAACCCGCATAACGACCATATGTACTCTTACAAGCGACTCGAAGACGACCCACACAAAAAAGACGACAAAGACGTGAGAATAGAGGAAGACACTTTCAAACACATCTCACAGCGAGAGCAGTGCCTCTGCTACGTGAACACACTTCCGATTGACGTTATCAAAATAAATAAAGATCCACCGTTCGTGCTGGACTCGGAGGCGATAGCTGAGGATGTCACGAATGGGTCTCATCACAGCAGCCCAGAAATATCTAAAGAGAGAAACTCAAAAGAATGCAAGTCAAGTGAGGTCGATGCAGAAGATGAGAACTTGGTAGTCACTGCCGACGGTGAGGATGGCAGAATACCAGGTGAAAGTGTCCAGAAGATGAATCCCACACAAGACTGGCTGGAGCACATCATCAACGAGCCGGAGACGGAGCCGCCGGCCGCGGGGCTCATGGAGCACAGCACCATCAGCTGCTCCTGATCCCGGGCCTCGAGCCGCAAGGATCGCCACCTCAAGTCCACGTACCTCTGGCTGCTCAAGTGTTTGTACCTCTGGCTGCTTGTAATTATTCTATATGGTATTTATGATAAACAGTGACAGCACTGAAGAGGTAATACTCCCAAACAGACTTCCAAAATAATTAATAAATGTTGATTCATATATGTCCCTGCAGTTGCATTTGTATCTTTTTGTGCTAGTCATACGCTAACATGTTGATGTCTAGATATTTGAGTATACTATTGTACTACTTAATCGATCCAGAATTCAAATACTTTGCTTATGTCTTGAAAGGTAGTGTTTTGACTGCTCATGTTTGTTCACTACCAAATATCTAAAACTAATTATTATGAAAGATAGATTAAAAGCTATTTATAAGCTATTATAAATACTACATCAAATCATTTTTAATACTATGTGTAAAGTAATATCAATGTAATTATTTGTTGTATCTGCTGTTGTAAGTATTTACAAATTTTGATTGATGGAATGCAAGAGAATACATAATCTGTACATAATCTGGATGATATTTTGGAATGGCTGTTGTATGATTTGAAATGTAGACTATTTTCATAAATGTATGCGAACATAGATTCTAAATATGTATCGATGGACAAAATTATGTTCACATTATTATTTATTTTCAGTCCACATTTCACATGATGGAGTATTACCTTTATAATAATTACATTGGCTTTAAAATGACATTACATTAGTTATGTGTAAAAGCTTAAAAAATATGAATATAACCCAAACTCTAAATTAAGATATTTTATATTTGTACGATTTTTGTCCTGGCACAAATAAATAAATTAAGGTCACACTTTTTTCATGTATTTGTTTTAAATTTTTATAGTCCAGTATTTTCATGCTTTAAATTTCGGAGAATTTAATGACACATTCATAATTCCTCAAAGCTCTATGTTTGTAGTGCCACTATCCTTCTCAGTGTTGTTTTTAGTGCAAATCACCCATACTGTTTATAATTGGACAATTGTCAATTTGAAATACATATATCCTTCCTGTCATTCTATTATTTATAAATAAAAATGTATTCTTATTCAAAATTAATTATTTTGTTTTCATTTATTTTTCTTTTACGAACTAAATATACTTAATGAACCTGCATTTAATTAATAAGACAAGCAAGGGTAATCAATAAAAATCATGTATAAAGCAATTAGTTTTATTGTTAATATGTATACATTTTGCAGTTTTGTATAAATGAATCTACAATAATTATAGTTTTTTCTAATTACAGGGTTAAGTATGTATAATTAGTATGTCAAATAATGTTAATTTATCATTCAATTTTCAACATTTTGATAAATGTACAATAATGATTATAAACCAAAACAATGCTTAAGTTATTATTATTGTCTAACTCTACATTATAATATTGACAAAAATAGGTACTCATAAGAATAATATAATAATATTAAACAAGGCCAAAGTCAGTACAGACTGTTACATCACAATTGTTTTGTTTTTCCGTTCCGTTGCCAGCCATATTGAGCTCTACCAGCGTATCTACGCTATTGATGCTGACACCCTTTAGAATTTTCTGCGCCGCGAGACTCGTGAAGTTAAAGCTCAGGTCACTCAGACTGGGGAAGTTGTAAAGATCGGGATTTTCATTTTTACTATCGTTGCTTAAGCTGTATCTCTTTTGTCTCCCATTGTGATATTGGTCACTGTTCAATTTTTCAATGGATGATTTTATTTCTTTTACAAGGCAATTTTGGGTTTCCTGATTTTTCAAAGCCAAATTAGGTTCTGACCCTATGACAACTGGATTCTTAACATCTGAAGGCTTAGCCAAGATGTTAGATATTGAATCTGAGCTCATTCTGCTGTGAGATGTAGTTTTTTGTGCTGAATGTAATGCGGCAGCTTTCTTAAGCAGATCGACACTTTTCAAGTCACTATTTGAATTTAATTTATTTTGCGACCCCAGTAAGCTGTTGGTCGACGTTAACATATTCTTTTCATAGTATCTCAAGTTCCCGATGGATCCTACCAAGTTGTCAAAGCTCTTAGTCGGAGTAGTCGGATCGCTGTTACCCATGGGTTCAAGTTGTAAAATATTGTTATGTATGGCTGGCGTCCCGGGATTCGATACGGTCTCAATAGGGTTTTTCAATTGATTTTTGTAACTCAATCCGTTGTTAGACGAGTTGTTTCCTAACTGAAGAGATAATTTCCTATTGTTATTCATAGATACATCGTTGATGACATTTTTATTAAACTTTGTTTCTTGTACTTTAGCAGTTTCATTATTGGGATAGAACTGATCAGATGAATAGCTGCCTGATCTGGATGATGATATTGTGTCCAGAGCCGTGTCCGGGACTCCATTCAAGATATTTGTGCTGATTTGCTCGTCTTCAGTTGCAGGCACGGTCACCGCTTGCCTGTCTTCATTGGAAATGTATATGTTGTTTCCTTTTGTCGTTTCTGTAATTTTGCCATTTTCAAATGTAATCACGGATCTCGCCGGAGAATTTTGTACATATACTTTAGTGTTTGTACCGGCGCCGTGCTGAGTCGTCGTGTTGGTGGTGACTTTGAGGGTAATAGAGTTATTCGAGTTGGAGTTAGCCATTAAAGCAGTGGATGGAGATTCGTTTTTAATTTTATTCGGCGCAGTTGAGTTTACAGACTTTTTTGGTGTCACCGGATTGCTTTTCGGAGAGGACCGCGGTGACGAACTTCTGCTGTGTTGGAGCGTATCTCCAGATGCGGGAGGTTTTCTATTTTTATGCAAGCTTTTCGGTGAGCTCTGAAGACTTTGTACTTTAACTAACGACTGTGCGCGACTGAGACCGGTGGAGTTGCCGCCCTGGGAGTTGCAGTGACTAGGTGAGGGCTTCAAGGTTCGGTCCGAGTAGTGAGACTCCAGGCTGGAGTGGCCGCTGCTGTTGACCTGGCTGCTCGGGTATCTCTTCACGGGAGTAGTTTGACTCTCTAAGGAAGACGGTCCACTTTTAGAATCTTTTCTCAGCGTTCGCATAGAGTCTCTATTATTCGTACTTTCTAAGCTTGACGGTCCGCTGGTGGACATGAGATGGCCGGAGTGAGAGTAGTCGCGCCTTCTTAGGCTCCCGCCGGGACTCTCTCTCATCTTCACTTCCCCATTCTTCAGAGAAGGGAAGTTTTCTACAATCGTTTTACCCGTGGAGCTGGTAGAGAGGGTGGAACGTGGGAGACTCGCAGAATATTGAGACGGAGAGGGCGCCAGGAGAGCTGACTCAGTGGACAGGTGTCGCCGGTGCCGGGGCAGCGTGAGGGAGCGCTGAGAGATCTCCGATCCATCGTAGAAAGTAGACGTATAGGACGGATGGCTCTGCAGAGATTCCTGTAATTAATAATTGCGAAATATTCATATTTTAAACTCTCCAAAACGTTTAAATAAAAGTCCTTCAGCATTTTTATGAAGGTTTACTAAATTATAATAAATAAAAATACATTCTTAAGATTTTCAATGTCCGTGTTCTCATACTAAGGTATCGGTATACTAAAAGCCACCGAGAGCGAATCCGGGCCCCTCGAAAAAAATGACTGTTTTCATTTACAAAAATTTCAGGCTTCTAAAAATTTTGATGAATAAAATAAAATGACGCTTTGTTTTTGGGCCCGGTGATATCTTCTTAGGTACCTTCGAATTGGTTTGTGTGGCGACGCAGTGCAGATGCACTGCCTTAGAGTTGAACCATTCGCTGGGAGGAAACTGCGCAGAGAATGACTTGATGCTGCCGCGGCCTTGCTTGCTGCGACCGCTTCGTCTGAAGAGGCGGGACAGAAGCGAGACTTTCTCTGTAAACACAAACGTAGCAATTTAGTCATCAATATTAATGCAATCGAGTGTATTAAACTATAACAATGGCGCTATCAGAGAAGCTTTATATTATATAGATTAAAATGTAACGCCTGTCTCATAATGACGTCAGTAAAAAGGCAATCGCGTCTTATTTTTTTTCATCAGATAGTTCGTTTTTTTCTTCATTCTATTGTCCTCTTATAAATGCTCGGTTTCCATTGACTGGAGATAGTAGAATGTAGAGATGTGAATACAAATAAGTAGGTACGTAATACCAATACGCATATATGATTGATAGTTTTATTTATTTTGCGAAGGTGAAATAATAATAATTTCAATACTATTAAAAATATTAACATCAATTTATTATACTCGTATAACTGCCGCTCGAGTTCGTAACTTTTCGTGTGTGTGCAATGATCAAGGGGGAACATATCTCATAACACACACATGTAATTACGTAGAAAAATATTCATACAACGTAAAAACCTGTGCTAATACCTAATAGTCAAAATATTGTCACCAAGTACCTTTACAATTATATTCCGCATTATCAATGTGTAGTTTCGAGGGAAAGGTCTACCTGAGAGGTGTTATCGTAAAAACGCTTACTACAGAAATTGCACATCCCTCGCATTTACGCGGTAGATACATTCTAAAAGATTGAAAAGAAACTAGATCGCGGAATTCGAGTCATAATATTTCACGAAAATTAAATTTTGTACAATAATATTATTTATATACTATTATAATGTAGCCACAGGACAAACAGTACAATTATTACATTGCACACGAGTATTTATCGTTTTTAATAGAGGTTAAGTTAATTTGAACACAGATAAACTTTGGTTACATCCGTTACAGTGTCGCAGTTAAATTTTTCGTAGACGACAATGCAGAAGGTAAAATTTACGATGAAGAAGCGGAGAAGGCACAGGAGTGGCCGTTAAAGCAACACTGACTCAATAGACGGTTCGTTATATAGTTGGTGTTGGATAAAGTCCTGTCTGGGTGGGCAGGCTGCTTATTTAAGCTGGTATACTATAATAAAACCAGTTGCTGCTTGTCAGCTGCTTAGTGTGACCCGCGTTTTGACGGATAGGTATCTAAGCAGAAAACTAAAAAGTGATGCTTGAATTCGTACTGGGCGAGGTCGAGTCGGTGCTGGGCGGGTAGTCCGTGGAGCTGGAACTGTCGGCACGTGAAGGGGGCGCGGGAAGGTGGCGGGCGGAGGCGGCGCGCTGAGGGCGGCGCTCCAGGCGCTCCGGGCCCCCACCACCGCCGCCCCATAGCCGCCCACTGCCGCGCCTGTCCAGGCTGCGAGCCGCGGGGAACGATGCACTACGCCGCTTGCCAGATCTTCCATACAGTATCTTGTCGTTAGGGTTGCCTGAAAAACACACAAAAAGCTTTAACGAATGCTAGCCTTTTATTGCAGTGACGGGATTTTCGCCTTCGCCTTACATGCAAAGAGTGTGCAGAGAGCTAGGAAGAACTTGGTACTTTATTTTTTTTTTGGGCAAATTGTTTCGAGTACAGTAATTTATAAATATCCAATTGTAGGTTATCATTAGAACGTTTCTGCGTAAGATATCAAAAACAACAAAAGTGTAAACAAGAGTGAATGAGAAACCATTGTATTAATTTATGTCAAATCGAATCCAAAAATACTAAATATCATCGTTATTTGTACATATAAAACGCTTTTCCACCTGACTTGTTCAGCCTTTGAAATATACGTGTGTTCTTATGTGTAGTAGTTCTTATGTGGAACCACCATAGCTTGTTAGAATATTAGGCTGCAGTGAGCTTGGAAAAACCTCCGTGCGGTGCTTCTTGGATACAAATATGTTTGTAATTTTTTTTGCACATTATTTAATTATCAATGGAGACGAAGAAAATTCATATTTTAATTTTTTGTAGGAAAACACCGACAGTGGCTTTTAAATATCTATCGGCTTTTACATAACTATCAATCAGAACAATAATACTCGTATTTTCTCAGCAATTACAATATTATGTTAACATGTATAGGAGAAATCTCATCTGTGAATTCTATGACGCTTACCATCCATTTTTATGGGGAGTATATATGGGTGGTTTTTACCTGACTATTTTTATCTAAAATATTGTTTTTTGATAGGCCATGAAAGGCACTTTTACGGGTGAGGGCTCAAATTTGCGCCAACGGGAGTTATTTATAGACTTTAGAAGTTACTGACGCTATGCGAAATTCTTGCATATGTTTAAAATATATTATTATATTTTCAAATATTTTTCATACGTTTTAAATAAAAACATGATGAAAGGAAATTGATTAAGTCTCAGTGGAAAAAGTACCTACAAATTAACTTTCCCCCCGTAAAATTCGATGGATATTTTTATAAGTAGGCGTGATTTTTATTCAGTTTGGTTTGAATAACACTCCTTAATCCCCTCAACATTCTCGGGCGGTGAGTTGTTACTAAAAATAAGAAACTGCAAAAAATGTTGCAACAATATATTAAGCGGGAGTGACAGAATTAACCGGTTTCGAAATGGCGCGTGTTCATACGGAATGTAAGGCAAAAAAAAAATATCGGGAGAATTTCGCAAATGGTCGAGCAAATCTAATGTAAGGGAACTTGGTATTATAAATAGAATAAGTCCCAAATGAGATGTTGCCGCAAGTTTGCCAACATTTCATACAACTTGGTACACTCTGGTTCTCCGACACGCTACGTAAACATTTAAGAGAATTTTGCAAAGCTGTCAAATAAATACTTACATTGTCTGTCGAGAAGATGTATATTTGAATTAAGCTCGGCCGCGTCTTCGGTGTAAACAATGTGCGATGGCAAAAAGCAGACGTCGTTAAAATTCCGAACTGGACAAAGAAGTTAGAAAAGGCGGGAAATATTGTACTTATGTCAAAATAATGAATACGGCCGTATTAGCTAACCGTGGCATTTTTCTTCCAAGCGTCACTGAAATATGTGTGAAGACCTTGAAACTGATTAGAATATTACCTAGATACAAAATATAAGCGATTTTAAATGCTAAATATGATCGCTTCGTATTTGTTTCAGTCACTCGTTATATTCCCTACAAACGCGTTTTACTCGTATCTAGGTAAGTATTTACATTTCTTTAAAATTACGTGTAGATACTTTTTTTTTACTATTAGGTTCTAATTTATTTGAGTAATACAAAGATAAAACATAAAAGTATACATATTGTTTGATTAAACCACAAAAAATCAATCACCCATCATGTAAGAAAAGCAGATTATCCATCGATCTTAGACAAGTAATTTTATTTTTATAATTATTATCAAAAGAATAACGTTTTGAAATATATAAAAATATATCAAAATAAACGAAGCATTAAGCTTTTACATGTAATATAGACTGAAGGAACATGTGTAATACGTAAGCAAATACTTTATATTTTCGTTAATTAATTGTGTAAGCACGAATGCAAGATTGTGTAACGCACATTACATACATTAATTATATAATCTAATCGTCTAATATATAGATATCCATATACAATGTGATGTATGTTATATATTTAAATCTAAGAGATTAAAAAGGTGGTAATCCTGTAGATAAGGAAAATAGTAATATTTTTTACATGAATTTATTTATAAGCTTCGTAACAGTTTTTTGCAGAGTCGGCAAAAACCGTCAGGTTATTGGACTTAATTCGAACTTTCACGCTCAATGCTCATTTTCTTACGCTTAGATGCTGTGACAGAAAAAATGGCAGCAATCTGTGTTTTTTAAACTTAAATCTAAGACACATTTCCTTTTTTGTCAAACAGCAGTTATCTAATCATACCCAATAAAGACATACCCAATAACTGTAGCAATTTTCAAATTTGGAAATGAACTAGAAAATATTGTATTATTTTCAAATCGTAACCACCATTAGCATACCTACTTTTTAAATTGAAATAAGAAAAATATTTATAGTTTAATAAAAATCTAATATGTATATATTTTTTAAATATCTTTTGTCTGAGATTTCTGAGAGCAAAAGAATGTTTAAAATGTCCTAAATCATGAAAATAATACGAACATAGCCTACTTATATGACGATTTTTGTTGTACTTTAATTAATTACCTTTAAACGCCCAGTGGTCCCATACGGGACCACAAACTTGCGTCGTTCAATGCCCAAGATGGCCAATGTTTGTAATGTTTCGTCGCCTAATAGATTCTTCCATGAACTTACTTTAATAACTATTATTACAAATTAATGTAATCCGATTGTGAAATTAACCATAAGCACTCCTGTATGGGACTGTAGGGCATTGAACGACGCAAATCTGCGGTCCCGTAAGGAAACCACTGGGAGTTTAAAGGTTAATATCATAAATTAAATGAATACTTTTTTACTTACTAAAAACTCTTTAATAATATTGTTTTTTGTTATAAATATAATTTTTCATGTGTTCTTGAAAACAGGGAGGATTTTCACGATATTCAAGTAGTAGCAGGTATCATTCGAACGTTACAATGTCGTCATCGCAGTCTCGGTCTATCGGTTCGATAGTCGCCGTTTCATCGTTTAGCCGCGACATTGAGGCACTCGGGGGCAAGGAAGAGCTGTTGTGCTGAGGCCTCGATGGCGGTGGTCGCGAGGGTCACAGAGTCCATAGTCACTTCCTCGGCCCCCTTGCGGACGCTCGGGGCGCGAGAAAGGCGAAGCGATCGCTCTCGAGAGACGGGCACTCTGCACACTTGATACTACACTTGCGAGTTACAAGTGTTTCCTATGTCGCATTGTCCAAAGATTTAAACTATGTACCATGACATTATTCTGATGCCATCAATATGCCCTTGCGGAGTAAAATATAATGTATTATTTAACAAAATAACTGATTTAAAGAGCATTGCATTATTGATTTTCGAACAGACATCAGAATTACTGTCAAGAAAGACATTAAATATAATTGATGGATGTCCATATTTTAGAAAGTTCGAGAAGAAAATAGAAGGATAAAAAGGAGAGAAGAACGCGAAAAAATATGATATAGGACATATTTAGACTGTACATAATAAATTAAGATTTTTTTGTAAATAGCTGATATGCATGTACACTGTTAAAATATTAAAAATTCTGACTTAGTAGCTGATGCTGGATAATTATGTATACTAATCCATACTTATTATTATTCTGAGGATTGATTTGCAGAAGAATGGTGCATCTTGTTCTTCACTGTGCTTCATCTTCTTCTTTCCCTTTCATCTCAACATATTGACTCTCGTGAAATAAAAGTTTCACAAGAGCACCAACAAAGAATATTATTATGAAATTCTATACTCATTTTATATAATTTGTGCAACGATGCTGATGAAGAAAAGATGTAGAAAACAATGCTAAAGGTCTATCTAGCTTTTGTCATACAATTGCCTATTCCTGTCTAGAATATATCGTTTATTATGATTGATAGGATATTACCGTTTTTTTTTAATAAAAAATGGTAACATTCACATACCAATCAAGAAGTGTTATTGCTAATAAAACTTCATAACAAACATCTTACCTGCTTTTAACTTTCGTTTATAAACATTATGTAAATAAGTCGTAAGCCTCATAATATATGCATCTGTGATTAGATATAAAGTTATATATTTATTAGAATTATAACTATTTGACAATATTGTAGTTTGCCACACACATGATAGGCTCGTCTTGCATTAAACTCCTCGCTAACAAGATTTGCATACCAGTTGTTGATAACCATCGCGTGCGCCGTGCAGCTTGCTGTTATCAGTGCTGGACAACTTCTTCCCGGTAATTTAAGATAATGTAACATTTTCACTCCCAATTATATGATATTTACGACTTGACAAATGATATGCACCAAGCGGAAGGGCGTGTTTGTTTGATTTTATTACGTAAGCTTCGTTTCAGAATCGTCGACGTGCTTGTGCTTTATACAGATGATAATGAATTACGAATATTCAATTTATGGCATTAAATATGTCACAAATTTTTGAAATAAAAAATAGTTTGTAGGACAAAACTCTAAATAATACAAATTTGGTTTATTTTTATCGCACGATTTACTTGATCAAGCCAGGCTAGGTGGTTTTTAAGAATGTGTGAGGAAAAAAATATACGTGCCAAAAAAGTATTGTTAAAAAGAAACTCGTTACAAGTAGAAATAATAGCAGTAGAGATGTTTAAAAAGGCTTCAGATGAAATAAATAAATGATGAGTTTAATTTAAGTTGATACTATAATGCTTAAGACGTGTGTGGTTAATTAGAAATGTACCGCTATTTTAGATTTTTGAAATGTAATATCACCCTTCACAGAGGGTAGTGGATTAGTAATCCTTCTGCCAGTGTTATGCGCTGAGAGCATTTTACAGACTAACGTGATATGTATCTAATCAATAAATCGGAGAAGTGTCACATAAGACGGTATACTCGTATGCTGTAAATTTGTTGGGGATCAATAGTTGAATATTGGTATAAATCTTAAGTGGTTTATAATGTGTTAAAATATTTAAATATCCCAACCAAAAATTTGAAAAAAATATGTACTCAGCAAGCTATTCTGGTGACCGATTGGGCGTAATGATATCCTATAAGGACGAACCGCTAGCCTTGCGGTATTTTCTGGACAACTATTTTATAACTGTCAATTTGCATACTTTATACGTGATGTAATAATGTAATGATATCTATGATGTCACGTATAAATAAATATAATATTGAATGTCTTTCATCAAAACTGAACTTAAAAACCTAAGTCGGTAGAACAAAAGACAACCTCGAGCGGTACGGAATGCTTCTGCAGAGAGAGTCACTGCTGTGTGACTGTGGAGACCTGCATACCGTCTCACACATAAGATCCTATCTCATGTGCCCGACAAGCTGCACATCCCAAAACCCATTGCCGGGCAGCACAAGATAGACATGGATGGGAAGCTTTTTAGTGTATGAAAATAGTATATAGTACCTCCGCAGATGACATCGGCTAGGTTGGTTTGTATGCACTGGTGGGTGAGGTCCCCGTCCCGAACGGTAGAGATCTCCCCATACAGCTGATGCAGCGCCTCCTGCGCGGTTAGGAGCAGGCCTCGGGAACTTTCGGGGGCCTCCTCGTGCTCGGGGGCGCCGCGGTGCCGCGAGGATGAGCGGGAGTGTGAGCGGGAGCGACGACGCCTGAAGAAAATACAACCATGTTAAACAATGAACACTTTAATTACTAATTAATTTTATTAATCAAATCAAAATTCACAAAAATGACAAAAATACACCACAATTTAACAAAATTATTACATGAGTTTATTTAGCTTTCTCTGTCCTTTTTACCTATTGTACAAGTATATGGCCGTCCATTTGGTGGTAATTCCTCTTGCTTAAAGCTTATAAGCAAGACTTATATATTTATTGATTGTTGATTGAGCTGAAACTTACTTAATTTTATTGTACATTTTCGTAAGTTCATATTTTTTCACAAGGGATTTTATTGATTGTGTGTTTTGGTTTTGTTTTAAAAGAATCGATACTCAGCACGAATTTTAAGGCTTTCGATATTAATTTTATTATTGATTACTCGGAATATAAAGATTTACTTACATTTTATTAAATATTTAATTGAAATAATTACTTTTATTTCACAATAAATTCAGATTCATTTATTGATATAATATAAAATATTTTTAAAAATACATTTCTTCAGATCAACCAATAGTTAGTTATACGTCAATAATGTTAACTTAAAAAAATCATAGTTGATTAAAAGGATATGTAAGAGGCTTACGACGTAGACGATATTTTACTTTACTAATGATATATTGTCACAATTACTATGAATATACAATAAAAAGGCCTTGAATAACTGCCAACTATAAAAAGTATTTGGAAAAATATTGATGTGTAAAAAAGACTAGGGATAAAATTATTGATCTGCAAGTGTACAATAGAGTTCCATGAAAAAATATTGCGATACTCTTATACTCCATATTAAATATTATATGTGTAAGTCTGATACTTCGATCGTAAAATGCCTGTCATAATCTATCAATGTAAAGTGTGGTAATAAAAGCCATCTTGTATCCATACATTTATTGAATAGACCACACTATTCTGAACAATTTTGGACTCTATATCTAACTGTTTTAAAGATATGATACGTAAATGACATTATATATTGGAACACATTAAAAGGGCGCGAGTAAAGAATATACTTGTATATTCTCTCACTGAATATATGAGAAATGTTTTCACTGATCATGAAATCACAAGTCCACGTGATTCATAGAGCTATTTGATCTAAGTCTATATAATTTAAGAGCTTTAATATTGATTACTATTGCAACACCGAATTGCACCGAAAAAGTTTTTAAAAAATCAAGTCTAAGTCCTGCATAGTTATGTTCCCATACAAGTGTAAAAGATTATCAGCACAAGACTAGTTACCTGCTGTGAGTATTTTTGTAAGCGAGATATCACTCATTAAGGGCAAGAGCAGGTTGCAACGGAAACATTAATAAGAACCGATTGCCATTTAAATATTGATAATCCACAATTAATTGAACCCGAGACATGTGATTACAAATGTACCTACAATCAAATGAACATGACGATAAAATATTACATCGTGTATAATACGAGCATAATATTTAGTGTAAGAAAATGGCACAAATCTAACGCTCAAGCTTTGTTCAATATAAAATACATTTTACATGCAACATTACCATGATTTTCAAAGTAATGTCGCAATATTTCCCAGCGTTGTTCAAGCGTATACACAACCATATTCGTTCAGCGGAAGGATAAAACTAATTATATGTCAAATCAGACATGAGCTAAGTGTTACCATTCACGAAATAAGCACTAGTTGAAAAAAAAACGTTAGATGGCGGACCCTTTATTATGATTTATGGCAGGTTTTATTACACAAAAACATACCTGTATGTCAAAACTACGAAACTAAGAAACGACAAAACAAATAATAGCAAGATATATCGCAAAATATACTACGTACGAGTATATCAAATAACTCTTAGTAATACAAAAGAGTTTCTCGGTATGTACTCTCGGTTTATTTCTGTTGAATAATAATTGCAACGCACAGAGTTTATAGGAGTTATCCAACTTTATGCGGGTTCCTACCATTAAAACTTCAATACGGCCACGAGATCAAAAGCTGTATAAACGATAAATTTTATTTCACCATAATACGCATTTTTTATAATGTTTCGGTCGTGATGTTTGATTTTATGTTTCCAAATGAAATTAAAACCATTAAGTAAGGAATCGCATCCATCCATAACCTCAAGCTATACAAATAAAATTCGTTTTAATTTACGATATTTTCATTATTCGAACCTTGTAATGAGTAATGTGAGAATATGAACTATAATCATATGTTCATTGTAGGTCCATAAAAGAATGAAAAGATAATTGTTTTTTGTTGTTTTTGTTTAGCTTCTTTTTAAACATGGTTTTGTCCCTGACACAGAGTTTCCATGGCGTTTTTTAAGCTTAACGAAATTACTTATACCCATAAGAGGATAACCACGTCGAGGCGAACACCCTAAAAAGCTATGATTAATTCAAGGGTATGTCCAAATATAAATTTGAAGGGCAAGTTAGACGCAGCAAGATACCTATTTTCACATCTTACATTCGCGTGTACGCACGAGTGTAACTGTGTGTACTACCGTCTATATGTATGTGTTTTTTTTCATATCTGCTCCATAGCAAGAGCATATGGTCGATACAAATTGCCGCCACACAGCTCTGTCATCTCCCGTTATACTTGCCTCGTCATAAGCCCTACACTCAGAGATTCGACAAAAACATTAATTTGTTTTAATTTATTTAAAATATTTTTAAAGACGACATTTAACATAGTAAAAACAATTATGTAATTGAACAAGACTAACAATATTATGCTGTACCTCACTAAAAATAATCTATATTCTTGTTTGCGGTGAGGGATAATTACTATTATTATTAAAAAGTTAATTCAAGTTCAATATAATAAGTTATATTTTATAATACTAAAAGAGAAACAATATTTCCATACAGATTTTAATGAGAAAATCAAGAAAAAGACATTCAATCATTTACAAACAAAGATTTACAAAATTGTATCCGATACTTGCAAATAGAAAATACAAATTCTTATATAATGTTCATGGAAATAGCCAATAAATTTAATAAAAATAAAAAATTGAAATGAGGTAGATTATTTTTCGCAGTGACATATTCTACCTAGATTATTCCTTATATATAATACGGCGAGTGTAAAAACTGAGTAGAAACTAAAAAAAATAATATGAAACAGAAAGCACTGACCATTCATTTAAAATTTACTAAGAAAGAAGATTGATCAGATTTCCAACTATTGTATTCGTTTGTGTATTCTAAACATTACTTAAATTCTGCTATGGCTAGAGTTATATGATATTCGTTTAAGTTGTTCCTGGGTGACTTACTCTGGAGTCACGATAAAGTATCCCCTCGCGGTCTGGTAGATCTTGCGCTCCTGCATGAGCTGTGCCAGAGTGTCGTACACAACATCAGCAGAAGGGCTCTGCATGCTCGGGAACTTGGCTCCCAGGTTGTGGCGGACGTTCTCCATAGTCGCCGACTGCCCCTGCGGCCGAAAACAATAAATTATCAATTGAAAGTTGTCCATTGATAAACTGAATCGTGCGTGACCCCGATAATGTATTTCCAATCTATCATCCGTGCATGTGTACTGGACGTAATACACAAATAGGCTTTACTTAATTGCTGGAATACAGACAGAACAATAAACAACCTCATAAACATAAAGGTCTATCAAATTTACTATCGCACACTTCCTAAACATTGATATTTTTTATAGTTTTATGACGATCAACAGCGGTCATGTTTAGTATCTCCTTTATTAAATTCTTTAATTGATTGGCTATGTTAGTGGTAGGACTTACATTGCAATGTTTAGAAAGTTTGTACTTTGAAGTAGATTTAGATGTTTTGAGTTGGTTATCAACGCATGTGTTATTGAAATTATTTTATTATAATTCATTTAATTTCAAAAATCCATCACAAACCCACACAATAGCATTTTCGATTACTTTGTTATCCTACGCTAGTTATTTGATTAGGAAATTAATACATTTGTATATTGTGTATTGACTTGTCTTACTTAATTAGTAATTATGATGTCGCAAGTGTTGTAATAAACGATCTTCTGAATTGAAATATTACCTGTGAAGTGAGGTCCATGATGACATCGCAGAGAGCTTCGGGTAGAGGAGTGAACTGGCCTTGGAAGGCGGGAGTCAGAATGCAATCCTCAATATCACCTGGAAACAATAAATTAAGTAACTATCACACGTAGGAAATTGATTCCATACTAAAATGTCACATAAATCAAAAAACATAAAAACAAACGTAATAAAATACTGACGGGTATGAATTAGGCATTGCAAAGCTGAATTACGTCATGTCAAAAATAGTTGGTATCGGATTGCTAAAAGTTAAAATTCCGCCATACAAGGTCTGTTATATGTTTCTAGAAACGTTTTCAATGACTGAATACGGATAAAATAGTCATGACATCATCTTGTTTATAATTTAAGGAGAATACGTACGAGTATGTTGTTTATGTGTTATTCAAAAGGATGTTTGTAAGACTGTCTATATTATATAAAAACAATACAAAATATAAGCTTTTACGTCTTTGTGTAATTTTGAATATACGATTTTAAGTAAATGAAAATATTGTAACTAATATTTAAATTAAATGATAATATAATTGTATACACGTAATATATTTCTATAATTTGTTGGCTAATTTGAAAACTTATAACTTAATAATAATAAATATAATCAAGGAATATTCACTAAAAGAGCGACATGTTCCAAAAATATTTTCAAATAAATACATACTTGTGTATAAGAATATAAAATAATTGTCCAGTCAGAATTATATTAAGCTCATCAACAAAATTAAGTAGAAATACACAAATACAATTGTTTGTAAGTCATTTCTAAGAAACGTTATATTAGTTAAATAACAAAACAATGAGGCACTCCATTATAAATATCGTATAATGGAATTTGACAGCACAAGTCTTGACTTGCAAAAATATTGCAATGCGATTGAAAAGATAAATGGAACATAAGGCTAACGATGCTCGTTACTAGTTTCGAATTAAATGTGAGAAACGTCGAGATGAAGTAACGCTAAAATGAGATAACCGCGTTAAAGTCGCCAGATGAATGCAAATGAACTTGGAAAGTGTGTGGAATTCTGAAATACATAATGCTGCAAATCTTTGAAAAGAGTCCGGCGAGTCTGTGTACACAATAGAGAAATGATGTCGGGTGAAAGTTTGCCAAATGAAAGAAGATTTGTGATGATCAAAATATGCTTTCAGGAAGTCGGAAACACATCGACATTCATTAAGATAATGCCGACCTCTCATGCGATGTGAGATTGTGGAGGTATTAGTTAAATAACAAACAAATTTACGGAATGAACACGAGTGTGAAACTTAGGTGAAGGTAGTAATGTTTCTCAATCATTCACACATAGGCAATACTATAACAAGTTAATTTTTAATTTAGTAGATAATCTAAAAAATATAACTTATGTATCTAGTTTTATATTTGTTAAACAAGTTTTTAAGTATTTTTTATTTTATTAATTAAATTTTACTGACGTATAATAAAATTGCACATTTGGCAGCGTTATGAAAGAAAAATACATCTTCCGGAGACAGGTGATCGTCAATACATAATGAAAATGATTGATATTTAATATTTCAAAAGGTTATTTAAAAACACTGAAATATTGTAAAATTAACAATAATGTACTAATATCGTAACAAACATACTGTCTATTAACCTTTCTCTTGGGAATTTATATTTAAAATTAAGTTTTGCATAAAAAAAGTTCTTACACCATATTTTCAACACATTTGTATTTAAAGGTTGACTAAAAAAAACTAGCATTTCGTTATCGCTAGACAAGAAAAATATTAGTACAGATGTCTCATTTCCTGTATATTTCGTGAAATAAATATTAATCAGTAATTTGAATTGAAAAATATGTTTAGTTTAAAATACAATTAGCATAACAATAATGGAAATGAGTGTTAGAACACTGGAATACAGACTTGTAAATAAACAAGCCATTCGATTTTAAGCTACCGGATAATATGCATATTAAATATTAACTTTATCACGTTGACAATGCAAATATTTTTTTGCAAGGAATTGGAAGTACGTATAAGGCGTATGCATATATTATTAAAATCATGAATGGCATTGGTATACGTGACAGACAAAAAATATATGTATATTTTACTATGTCTAACTAAAAGATGAATGATAAAAAGAAGGTCCGAGATAAAGCGCTTGTAAATATTAAGCTAATTGTTTAATTATTGTATTTGATGTTTATTAGAAATTTCGATAAGTAAAGTCGACAGAATATTGAGAACATACAAAACATGAAGGGAATCGTTTTGCAGCTATTATAGTTTCGACATAACGCAGTGTGGATGCAGCTGTCTAGTTGCATTGCGCTGACTGGGAGAGATGTTATTTGGGAACAGTGTTGATTTAAGTCGAATAACATAAGGTTGTGTTTAGAGACAAGGCGCATTGCGACTAACTGCAGGGCCGGGAAAAACCTCACGCACCGCACTGAGAATGTACGGTTATGACCCAACTCTGCAAACCTCGTATGAACCTCCTCTGTTCATTATTATTAAGTCAGATATGACAGATATATTGCTTATTATATTGTTTGGTAAGAGTATGCTGTTGTTGCGGTAGGAACATTGAGATAACAGAAAGCATAATTTGTAGAGTGAAATATGCAAGAATACTGGAACTGAAATACATGGTTCTTCTATTTTGTAATGGCGTAACGTATGAGGCAATCAACGTGTGAAATTCACGTGTTATAAATTTAACTACACTGGTTCCAATGCAATTTATTATATTTACATTTGTTAAAACGTGCGCTACAAATCAGTTAACAATTTAACATTTATGACTTGGAAGAGGCTGCAGATGATTCATTCCGTACAAGAAAAATTTATGACATCACGCTATATATGTACGGGTATGTAACACTACGAAGTGAGGACTCAATCTGACAGGTACTTACTTTTAATGATAAAAATGTAATTATCTTTAATTTATGATATCATTAAATAATTGTTGTTGTCATGCAATAGTATGTCGATACGATGAATGCGATCATTTAATCGTTATTTTTATATTTATAATAATAAATGGTGAACCTTGATGTTTAAAATGTTCGTGAGTAAGGTCGTAAACGTAAATGTTTTAAAATAAATAACTAAAAAAAAACAAGATTAACGTTCACACTGGGCACTATAATATATTATTCTCATAGCATTTAGGTATAAGTTTGATTATACTTTCAATAAAAATAAAATATTAAGAGAGATTATTTAATGTTTAATCAACGTGAGTTGAATTCGCCACACCTGTCGTTTGATTTAGTCGATTTAATAGAGTAAGAGCTCCTGAAGTCACGTAGAGGAGAGTGCGGTTTCATAATGCACGGTTCATCAGCAATTATCATCGACTGTGGTGATCGAAGAAGCGATAGTGAAAGGAATGCGCACCCGCACCCGCACTCGCACTAGCATCGGCACCTCGCCCAGCCCTCAGGGGCACGGGCAGCCGCGGCCCGACGCTTGTCTCCAGGGCGGAGGTTGCAGAGCCGGCTTTGATACTAAATGCTCTACTGAAAACCTATCCATATCAATTATAGGTTGTTGAAGAGTGATAACAAAAACACTGTCGTATTGGATAATCCACCGTGTAAAACTGTTGCTCAGTTACAAAAAATTCAAGCCAATATATAGTAGTCTAATTTTGACTGCAGGCAGATTAGAATAGAGGGCTGAATTTCCAAGGTCCGTGTAATAGGGCTCACTTTGGAGAGATGGGGCCCGAAAGATTTCGCAGGACCCGTAAGTATTGTTTTTTTAACCAACAAAATTTTAAATGCGATTTTGAAGAACTTGCGAGGACTATGTTTTTTCTTACTTTACTATCCACCACCAGGACTTAGATTAACTGAATGAGAATGAAAATATAATTTTATTATGAATAAAGATATTCAATAATGGAATGATATTTTATTGTTAAAGTAAATGATTTCTTAAAGGTAATTATCACAATAGTAAATATTCTGTAGAAAACAGAAAATGGAGAAAGTATAATTCGCAAATATTAAATAGAAAACTGTCGCGGTAAGGTGGATGTTCCATAGTAAATAGTACTCCTTAAGATGAGATGCGGCCGTGGATTATGACGTTCGCCTTAGAATCCCAAGTCCGGTGTTCGAATCTCATCACGACGCGACGTCGCGTGTTTGTTTCAAACAATGTTTTTTTGTCGAATTAGCGTGACAGTTAAAATATGAATAAATGCAACATTAAATAAATGCGATTAAAGACTCATTTATTTAGTTTTTACCTTGAGAACTTTGAATCAAAACATTTATTATCCTAGTTGAAGTAAATAACATAAAAATAATATACGAGTCATATATTATATTGTCTGGGGGTACAGTACTACGCAGTGCTATGTCTACTTAAGCCTTCAAGGAACTAGGAATTCTTAATATATATTTTAGGCAAATTAAAATTTAATGACTAAATACTTCATACAACGTTTCCATAGATAATCAGCGTAACTTATAATCCACTGCGCTAGTTATAAAACAATGATTTTTTAGTGAGTTTATTTGGTGTTGCAGTGTTTCAGATTTATTGGACCCAAATACATACTCAGTGGTTAATTAAGAGCATTGAAGTAGATATTCTACAAAATAAAGTGATTCATAAAAAGTAAATAGTCTTACTTCAGAATAATTAATACAACACAGTTGTCAAGGTAAAAATATTTATATTTTAAGCAAATTTGTAATATTGTTATCAAAGTTTGAAGTATTGTAACTGAGCCACAAGTGCACAGCTTTAAGTGGTGAATACAGTGTTACAACGATGTTTTATCAATACTGCCGAATGCCGATACTTTCGCGAACGTAAATCAATTCAAACTTTTAAACGTTTTCGTGCCAACAGAGTAGTGCAGCTTAGTGCAGTGTAGTATGGTTCAGTGCAGGGTCTCTTCTGGCCGGGCCTGGCGGTGATTTGGCGACATGCAGACCGCCACGCTGGGACCCAAACTGGTTCCCCGCATACTTTACTGCTGTTCGTTTGAACTCTGCGACTCCACCTCTTCTCGCTTCCGCGGCCACAAAATCGAATTCCTCTCGCATACTTCTCACAGCTCCACATTGATACGCAGCGAGATCCGTGATAATCCGGCTACCTTCATCCTTGTAATAACATAGAGCCGGTGTATTTTATGTGGAAAAAATCGGTAAAAATTCCGGATGTGGTATTGTGCCAATCGTATTTTCAAAATGGTTAATTATTATATTACTTCATACAGTATACATGATTAATTTCATCATATTAACACTCAATTTATAAATGATGTATCGACCTGATATAAAACAATATTTTATACAGATGGTAAGATTGTAGTTGCGAAATTGATGATTTTCATTTTTTTAATACAGATTTAATTAGTGCTAAATTTATAGTCAAATTAAACTGAAGTGATTCTTAAAAAATTTCAAAGCACATGAGAAATTGTATTTTAACTGATTATTTGACTTATATTTATGAGTATTTAAAGTAGTTTGTGTGAATAAAGACGTTTATTGCTGAATAATTTTCATTACAAAAAAATTGTATGAATGATTTGAATTCAGTAGAAAGATGTCTTTTATAAATATAATAAAGCTAAGTGAAAGAGTCTTTTGTGAGAGACACGAGTAAAGAGGAATATTATTTTCCCATAATAACAAAGAGTTTTTGATAACCGTTAGATCGCGGTATCCAATTGTTCCCATTTAGTCGACATTGAAGTATGCAATTGTCGTGCAACGATTTAATCTGACGAGCGAAATTTGTATCTATTGTGCAATCCGGGCAAAATTATGTAGTTGAGATGAACTTGGATGAGAAGATTGCGGACCGCAAAAAGCTGCCGTAAACAAAGCAAAGCGGATCTAATCGCCTTCAGAGCGGCGAAGAGCGAACCTCTACCTGGAGTCAAACCGTTCATGTGGAAGCCGACAGTTATATGACATATAACTATAAATTCAAAAATGATCTGAGACATAATAGAACATATAAAATATGCATAATTAAAACAATCTTTAGTAGTTATTTTGTATTCTAATAGTTTAAGAAATGGCTTAAATTTTGCCTCGTCCCAAGCTATCTTTGCACAAAGATCTTTACCGAGTATATACTATTACGTCTTTTAGGACGAGAAATAGGGAACTAGAAGGGATGGAATTTTTTATTTTTCGTATTAAATTGGTATTTACATTTCAGTATAACGGATAGTCAGAAAAAACGTTTTGTCAAACATCAGAAAGCCCACAATGAGGTTAATGGAGAGCCAGAAGAACAATAGCGTATTTATTGATTATTTTATTATATTGATTTAAAAAAAACAGACAGCTTCGTGTATTGTTTTTAATAGTGGCCTTCATTTATAAATGATACTAAACTATATATAATATTAATTACTCACACCTACTCTTACTTCTTTGTTTTCATTGTAGATGATTTGTGGTTTTGTGTATTTGAAATAGTTTCACAAAAGGCAAATAATGGTCGCGGATTATGTATTATGTTAAGCTGCAGGCTTGGGTTAATTGTCAATGGATTGAGTTTTCTAGATCCAACAATCACAGTCGGTAACCTTTAACCACCCTTGCATGCGATACTTAAACCATCAACCGAGAGACATTAACCGACTACATGCGATGCCAAGCAATATCAACTTAGTCTGTATACAGCCAGTCGGAAATGTACAATTGCCTGGTCACGTTATTATTATACATGAAGATTAAATATTTTTTACCAGACAAATATTCAGATTTGATTAAACATTTATAATATTCCACATTCATATCTGGATTGAAGGACCGAAAATTCGGAAGAGTTTATTTTTATCTAGTTCTGAGCACCAATAATTTGGATAGAGTAGACTTTTTCCAGTTTGAAAGACGCATAATTCTGACTGAGTGTGTTTTTATCCGTTTTTAATCACCAATTCTTGAGTCAAGGAATATTACTTTAAGGCTCCGCAAGCAACTTGCCAAAACATTTGTTTGGAGCATCTTAATGTACGGCTGTGAGACATGGTGATTATCTGAAAGTGATAAAAAAAACTAGAGGCCTTTGAGATGTGGTTGTACAGAAGAATTCTCGGAATTTCCTGGAGAGACCACGTCACGAACAATGAGGTTCTCAGGATAATCAAGCAAGATAGGCACCTAATAAGAACCATCTCAGAGAGGCGAGCCCGATGGATTGGTCACATCATGCGCCACGATGGTCTTCTTCACGATATTGTGGAGGGGATGGTTGAGGGTAGAAACTGTAGAGGGCGCTCTAGACGGGAGTATTTGTAGAAAGTATTCGAGGACATGAATTGTAGCGCTTATGCTGAGCTGAAAAGGGTTGCGGAGGACCGAGAGGAATGGAGATTGAGATGCAAAATTCTGTTGCTGCAAACCAATCCACCGGATTGACACTACGAAGAAGAATTACCAATAATTTGGAAACATAGTGTTCATTTATATTTATTAAAAAAAACACTTGATTGTCATATACATTGTGAATGAACGAAACAGTCTACTGGTACTCTCCCTTACGTGTTTATAAATACATAAAAATGTCACGCACTTTTAAGTATTATTTTATTAACTAATTACAAAATGGTAAATGCGATCGTTATTAGACATGCTTTATATTTTAATATCATATTATAGACTTTCATTTCAACGATTAGAAGTTAAGATTGCATGGGAAAAACTTTAATTGCGCTGTAAAATAAAACAGTGGCGGACGATGGTAAAGATAATTATTATATGTTAAACTATTAAAGTGTATTCGTAGTTTTTCTTGACAGGCTGCGACGACACGACGCAGTGACGTGCCACTTGTTATCTAGAGTTAAGGCAATTATCCGCGCATATTTTCTAATTTATCTGTTTTCAATCGGCGTCCGTTGTGTTTATTAATTCGTTATCCGGCAAAGAATTCGGCCACTACGCAAGTCGGCTGCAGGTGAGTGACGCAAGAGAGGCCACTTTTCTGCAAAATCTGAATGCGATTTTGAACGCCAGGTATTCGTTACGAAAATGATTGACAACACAAAGGGCATTGTTTGAAAATGTAACTGTGTTTTGGTAATTAATAAATAGTGAGATGTTTGAATTACGCAAATTCACGAAACTCCTAGTGACAAATTTTGCCAGTCAAAAGTTTCTCTCGGCGGTTGTTTGATGGCTGCGGAGTTATGAAATGCGCGATGGCTATCGCGGAATCTCGGTATTGAAATATTGATTGTATAGATTCGTATCTTATAGCGATACACAAATTCTGAACTGACAAAATATAAATCACAAAAACATTAATCAACTAACTGTATAAACCTTAATACTGAAGTGAATTCCACTATTGAAAACTTGTAGTAATCAAAATACTATGGTATATTGAATGTGAAATAAGCTTGGAAATATCGAAAATATTTTTTGTTAAATGATTGAATGAATTTGATCTTGATGTAATTGCATAATAATTGAAATATGTATTTAATACAATAAAACCGTGCAATTAATTATACATAAAAAACATTGCATTTACACCATTCTAATAGTAAATTTCACATTATATCTTTAACGACACATTTTATTTTAGCTTAATTTGCTCATTAAAAATTAATTTACATACGATTTATTAGTTTTCACATTTACTTTTTTATATATTCGCACACTACCTGGAGTATATAATCGCCATTAAACGTTGCAATACAGTTCTGTAAGTTGCCATTATGCTTGCCTCGTTTTAAGCCATTTCTGACGTCATAAACTGAAGCTTCCGAGTATATCTTCTTTAAACTATGATAGGAACAGAACTGCTTCTTTCAACACGGTATTGTCATTGTATAAAAATACATATATAATTTTGCAGTCATAATATGAAGAAACATAATCAAATTATTGAAAGAAAAAATATCTTTACGTATTGGATGCAAGGAGTAATCGAGATGAATAAATAGTAAATTATCTATGGATTTTAATAATTATTGAATGGCGGACAAGTCACTTCTCGAGGCTCTCACTGTACGTTACACTGAATGGGAATAAACACAATGATAACATCCGTTTCGGAAGGCCAACGTATTATATTTTCTGCCAACATGGCCGACTGGCGAGAGAGACCCTAAAACAGCCGCGTCACTTATTGAAAGCTAATAAAGCAGATTGCAAAACACAAGTCTGATTGATCTACTGGAGAGACGTTCAACGAGTGGCAGACAACAATCGTAATTTAAGACTATCATTATTCTTCATGCACGAAAAAATGAACAATAATAGAATAGAACGGTAAAAGGCGGCCATTATTGTTTTAATTATGGCAAATCACGTCTCACGGTGAACCAATATGGCATTCGTGAACACATCTGTTTATTATAGAATTTAAATTTAAATTCTTGTACTTACTTGGATCGATTATGAACGAATATTTTAACATACAACTACATGGATGTATTTTTTTTTCATAAGCACCTACAGGGGTATACCGACAGATAGTGATGGAGATTTTCTTTCTGAGGATTCTATGAAGATTATCATTTTATGTTGATCTGCCTACGTTATGTTACAGCCGGTCAACTTCACGGGACGTCTTTCGTCTACCTCTAATATTGGTTAAAAGGCTTTGACTAGAATTTTACGAGTGAGTTATTAAATTCATACTTATTGGAGATATTTATAGAACATAGAAATGTAGCATTTTTTATCAATTTTAATCCTCACGGGGAATCAAGCCCACAACCTTTGTTATAGTAAGCATATCTTTTATCATTAAAAAAACCCTTCCGAATTATACATACAAGTATATATGCTTTAAAAGTACAGAAAATTATGGAATCAAAAATATATTTTACGATGTTTAAAATATATTTAGAAAAAAGCAACTAAATTATCTTTGACATTCGCTCCTTTTTTTAAAAATAACGATTAATCTCATATTACAGATATTATTCAGTTTCTATGCAAGTGTTTGTTATCCTACTCACTCTTTGACCAATCAAAACAAAAATTGCATTGTTGCACTCTAAATTCCCCGCGGAAAACACCAAAAAGCTTCCCCTTCTTGCGGTATAAATTATTGTTTCATTCAAAATGACATCCGTTTAAAATTCCGCAACTGTTGTCTTGAGACTTAAAATAAATTGTATTCTACTGCTGATATCTTCATATACATTTACATTTAAGATATTATAAAAAAAAAAATGAATAATTTGTCGCGATTTGCATGCCTGTAAAAACATATAGATTGTTTATACCTTTGAAATAGCGTAATAATTATGAATTGCTTAAGAATTGAACACAGCGGGGTATGACATAAATAATGTCAATGGCGTTTTGTAAAAAAATAAAACGTAATCCGTGTTATTGACCTCAGCTCAGTGCTTCCTCTGATCCATATTTACTCTTGTCTTGCTTGGTTACCTGTGAACGAGCCGCGCCGGTGTCTTTATAATGGATTGCGACATAACAGTTATTTTCCTTCCGTCAATTTTATTAGGTTACTGTTGGAGGTGTCAGAAAACGTTGATTAAACAAAATTATATTACCGTACAGCTCACCTCGGCTTGGATGTACTAAAAGGGAGCACGTATGTTCCGTTACTTGAGAAAGTGAGACATTTCATTAACTTAGAAACATGAGCGTTACTCTGAATCTACGAATATCTAGCAATTGGCATGAAAATAAACATGTCATTGGAAAACAAATGACTTCCATATGACGTCAATTATTGTTTGTATTATACATAGCTGATATTCGTTTAATAATGATTTACATTATATACCTTTATAATTCAGATAACCGTTTGATCTACAATTACATTCGCAAACACAGTCGTTAAATCTGTTCAATATGCTTTTTTTCATCTTGCAAAGTGCTCTTTCAAAAAAAAAATCTAAGCTTATTTCTTGGGAGTGGGAGATGCAACTCCATTTCCGAACAATCCTTCATATGTGTCGACTCTCGACAAACAGCTTCTCTAGCTCCAGACAAGTTTTGAAATGATCTCACATCTAAGTTTCCTTCCACATAAGATCTGAATCGCATCAAAAACTAGCAATTGCTTCAATACCCAATCACTCGCAACTATTACATATCATCTCTCAGTGTTCAGTCGCTCTGGTTGACTGTTGCATACATGTACAAAAGAAAGATAATAATTACTCACGAAAAAATCAAGAAAATCAGATAATTATAAAAGGTACATTATAAGGGTAAAAAAGCGTAGGATTGAGAATCTTGAAGACTCGTGCGATAGATCTACATCTAGCAGTGAATGCATACAAGTTGATAGTGATTATTGGTTGATGATCAAAACAGCTATTCAATCAAAAATGTGATCAGATTTAACCCGCTATATAAGAGATATTTATTTTAACACTACATACCACGCTAAACGGTAATCATAACTTTATTTCATACTGTATAACTTATTTTACAAATGACGTAGGTGGATACAAACGAACTTAATTTATCTTACTAATGAAATGGTGTTGAATTAAGACTTTTTTTGTATAAATTTACATGAACAATATACAGGGTGGCTTGGGAAGTTCATAATTCATATTTTTATAAAGAAAATCATACCACATTCGAAACAAATCAGTTGGTTTATACCAAGACATCTTTGCTCTTAAGGGTTCACCTAGGTAGAACTGTGTAGTATCCGAAGCATATTTTGAGTTATATTAATAATAATATTTTTAATCAAATTCAAGATGCTCGCGAGGCACCCATTTGGACCTTTTGGACCAAATAGGCGCCTCAATCCAACCAATGACACGCGGTAAATAACAGGCATCAGTCCATTTTCTTTCCACGTCCAATGTTGTTTAACTTTAGTGGTTTAATGAGGCTTACAATGTCCCATTATCGTTATTTTATAATTTAAAAATAGCGCATTTTTTTTACTGAATAAAACATTTCAACGTATGAAGGCATGTAATAAATACACGCATAACTGTCCATGTTGTATATGAATAAGTAAAAGTAAACAATCGGCATTGTATAACCGAAACTCTGCGAAGTAAAAGTAAAACATGACGTCGTTGATTATGGATTAACCGTTTTAATTGTTATCTTAATATCATTCATTAATTCTCAGAGTAATCAAGAAGCCGCTAGCATTTAATTGTGCTGTGAAAATTATTACAAAACGTAATAATATTCATTCAAAATAACACCCATCAAAGTATTTCGTATTGTTTATTTAGATACAGGTAGTTTGTTTATTGTAGATCGTTTTACACACAGTTAATTAAGTAATTCAATCAATAAACGAGTATTAAATATATTTTTATTTTAAACCTTACCCTAGAGCTGATTCTCGCCTCAAGAGCTCAACTTTATACACAAAATATAAATCAATAAAACCAAAGTGCTGCCTTTATTAAATGTGTACATATTGACATCAGCATGATGTAGCCCTTGCTGACTGGTACCGAAAACCTCGAGATTTAATATTTCGTCTCTTATTTCTGTTCGCTTGTCATACACATATGTGTCCGCCATATTAGGACTGGTTATATAAATCGCCGCTGGTGGCGCCGGTACGACAGCCCATCACGCCAGTTGCGTCCCGCCCGTCGGCGAGAGCATATTGTATTGTGGCTCGGCCTAATCCTGTGACTAGGTCGAGCCCTAAATTTGTAATGTTTTATCGTAAATATATGTCAATGTGCTTCTGAAAAAGTCTGTGTTATCAATCTGCTCCTAATCCTGCCATTACGCGACTGAATAACAACATTTTGAGAGAGAGGAGGATGTTAACATATTAGTGCATACATAATTCATGGTATTGGACCTGGTTGGGGCATGTCCTTCAGATTTTGTAGGAGAGTATATACTACAACTGTTTTTTTGATGATTTCATGTTTTGATTTGATATGATAGTGAGAGAGAGCTAAATAATCAAAGAAACTTTGTTTTATAATTTAAACATCAAAAAAATAGCAAATAGTTAGTATGAGTGACGGCTAAAATCATTTTAAGTGTCGCCTGAAATTAAAACATGGTATGTATTGTTATAATTGTAGTTATTAAGAAATTATGTGAATTTTCTATATTTCGCTTTTTTTCTAATAAATTATTTTATATGATTATTGTATTTCATAAAATGGTGAATGTCTTATATTTTCTCTTTGATTTTCTCATCAAAAACTCACTGCAGTATCAGTAACAGCTGTCACTAGATATTCAGCTTTCCGATGGAGAATATCAGTTACTTACATTACGGTACATAATGTATGTACTATCTAGTCAGCGGACTATTACATCTGGCATTGCTTAATAGTTCCTTAAATCTCATTGAATTACAAAATCCAACAAAAACAGTGATCTTCGTAATAGGTTTATAAAATACTGTAAAAGTTATTTCTCCTAATAGTAATAAAACATCACAAGATCCAGATTCTTATATTGGGTCTGCATTAGAACGATTACGCTCGAGCCTAAAGACGACGAGGAATGTTTGCATCGATTCACTTAAAATTTTGTATATAAATATTAAATATCAACGGGTATTTTCGTATAAAACTGGTAACGAAATTCTCATACCTCAAACTTTCGTGTGATACGCGTAAACGTTCTAATACTAGCTCAATTATGCGTCACTATTGTCTATGCCCTAGCCTCCATCTTTGGTGTGAGATCACGTGAGAAACTTGCAGAATTGTAATGAAAGACCAGAAAAAGAAACGTACCTGCGAGCGAACGTGTGTCTACTGATATTTATGAGTCATGCTTCAGAACGGATCAAAAGGCGGCTGCAAAAACTGACGAGAAAAAACCACAAAAAGAGCCGAGTTCATGCGGGGTCGGCCGAGATTTTTGTTGCCGATGGCAGATTCAGAAAGGTCACAGACGGCAATGGAGCCGCGGACGACGAGGTCGCAAAGTCGTTTATTTCTGATTTTAGCGATAGAGGGTCTTAAGTTTCATTTCGAGGAGTAAATAAAGTATGCAAAGTTTGCGGGAACACCCTACGGCCGTTTGGCAAGACAATTCTTATGCACCGAGTGCGGGTATTGTTTCGCTTTTAATTTGGGAAAATCTTAAAGCGGTGCGCTATGAATACGTGAGAAATGGGCAGCCACTTATTTTACCCGTATAAGATTATTACGGCCGGATACCGCAAGTGCATTACCCCACATGCAGCGAGGGAACGCGAGTACGGGCATTACGAAGAGAACAATTGTAAATATATAGTAGGATATCACAGGGGAAACTTTTCATGCATGATATATGCTAAGTGTTCTTTCGTCAATAAATGGTTTCATTTTGTGTACAAAGTATTTCACAAAACTTCTAATTTTGATCAAAGATATATAAAACACTGTAAAATTGGAGTATTCATTACTTTCAGTAGGTATATAAATCGGCGAGAAAAAGGCTTCAATAATCCATACAATAATATATTTAATTTCTATCCACTGTTAATCTGGTAGTAATATAGTATCATATAAATCTAAGTACAAGATTACTTGGCGAATAACTTACGTTCATAAAATGCTATTAAATTATTATACCGCGGTATAGTGTAATGTTTATTTTCATAATAAATTATACATGATTACCTAATTATTGACATACAGGTATATATATATTATATGTGTTTTATTTATTATGTGTAGCATTGATATTTTAATTTCTTTTGGATGGTTTTTAAGAGAAATAGATCAAGTTCTCAGCAAAGAAAGCCATATCGAGTACGTATCGAACTAGAATTGTCAGTGATGTATGGCTTTCTGTTGGACGGCTTTAACTTGCGAGGAAGGAGCTACCAGATCAAGCCTCATATGGACCTGCAGACGCCAGGTTTCTCACTCTTGACAGCCAAGACCAATTACGTACAGGAAGGCCGACCCGCGGGGAGGCTAATCACCAGGGCTGAGCACACCTCTCATAGCCACCGCTCTGGGCTCGAGGCAGTGTTTTTAGAGGTAATTATCATGAATAGTCGACTGCTTTGGAAGAGTGATCCATAAGATCATCATAAACTAGACGCAAATCTAGACCAGTTTTCTATTCCCAGATGACAATCTATAGCTGTCGGGCGATCGGATCTAGGATAGAATATTTTTTGAGTAATTGAGTAATTGATACGTTTAAAACACTAGAATTAAATGTGGATATGCAAATTATAACATTAGTAACAAAGATTAATCGGAGTGAGAATATGATTACTAGTAATATTGATAATGGATGGATATTCCATTATCCAATTATAAACCAATAACAAAATGATAAATCATCCAGTTATGGTAAACTTACATTTGAAAATAAACTAAATGTACTCAAAAAAACGAATTTTATTACAAAAAAATGTTTAAAAATAATGATATTAATATAATATTTACAACATCAGATGAGACAAATTAAAGATTTAAACGATATTTTGTTTGTTGTTAAAATTGTAATAAAATGATAGAAACCTATTTATAATAATGTAAATATAAGAACGATAGACTTGAATACCAATTATCCCTGATAGACCAATAAAATTTCTCCAGAACGCATCAGCCATTTTTACACCTTTCGTTTGAGAAGTCGACTATTAGATGTTGACTGGGTGATTATTTACTACTCATTTCACATGTGTAGATTTCTATAATTTATAAAATTATATTAAGCAATCGCGATAAATATCATCGTGATTATATATTTTTTGCTCAAACTTTAAATTATTTATTTGAAGTGTTTTTTGATACTTGTAAAGTTATAACTAAATCACTGTACTGTTCAAACTCAAATACATAAAATCGTAGTATTTGTACTTAAATATTTAAAGTTGTTTATTATATTATTTAATTAATATTTGATTTTGTCAATATCCTTGCTAAGTATTTAAATGTTAACTAACACATTGCTTTTGTATGTTATAATATTTTTTGTTTATTTTAATTATTATTTTGAATGAAAATAAAACTATGTATTATTTTGAAGGTCATAAGAAATAAATAAATTATATTTTACCCACGCAACCATGATTTCATTTCAGATGACATATGATTCTCTTCCACGCTTTAATAATGTATGTAGAGATTTCTAATACGAATTCATCTCGCGTATCGGTCATAAAAAGTAAAACCGCAGTGCAAATAACAAAGTACCTACATCCGAAAGCGTGTACTCGTCCTACAGCAACTCGTAAAGAAGATGCGATAAAAAGCTCTCGCGGTCGCATAATAAGCCTCCATACTCGCGGCCAGTGAGTGGTGACTAGTGACTAGTGACTAGTAACTAAGTAACTGCTGATGCATGGGCGATGAGGTAAGCTGGTGAAGCATTTACAAGGCGATCGAGAAGATTTACTTGTCATTTGTCTCGTGTGTTTACTGCTTATCTGCATACTTAAAAATAAATATTTTATGGCCTTCCTTAGATCTAGGCCTTTACTTGCTTGTCTATATTGCAATAAGTAACAACACAATATATTGTAATAAATATAAATTATAATACAATAATTGCGGTAGTAACAAACTGTATTATTGTCTTCTATTCAAGCGGATTGAGGTCATTTCTCACTGATCGACCCCGAATAGTGAGTCGATTTGTATTTAGATAAATCTGATGCAGAAGTTGACGGGTAGTTATTATTTATGGCAAGGTGAATGCTGTGTTGGGCTGAATGAACTTGTATCCGTCAATACTCTCAAGGAAGGCCGTGAAGTTTCGACAGCTGAATTAGCGGATATGGCACAACATAATGTATCTCTAATGAGATTATCGGAACGGAAAATTTAAAGTAGGTAACACCTTACCTGTATATTTAAATAAATCATAATAATGATCAATAGTATACTCACTTCTTAGTACATAGAGAAATATATATTTAAGCAACATACCTTCATTGTTTTTATATATTTTATTACTACATCTAGATTTGGTATAAAACCTTTCATATGAAAAAAAAAAAGATTGATTATGCAACGAGCAATGTCGTTTTTTTTCTGAAGGAAAATTCTAAAGGAACTTGCTTAATTAAATGTCAGAACCGTTTATTTCTCCAAGGAGTCACCTTTTTATTTCCGTCATTAGTACAAGTGGAAGCGCTGCAGAGTTTTTAATTGAAGAGGCTCTCCCGGGGCTGCAGATGAGATATGTCTGATTCAGTGCACTGCGCGAACATACAACACCACCGATGCTAACACGTTCAGGCAATGAAGAAGCTATTAGTGTTGTACATTACACCGTGAACAGCGAGCAGACACGAAGATCGATAATAAAACCAACCCAGACTATAAAAGAGGTATGCAGGTGGTTACTCCAAACCACGGCTTAGCAAGCTCCGCAAACAGAATTTAAAATTTGCCCGGGTCCAAGGTTAAAAATATGAGAAGGTATACTGTATGTGAATCTTGGAATGGGGAGCACAAACAGAATCAGTAATCAAACATACCCGGTTTTTGGTACATGATTTCTCAGTTTAAATAAAACCTGAATTAGATTGAACAGAAAGGTCGATTGTTTATTTTTTATAATTTGAGAATTAATTTTAATTAAAAATTAATAAATTAAAAATATTTTCGTTTTTAATCACAATTTATTTTAATGATTACATGTTTCGGCCTTCCTGAAGACCATCTTCAATAATGCTATTTTTAATTTATAATTTTTTTAATTAAAATTAATTCTCAAATTATAATTATGCAGTTTCACCAAGTATTGTCAGTTGATAACCTTAATAGTAATTAAATATACATAAACTATTCATAAAATTCTTTTTAACTCGTCAATTCAAGCAGAAAAATAACGGCAGAAGCGAGATGCGAACCGCGGACCTTGGAAACCAACTATGCCCAGATATTCATACCGCTCAGCCAACTTGGCTATTGCTGTGCCTGAGCTGACTCACGTTGGAACTAGTATTTATATCATTGTTATCATCGTATGATAGATGTCGGCTATAGTATATATTCAAAGTATGTATATTTTTATTTTTTATTATTCAATCAGTCTTCATTTATTCACAAGCTTAATATTATTATTACTTTCCGACCGTCTATTTATTTTAGTAAGTACCACTCGGGGATAACCTTAATGTTTATTTTTTAGGTAAGCTTCATTTACCATTTCTCTAACCTAGGCGATGTCCTTTATGTAGATACAATGAAGGTTTCAGAGTCATAGAGAGAATAGCGAAAATCTTCATAAGATGCATACATTGTATATATCGCAGATAGGATATTCTATATATACATTAGTAAGATGAGAATGGTAGACGTATTTATTGCTGTATATAATATAATCAAAGTACAAATAGGCCAATACATTGTCATAAATAAAATGATGTTTATTTAGTTTTATTGATAGGATAACTCTAAGAAATACAAGTTGAATGCTTGGAATGTCTGGCCATTACGAATTACAACCACCTTTAAAGTTGACTCACCATTACAAACTTCCGAATATATGTAGTATTTAAAAAATAATAACAAGGGTTCGGGGTTTGAAAAATAAAATATACACTTATATTCATGATAAACCCTATTCATAGTTATATAATCACCATAGTAGTAAAAAATATAGGAGGCATATGTGGTTTAAGAAAATTGGGTGATCTACGGAAAGCTTCACGATAATTTTTTTTTTTAAATTGCTTTGTAAAGTTATTGATATGTATAGTGAGTGAGATGTATAGTGACCGAGATGTACGTGACATATATACTTTGCTTCACGTTTTCAGCGATGAGTCGCTGAGAATTTTGTGTAATATATAAGCGTATTGTACCGGAACCATACGATAATATGGTTTGGCAATCGGACAGGTTACTTAATTAGCTAATTTTTCATGATTTTCATGGAGACGGTCAGTGGGGAAAACATGAATAAAGAAGGTGCTTACCCAGTCCACAGATAAGGTAGCTGGGCGGGGGCTTGAGGACGCTGCGCGAGTATGCGGAGCGCACCACCTCAAGCGCGCAGGGCTCCCCAGCCAGCAGCAGCAGCCCGGGGGCCACGTAGCCCGCGTAGCGCAGCGCGCGGCACGCGGCACCCAGGGACCCCACCCACCAGCACTGGGAGTTGGCCGACAGGAAACCCTGGAATAAACGAACGACAATAACAACAATAATCGAGACAGTTACATTAACATCGACAAGGATCAAAAGAAATGAGAAGAAAATATTAAGTTTCGCGGTTTTAGCCAAATCTGTTGTCATTTAGCCAATTCAGCTGTAACATCTTATGCGAATCAACTGCAGTATCCATGCATATTTTGGGCGATTTGTTAATCGATTTTCTTCAGGAGATTAGATAATTAGCGCCACCCTCCTTAGGCCTGGATCATTTGGTCCTATGGATCGGCTTAACCCGACACGCGGTTACCAGCAGGCGGTGACCTATCCAAGTTTTTATCCGCCCCAATGTCGCTCAACTTTGGTAATCTAATGAAAACCGCGCTTACTTGTGGCTGTACAATATACATAATTATATTGTGTATAAATACTATGTTGTCCAGTGTACATATAAATTGTAAAGTACATATATATATTACAAGGATATTATAATGCTGTATTATGGACCTGTAAGATGAGGCAGTGGAAGGCTTTTCCGCGTATCAGAAGGTGCTATAGAAACAGATGTTCTTTCACCTACATAACATGTAAGGTATACCGTGGTTTGCTTACAAATTAATGACCAACTTTCTGGTTTTATAGATATGTACTAAAATATGTCAATTGTATACGTTAAATATAAAATTTTATACGAAGTATGATGAGCGTGTATGTGCATTTCTTTACAGCGTTAAATTTGATAATGCAACAATAATCACTTTAAATAATACACTAGTTTAGATTATATTATGTTATAAACAAATATACCAAAGCTAATCATTAATTAAATGTCCCACAGTGTTACCGCTGCCAGATAAGTTGTACATGTCATTTGTGTAACTTTTGGGCAAGTCACTTAATGTGCCATTGTTTTGTTACGTTTGCATTACCCGGGAGGCGAGCAGGTAGTTCAAATTACCCATTCAATAATTATATTTAGGCCGCCAGATGGCCGTGCCGGTGATTTCCGCAATGAAACGCTTTAGGGTAAATCGTGAGTCATCTTCCCGCCAGAAACAAAGAGTGCGTAAAGAATATCTAATGAACGAGAAGGTTTTTTTCTTTTCCCATTGTAAAACAAAATAAAAAGGAACAAGTTCAAAACGGAAATCTCTTAATGACGAATCACGTCACCATTGTACGTATCAATTTACAGTTATCCACAAACCATAATGCCATTACAATTGACGGAGCAAATCCGTTCACACGAAGCTTTCCAAGGCATTGTCTGGCGAGTTTCTGTTGTCGAGAGTTCTCATCGGGGCCCGGGAACTGTCGCGAGGTTAGCGAGGCGCTGGTCTCCCAGCAAGAGGAGGGACGACGGTCGGCAGCCGGGTAATGCTTTTTTAACACGACTTTAACAATATGTAATGTCTACCTGCAGTCTTGCTTCATTACATCTCAAATTATTTAATCGGTGTAATATTTGAGTGTCGGAGCAATAAAAAACCTCACACCTATTACACGCCCAAGTACCTAAATCATAAATCTGGCCATGAAAATCTACAAGATTATGATGTGATTGTTTTACACATTAGTTCACTTGTAAAAATCTATTTATGCCTCATTCATTACTAATTTGGAGCAATTATCCAGCTACCAACTGTTATTCATATTATCACTTTATCCAAATAATAAGTACCAAAACATCTACCAAATGCATTCATCATACACAGAAAAGGGCGTAAGAATAAAAGGAAATGCAGTTTTGATGCATAATATATTGCAATGTCAAATTCCTGGTAAGATAATAACGCAATCCTGACGTATCCCAAAAAAAAGTATAAACGTGTCCGAAGATTATTGTACTCGTTGTAGGGATAAAACTAAAAAAAAACAAGGGAGGATTAGACCGACAAGACGCTTAAAATTTATAGTAACTGAATATATATTCATTAAGATATAATTATCTTCGTATTTTATTTCAATTCGTGCTGTGACTCCTTTGTATTGGGAGGCATTTTTTAAACAACGATTCTTATCAAATTTATCACGGATTGCAAGACTTTGTTTACATTTTTTTTCTGCCGAAAAAATAATCAATAGGTCGCCGTTCAGCATACCGATTCGATATATAATTAATTGCCATTATTGAAAATTCGAACGGCCCTTTAAAAAGTATAACAACGGCTGATTAGTATCAGTGTGTTTTGTGCAACTCGGCCGGGGGCGGGGAACATTATTGTCGCAATCGAGACACGACCGCCGCGTTTACCCACGATTGTTTGGCGGATGAATGATTTACGGCGAGAGTTACCTAACGCGTCCTTCATTTAAATGCCTGTGAAAAGTGTTTACGTTCCGAGACACGGTACAATGGGTGACCTAACGAAATAAGCCGCTGCAGGTGAGTGCGCTAGTGCAGATGGCGCTCCGTCGCGACGGATGCGCCGCCATTAATGCATAATGACAAGCGATTATCTCTTCGGATGGCTGCATTATTCTTACGACTTTTCTGAGAATAAATTTGGAGAATAACGTCTTGACAGTTATAATTGTGTGAATGAACTTTTTTTTTTATAATAACACAAGACGTTCTAATTGCTTACGAAATGATATTTTGTCATTTATTAACGAATTTGGAAACAATAATTACAATACGTAATTACGTAATGCATAATTAGTGGTATCCATAATTCAAATGTATTATTTTAATTATAAATGCGATTCGCTAAATAAAAGTTATTTTGCAACTTCATAAATAATACAAAATACAATATCACAATTCGCGTTCTCATCACGGTAATATTTTCCGTTTGGGTTCTTTTTCATGAAAATATCACTTATCATAATTGACTAGAAAGTTACGCAAAGGCGGTCCGCAGAAAAACAAATGGGTCTCATTATGCGCCATTCAATTTAGATTCGGCGGCTCTCAACAAACACGCGGGGACCGATTTACTATTCGGGCATAGGAGAAATTCGCACAGAATTATAGTGATACAAATAATTGACCGGTCCGGGAGTATTCGCTTCTGGCTACCGGCCGCGGTATCGAGATGGCAATTAGATGATTTATCGGTAGGAGTGGATTCTTTTATTGAGTATTGTGCCGGTCCCAGCCTGCGCTCGCTGAGAAGCCAGCTAAGGCATGTAAAATCTCATATTATTAGATGGTTTGCGAACGAGATAAGAGAATACCTAGGCAAGATAACCGGCGATCGTTTTTAATAAGCCGCTGCGAGTTAAGTGACTGTTGTGACAGGAGAGAGAGGGACGGTCACCGCCATGGAGGCCGCTACTCTAGCTGTTCTGTGCGCCGGTCAGGACAGATGGATATCGAGGAAATATTTCAAATATTCCGATTACCAAGACTGATATAACCCCCCGACAGCGGTCAGCTCGTTTGCGACTCCATACTTAGGAAACATATTTCAATTTTGTAATACCAGATGCACGGAGAGCATATATTGCACAGGAATTTGAATTCTTGTTGGGCGTGTACGTTATTCGTAACGCTGGGTCTGTTGTCCGGATAGAAATCTACGGAAAGTTTTATTTACATCGTCGAACACTAAGGCTCCCGTGGTGATGTAATTAATAAATGTGTCAATTTAACAACTCGTTATTAATTTAAGATAATAAACCCATTTACATACATATCATTTGATCTGTAATTTATATATAATAAATATAAGTAATAAATATAAAAATTATAATGTAGTCAAATAAAACTCTACACTATATAAATATATAGTTGATAATTGAAAGTCGACCTCTCATGCACATACTTTTATTTTAAGTCACCGACTGTCATTTTACATGATTGAAAATTATTATTTGTTTTTTAAAGTTTAGTTTTTTTTTTTTCTATATTTAGTAAGAACCATTTAACTATTATGATAATATGTGGTTCTATATTGTTGTCTTGTAATATCTACAAGAGAACGATTTAGTTCCTTTTATAATAAAAAGACGAGAGACAATTTTTAGCATTGTTCAGAAAGAATAATTTATGACATGATATAAATTACAAGAAAAACTATTTCTTAATGAAAATGGAGCATTAAAACCGAATGCATATTTCAACAAGGGCTTGATTTATCGCATCCGAAAAAGGTTTGAATCGAAATAAGACACGAAATTTACGAACGAATTTCTTTCAGCGCCGAACGCGATTCTTTTCGAAAGAAATAATAGCTTTCTAAACTTTAAGTTACGCGACTTTTAAATGTGATAAGTATATTGTATGGCTGTGTGTGTGTATAGCTGGTACGGGGTGAGCGCAGACAGAACATTTTAGTCTAGACTTCCCTCAGACTGCCCCAACCGCTCCCCTCGGGGCCCAGCTGCGCCCCCGGTCTGGGCCCCCTTCGAGATGTTTCTCCTCTCGGTCGATAACGGGTGGCACTGTTGATCATCTCGAAATAACTTTTCTCAGATTAGGAAGCAAACTATACAAGCATATAAACATAAAGTACAAGCATAAACGATACTCATTTTATGATACGAATCTTACGCGACATACTAATAATAACAATCAGTCACTTGTTTGCAGCTGAACATTTGTTATCTTTGAAATATCAAACATTAAATTTTATACAATTTTTCTCGTTTTATACAATATTTTTATTATATACTATTGTCCAAAATTTCTAATTTATTATGTTTTTTTATGTGAAAATCCATTAAAAAATAATTAAGTTATATTTTGATAATTATGTAAATGAAAATTATTTCTCCATTGTTAAACTATAAGATAAGACATTGTTGCACAATGGTGAAACGATTTTTTTTGTTAGCTGACGAAAATATTAAGAAGAAATATTTTGTCTGGCTTGCGCACCCCTTTAAGCCCGTTCGATTCATTACTCGATCTCCCCAAAAAAAATATATTACCAAATTATCAACTACGCTTCGAATACTACGAGTACATCTGCATCTTTTATATCCCACCAGTGTCATCTTGGATGACGTCAAGAACTATGCATAGCATTAGACATGGTTCCCGATGAAAAAATGATATGGAACAAAGCGAAGATCATAGTTCACAATTTTATGACAGCAAATTGTGACAACCATATGCTCCAGTTATAGCGGAAATGAAAGAACATTATGCGGTTTATGTTTTAGTGTTTAAGCATATACTAATACGACATTAAACATATCATAACCTCAAGTTGTAGTTATATGATACAATGATAAAACTTAATTATTTTTATTTGAATGACACATTCGATAATAAGACACACAGTTAGGGAAGCTGAACAGCTGGACTGAATAAATAAGAGGGTTCAGAAGATTATTCTGTTATTTGAATATATTTTTAGATTATACGAATAATAAAACAGATGCTAGAAATATGAGTTTATGCATTGGTTAAGTAATAATAAATGCGAATATTTACACAATAATCGCAATCAATATTTTATTTCTCCGTTGGCAAGCCTGCGTAGCTTAATAGGTGTAACAATAAAAGTGATCGGATACAGACAAGTGTGTAAATACATGACAATCGTTCCCCTCGAGATTCCATCACAAGGGAGGGTCCTAAGAATAAATCAATATGTTGTGTGCCGACTTCATCTCCCTAGTCAGAACGCGGCCACTCATAGCGGCCGCCCCAGGACAGGCATTCACAAACTACATCTGCTGACGCAGAGCCAAGGCGACTAAGGAAACTAACTCGATTACCAAAGACACGTAATCCATTTTGGTTAATAACAAAAAAACACAATCGCATTCGGGTTTTACCACGTTGTCACAGACATTATATTTTATTTGATAATCATTGCAACGTCACTGATGAAAAGGATGACTCAGAAAATAATATATTTTAATTAAAAGGGAATATAAGGGGAGGCTGGATGAGGAAGGCGTAGAATCGAGAGGGATTGATACTCTTTTTATTTGTAAACACATACAAGAGAATACCAGGAAACGATGCTTGAGAAATATTATCTACGGATTCAATGACGCTTGCCATTTTTGAGGATGTATGTGGTGTTGATTTGACTATAGCTAAATTCACGACACGTTTATTTCAATAGGAATTTTTATATATTGTAAACAATATATAAATAATTTCAAGTAGGTACATTAACACAGTTGCTTTGCAAAATATATTTATACACACACTATTTCTAAGTAACGCCATAAAACTTAACTGAAGAAACGTTTTCAAGTCACGTTTTCGTACAGTTGTAGTAAAAATAATGATATTAGGTCTTACGCTTTACTGGCAGAACTCATATTTTTATGTTGAAGAAACTGGAATTGTTATTGTCGCAACCCCAAAATAAGTAGACATTGACAGTCCTGGCAACACTCGGCTGGGGGATAGGAACAAGAAATGCGACTTTATTGTTGTTTAAGAGGCAATAAACTTAAATGACTATTTTTAAAACACTCCCGTGCTTTTTGAAAACCAAAAATACAAAAAATGTGTTTTAAATAAAGTAAAAATACGTACATAAGCATATGAAGTCTATCAATAAAACATATTACTCGTATTTTTAATTTAAGAAATACGCCTACACGAAAATAAATGTCCCTGTTACATTATAATAGATAAAATAAAGTTAAATTTGAATTTGAATTATCAACTTAAAAGTTTTATTGCTTCGATTGTTAACTCTATAATCAGCTAACAATGTAACGGAAATTAATAATTAAAATTTATTTGAGAGCAATAAGTATATATTTTGAAATTCTTGAGAAAAATAATATGATCACAAGAATTTACCGTCCTAATTTACTTGATGGGGATGTTCTTATTTGTAGTTGTATTTGACCCTTACGTCAATAGACGATATGAGCATTATGCAGATTTACGAATCTTATGTAACAAGCTTTATTATACTATTGAGTTGTTCAAGAGTTCGAGTATTTATTAATGTCGAAAAAAATAGTTAACAACTGACATATTTGTGTAGAGGAAAATATACAATATTAAGAGTGTGTAAATCGCTTGACAGATACACAGAGTAGGGACCGCGGTCAAAAGGTTAAATAAGCAACTAAGTTTCCAGTGAGTAAACAGTTACGTTCGAGTATTAATCATTAGTAACTCGATTCTTAGAACTTACATATGTTTAACAACAAGGTTATGTTATACTAATAATAGGTTTATTTATAGTAGCAGGCAAGATTTAAATATAATAGGTATTCTAATTGTAAATCAAATTTAATTATTGTGTACAGTGCAAATTAACCCAATTTAAAAATTGAATGGCTCATTAAAAACAACATGAAATAAACGAAGGTGTTTTCAAATATAAAAAACAGTGTTAAAATAACTAGAGTTGTATGAATTTAATGTTCGAAATAATTTATTAATGATTCGAGTCTATTATGTGAAATACCACAACAGAAAGCCAACAAAAACTAAAGATCACACTTGCGTTGCTATGCACGAGTACGTGCAGCAAACCATTTATCATAAAATGTTTAATTATGGTGATTAAATAATTTCATACCTAATTAAAGTTAAAGGCCACATCATCATCTGACGGGTAAAAAATCTAATCAAATAAATAATGTTTTTATCAAGCAGAGTACTTATCTCGCTTTGAAAAAGTCAGCCAATTTGTTATTAAAGAAAAAACATTCTCGAAACTATTATTGAATCATTAAAAACTAAACATGTTTGCTTCTGTACAAAGGCAGTCGTTATTATGTTTTTACGGTACAAAAATAAGACAGGTTTATTTAATATTGATTTGTGTATCAATGAATATCAATTAATTTAAAAAAAACTTTAAATTTTAACATTATTACTTGAAATTTTATTTTTCAACATTGCTTTTAAAGACGCCTTTATAAATGAAACAATTTAATAGCTTGTTAACTATCTCGTGAAAATTAATCTTTTCTGTAGTGAATTCTATATTACATAAAATTACAATAAAATTCTCCACTTATAAAATTGACATGGGTAATAGGTAGTAAGTAATGAGGACGTTGAGTTAAGTTGTAGTTACTGCGTTGCATAATTTAGCTCGTTACCTCTTATTACATGACCCAGATTACGCGAAAAGCTTTTCTATCCGATGGTGTATAGAATTTGCTCATGGACGAGTTGTGGCAGTTTTTTCAGCCCCAAGTATAAACTGAATCGATTGTCTTTTCTAAAGAGAGGCTGTTCTATTACTACTCGCTTTAAGTAGTGCTTTTATTGTACATTGAGAATCACCTTAAAAAAAACGTAAAAATAAAGTGATATGAAGAAGTATACTTCTTATAAGAAATATAAGAATGAGAACTTGAAGAATTAATGAAGTATACAGGCAAGACAAATATTATTTTTGTGAACTAGAATTAAAGTTCATGGATACACTTTGCATATTATTATAAATAAAATTCCACGCAACGTACAAGTATATATAATATATATTTTACCCATCTGCGTACAATTTTATTGACTTTGTTAGTTTATGTGGACAAAACATAATAAATCACTTTATTAATGCATGTATCTGTAAAATAATCTCATAAATAATTTTGCGACCAATCATTTATTTCAACTGCACTCTTAACGTTAAGCTTTGATTTATAGCAGTCTTAAGGTTTTCTACATACATTATTTTGTTACACGTAAGTAACAAATAGTTTTCTTTTAAATATAAAAATAAATAAATATCAAATGATAAATTTTTATTATATTTTTTTAAGCACGATAAAAAATAATCTAAATTACATTACATGTAAAATTGTAAAAAGAGTTTAAAACATACGTAGACAAAATTAATTCATATTACAAGCCATTGTAATGCGATGATATCTTAACTGTTTGATTAAATAATGCTTTTACATTTGTTAAAGAAAAAATGGATTACGTAAATGGTTCATTTTGTTGACAGGCATGAAAGTAAAAATATCCCAGAGCAATTATGAAAGTGAAATATTTATTTTAAGCTTATATAATTATAAATGTATGAATAAATACATTAAAAAATTAATGCAATGCAAATTCGTGAGATCATTGAGGTATTCATCACAATATGCATTTTACTAATGAGTACAAATTACAAATGGCAATTAATTTATTAATACGTATGTTTAAATTAGAGTGATTAATCGGCATAATAATTTATTAATAGGTCTGTTTTGTTAATACATTATAGGCTGTTATTCACTGAACAAGTTGAACTTGTGATATAAATGTAGGAAGTCGATTGCCTCCTCTCCAGCTTACTCCATACTCCGAAGAGCCGCCATTCATTCTTTATAGTATTTATGTATAATGTATAGGTGTCGGACCTCAACCTCGAATGAAAATACACCTTTGTTGTATTGAACATTGTGAAAACTACTCAACAGTTGTAGAAGTGTATAATGTGCAACGAATTGCTCGGTGTACTTACTCGTAATATTCAAATTTGGCTCAGGAAATCACAATAATAACGCGGACACAAATTATTTATTAGATAAAAGTATAAATTTATCGATACTGACCTGGAATAGAAGGTATCCGGAGTCATACATCCAGAAGTCATCTGGAGCATTTCCCGGTTTGGCCAGTTGTATGGCCACGCAGCGCTGTAATATGAGCTGACAGCGCTGCGGGGCGCGGCCCCCGGGACTGCGGCTCCCCATGGCGGCCTAGGCGAGGCCCCCGGAGCTCCAGAGCACCCCCGATACCTGGAAAAACACATCAAACACATAAGAAAAATAAAAATAAAAGATTTTCTTTTATTTTTTCTAAAGTCTCCGGTAAGCTCTTTAATGATATTTTAAAAATGTTATCTGCAAGTATTTTAAGCTTCACTTAAACACCACACACCCTCAATGCTTAAAGTATTTATAAAACCTTAAACATGGTTTCAACCCATATTTATGGATCTTTTAGATGTCATCAATGTAAAGAAACCTTTGTAGCCAGGGTCATCATAGTCTGAAACGGACTTTGTAATTTTGCCCTAGAATCCTAAATTGGCTTCGTAAGAGTTAGATTAATATTTCGGACCCTACAATTTTTATTCCATTTACCCTTATTTTCTTTTGACTTGCCTGTAGCAAACAGAAGAGGTTGAAATGCAAGTATCAGGTTAACTTTCAAAATAATTTTAACCAACTAGTTAACTTTATAACGTTCCACAATGATGGCTTGACAATTAAACCAAGGAAAGGATACATTATATACATATAAAGAATAATCGTTCGCTTATTTACACTCTTTGAGTATATACCTTATATCCTCATATAAAATAGTATAACTGTAAATACTTCAAGAGACAAAAGTTCTCTATTAGGAGACTGCAGTTTCGACTAACTCGTAGTCTTTCTCAATCCTTCTCTAGTTAAGAGATAACTGAGCTGCGTTGTACTTGTAAGTGGTGTAACACATTTTTGTAGGGGAGGGGGTGGGGGTGTGTTTAACGTGAAAGGAGAGGGAGGTAGGTAGTGTTGCAAGGATGAAGGAAGAGATAAATACATAAAAAGTGGTTTAGGTATAAATTTATTTTTATTTTTATTTTTAATATTATTCTTATATGTCGTATATATAATTTTTATACTTATTTATTTATTTAACGGAAACAATTTTAAAATTGTTTCCGTTTTCAAAACAATTTTAAAATTGTTTCCGAAACAAAACTTCAAGAGAGTTAACGCGAATCATTTAATATTGTAAATAATATATATATCACCTCAACAACCTCGGACTCAAATACCTGTAAGAAAATGACTTTTAAATATATTCACTTATATGTGTATACAACTAAAAAGTTTATATCTTATTTTAATTATCTGCATTACAGTTGTAGATAAATCGTCACCAAAAAACATTGTGAAAAGCTTCAGCTTCCTATCAGGTCAATAGCTTCATCCCGAGTTTGCTCCACATCCCCGTTGTTCTCTCAAATTATGAATACCGCACTCGAACCCATCAATGTATAAGATACCTTACTATGTTTTGGTATATTGTATCCAACCATAGTTGCTGACCCAGAAAATAAAATCAATCTCCTTGAATAGGCAACATGTACGTATACATTCGAGGGGAAATGTTCGTAGTGATTTTTTGAAAGAGGACCGTTCTCTTTCTCATGTATCTTGGTGATAATAAGTTCCACAGCAGAATGACATGAAGTGGCCGTGGTCACACATTTGCTCAATAGACTGACGGTGTGTGTGGTGAAATAAGGTCAGATGTAAGGCAGATACATGCAATTAAAATGTTATACCGCGAGTGAACTTTTACTGTACTACAGGTACTGATGTCGCATGCAGGAAATACTAATGCAGTGCAGTGACATACATGATACAACTGACAGTTACAAAATTTTATTTATTAATGGCTCTCGTTATTATTTTTTGAAATCTATTATCAATAAAGTTTTTACTGTTATTATGGTATAAAGATTGTATACAATCGACGTATAATGATCAATAAAAATAATTTACACGCTATCCTTCTTTTATGGTATACATTTGTTCCAGAAATTTGCACGTAAAACACATTTACCAATGTGTGTAATAAGAATATAATAAGTATGCAATGTCTAAATATCATTACTAAATTAATCAAAATTGTCATAAATATTTCACCTTCCATCCAAGAAGACAAAATTTAAGGGATTTGTTTCTATGGTGATATTAATAGGCAATAAGAAGAAATGATACACTTAATGTTTTCATATGAATGAGAATGAAAATGTTTACACCTTAAAAACAATATTGTACTCATACATGCTATAAAATACGGTATTTATATGAATGATCGTAAGTATATGAACAGGTTTGTAGATGAACTATGTAAGTGGATGTCCCTTGAGGCTATTATTCTAAGCAAGGTGGATCTAAAGATCACAAATAAAAAGCTCGTTAACCATATAAGTAAGTTATGAGGAAGCAATTCTCGTTATGTTTTCATTTATATAGTTTAACGCGTTAATTTCTCCTTAGTGGAGTCTCTTTGTGGTTGTGAGTTGCCAGCAGCGTCCTCCGATTCACGATATCCACACATCTACAGTAATAATAGAAGAAACTTTGGACTGGATAACTCAATAACTTGGCTGCTACACTATTATTTTTGGGAAAAAGTATTGCACCTTCAGCTAGTCTGAGTTGCCATCACATCCATAATGATAGCTATGTGCGCCACTACAATATTACTTTTGCGCTACTATTTATAGTATTGGTAATTTCTTCCTTTATTTTGCTCAATAATCCACCCTCGATAGAAGGTAGAGTAGATTGCATGTTCTTTAGTAAAGTCAGTGGAAACAATTTTAAAATATTGGGTATGCAAGGAAATTTTAACATTTTGATAGTGCATTAGAACTAGTCTATGGTATACTGTCATGCAATTTGTAGTTATAGATCCAAAGTTTTATTATTTCATACAGCTTTTGTGAATTTATGGAAAAAAGATAAAATAATATTACTTTATATGGTATCCTATATTAATAATATAAATATATATATAAAAAAAAAACATGTAAAATATATTATTATAATATCAAGTTATGAGTATATTGATTCCGATATATATTTAGCATTCACTTAGAGATCTATTTTGATGTTAAAACAAGGTATGAAATTCTTATGTATTTAATATTTTGTAGTTATTTATCATCAAATATGCTTGAGTACTTTTCCTTTATAAACAAAGTTATCAAAATTAAAGGGAAATGCAAAATAAACAGCTACATTTCTGCAGGTCATGTAACTAATTACATCAAAATAATTTCTGTAAAATGTTTTAACAATAGTACCGTAAATCTAATTACGTTATTCAATTCACGGCATATTGTCAAGACAGAAAGACTTTCTCTGTTAACCCGGGGTCCAGCATTCTTCTGACTGTTAATGAAACAATTTTGATCTGACGAATTTTTCTCACGTGAAGAATAATGTAACGCAACACTGTTTACTTTCACTGAAGATTACCCAAGTACGAAAATAGGAAAATATTCAATCTTAAATGTTTTGGATTGAGTTTAACAGATAAAGTTCAAACAAGGTGTTTACATACCAATAAGATAATACTGTCATCCATAATCACATACTATCTGGAAAATATTGGTTGTCAAAAATTATATTTAAACATTTATGTCTTCTATTTATCTTTTCCTTTTCAAAATAATCGCTGACCCCGAACCTCCGCCGAATACTATACTAGTCCAGACTGCCCATATGTTAGCGCTTTGCAGGACACTGAACACATTCTGGCATTTTCCAATATTATAATTATATTTATTGCTATTATTTTATTATTTTATCATTTATTATTTTGTACTATTATTATAATTATATAATATTATAATACTAGTACAAAAAGGCTCTTCAGCAGCTTCAATGTAATACATGACTGGAGCAGTGGGATACGTCAACCTCATCGCCACGGAGTCTAACTACCATGCTTTTTCTTCATACACGGCGACCTTTAAGAAGTAAACATTGATAAAAAAATTTAAATATGCAAATATTTAAACATAAAAACTTTGTTGAAATTTTGAGTGTTTAACGACTTCATTCAACCGTTAAATGCATTTAAAGGAATTTATAAGCCCGTAGCGTGTCTGGTCTATGGCTTTATATGTTTTGAAGCGCAGTTGTTATCGATTTTCAGGAACTGGCGGCGCGCCAAACCGTAACAGTTCAGCTGAAATTTCCAACTCGTGAACTTAGCGAGGTGCAGGTAATAATGGTTGCTTTAGATGAACCCGTGAAATAGACAACTTAATTATTATAATGTTTATTTTAAATAACAATATGCAATAATTATATAATATTTGAAAATTCATGAATTCAAAATTGTCAAATAATAAGACTATTTTTCATTCACAAAAATGTAGACCGTAGTTTTATCATTCCATAATTTTGTCCTTTTCTAAAGACAATTAATGATGTGTTTAACTATACAAATTATAAAAGAAATACAATTTGATATATCACTAATTGTTTAAAAACGAAATCTTCAGTGATGAAATCGCATAAATGAAAACGCATTGTTTTTTATGCGACTTACGGTGCTAAAACTCAAATTTAAAAAGGAAAAATGTTATCAAATAAGTATTTTAAATATATATTCTGATTGTCAATTGCAAAATTCGAAAACTAAATAACATTACTTATGAGCGCTCCACCTTCATTTTGTCGACTCGGGCGTGAAAAAGTATTATTCAAATTCTACAATGTATCAGTGAACTTTGAACCGAAATTATCAATTTTGTTTTTTTGTATCGGACAGATTGTGTATCCCCTCGGAGGTTTTCTCGGCGAAGATAAATAACGTATCATCAGCTTTAGTTAAGCGCTGAGGTCAGGCAGTCAGACCTTAACATGCCGTTTCCTAATTAGTGCTGCAATTCGATCTCGGCTCTTTATGTAAGTTGAACTGCGGCTGGCGGCCAAAAGAAAACCAACTTTCCAATGTGAAATATGTTACTAAACGTTTGATGTGCGTTTGTTAGACTTTTAAAAACTAATGACAGCTAAGGTCGGTTTAATTCTACGGGCGCTTAAGCATTCCCAGCTGTCATATAACATATTATGAGGGCATTATCAAAAAGAGCTTATGAGTGTTTTAAATGTCTACTTGTAGATTGTTCGATATTTTATTAATAGAGTTTCACTCTCATTTTTTAATTAGCGTTCGCAGCTCATTTCACTTTTGTCTAATTAGAGATTTTCTAATGATATTTAGTTGTAACCTTACGCATGTCGAGTACTTGCGCAATGCTACGCGCGTAACTAACTACTTACTATTTGATTTATTATCTCTTAATTTCGATCACAGTAGTATATTGAAAAGGGATTTTTAAACATAAATAATAAATAAAGAAACATCAATATATCTATGTTTTAGAGTAGATGTATCTCAAAATTTCTTCTAAACTTTGCTATTGTATATTCGATGGCCATCCGCATCATATGTTCATGTTTAAAAAGTAAATCAAACTTACCAAATATTCAAAAAGTATCGCTCTAACAAATTAATATGGATATTACGCACAACAAGCCTATTACTCGTACATACAAAAATTCAAAGACGATTGAAAAAACACAATTTAACCGTATTCCTTTTAAACAATTAAAAAATGATAAGGGTGTCCAATATGCAGTGGATATTTAATGGAAGTAGCTTAAATCCATTTATTCGCAAAAAAAAAATACAACAAAAACAAATAACAAAATTATTATATATATTTAAAATTAGTTGTGTAAAGTGAATTACAATCTATATAAACGTAACAGAGATAAAAGAAATATGAGCCAACAATTTGATTATCTTTGAATTTATAAAAGTAATACTAACAATTGTGTACTAAAAAGATTATATATGTATTATTAAATCAGATACTCGTATTTATCAAAACTCCAAAAAGGTACATTAAGATTGAAATGTTTTTAAAAAATGTTCGCGTGAACTTTAGTGTATACGAAATGGTCGATAATTAATTATTAGAGTTAGAGAGTAAAGTATCGATATGAATTGGACATGGGAATTATGTTGCCATGTTTGTTTGTATGGTTTTTAATGTCAGGCTCAAAAATACTTTAAATTTACGACGTCGTGAGAAGATGTACCTACAAGAGAAACTTATAACAATTCAATCTGTACTGAAAGATTGAATAACAAATGAATAGCTCGCTTTTAAATTTAAAAATGAAATATAACAAAATCGTAAATCATAATAAAATTCATAGTAGTAAATGTATTAACCTTTTAGCTGCGAGGATTTATTCGCTATTTATTTGAAGGGGTCATATATTAACGATTATTAATGTATTAATCGTAGTTAACGTTACCGCATTGATAATTGCTGAATTAAATTTTTAATGGAAAAATATTGATGCGGTTCTCTGATGAGGTTAAATAAAACATTAATGCAGAACTAAGAGGGAGTAATAATAATTTATAAAAAAAAACATATGATTTATTCGTTATTTATTTATTTTGATACTATATGTTGTAGAAAAATGAGTTGTGTTGAGCTGCCTATTACGAAAATATGGTTCAGATCTCGAGAGAGTAAAAAAATCATTCAATACACTAAAAAACGACCAACTATATATCGGATACCATAGATTTGCCTTCTCTTTTAGCCTCTCAGCGAAACAACTGATACAGAATTGACTTCCTTCGATGAAAGGGTATTGGCGGATGACAGAACTGTGTGCAGTTATTTGTTGCATTCATATGCTCATCTTGATGAACATATGATTCTTTCATATCCACTTTTTAGAGAGCGGATATGGAAGAAGAAGAATTAATAATAACTAAACTACACAAGTGAAAATAAAAATCAAAGAAATGAAATAGTCACGATAGCATCTTCAAACGTTTCAATTAAAATTTAATTTACGTTGCAGTCACGAATTAATAATAATAATTATTTTCGAATTAACTAAATAAAGAAATTGGCAAACACTCTAATAGGTTATATTTAAATTATGATTTGCAAAATAATTGGGCAAATAACAGAAGTCATAATTGTTTGTTAAAATATATAGAGCTAGAGATATCACTTCAGTATCACGAAGTTCACGATTTCACTTACATGACAACAATTAAAGAGTAATTGTGTTTATGACAAGCAAAATAAACATCTAACCATCATGTTTCTGTTAATGCAATTCGAAAGCTGCCATCTGATGACTTTAATGAAATGACTAACTGAATATGTACCTAAGATTGAACTTATTAAAAACACACATAAGACATGAATAAAGGAATAATAAGTAATAATGGCTCTTCGTATATATTATGGTTGTTTATGCGTAGTTATTTATTGAAATCGCAATTTTTTGTCTTACCACAGGTGGCATTGAATGAATTGTCATTGTTAAAAGAAGGCCATTATTGTTCGCGACCGCCTCTGCGCTTCCACAATCCGTGAATGTTATTTATTCAAAAATAATCCAGTCGTGTACATTTTTTACAATAATCACGTTGAAAAGTTTTGAAATATTAATTTACAGTAATTTGTGAGTATCCGCAAGAAAGAAGTCCGTCTCGTTAGAAGAGGCAGCGAGTACATCCGTCGTGCCTTCGCCGCTATTCAGGAAAATCCATATTCGGCAAACAAAAGTGGACTCCGAGGTTTTCATTGTAACGTGAATGGGCCACTCCGGCCAAAGTAACACGACGATCACCTACTAAACTCGCTATCAGTACAAAAAGTATGAAAAAGAAATAGTGTCGAGGACGTGGTGGAGTTTTTCGGCCGAGTGAGACCGGATTTTAGTTGTGTTTTTTTTTCTGTTCGATGAAATCTATTATCGAGAGGATATTTCTTCATGACATGCGATTATTGTCACGTACATTGTCTTCATCATGAATAAAAAAATTGAAACCGCAATCTCGGTCTCTTTTTTAAACAGACGAACAATTAGATGTCTAGGGATTTTATGCATTGTTCTTACTGCCAAAGGTCAAGCATTCTTAAGTGCCGCGGTTTGTCACTTTCGGCAAAAATCTTTTATGCGCATAACTTTCGAAATATATTATGTAACATTTCAAAATTACATGTTGAAATAATAAATTTAGTTTCACCGACAGTAAAATAAAAGTCACGTCATTTTAAAACTAGACTCACATTTTAATCTCATTAATTTATATTATTTTTAGATTATATTAATCAATTATTTACGTAAAACTCATAACGTATATTTCATTGAAATTATAAATGAAGTTAAAGAAAGTATTATAATGTAATATGCGGATAAAAGAACAGACGTAATAATGTCCGAAAGAATATGTTGTTTTATTTTTAATTAACGAGTTTATATGAATAATGAAATTAACAAAAACATTTACACTATTATAATACAGAAAACATCCGTGAATTAATGAAATTATTTAATGAGTATATAATGTTATTAAAAGTATTATATAAAATTTAATATTAAGATACTTGTTATTCATTAATGTTTAATCAACGCAATTATGGAATAATGCTCCATACAAACTAGTAGTTTTTACATTTGCGTTTCCCGAATCTATGACGTAAAAAGGAAAAAAAACGATGTAGGATTTTTTCCAATATTTAATAATTAAATTTTTATTATATACTTCAACTGCAGGTAACTAATTGATCACCTGTTATTGGCTGCAACTTACAATACCCCACTTGACTGTATTCCTCTCTTATGTAAAGCGGACGGACGTCAATCGTGTCCGACGCTTTTCATTTTGATCGCATCAGCCCGCGAGTGAGTCCACTTCAGAAGAGTTGATAAATACTTTAAGTGTTAAACCATGACGACCGAGCGATGGTGATAAAAAACTTATTTCGTTCTAATGAGACTCTCTTAGACGAAACGAGAGATTACCCAACGTTGATTCGAAAATGCGCAAAACTTAGTAAAGGCATAAAATCAGACAAAAAAACGAATCGAATGAAGCAGGTACTATTGTACAATTTATGCATTGCATACAAATAAACTTGTCACGTTTGTATGTTTATAACAGATGCTGGATAATAAACAGTTAATTTAATTGTTAAATATATTAACTATTGTCTTGTTGTTAAAATTCTTATTTGGCATCATATATAAATATCAAAGCAAATTTTGTAAACTAATAAAAATAAAGCAAGATTCCTGGTTTTTGATATTGTGGCTTTTGGTCTTAGCCGTGTGTGGCGAATTTCTTCTTTCCGATATTTCGACCGCCATTGCAGGGGTCTTCTTCAGGGTTGATGACTTTGTTGTGAGTTGGTGTCAGGAGGTAGTTTAGCTGTTAGCCTAATGTACCTCCCAGAGCGTCATGTCGATTACCCGACACCAACTCCAAACAACAACTACCTCCTGACACCAACTCACAACAAAGTCATCAACTCTGAAGAAGACCCCTGCAATGGCGGTCGAAATATCGGAAAAAAGAAATTCGCCACACACGGCTACACCCAAAAGCCACAATATCAAATCTGACCGTGAAACCCTAAGAAGTTATTTCCTGGTTTTTACTTAAATAAAGTTATTTATAAGAATTTTAATTGTTTCACTTGCATGCCCCAAAAAACTAATTCATAGCTTGTTCTTCCTTTCAGTGATTTGAAGTCTTTTAACTTTTATATATGTCTTGTTTTTGGTTAATATTTATTAATTTATAAATGCCTCCAGAAAAAATATTATCATAATAAATAATATTGTGTATAATATTCATGGATGGTGTTTGTAGGTAGTATTGACCGTAACAAGGTATTGCATGTATATTATTTTTGTTTATTATTACTATTATTTTTATTGTTTTTGTACACAAATAGTTCAACTAAATTAAAAGTTATATTTTGATTATATTTCAATTATAAAATGCAAAAATTATCCATAAAAATATTTGGGAACCGCTGAATGGCGCATCCTTGTGGTAATCGTGCATAAAAATTTAAGCGTGAAATGAACAATAAGTCAACGTTTTGCTTATATATCTTTATCACGTTTAAGCTCCGTACAGTAAGAGGGTTCGCATTAACATACATCCGAAGGAATTTTAAAAATATTCTATGTTGAATAACACCACTGCAAAGCAACTTATTTAGAAAAAAATATCTTAGCCAAAATGATCAGTTCAATAGAAAAGGGTACTATATTTATAAATTATTAAAAATATATGTGAAATATATGTTATGTTTGTAAATATCGTCTCAGTAAGATCAACTCGTCATAGAAAAGGTAAATTACAACTAATTGGACAACTTAGGTTAATACGGGTATATTAAATTAATTAAATTCCTTGAGACACTTTTTTTTATTAAGTTATCGATTTATCTATCTCATTCAGGCTAATTTAATGTGGTTATATCTGGGCTATATCAAATTATTTTCACTTTTGGGATTATATTTTCTACGTGTCTCTATAGTCTCTGCGACGACTGTGGAAAGTTGTTAATGTAATGTTTTTTCTGCCATATCAAAAACATAATCAGCTTAGAAATTTATTTTCTCCAAATTATGATTTCCAGATAAACGGTCGTTATCTTGGTGATATCGAGATTATCAGCTCGGCCTTGCGCGGCCATAAACCAATAGGAAGGTGGAACACCTCCGGGCGGCAAAAGCCTCTTAATACAAGTCGTGACAGCGCCGTAACTGAACCCAGCGGAGGTGTTGACGCCCAGACTTCGGTCGCAAGGCAGTTTACCACCATTGCAGCCTGTTCAGAGCTCACACCTCAATGGACAATCGGTACCTCGGCAAATTGCGGAAGAGTATCAACAGAACACACGAATATCGCATTAGTATTCATTGCCGGTGTTAGCACTACGTGTGGCTAGATCGAATCTGCGAAAAAGCGAAAAAAAGTGGAAGATTCTGTATCTATAACATGTTGTGCAATATATAAATCGTGCTATAAACTATCGCACTCGCCGAGTGCTGCTAATGCACTCTTAAATTCTAAAAATAAAAGAAAATCACTTTTACGTACAACAATAACAAACATAGATGAAGATAAAAATATTTCTATTCAAATGATTTTATGTAACAATTTTTATCGCTCGTAAAAGTTTTTAAATTTAGATCAAATATTTATTAAAAAAAAAACGAGATAACATATATATTCATACATGAATAAGTGCACCTTAAAACTTTTTATGTGGAAAATGTTCCGTAGCAAAAAGCCCAATTCTAAAATTAATCATTAACACCCGTGCCGAAAATAAATTGCGCAAACTGTGAGATTAACAATACCTACATTCATTAATGGTACCGGCTTAGACACGGCCAGAAATGTAATTATTACTAATCCACTTGTTAACAATGAACGTTTTCGCAAATAATTAGCAAATCACAATGCTGATGTATGGCAGGAAGTGATAACTTAGTATTAGCTTTTTGTAGGCAACTGCCACGTTTATATTGTTGTTGCAAAAATGCATCACACTCACCAGCATCTTGTTAATGAAAGATGTTTTCTAATAGAGATTTTTTGAAATTTAAGAAAGATCAAATACATTTTAATTACAAAATCATCAATAATTGTGATTTGAATTGAAGAGAAATGTGATTCTGTTGGCGCCGTGTCTCATTAGTGAATTATAATTCTAAATACCTGCTGACGTTTAAAGTTAGATGTCTAGAATAAATAACAATTTAATAATAATCAATTAAAATGTTATCATCAATCACATTTAATGTAAGATCGACATGAATTAGAGTGTAATTAGACTCGATTGAGCTTTAACAAAATTAATCAATCAACGACTATGACTCGTTGATTTTGACAGAAATTTCGCTAATCTTAGAACCATTAGCTAGGAGGATAGGAAAGTCTTAATCAACTAAAATACTTTAGAAACTTTGCCTTTGTTAGATGTACCTATTCTTGGAAGGTTCAGATACGATATTATAAATCATTTACAGCAAGTTAGTTCCAAGATCTACGTGTGCAGTTTATCCCTTGTATTAATATCATAACTCTTACGTTGCTAAATTAAGAACGTAACAATGGCAGAGAGATAAAATTGTTTCAATTTAGTTGTACACGACTAACTTTCTTTTTGAACGTTTTTTTTTGAGTAATCGTTGAATATTTTATATATTACTTATACGAGTATGTTTGAAAAAATATTATCAGGATATTTAATAATATAATATTTTTTATTCATAAATAGAAACGATTATAATTGTATCATATAATATATACAAAAAGTTATTTATATTAAGACAATTATTTTTTTGGCAGGTTTTAATTAAATTAATGGTCAGTAATTACTTAGCAAACGGTCAGTAATAAAAACCTAAAAAATAGGTAAAAAATAATCATTTGGCAATAGAAAAATATTAATCGGCAGTAGAAAAATAATAAATTGGCAGGAAATAATTAATAAATGTTAATAAATAATAGTTAAGGTTAGGTTACATTAAGGTTAGGTTACATTAATTAAGGTTAGGTTTGATTATCATTTAATGGGTTAATTATTCATTCATTTTATATAATTTTTTACCAATATTGTATATATTAATGCCGTTTTAATTTTAAAACTGAACACATTCATACTGACAAAGTGGATACTGCCAATTAATTTTAAATATTGCCAATTGCTTTAACTTACTGCCAAAATTTTGAATTAGTTACTGAACAAAAAAATACAGGCCTTATAATAATAAATGAAAGGAATTTAAATGTAAATAAATTTTGTTGAATAGTCGTGTAAAATGGATTTGTTTTCAACTACATTATAAAAAGTAAAATGTATTTACTCGTACATATAACAATTTCAAGTCAAAAGTTACATGATACATTCATGATTAATTATTGGATGTTTTTTACAATATACGCATTGCGAAAAGTACTTGTGATAATGCGCACCGTGAATCGACAATTCATCATAAAATTACATTAAATATTTCTCAAAGTGCGTGCTCTTGTTTGGACCTTCCATAGAATCAATCATCACAGGGAAGTTGGCTGAACTGTCGGGTCAAGGAAGGGGAGGGCCACGGATGCTGTGGGGAAAGTCTCCTCCTCCACCCTCAAAACACTTTTACTTGTCGAACAAAAAATCGTGATCGCTTTTTTATTTGACAAACCTGAAATGTAAAGTGGTCTCCGTCAAAACATGTTTAGCTCGTGAGCTGTGAAAATATACCAACTAATATTAATATATCAATCCATCAGCGAATGACATTACATTTTATGGCTCTGAATATTAATATAACTATATTGTATTATATATTTTTGCCTGTATTGAAGAAAAATGACGAAGTACTTCTATGATTACATTTAAAAAATGCATAGATACCATTTCATAAAAAAATACATGTGTTGCGATGCAAATTTATGTATATATTCTTATACAAATACACAGAGCACAAGTAGAGGGTTTTGATCCTGCATAGACTCTACGATAGTCAACCCTTGATGATGCGCGTGGGAAGGGCGTGTTGTAGTGGTGTGCGTGATGAGAAAAAACACAGTGAAAATATAACGATTGTTTGTTAATCTTCTGTTTGAGGAGGTTCAGAATCTACGTGGGAGGAAACAGAGGTGGCGGGAGGGCATTCCAACGCCTTTCTATGGTATTACAGAAGGAGCTGGTGATGTTGTTCGTCTTTAGCCATTCAATCGATAGTTTTGGGGTGGTTTGAAAGTGTTACACGGGTCTGATTTTGACGAATAACTGCAGGCGGGAATAATTGAAAAGGAGCAGCGTTCACGATAGTATAAGTAGCAATAAAGAACACTAAGTTAATAGACTAAACGTGTCTTTTCCGTGGATCGGTGATCAGATATACATAAGACGTAATGCTCATCTTGCAATTGAATCGATAAGATAGTAAAAGTGTGCATATAATAAATTGTATTTATAACGTAAATCGAAACACGTTCACTAATAATACTAATTACACATATTACGATATCCACATCTCATTAAAAACTGTGTGATATTGAACCGTGAATAAACATGCACTTTACAATCAAACTGAAGGCGACGTGTTAATGAACGGTCGGTAGTTCTGCTCGATTGGTTCAGTAATTATTGTTCCAAATTTAATCGCTCAATAAATAGTTGTATTTGCCAGTAAGAAAGCGAAGTGATCGAGTGGATTTTTTTATTATTTGTTTTTTAGAAGAGCCCGACAACTTAAGCTGGGTGTGATGTCGTCGGCTGTGAATCAAACAGTCTGATTGATGAAAATAATGCTTTCAATTAATACAAGATAACATCTTGAGCCTACGGTATGTTAAAAGGTGAAATGATATTGCTGTTGTGCGAGGCACATATTGAAAAGTTATCGTGATTCATGAATAACATTAAATAAACTAAATGAAAATATTTAGTCATTTCACGCCCTCATCATATTCATCTTAATATAAACTACTTAACAATTGATGAAATCGCAAAAATGTGTACATGCGAACTAAAATAATGTAAGAATTGTATTTATTTATAAAAAATGTATAATTGAATCGCCGTTTTCTTTTCATCTCATATTTAATTACAAATTGGAAATTGATCCATTTGTCCATCTGTTTTACGAATGATCATACAAAAAAGAGAGTTGTCTAATGGAAACTTGATAAAACAAATTAAAAACAATGTGCGTACTTTATGAAATTTGGCAAATTAGGTGAAGCCGTGTGTTTAGTTTTAAAACGTAATGAAAGTGAAACTTACGGAGGAAAGCTCTCTTTTAGTTTCGCGGGAATAATTGCCAGTGCGGTGAGCTGATAGTTCACCGGGTAATGTGTATTTTTCATTTGTGAGGTGTCGGAAATGGTGTGTAAATTGTGCATTAGAAATGAAATTATTAACTTCCTTACTATCGTACACGGAATTAAATTCGTCAGACAAACATAACACTCGTAGTGATTTACGATTTAATAAAACAAACCTGGAGTGCACTGACGACGCTTCCATCATAGAAAACTCCACTGCAGATCCGAAAGACACTATCGGCAGGTTATAAGAAAAGTCTCTGTATCTAGGAATGAAAATTAATGCAAAGAAAATCTAGTTACTAAGTAAGGGCTTATATCGAGATGGAAATGGGGTATTTACTAACGCGAGTCATATTATTCAGAAGTTCATGCCAAATGTCATGAGTTTCAGATATCTTTTCATACAGTTCACCGAGAACGGTGTTCTGCAAAAATTGTCACACCTGGAGTATCTTAAATGCAGCCGTATCATTGGTTTTGAAAACAAGTACCTGCATAGAATACTATGGACACGATAGTTCCACACTTTGTGAAGAATGCCGAGGTGAGGAAGCAGGTAAGCCAGACTTCCATAGTTGGTTAAAAGACGAAGGTGGATCTGGCTGTAATGCCACAAGTCGGCATAAACTACAGCTGCTTTTATTTCAATCCCCCGGACTCGCGACGTCCTATATGATCGTTGGGAAATATACACAGAAATATAAGAGCTTATTATTATTAATTATTTTTATTATACTATTATAAGGCGGAGCTTAGAGAGACAAAGCTGGCATGGGATGAGACGACTATATGATTCAGTTAGCCGAGTCTATTCGTCTATTATGTTTGACATCAAATGAAAATGAAATCATCAGTAAATGTTCGTACCAAAAATGTAAACGCCCAAAACCGCATCACGGACTAAAATAAGTATATGTTCATCCAGGTATTGCAGGTAATTCATAGATTAGCTGGAGGCATTCTTATTAGATTTGACCGAGATCTCTTGGTGAACATATTTAAAGAAAAATCGTCTTTCTTACCCATACCATTGCCATGCAGAAATGTGAAATGGCAGTGAGCTGGAGAGGCGCTTTTCGCATGCACGACTGGCGTGGGATTTGGTAATTTGACGTGACCGCAGCTTTATAATGCAAAGATTGTTTTTATAGACGTGAACATAATGTGACGAGTAAGTACTTGGAACCCATTCATACTATATTTAACACATCAATATTTATTTTTCTTAAGTAGATCTCAACAGGATGTGCATACGAATAGCTCAGAAAACATTATTGAAATTAAATAAAACGAAATAGGTTATTAAATACTCTTGAGGTCAAAAAGAAGGTACGTACTCGTATAAACGTTAAAATTTTCTAATTCGGTGAGTATTTTTCTTGAATTAAAAATCTTCAAATGAAGCTAAAACGTGTGACGTTAAATGAATCAGAAAAATAGCACAGACGCTTAAAATTATAAATATTTTTACATGCAATATTGTTACAATGTGTTACTAATTTCAAAATAAAGGGAAATTTAAATTGAATTTAATTGTATATTAAGTATAGATCCTTCTATACGCGAATCTTGGCATATCACCAAAAGCAAATGCAGCAGTAAAGAGGGTTTTAAAAACAGATACCTGCATATAATACTTGGGGTACGATAATTTGACTTAATATGACGAGGAAAAACATGTACTTTGAATAACGTAGAGGAGTATAAAATACAACTCAAGCGCCCGGGCTCTCGCCGACCTAGAACCCCGTCGGAAATTATACACAGAATGTACTCGGTGGAGCATATGGGATGACGCAATGACTATGGCAGCTGACAGTGCTTGACAGCGGTAGTTTGTGATGATCGTATACTCCAATTGGTAGAGCGGACATGGGAATACTAATAAGTAACATTTTAATTTAAATAAAAAATATAACTGCTTAAAATATCATACCGATATAATTTAGAGGAAATAAAGGTTCCATGTGATTGCTTATTAAAAAACTTTCAACTTGAACTTAATATCGATAATTACCTGGAAGTAACATATCACATATCTCTACATCAGAGGAGTGCGTATCATTTTTTCTCTATCCCACGCAAATTAACCGCAATGAGTCTACTTCCTGTGTTGGTTTAAAATGATGTTTAAGAAAGTATTTCTCAGGCTGCAAACTTGCAGATAATCATCAAATAAATAATGGTCTCCTCACTGTGGGTAGACTCTGACTATTAGACACGAACGTGAAGGTGATTTATCGATTGTAAACTTACTATTGCTCAAAATATATTATATCTAAAGGGAGCACAAATTAGGGAATACTTAAAATATCAGTGAATGCGTGGTATCTTTATTACAAAAATTATTTCAGTTTTTTTAAAATATGTTTTTAACGGCCAAATATCTTATTTATTTATTTCAAATATAATAAAGCGTTTATCGGTGCGCGTCGTTACGTGTGAGAAAATGAATATTGTTTTATATGTATCTATCTACTTCACCCTTCATTTCTTACCACTCAAAGCAAAGTCTCGGTCAATATTGTAATATGTTTTGTGTGCTATATATAAAAAGGAAAAATAATAATAAAAAAGTCGACAAATAATTTATTACTAAAAAAACGTCCAACAGGGGCGCAATAATACAAAAAATATTATAAAATGAATCTCTTCAAATAAATAATTAACTAAATTTAAAAAAAAATGCACAAATCCTTACTCGAATTTTTGCAATAAGTGTTTACAATTTCGCGACAATCGTTTGATTGGTTTGACTGTGTATAAGGCATTCATATCATTCTTCATTTGATTTATTAGTTTATATTCGTAAATTCAATCAAAGATTTTTTAAATGAAGGTAATATAGAAAGTAGATAATTTAAAGAAATAACATTAACAATTAATGATCAATAATAATGAACGACTTAACTGATCAGATCTTGCTGCCAAAATTTAATGGCAACATTCAATTTGTCTAGAGAATTACATACATTTACATGATTTACTAGATTGATAAATATTTTTAATTGTAAGATAAAGATAAAACAGACACTTTGGATGACGATAAAATTAATTGCCAGCTATGTCTCCCCGCGGATCATTTCATATTTTAATCAGAGATTAATACACGTATATAAACGTAGCCATTGCTCGTAAAAAATACGTTTGAGCTACCAGCTAGTAAAAAAAACTGGTTAGTATTATGATGAACGGTTTTCGGGTACGTAATTTTTTGTGTTATTAATTAACTTCCACTTTTAAACCGGATATCGACGTTTATCAGTCGAAAGGTGATGCAGAAAAAAAATTGAATACTTAGAAGTACTTAATGTATTTAAAAGATGTTAGGTATATCATTTTGGCGATCGATCAAAGACTAACTTAATAATGTTTACTTTCAAATGTTAATGTCTCTATTAATTTCATTATAGTTATTCAAAGATATATTACAATAAAAAATGTTAACATACTTAACTACGTAATAGTAAAACAATGGTTAAGGAAATCGGTAAAAAATGAATTATTTTTCAGATACCTACATGAAATATACAATTTGAGAAAAATGTGATTTATTAAAGCTTTATGATACATAATTGTGTATTTTTTAAAAATAGAATACAATTTATTTCAAGGATAAAATTATTATGTATGATGGATAATAAAAATATATTTATTATGTTGAACAATAAACAAAGGAATAAAAAGTAAAATTTTAACAATAAACTACCAAATACTGTCAATGGTATTATTTATCAGATTACAACTTTTCATACGTCTTCTATATCCCTTATTAAGGGATTCAATGTTTATTTTTGGATTGAATGTTATTGTATAGGTAAGTATTCTACGAGTAAGATAAAACCCAGAAGTCCGATGTATCGACATCTAACACGACTCGCTGAGAAAGTGATCTGGTTTCGGTTTTTGCGGACGATGAGAAGAAAAGTAAAAATATAAACACACAATGTACACTGTGTAAACTGCTCACGGTGAGTTGATGTAGTACAAGCTTAATTTATTTTCAAGTGCAAAATTATTGTAATGTATTATTTTTAGCATTGAAATTAAGTAAACGTTGAAGTAAGTGTTCGATAATTGCTTTTACTTCTAAATTGTAAATAAAATTTTGAAGATAATAATCTTTTTTCTTTACATATTCATTTCATATCTAGAATACATGGTCACTACAAGTTGCCGCTATTCTGTCAGTTGCCACAGTGTATTCCTTTCCCTAATACATCTCTGCACCCGAAGGACCACCTGGAAACACATGGTTTTTGACGATCTGCGGGTAAAGAATCCGGGGAATTAGAATAGTACTGTGGTATTCGAGGCATACTCGTATTTTGTAATCTTTCAATGGGAAGTTTTAAGGAGATTAAATAATTGTCTCGATGCCTTGGCCATTTACTCTTAAGGGATGGAACAACCCCACTATTGACGCACGGTAAACAGGCGGTAATCCATTCATGATTTGGTTCGCGTCCATTTTGCTTACAAATTTCGATGATCTAAGGAAAAATCTCTTAGAACGTTTTATTTCCGTTGGTCAAAGTGAGTTAAATGTGATAAGTTTGTCGTGATTTTTTAAAATTGACTATCGAAAATATGTTGATAGGATAGTTATCAATGAACTGTGAGTGATTTAATCAATTAAAAAACCCTTTTTTATGAAATTAAAAGGAAATGCCTATTGAATATTCAAAGAAATTTGTTGTATTAAAAATCTATATAATTTTAGTTAACTATTGATATGAGTATAATGTAATTATTGTAAGCATCGCAGCGGTACATATATGAAACATCTGACTTCACCGATCGATATTGATATGTGAATCAATCTAGGGAAAGTTTAGCGGTTGATTTTTTGCAAAACCTTGACCTCCATATCGTATTCCCACAATATAATGTATAGCAATGATCATATCAATAATTACAATTATTTTAGATGGATGGCTTCCGACAGATTCACTGATATACCAAATTAGTTCTTAAATTCTATTCGTAAAATATGGCAAGATACTATCGCTTTTATATTCAAATAGGAAGTAAAGGTGATACGAATATATTTAATTATGCACTTGTAATTAATAGTATATTTTATATTACACGTAAGAAAGTATATATATTAAGTGTGTTTGTTAATTGTAAAATATCCTTTTATAAGTAATTTAAAATTGTAAGTACATATATGATATATTTTATTGAATTATTTATATAAATGCATTTTATACGTACTGTTTAATTTAATATACTCAACTTGATGAAGTTTTATTGTAATAAGAATTAATTTTGTCGGAAATAAATTTATTATTTAACAATAATTTAATCAAATATTCGTTGCTTTTATGTTTGAATTTTATAAAGAAAATAAATAAATACTTTTGATTTATAAGCTTTGATTACATTTTAATTGAAAATTAAGTCTATATTTTTAAATTTATGAAAAAAAAACACTTCCGTACAGTAATTGTAAAAATAGTAGATCCTCACTTCATATTATCATGCGACTTATGCACAATATGATTTATATTTATTAGGTTGATTATTATGACTTTATAATTAATATTAATTATAAACCAATAACACCTTATACAGCATTACATCGAATTGACTCGGTCTTCGTTTCTCTTTCTCTATAGTTATTAGCAAAATAATAATAAAACAAATATGTATATATATAATTATTGACTGATTTCATTCCAAAAATAATTATTAGTCCTTAGTAAATGGATCAAGATTTTAAATTGTAATCAATTAATATGATTCTTTTCATATTCGTTCCATATCTTAAACATATGGTCACCGATTAGTGCTGCCACTCAGTTCTGTCAGTTGCTATTGTCCACGCCTCGTCCCCAGACATCTCTGCAACCGATTACTAAAAATATTAATATATATTTTTTTAAACTAAGAACGATGGCAGCGTGATACAAGATTAACTTAGTATAGAGCAGTCAATGTAACTCGGTGTGTGCTAACTAACATATAAGAAATCATTTTACATACAATCAATAATGTTATATTAAAAAAGTTTTTTACCATATTTACTGTTGGTGTCTGTGTATATAATCAATTCGTCTGTCTCTCGCAATGTAAAGAATTTATCTTCTTATTAGAGAAGAAAATCTGAAAAAAAGAGAAAACAATTATTAATGATTGAAAGATGCGTTAAATAACAATATAGAAAAGGTTAACTCACAGCAGGAAATCGTGAATAATGTCTAAATCCTTTCACTAGCTCGGCCATAAAAGAATGCATATATAAGGAAGCGAAATTATCAAAAAATTATATTGTTTATTTACATAACATAACGATTCAAAATTATTTCAAATAAATGAAAAAAAGTGTGATTAGAAATGGTTTTAATAAAGAATGTAAAGTAACTAAAAAATATTACGTTAGATGAAAAAATAATGAAATAATTGAACAATTACATATTGCCTCAGGTAATCCGGCGACATTAATAACGAGTCAGTGCATTTTGAAAGAAAAAGATTGTAGCTCATATTAATTACAAGACTATAATATGTAACAACATAATTTTATGGCTTGGAGGCCAGCATTACAGATACTTACAGAAGAAACATGCTCCATGTGTTCTGATTACAGCCTTTTAAAATACAGAAAATTAGGAACTGCATTATCATAATATTACTTCATTAGTATGCAAACTCGATTACATTCGTGTAAGTGTTCAAAAATATGTTACTTTTCCCTATGTCTATTTTTTACACGAACAATTTTTTTGTTAAAACAATATTTACAATATCACGATTACTGAATTTGTATAATACATTTATGTACAACAAAGTGTTGCTTGCAATAAATGTACTGAAATGTAAGATAAAATAAAAATAAAACTTTCCAAACAAAATTCAAATTATATGAACTCCATTGTTTAATATATAACATATATTTAATATATAACAACTTATTATTAATTCCAAGTTTAAAAATTAAATAATAATTGATACAAAAAATACGTGACGAAATCTTATAAAATATGCTCAATGCTTTTAACTTTATTAAAAGGTAGTTATTTTTATTGTTAAAATCAGTAAAATTAAAAAAAAAACATACATTTTAATTTTAAGAGAAAATAAATCTTTGTCATCCTCAATAACCCCAATTTTATAGCCAAGAAAAATTTGTTCAATAGCTTGTACGCTTTGATATAAAAATACCTAATAAAATTGGCCACTTTGTGTATTAAAATGATTTTAAAATTTGTTTTGTTGCTCTGTTATTAGCTATGAATTATCTATGATCAATAAATCATATGATCGAAATCTTTTAAATAAAGGTATATATTACACCGATAAAATATATGACAAACTTGATTTTATGCAATATAAATAGTTGAAATTTTTGGAATGTAGTTCGGCCAGTCGATTTGGTGGCGTACCAGAATAAAAAATATGGTGAGTAGAGCTCGCTACATAGTTCTCGAATGTCTTTATTTTAAGAAACATTTATCCAATTTATCTACATAAATAGCAGGTCTTGGTGACTCTAACAAAATATTACGGTAATTATATATATATTCGATCTTTGATGAAATATGCAAAAATGTTTCTACGGAAACCATTTGAAGCTCAATAAATGTATACCCTATACTTGATTAAGTAATTGATAATAAATTGATTTTGTCATAAAAAAATGACATAAAGGCTTTCGAACCCATTTTCATCTTACCATCGAAACAAGTTACTTAGTGTGCCACAAAATATATTAAATTCACATTGGCTTACAAAATATCAAAAACCGTAAAGATGAAATGTAAAAAAACGAGACATACCGTAAGTAATTGCCATAAAAAAACTTTACTTCTATTATCGACCTTCAAATTTATAATTTTTGTCCAAAAAAAAAAACAGTAAAACAAAATCTGGTTCGCAATTTGACCGTAATGATATAATGCAAAGATTTATAAATATTGATAATGTTTGCAAAACACGAGATGTTTTTTATGAATGGTTGAATGTACTGAAACGCAAGTGGGCGTGGCGAGACAATCGTGGGAATCGCCTGGCTTTAGTGAAAATAATGTAACTGTTCTAACTCCAGTTTGAGACGTCAATATTCCATATTCGCATGCCGTGAAATATTACAATGAATAATGAATTGTATTTTCTGGAAATTCGGCACATGCTCATGTTATGTGAAATATTAAATTCTTACTGTAGAGGACCTAAGGAGAATTTTTCTTGACGGTACACTGTATAAGGTTATTTTAATGATATCCAAATATCAGCCAGCATGGCTTAGAGATATAAATGGACGATTATTTAATCCCCAATTTCAAAAGAACACAAACGTTCATAGATACATTAAGCATTTTTTATTTGCTTCGTTTATGTACACAGATCTTCCAAATTTTCTCAATTGATTTTGCTTGTACTCGTACATACATCACCACCACACCCGTGAAACCATTTCTAAATATCCTAACACAGCAGCTTTTCCAGCTTCTTTTTAATACACGTTTAAGTTTTATGGCGTGATATGCAATATAGAGAGTAAAGAGTATAAGATCTAAAAAGGGATCCATGAGGGATTGTGTAGAAATATGCTTCAAATTAGGATTGAATGGCATGGAGAGATTGAATTTGAATATTGAATGGTTCGTTATTATTTTGCAGTCTGTATGTCGGTCGGTTCCCTTCTGCAAGCCTCGCGATTCGAACAATATTCTCCATTCAGCGAACAGATTTTACAAGTTCACTTTACGCGTAATGATTTCAATATCATTATTTACTTACTCGCAGTGCCTTATACTCGTACCTTCTACACGAGAAGAGGTGTGCGCCCATTGAAATGTCGATCAAGTCAGATTTCCCTGCCAGTCAATCGCTGGACCGTATCGATAAATCGTGATAGAGTTCAGTTTATGACATATCAAATAACTCCGTGGCCGCCGCTTTCAGCCGACTCACTGAAAAACAATAGCTTTGCGTGAAATTGTATTAATAAATAAAGTATCCGACTTCACCCGTGTATCACGTACGAGGTGTCGTTTTACAAGACACAAATATTATTTCAAACGTTCAGATCGCGAATTATCGAATTAACGTACGACTCGGAAAACATAAGTTGTGCAGGGCTGTATATTTTGAATTATGAAATATACTGATATTGATTTTGATTCCCTGAAAAGACCAAGTATTTTTGTAACTTTTAAAGTAACCTTATAGGTATACATGTTGGTTAAAAAATCTTGATTATTTTGAACGATTTAATGTTATAGATATATCTTTCTATACTATACGCTCTTAATATTGAGCACATAACCATCACGTGAATCACAAGACATGTCACATGCATTTTTATATATAAACTATATTCGCTCCGTGCTTAAAGTATATGGACACCGCAAATTTCTGTTTCACAGTTCTGTAAGTTCACATTGCCTATGCCTTGTCTTGGAACATTTCTATATCTGGATGATAACCTCAATACAATTATGTATTTCAAAGTTAAAAAAAATATACATAGTAGACAAAACATCATTTATGGTCACTTTTGGTGAAACAGGGAAGAATTATTATTAACTCACGTACGCTAAGCAATAATTCTGATGCTCCATAATCGATTAAATGTTATAGATCATGCCACATAATTATTAATTCTTAATTTACTTAAGTATAAAATGGTACCTTCTTGTAACTATATTTCATTGCTTTCACTTAATGTGAACTTACAACTGTTGTTATGGAATAGAACAGTTTTTTGCAGTGGATATGTTTTCATAAACTCGTATTATAAAAAATAATTGCTAATAATAGATTATAAAAATGCTCTTTTAGGTTAGACAACGGTTTAAATATATACTTAATTTTAATGCACAAAATGTTTCATTAAAATAAATGTTCAAAGATGTTAAGATGCTATTATATTGTAATTATTTTTGCTGGAAAATTTTACTTTATTTCAAATATGGCTATCCATTTACAAAATATTCTAGAGAATGTGATTAATGTATCGTCTTTTATTTTACGTGTAACATGAAATAATTAACTGTTGGTAAGAAATATTGTTTTGCGGTTTATTTCAGAGCTGAAAAAATTCTAGAGACAATAGGTTGTAAAGAACAAAAAACGTCTACGTTGGAGTACTTGACCTCTTTAGCAAGCAAGACGCTCTGAAGTGAGCCGAAAATGAAACTAGTGTCCTCAACATGAAAAGCTTCCGTTTCCCGCGGCTTAAAAATGGAGATAAAATAATATTTCATTAGGATTTTGAAAAATAAAATGAATTATTAAATTTACAAACTTATTTTTGTAATTAAGATTAACATAACATAAATAATCGATAGTCAAAGTTTTTTTTTTGTTTGCATATTATTTAAAAAAAATACAGAAGATTTCATTTTTTAAATCAATATTGACAAACATACTCGTAAAACATTCAAATTGAAACATTGTTATCTTTTATATTTCCTGTGTGTTTTGAATTTATTTATTTGTGGTAATACATTTAAGAACTTACAAAAAATGTTATGAGAAGTATTAAAAAATATGTAAAAAATCTAGATGACAATTTCCAAATATGTATATATTTTAAAAATAAAATTAACGTTAGGCGGAAAGACAGAAGCATTTATTTTAATAATGTACTTTGCCTTATCTCATCAGTGTGCATTTTTGGCACAATATTCATTTATTTTTGAACAACTTTTAAAAGTATTTTTAATAGTTATATTTGCTTAAGTAAGCAAATAAATATAGTATAATTTATTTTAATTAAATACTGAAATATATGTTTATATATATATATTAAAATAATATTAAATATATATGATTTATTTTATATAAAACATTCCAATAAACATAAGTCATTTCAAACGTTGTTATTGCGTATTCAATTTTTAATAAATTTATTGTAATGTAAAGTGTATAGTTTGTGTCTAGTAATAAGCATTATCATGTTCAATTATACGTTTGAAAGATGGAATTTCGTGAAAGCGGGAAACTCAAATTGTAACTACCGGCATCTGTGATGGCGCCTTATTTATGGTAGCACTTATTAGGACATAAATACATTGTTTTATAAATCAATGCAATACTTGAGAGCGAATCTGAGCTTAACCACAATACTATTGGTTAAAAATGATTTTTCAATGTATAAGGGAATTGTAGGTGAAACGCATGGAAATGTCAACTCGCAAGGCGCCTTAAAAGGAAATGTTTATAGTGAGTTTTCATGTCCGGTTACCATGTCAGCTTGATAATAGGTTATTTCTATTTGCGGTACAAACAACGCAATTTATAACATTGGTGCGTGAATTTTTAATATATTATATATTTTATTAGATTTAAGTAGGGAAAGGCTCTTTAGCGTTATCCAACAGAAGCCTGGACCGGTTGGATATGTCGACCTCATCGCTACGGAGTCCAACTATCATGCCTTTTCTGTATACGCGGCGACCTTCGGCGAAGTCAAAAAGTCCAAATATTAACGTCTGAACTACTAACTTTTACACCCACGTTTGGTGTTGCTCACCAAAGTACTCTGAAAACAATGCCTTGGTCTAAAAGAAAATAAAAAATGTGTCCATTTGTCCAAGTTTTTACATTAAACCTAAAGTGAGAATATTTTTCATCTCATTTTCATAAATAATTTTCCCTTATTATAAATACTGACATATGATATTAAAAAGACAGATATTTGCGCTCTTATGCTTACTCAACATCCAATTTTATTTTAATTATTCGTTTTATTAATTTTTCAGCGGTATAATAAATTGCTGAAGACATTTTAATTTTAATGATAGTATTTTTCATAAATTTGGAACTTAACTTTCCGCAAATCCCCAGTTTTTGAATCCGTTAACCACCTTTGCATTGGAGGCCCAATACAACATTTGGGGCTCCAATTCGATCTGTTCGATACAACTCTAAGAAGAGCGGGCTGCCTTATAGACAATTCCTCTTTAACGAATAATTTCCAATATATAAAACACAAATGTACATACATAGTTAGCTTACTAGAAGTATTTCAATGTTTTTTTCACTGCCGCTTTTCTTTAAAGCTTTTTGTTAAGCAACTAACTTTTATGATCGATTATTATTATGTATATTACATCAACTAAGAATCAAGAGTTTTTCTAGTATTTTCTTCAAAATCTATCGCAAGTAGATATTCGCATGCTCTCTCAGAATAAGTGTACCTTTTTAAATATTGTATTAATTTCTTCGAGAAGTAAATTAATGTTGAATGCTTTTATTGAATTTCTATAACACATCATTTAAACTCCAGTTTGACTGAGTGTTGTCAACTAACTTGTTGTCATAATTAATACATTATAGAGCCTTAACCTGCTGGTGTTCTAATGTGTGCCTTTTAGGTTTTTTTTTTTAAATATAGATTATTTTTAAATCAGCGTCAAATTATATTTGTATTCTTATAAAGCCTTGCTTAGAATACAATTGAGTGAAATGTATGGATCAAGCTTAGAGAGTTTCAGTAATATTTCTGAGTTAGAATTTCATGCTGAAAGTGGCATTCGGCACCTTGACCTCAAGCGGCATCGCTCTGTGGCGCTGACAAGGCCGGGACGCCGACAAGACAATGAACGACTAAGGCTTGGGAAATATAACTGTTTGCCTGTTATTGTAAAATTAAAATATTCAAAGCTATCTCAAGCTGTACAGGTAATATATAATATATTTTTAAATTTATTTTCAACATTTCCGCCGTTCAGGAAACATGTCCAAACATGTCCAACTAATTGTAATTACCTAAATATTTCTTACTGAGCATTGTTAAATTACAAATAATCTGATGTTTGTAGTGATAAAATTATCGTTAACATCGTGTACAATTAAAATATTTACAATTATTTTTAGGATCTCTATCTTGCAATTATATTTAGAAATAAAAAATAACTTTTGTTAAGCAATAAACAACTTAAATTTGCATTTCAGTATCATTGAATTAGGTTTACTTAATTTAATATGGCATTTTAATATTGTGAAAAAATCATTACAATACCGATTTCACGTGAATACTATCGATATAATAATTACTCTAATTTACGTAAAAAAAAAAGAACGTATCAATATTTTTTGCGAAAACATATTTCGCGAATTAAAGTGTTTTATTTTCAATATATTATAAATATTTTTAATGTTTTTATCTCAAATTTATATATTTGGTATATAGGAGCTGTCACCAAACTACGACTCGCAGGATAATAGTCTAATTTACTCGTAATATCGGACTGGATCTCCTCCGCGATTCATTGATAATACTTTAACAACTGAGAGTAAAAGTAATAAAATTCCATCGTTACACTTTCTTGCAGTGATTGATGTAGATATCAACTATAGTACGTATTTACTTTTACGCGTTCGTCCGGTCATCCAGTATTGACAAGACGTCCACTGAGTGGGTTTACGCTGTACTTGTGCGTTGATGTCTAATTAAATTATTTTCGGACACACCGAGCATGAAACTTTTTAATCGCTTAATATGTAGATACATAATACTTGTTTAAATGGGCGTGATGCTAATCTGTCTTTGGTAAAGATTAAAATATAACAGGGCTACTAAACAATTCATTGCATATTCATAAAGGAAATAATGTATCATCAAAACATTAGTATTTATTATAATATAAAATTAAAAATTTCATTATTTTGACACGCTGATCAATTTATACATTTATTTTTATGTAAAAACAAGCAGAAAAATACATACAGAGAAGTCTCATTTTAAGGATTGGCTAAAGCCCTGCATGTGGAAGTGTTGATTTGCTAATGACATTGAGCTGCAACTCGACTTTCATGTAGTATTCATTTTTACGGATAATTGATAGTGTTTGAGGTATGTCTTTCATTTTCCACCAATTTTGATAAATTGGTTATGACTAGCATTTTACGCGCAAAGGAATAATTTCAAGGATTTTCAAATTGAGTTAATCGATTGATTAAAAATATATTTAACTTTAATATTCCTTTGAGATGACACCCACAACCATAGTAAAAATGCTGCGTTACAGATAAAAAAGCGTGTCATAAGAAGATTGACTGTATTATTGCTTAACATATTCCTGTTCGTTGTTAATTAAATACTTACAAAACAGAGATAACAAATTAAATTATACATCTGAACTATTGTGTTGGTAGTTACAAGTATAAAATAATGGATAGGTATAGCTTAAAAGCGAGGCATGTAATACGAATGTAAATCAATGTCAAAAACCTTTTTATAAATATTCACTTATCTAAATATTAGTAGCTTGCCCTTGTCAATCAAGCTGACTGCTTATTACAATATTCCATGCAGATGAGAGGCATTCAAATTTCTCGTGAACTTTTATTATGATCGAAAAAAATCTTGCTAGAAAGTGAATTTAAACAAGTGTATGTACAACGTGACCGATCGAAACGGCCGAGGTTCAATTAACAGCGTATCGAATTTTCATTGATGTTTTATTAAATTGTTAGCTAAGCGCGGTTAATCTGAATTAATTTTCGAAAATTACTAATAATTATAATAGATAATGTAATAATGGGATGGCATGCTGCGTGGATACAAGTAAACGTATCTGCGGCATTATGAAAACGTTTCAATAAAAAAGAGAAATATCGAATGGAAATTATACTGATTTTTGATAATAGGTGGGTACCTACCAAATTACAAACCTACGTTTAATAACTTTCTCCAGTGACTTTGCAAACAAATTAGTAATCCTTTGTAACATACGGCACCGGTCAAGAAGTCGACTCTAAGGCATAAGTCACGAAATAAACGATGAAATTACTGGTGTTCCAGCACAGAGTCTGTTATTACTACACCATGAGTTTTCAATACGTATTCATGGGTGAGCACTTGTAATCATATGTTACAAACAGATTTTCTATTCAATATTTCATGTTTACTTTTAGTTTCAATGATTCTAGGCCTTATTGAAGGGAACCTTCGATTTCAAGGGATTTTCTACATTATTACTTAAATATACATATACTATACATAAAATTCTTTTTTCAACGCGTCAATCCAAGCACAAAAATAACGGCAGAAGCGGGATGCGAACCGCGGACCTTGAAAACCAACTATGCCCAGGTATTCATACCGCTCGGCGAACTGCGCCATTGCCCTGCCTAGACTGACTTGCGTTGAAACTAGTATTTATATCATTGTTATCATCGTACGATAGATATCGCTATAGTATATATTCAAAGTATGTATATTTTTATTATTATTCTATCAGTCTTCATTTATTCACAAGCTTAATATTATTACTTTCCGGCAGTCTATTTATTTTAGTAAGTACCACTCGGGTCTCGAACCAAACTATAGACTGAATGGATGAGAAACGACTACTTATAGTTCCGACTCGGACTTTATAACCAATCATTTACCTGTGTTACTGATGGATAATTTTTACCTTCTTGATATTGTCTCAAGGAGACATTATTAATGATTTTTTTTTAATTTTTATTAGAATATTATTTTATTATTTCAATATTCTAATCTACTTTTATAGATCATTGACTATATTACAATATTATTATTACTTAAATATACATATACTATACATAAAATTCTTTTTTCAACGCGTCAATCCAAGCACAAAAATAACGGCAGAAGCGGGATGCGAACCGCGGACCTTGGAAACCAACTATGCCCAGGTATTCATACCGCTCGGCGAACTGCGCCATTGCCCTGCCTAGACTGACTTGCGTTGAAACTAGTATTTATATCATTGTTATCATCGTACGATAGATGTCGCTATAGTATATATTCAAAGTATGTATATTTTTATTATTATTCTATCAGTCTTCATTTATTCACAAGCTTAATATTATTACTTTCCGGCAGTCTATTTATTTTAGTAAGTACCACTCGGGTCTCGAACCAAACTATAGACTGAATGGATGAGAAACGACTACTTATAGTTCCGACTCGATTTTCTACATTATTATTGCAAATCATTTAATAAAAACACACATGATGAATTAAAAAAATAGCATTCTCGATATTTGAAGTAAAATCTGCAACACTATGGTTAAGCATGAAGTGTTTATTGAATTCTTTATAATATATAATACTTATGTATGCTCAACAATTAATGCTATCGCTGTAGATTAATTTTTAATCTTTAGATCGAATAGGAATAACATTCGCTATTTTAATTTATTACTCTGCTTAATTTATTTTTTGTAGTAATGTGGTGATAACAACAATCTTTAAATTTTTAAATTATTTCATGGTTTTGGTTCTTCAAAAGTCTTCACGACGTTCTATCAGAGCGACTGAAGGTTGTGTTTGCTAAAGAAGTATAGTGGTTGTCTGCGAGATTTTAGAGGATAGATTTTTGAAAAATGACATATTTTTTATGAAAAAGGTTTTTTTTTACCAGGAATGTACCTACCAAGCAGTCAGTAATAATTGAAGGTGTTAAACTTTAAATTAAAATGGTTAAATGGAGTGTCAGCGTATCTTCTGCTAGATTGACGACATGAGAAGTATATCGGAAAGAACGCAATATAAAGGGACGAAAACTCTTGTGAAAGGATTATGTTAAATATTAACAGATGCTGATTATGATGATGGATTTGTTTTCATTCAAGGCGATAATTTTTATTATTTGAGTTCAATAAGTCTTCTTGCTATTATTGATTAAATTTGCAAAATATTTATATTTACATTAATTTTATAACTTTCCATCTATATTTATGTTTCACAGTCAGGTTTGAAAGTAAGATATGAACCTGGTTAATTAATCAATCTCTAGGAACACAAGAGAGATCAGCTGAGGTCAATTCTCACTATTCATTAAGATCAGCAAAGATCGAGGGAATGCGGTGACATGCAATAGACCTACTGGGAATCTCACTCGTTGCAATTTAAAATAACAACAAAGAAACATTTTACTCGCAAGCATTACTTATGTGAAAACTTGATTTCTTAGGAAATGATTTTGTTAGATTTAAAACAAGAAATGTAATTTATCAGCCAAACAGAGATGTCAGTCTCTTCAATTTTCTAAAAGAAACTATAAAAAAAAAAATATTTTAGAGCTTAGAATTTCGCTATTGTAAAACAATCAATTCAATTATATTCATTTTAAAATTCAAATAATTATTTTGTAATAAAATTATTTTTAAAATATAATATAATTATTGACTTCATAATTTGTCATTTCAGAGCTTAAATTTAAATATAATTTAATTATAATAAAATTAAATGTCAACTGCATTTTGAAATATAAAAAATATATTTTTTAGGGATATTCAAAATATGAAATACATTTTATTTTTATTCTTATGTTAGCATAATCTTGGAATATAGATGATTTATACTGTGATAGACTTTTTAAGAAAATTTATGTTCAAATACTATATTTTTCCATATTATAAGCAAATAAACAAAAATCCTTACGAATAACGAAATTACGAGTATTATCTTTGAAAATAGAGAAGTGACACGTAGAGTAAAGCTGCTTAAAAGGTTTTTCATTATCTGAAATTATTTATCGTTCAATATAATACACCATTTTTATAAATTATTAATAACATTTTTATTGTTAACATAAAATATTGACTTTTATCGTTGTAAGCTTATGGAATATGCAAATGACATTTTGCATACACTTATTTATTACAAATTATTGCATAATATCAGTGTGCATTTTAAATTACACTGTAATGGCGCTTTAATCGTAATTGTATGCTTAAAATAATTAATTTAAATACACTTTATCGATTAAAAAATAAGTAATGTACATCAAAAGAGTTGAAAAATTGAATAGGTCTTAAATGTTTATTTAGTATAATACTAACAGCATAAAATTCCAATTAAAAAGTAAAACGATTTTAATGTACGTAGATATAATAGGATATTAAAGTTAATTAGACAAATAAATTATATAAATTTAAGAATTACGAAAATGTTAAGTAATCTAAGAAGTCATATGTTCAATGACTAAGGAGTGATGTTATATAGCATATACAACTCTCCACATGTCACAGGTAACCTTAAAAAATATTAATAATATGTAATTTGTAGCATAATTTTGCAATTGTCAACATGATTCAAACATATTTTTTTAGGTGTGTTATGCACAAAACAGTCGGCGCTGGGTTCAAAATATCTACAAACATTTTATTTTATTTAATATTAAGTGTACACGAAAAAAAATTAAGTACACTAATATTAATGAGAATGACAAAGTTTGCCGGCTTAAGTAGTATTTGTTATTTTTCGATCCAACGAATTTTGTTGAAGAAGTTATGATTGACGAAATTACAAATCTCGTGATCCGCTATGTTGGTTGTTACTTGTTGGTACCTAAGTATATTTTGATCTCCATGAGGCATGAGTCATGCGTGATTGTGATTACTGTTTGAAAAAAGGTTCAAAAAAGCACTCCGTAGCTGTGAAATGATACATCCGTCCGTCTTTTGGTCATGGAGTGTTATTTTTTATGACGTACGCATCTGCGAAGTAATAGTTTTTTCGATTGTAAATTACGTTTGGTGGATGTAATCTTATGGCTCTGCATGATTCAGTTTTATTTTACGCAATAAAGAATACGAGCAAAAATGAACACCGCGTCAATAAATTGACCGTGCAGAGGAAATTTGATGAATTATGCTTAAAATTGGATTTCGTGTATGATTTGTATTTTTGTTGCCTTCACATCCACATTAAAAACGTTTTTGTAAATTTTAAAACTAAATCATTTACGTCATAGTTCTTACAAATACGCACAACTTCAATTACAATGGTTCCACGAAATACGTTCGTTTTTAAATAATAAGTGTTATTTCATAGATGACATAAAATACTCTATTAATAACACTGCAAATAAATAAGAATTATAGTATAATATTTAATTCATTATAATATTTATTTTTTACTATTAACACTATTTTCTTAATCATGAATGTGTCTTTTAATACAGCATGTAATGTAAGGGCAGGTGTTTTGTGGATGTCTTTCGTGTCTTTTATGAAAAGTGAATTTATCAATATTGTTTACAAGAAAAAATCAGAAATATTAATTTGTATTTTTGTATTAATAACACAATGTTATGTTGCATTGTTGAAAATTGAAGTCGCGTTTATGCAATCATCCGTTATAGTCGGTGGGTGTATCGAGGATTCCCCTGAATATACTTGGTCCTGGTGATGTTGGTGGAAGGAAGGAGCTGAACCTGTTTGGGAAGTTGCCCGCTGTTGTCCTCCAACAGGCGGATGAACTCGCGGCCTCCTCACGCACCTCCCAGGGAGTGACCTTAGACACTCACAGCGAAGGGATATTTTTAGCCTTCGTCTTGTACCGTTGAAATTCGTTCAAGGACTAGGGTTTTGATAGCTTGTGTGGGTAATACACCTTATGGCTCTCCTCAAACTCAGTTTTTATATTTTGTAAAAGCTTAAAGTTCTCAATCGTCTAAGCCGTTTATCTGATAACTCAACGAAATAGATTCAAATCTTATCATTCTCTTACTGTTAACAGAACAAATGTATTATTTTTACATTTCATTAAAAAACGAGCAGATTTAGAAAAAATTGTTCCAATTAAAAAAGGTTATTGAATCATATGTTTTGTTGTCAGCTTAGGGGTTAGACAACGTTTCTTTTTACAAAAAATATAAATATGCTTCAAGACACTTAAATGTGATACTACCGCAAAGCGATTCATTTGAAAACAGTATTCCTCAAGATCAATTATATGCCATAATTACTCATATTTGTAGCATATAGAGACTTCAAGCCACCACTAAGAATCTCAGTCACCTCAAAGATTCTTTGCCTTATTTTTCAAGTAAGTTTCAACTTTAACACCTTCAATCATTATTGACTGCTTGGTAGTGTACCTACATTCCTGGTAAAAAAAAACCCTTTTTCATAAAAAATATGTCATTTTTCACAATTTAAAAATTTAAAGATTGTTGTTATCACCACATTACTACAATAAATAAATTTCACCCAGATAGAATACGCCATTGAATGTATCACAGTATGTTAAATAAATACAATAGTAAATTATACGAGTCTAGTAAGGTAAATTAAATTCCAACTTTAATAATAAAAAAAACAGTGAGAAAAGGCCCCTAATTAGAACAGATTGTCAAAAAAGTACAGGAAATAATTTCTCAAAAAGGTACAACTGTAGGTGAAGTTAAGAAAATGTAAAGATTGAAGATTCATTAATATATTACAAATTTTGACGTATAAATTTAGTAAAAATTCCTACTATCCTTTATAGTATTACCTCCCATATCGCATTAGTGAATTTTTGTTACATAATCTACATTTTACTTGATATAAGCTCGTATCATGTATTGATATTTGTGAATTATAATAATATTTTGTTAAGTATGTTCGCTATGTGGACTAGCGACATCTGTTAGAGAGCTGGCAGAGACTGCGGTGGGTGCGGGCGCAACAACATGGAAAATGGAGGTATTTAAATACCAGAACGCGATGGCAGATTTATTGGTCCAGTAATGAAACAACATAGATTTTAAACTGCATTTTAACTGAATGCATTATCTAGATTACGAGCGGTGCATTTATAATTTATTTATTTTTAAAGCCCACAAATGAATTCATTAATTTGCAAGTGAATATATCCCACGCTACATTCCAATGAAATGGTATTAAGGATGTAAGACAAAGTAATTTTATTTAACATACCTTTTAAAATTGTATACTTCAAAAAATAGTCAATTTCTGTAAATCATTTTTAATATTCTTATGGAATGTGAGATGCATATGTCATTCAACTAAAGTATAATAGACTTTAATTTTACTAGTTACAATTTGTGAATAAAACATTTTATAAATATGATATACTTAAAAGGTTTCTAGTATTTATAATTGAAAATATAGTTCAGGCAAATAATTACTTGTGTCTTATATATCGATTGTTAAGCATATAAAATGCCTAAAATGTAATGTATTATACGAGTACATATGTATGAGAAAATTATGCACAATGTTATCATCTTCATATAAACATGTCGATAGCTTCACATAATCAAGAATATAAAAACCTAATAGCCAGCGATTGATGTCAACAACTTGTTTAATTGCTTGGAGTATTCTACTCGTTTTATGAAGGTTTCTTACACTATATTCGTAGTGTAAACATAATTTTGATATGTTTTTTTAAATATTGGAAATGTATAATTTGTTTCTTGGTTATACATATTTTTGATGGTTATTGATAAATGAAATACCTAAAGTATTATTGCAACGTAATTAAAATGGAAATAGCTGTCAATATAAAACTCATCGTATCTTTTAAAACAATAAATAGTTGCAAAAATTTCAGAATTGTAATTCAAAATGTGGCGTACACATTTTTTATAAATTAATCTTCCCGCATAATATATGAATAATAATTATATTTATATGTAAACTATTTTCATGTTAGTATTTAGAAAATATCTGCGAAAACCTTTTGAGATTCATTGAATGACTTATAAGAATCTTCTTGCAGATAAAAAATAAATGAAGCAAAATTTCGTTTATACCTCTTCAATCATTTTATGCCATCAATGTAATGCATTAATAAATTTTAATTGAGTTTCAATATCTATTAAATAATGAATAAACTGAATGCGCAGATGTGTCTTGATTTTAAAATTCTCACATTTGCATTTAATTTCTTAAATTATATTACATAGATTTGCGTACATATTGACAGCATAACAAAATAAACATTATTGTATCTATTGACGCAGAAGGTCTTAAAAAGTCGAAGAATCAAGACCTACAAAAAATGAACAGATTTGTCTGATTCTGTATAAAAAAATATTGAAGACTGTAAGCTGTTGTAGCGAGTAAAGTAAGTTTTTTTAAGTTGATGCGAATGAATGGGCAAGAAAGGAAATGTCAATTAAATACGCTAAGGCGGCGCTGACGCCAATATCAACATTCATAATAAACCACTTACGCTTTACAAAGTAATAATGATTAAAATGTATGCGGCGGAATTACCAGATAAATTGAAATTAGGTCGACGAGCGTGTCTTTTTTGCTATCGATTAGATAGATGACTTATGTGTCGGAAATTTCAAGAGAGTTTCGCAATGAGAAAACGGGTCAATTTATTCGACAATAAATGTATCATATTATTATAAAGAAAAATTATTTTTACTTATTTGGTTGCAGCTTTCTAAAATACTTTAGAGCTGGATAACTCAACTAGAAGGTTGTTATTGCTATCGGCTTGAGATCACACTTAAATTGTCACAGTATTTAAAGCAAAAACGATAAAAATTTGAATCTAAAATTACATTTTATCAATTTAGTATTGTTTTGGATTGAGCTGATTCTTAACATCAAATAGTCAAGGCTTCAAAGGCAATGGAGTTATCATCTGATACTCTAAAATGCTGATTAAAAAACACTCAAATAAACATATGTTACTACGTACTGAAAGCCGCCGAGAATCATTTATTTTCTAGGTTGGACTCTGTGCGATTATCTCGTGGGACATGGTATGGACAATATCAGTTGACTGAATAGTATGACGGCTATTTGTGGTAACTACGAGTATAAGTCTCACATATGGAACGAATATGGGCAGAAAAAAGTATACTAAACGATTTAGTCAAGAAATCACATGTTTACAACATACATTTAGCTGGTTATACTCGTATATAGAATGATGTGTATCCGAACAGATCTATATTCATAAGATAATGTACTCAATGTATACAAAGCGAGTAGAGTTAAAGTTTGTAAAAACACAGCTGACCCTCAACCGCCTTTTATTAAATGTACTCACAAAGCGATTAGAGTTAAAGTTTGTAAGATCACAGCTGACCCTTAAGGGCCTTTTATTCACAGTTTTGGCCAAAGTTATCAAGAACCAGTGATTTTTTGACCAAGAACCAGAATTGTTAGATATCTGTTTTTTTCATATTTGGGCGTTTGACATGAAAATGTGAATAATATTTCAAACGACATAGCAAGTAGTTTGAGACTGGTCTAGTGTGGACATTATACATAATCATTTAATGAAACAGGGTTATTGACTCCAGTAAGCTTAAAGACACGATTTATATTATGGTGTACCAATACAAAACGTTACTCATCATCATATACTTATCATTATTTAGAAAGGTGAAATCTGAATGAATGATTCAATACATACAGTAGACGTTACTTCATCTTGTGCAATGCGAAATACTTCAGCTAAATCTGACAGAATCACTCCATCGAAACTAAACAGGTCTCCTAGCAAAGGTCTCTTGTTTTTAATGGTATAATTCGATGTATTAATTTTATAAATATCTTATTTATCAACATTAAATGCAATAATTATTTTTAAAACATTGACAGTGCAAAATCATTTAGAATTAACTGCACGTCGTTGACGATCAGTCAATCGGTTTCAAAGATGATAAACTGAGATTAATTAAATACGTACGATCAGATAGAAGTGCGGTGTCCATTCATTAATAATGGATGAGCGTGTTGTCCGCACATGGCGAGAGTTGTGCCCGGGACGACACCTGGGGTTAAGCGGGAAGCGAGGCAAGGCCATCAGATGTCAGTCATAGTACAAACTGGGCACGCTTTCATGAATATTTTTATCATTATAATTTTTCAGGCTGAAGTTATCAGTATTACATTATTTCACCCAACTGAGATCAATAATACATTAATTTGTTATCTTCTGCCAGGCTTCGAGTCAGGTTAATCACTATAGATAATTGATCAATGTTGATTACGTCCAATCAAATAAACAGTATTGTGCAAATATTCCTGGACATAGTTTTATTTTGAATCTAATACACCAACAGATTTTAAATTTTGACTTATTTTATTTATTTCTTTAGGCCCTCTGTTATTACTTAAAAAGCTTGTTCCTGAGAAATAGATCAAGTTGTCATGCTATTTTTATGTGGTTGTGGATGTCGAATGCGTAATGATGGCTCTTCAGTACTTTTCTTCGTACGTCCATTATTTTTGAGAACATTTTCCTCACGTGATCACTTTAGTACCGTCGAACGATGGGTAAGCGTCACGTTAAGTTTGATAAAAAGGAAAAACTAAAATTTATTATGTATAAAATACTTATAATGAATATTAGACGTTGAAGAAAAACGAGGCTACTATGCATGTTTTACCATCTTTTAAATTTATTGGTTAAGCTGAATAAATAATAATATGTAATAATAACTGTGCAGCGCATCTCGTTCCATTCAGCAAGCCGGAGGTTTGCGCAGGTACCCAATATGATGCAACTAAATTATGCTGTAAAATTACAATTCATAGACAGCCGCATTTAAATAATTTTATTCGTGGCATGTTTATCGCGGCTCATTAGATGTAGATATTTGCACTCGTAACTAAACAAAGATAATATTAATACTAATGTCTGCCTGCTCACAATCAGATGCAGTGATATTTCTGTTTCGACATCGGCGTAGGTAAACGTAAAGGGTGGGTAGAATATCAGTTCACTGGCGTTTACTGCAGAAACATTCAATATTGCGTAAATGAATGAATAAATAAATATTATATCGATATAGAAAGTATAAAATATAATCCTGTTTATTTGAATATTTAATCGGGTATCGGTGCTTTCAACTAGGATTGCCTTTAATTTATATAACTTAACAGTAATGTTTTATTAAATAATATCGATGTTATATCGATGTTATTTTATTATTAAATAATGTGATGAAATGTGATATATTTAAAACAACAGTTTTGTGATCGTGGCTGTAATCGTGGTGTGAAAAAGAACAATGTAGTATATTATCACACTGGCGCATACAATGTCTTTAAGTTTATCATAAACATTATGATCTTGATGATGATTATTATATTCGTATAGTAGGAATTATGGGTTGTAAAGAACCGTAAAAATAAATCACAATCCTACGTAGCTTGGATATTTACCCACGTCAACAATAAAGGAAATGATATTTTTGATTAGACAATACACGACCGTAATTGAATAATTTTAACACCTCAATATTGTTACGATAAAAAACGATTGTCTCACACCTTGCAGCACGTAATTTGAATCCTGTGTTATACAACTTACACCGCAGAAGTAATTCTGTTTACGATGCTTTCGCAGCGTATAATTGAAAATGCAAGATCATAAGCAATAAGCGATGCCGTAACATTTGATTGATAATCTCTTATAAATTGATTTGACATCTTGTAGCAGTTGATACTCGAAGAAAAAATTAAGTAGGCGAATGTTTTTTTGTCCAGGTTATTGACTGAGGAATATAGGCGATAACAAATAGCCTACAACTAATCAGCTAATTATATTATAATCGGTTGATATATAATTCTGATTTTAATGTAGACATAATTCTATATAATAATAATAATAATAAAGTTTTTATTCCAGCAGGATTGGGTGGGTTGTGCAATACCCAATCTGCCACATTTTTAAATACATAGCATTGAACAAAGTTTTAATTTTGTGAAGATAAAATAAAAATTAAAATAAAATAAAATAGTATTTCATGGTGGTTGGTGCACCATCTCCATCCATCGATGGCTCAGGGAGGAGTTGAGCCATTCAGAAGCAGCCAGGATGATGATGTTGTTGGACCTCCTTATCCTGCTCCAGAAGCCGGCAACACGGTGTCGCAATAATGCTGGAAATGAATGGACTCCGCCCTCCACAAACATGTCAGATGCGCTACAAAATCTAGGGAGTTGCATAAGTTGGCGGTATGAGTTATTATACGCAACTTTGAGCTTCTCCCACTCTCGTTTAGGATAGTTAGACCAGAGTTCTGAGGTATACAGTGCCATACAGTGTGCTTTGAATAGCACTTTCCTGACAGCATTACTACAATGGTAGAACCTCCGAGAAAGCATACCGCTCCGAACGCTTATTGCTCTTCTTTGCCGCTCTATGTCTTCAATGTCACGTAGGTCATCTGTGAGGATGTGGCCCAAGTATTTTATTGAAGACACTGTCGCTAGATCCCTGCCCTCAAGACTCACTGTGGGTATGATCAGTGGTTCATTATTGTGTTTGTTTTTATATATCGTCAGTGTTCTACATTTGGAGATATAATCAGAATGATGTAAGTAATAATTCATGTAATATTACTGAATGTTTAAAAAAAAGTTATTAAATATTTACGATTGTTTTTGTTGGGCTTATGTATAAGTTTACATTTACAATTATGTTTTACTTATTGTATTTTAGTTTATACTGGGATAATGAATATTTTGAAAGTAATTCTATATGTGTTTAACTATATACGCCTAGTATCAACAACACAATAAAAAAGTATGCACAATCAATCTAAAATTATACAATTAAAATTTATGTTAATTCACTAGGCTTTTATATAGTAACCTATAATTTGCATTTTAATTGAAATAGAATAATGTATGTTGTATGAGTGACAATCTATTGTCATCTCGTTATAGTTCAAGAGCTCTGTCAAGGTGACTTGCATAAATTCAAATCGAGTTTTCCGGAAAGTTCGAAGGTGAGCTGGGTTTATGGACACATTATTAATATTGTATTAGACAATGATCTCCTTTTGTTGGGTCCTTACATAGTATTATTCATATAAGTATCATAAATATATTAAAACGATATCGGTTAACACATAACTTGAGAGAAATCGAATTTAAAAAATAGATATTTCGTGTTTTTATTTAGATAGATTTACTTAGATTTTTTGAATGTTAAAAAAAGTTGTAATCAAACAGTTAACTTTATTTGTATAGCTTCCAATTTAGAATATTTATATCTTATATTGTTGGCAGCACATATATACTTGATTCTACATAATACGTAAGTAGTAAATAAGTAGGTGATGATATTCTAGGAAGACAAAAAGGCAGCTTTGGAATATGTTCTCCTGCGACAAGCGCCCCCAGTTGGAGCATACGGTGTATAAAATTACGTAGTCATATTGGTAACAACATAAATCTTTTTATATGGAGGCCGTGTGATTAATGCAATGCTTGAAATGTTTTATTTTGGTTTCGTTAAGACATGAAAATGATACAGAAATCATATATATTTTGTTATATTGGGGTAAATATTATGATATTTGAGTTTACTTACAAAATTATCCTAAATTTATATTTATATAATTTATCGATTCATAAAAAAAGATGCTTCTCTTACTGCAGAATTTAAATGATACATTTTTACTCAAGCGTTTTTTCGTTACACCATTTTCAAAGCGTTCGTATTGAAGTTATTATGAAAACAATATAAGTTGTAGTTTTATTAGTAGAGTTGTGGGACGGTAATAAAAAACCAATTTGGTACAGTTTTGATTTCGAAACGTGTATATTTCATATGAAATTAACTTTTAATGCGTCGTGAATATTAAATTTACTACAAACGTTATGTTTTTTATAATTCGCCACGGTAACTGGTGTAAAAGTATGACACAATCTGGCTAAATATTGCAAAATAGTTGGGATGTTTCTGGTTCTACGTAACTTTCATAAAAGCTTTTTACTTAGTAGTATTTTTACATAGGAAATAACCTTAATTTAAATATTGTTTTTTCATTATTTTAAATAAATACACTATAATAATAATAAATAAACTATGAGAAAAATTATGAGAAGGCTTGTATTTCTTTGTTCAGTAACTTATTCAAGGTTTTGGCAGCAAGTTTAATCAATTGGTAGTAAAAAATCAATCGGCAAGTATACACTGTATCAGTATGAATGTGGTCAGTTATAAAATTAAAATAGCAATAATATATTAAATATTGGTAAAAATTAATGTAAAATGAATGAACAATTACATAAAATGAAAACCTAACCTCACCTATTATTAATTACCATTTATTGATTATTTCCTGCCATTTTTTTATTTTTCTACTGCCAAATGATTGTTTTTTACTTAACTTTGTAGGTATTTATTACTAACCATTTGCTAAATAATAACTGCTCATTAATTGAATTAAAAATTGCAAAATAAAATAGTTGCCTTTTGAAATTAGTATATAAAATTCTCAATCAAATAAAAAAAATATTACTATAAGAGGTCAGTGTAAAAATATATATGATGGCAATGAAAAGCTATTTTACCATACAATATTTGAATACATACTTTAAACATATTTTACATAAACCTCAATATTATCAAAAATATAATAGTTCACATAAATAAGTCGAGTTTTAAGGCCGATAGTTAACAAATTGAAGTGTTAGTTCAGAGAAGTCATCACTAAATCAATCTATGCTGCGAGGATTGGGAGTGAGACGTAAGCGTGTTTTTGATGTGTTTAAATAAAAAATGGTCATAAAATTTCGGTATTTAATTATGTTCCGTTTGTGTTTCTGCTGTATATGTTTATTGATAATGAATATTATGTAACGGAAAATCCGCATTGATTTGTTTGATATAAACTGCAATATAAATGCATCATTCGTGGCTGATTGAGACAATAAGAGGGCAAGTTGCGTGAAGGTTATATCGAACCAGTTCGATTATATCGTGCAATAGATTTTGCTTTGAATTTGATCATTATTTGATATGCATAAGGTTTTGATATCATATCAAGCTGTATATTCGCCTGATGCTTCAAAGAAAATACGATTTAGTATGACGAAATAAATACGAACTACATATTACATAAGAATGCTTCTGTTAGAAAAGCGGATATTGAAAGATGACGATTAAAGAAAAATAAATATGATTAAGTATACAGTCAACCCTGCTATAACGCTTTTTACTAGGGCTTAAGGTATTCGCGGCCATTTTTTATAAAATCGTTGATTCTTTGTTGTTATTTTGGGTTGAACCGGCTCTTAGTCCAGGCCTCGGGAGCATCGGGCTAATCATTCGTTCTTATGAAAACGTTATTAGTAGAGTTGACTGTACGGCGATTTCTCACATCTTTTTAATTTATTTTAATAATAACTCAACAGTGAATGCTTATAACAATAAATTATGTATATTTACTGTAAGGTAAAAGTTTTATTATACTTGTTGTGTGTGATCTTTAGAATGGAACGGATGCATTCACATTTGAAGTAATAATATATTTATCTAATTATGTATTTAAAAATGTACAAAAAGATTTTTATATGAAATAAATAAAAGAAAATTGGCATTACACATTTGTAAAAGTACAATAAAAATATATTCAATTTTCTTCACAGTGGGAACATACTTTTGTAATACATAGTGTGAAAGTTTGGCATTTGACTGGGATAATACTCGTAGTTAAACACTTAAAAATACTATATAATATGTATAAATACGCAAAATAATTATTCTGCCTTCGTAAGCTTTCTTTGTTGTATTTTCCAATAAAAACTGCCAGTCTACTCGCATTATGAGTGGAAATTCATATTCGTTTCTATTGTGAATATTTACCAAAAGCCATTTAAAGTTCAATGGTCGCCATAACCATGGCGCCTCGCAGCTTGACTCTGCATATGAAAAGCGTATTGCGTAGCGTTCTAATAAAAATAGACAATTTTCTATTCATGAAACGAATGCTACATTTATATTCAAGGTTTTTCACCGCTTTTCAAAAATTTAAATTAAAATCGGCCTACTAGCATTATCACCTTAGTATAGATAAACTAAAAAAAACTATAAAAATGTATGTAAGTGGATAAGAAAATATTTTTTTTTTTCGTTAAATAATAATAAATTACGCTGTAGTAAAGAAATATCATACATTTATGGTACACGTTTCTCCGAGTTACTGCCACTTCCGCTTAAAGGAAGAGTTATATTCATTTGAAATTTAACTTAAGTATTTCACCAATTTAAATGTGAGTTATTTATTTGATGTGTTCACAGATATGGGATATATAAAGTGATTGCAAAAGGTCGTGTCAGGTCGCACCCGAGAAGCCGGCTTAGTTACCACCTAAGCCGGCTCCTGCACAGCAATTGTATGGAGGCAATATTCAATGCCTCTATTTTTCTCTAGCCTTCGATGTCTTTACTTTTCGCCATCATTCGATGTCTTTGCTTTTCAATCACGGTACAATATCGCATTCATTTCTATTCTCACGAATGTTGTATTTCGCAACAAAGTTTGTCGCATGATTCCGGTTAATGGTGGCAGACAGATGACCGAAATACTTCACTGAATTACGTCACTGATATTCCTTCATTGAGAATATAAATGGTTTTCTATTACTGCCGCGTTTCCCTATTCAATTTATGTATTTAGATCTGAAAATGATTATTATATCATTGATATCTTATACCTACCAAAATATATTTAAATCATATATATAATATTATACAATTTATGCTTTGAGTTTTAATATATATATTCGTGTATATAAATTCCCACAATTAGTAGGAAAAAGATAAATATACCCGTAATATTACAAAACAAAATCTATTAATTAAAAACGGTGATATTTGATAATTCTACGGTAAAAATGGATGTATCGTAAATGAATTTAAAATGTAACCTAACATTAGCAGATTCAAACTTCACATACAGCATTATTCGTAAAATGGCACGTATAATTCAAGGTGCTACGACATATCGTTCACAGATAATTCGTTTAGCGACTCATCGGTAACGACGCAGGGCGCACTGGACGTTTGATGCACGGGACATTTGGCGCACGACTGGTGCAATGGATGTCACGCTAACCTAACTAAGCCTAACCTAACCTTAGGATTTGTCTAGTGATCGTAGAGTCCAGAGATCCATACAAGACGAAATAACTTGCGTTAGGTTAGGTTAAGTTAACGAGACATCCAGTGCACCACTTGTCCCGTGCGCTAGATGTCTAGTGCGCCCTACACCGTTACCGATGAGTCGCTGAACAAATTGTCTGTGAACGAAATGCGGCGGAATCATAATTGAATTCACTGGCAAGATCTCTCCATTGCCGTCAGTATTATGCTGTAAAAATTATGATTACATAAAAAATATGTAACATGTAGTATGTAAGATAAATAGTAATATGTTTTGTTTTTAATATTTCTGATAACGATGAAAATAATATTGATTGCTTAAAACATAAAAGTTAGATCATGCACAAAAATGTACAGTAAGTATTCGTAACATACTCGTATATTACATAAGTATACCTGTATTTTAAGATGTATGACTTATGAAGGTGACACCGCAGTAATAATCAAGTTTTATCCCGTCAAGAATCATTGTATCAACATAATTAATATTAATTGCTTAGCATAATTATTTATAATATCTTTGAAGTCTCCTCTGACCACGCAGATGTTCAAGGATTTGACTATAAAGAACGTGAATTATCATCGAGTTATTGCAAGATTTAATTTGCAATTGCGACTGAAATAGCGCCGCCCATTACTTCTTGACAAATCAATTTGTTTATTTCATTCAAATGAAGAGGAGCAAAAATAAATAATGACTTAGGAGCTACTTTAATACTTTTTATACGAAGTCATTTGTTATTCTGTCAAAGTCTTCCGCCTAGTGTAAATAAAGAAATGTTTTTTAAGGAAACTCAAAGCATATTCGTACATGGATGATTTTTTTCCAACACTATACACACATCATAACATATTCTATTCGTAACATGAAGTAATGTATCTACATATTACGTTTATTATTATTTTCATATCATTAAATCTATTGAGTTCGCGATCCATAAGAAGACTTTGAATGCCTAATATAGCCGTCCATTTAAATATAATTCTTAACACACTTTGATATTACGTAAGTTTCTGAGAAAAAATATTACATCAAGACAGATTATAAGTGAATACCGTGCCAAATAATATCGTACACCCTGTTATTATAAATGCTTAAAAAATATTCTGAAAGGCAAAATAAAATTAATGTGATTTTTTTATATACGAATATACGTTGACGAAGAAAAATGACCTGTGAAACATGACTCTTGTCATTTTAAGCATGGCTGTGTGTATTGATTTGCTATCGTCATTTTATTACAGATCAGAATTCACGAAACTCCGTAGGTGATCGAGTAGATTTTGCGTTAAGCCTTACATTATGACCTAATGGTACAGGCCTCAGAAGCATCGTGCTAATCAAATTATCTCTAGAAAAATGCGATTATAAAATACGCGGATACTACAACTGCTATTTCAAGTCTACGAGGTTCTTCCCATGAGATTGTCGGAAATCACATATTCATAAATCATACCTTCGAGTGCAGAGACATCTTGGGACGAGGCAAGTAATAAAACTGAGTGGCGGAATTTTGTGGTGACCATATGTTCCAGAAGATAAATAAAATGTGATCGAACCCGCGACGACTCATGGGGAGCATGCATTCTACCACTTAGCAATATCTGCCGGCAAAAGTACAATAAGATGCATAATTTCAACAGTTACATGGATATTTTTAGATGTTTAAAAACGAAGAAAATGAATGAGTATATACGTTATTATATATATTATTCTTTAAGTAACGTAACTCTTGAAAGAGTGGAACAGTGAGGCATTATGTAAGTACATTTGATTTTTTGGATGCTCGCTTACAAATGATAATTGTCATTGTCTGTAGAACCGTCATTTCGTTTCAGATGACAGCGCGTTAGTATTTTTAGTTACGTAAATAAGACTAAAAACTAGCACCGGATAGAGACGCTTTAATATTCAGTTATAATAACAAAGAAGTCTCACATGTGACCGGCTAAGGAACACTTCCGCTCACGTGTCCAGAATTACGAAGTACTTCATCCGACAAACCACAACGGATCAATAATTTCGGTGGCACTTAACGGTGTTGGCAATAAATCATCAAAACTACACACCAAGTGTGTGGTCTACCTGTGATTTTATTAATTACATTGCAAAATATGAACATAAGCTAATAAAAAATATTGATTACGTTTTTAAAAGGTAACGTCGAATCGAATCGATCTTGTGTCGAAAAGGCCTGTTTTATTTTTTGTTCAGTAACTAATTCAAGGTTTTGGGCAGTAAGTTATATCGATTGGCAGTTAAAAAACATATTCGGTATTAGACTTAATAAATTGACAGTATCCACTGTGTCAGCATGAATGTGGTTAGTTATACAATTAGAATGGCGGTAATATATTCAATATTGGTAAAAATTTATGTTAAATCAATAAAAAATTAACCCATAAAATGAAAACCTCACATAACCTAACCTAACCTAATTTTAAATTACCATTCATTAATGATTTCAAGCAAATTTATCATTCTTATACTGCCGATTGATATTTTTCTGCTGTTAAGATTATTATTTACTTACCTTTTTAGCTATTTTACTGATTGTTTGCTAAATAATTACTGCCCATTAATTGAATTAAACACTGCCAAAAAAATAGCTGTCTGTCAAAAATGTTAATGTATGTGTAAGTGTAATAAGACGTTTTTTAATAAACGGCTTATAGAGATAACATTTGTACTGAACTATGCAAATACATAATTTTTCAAACACGCAGTTCTGTCAGTTACCTTGTCTCAAAACAACTCTTCAAACTTAATAGATCGGACGATTTTGATGTTTTTGAGGCCTGGGCCATTTCTTTCTAATGGGCAGCTCAACCTAAATAGATCGAATATAAATAGGTATATATAATGCACAAAATAAGTGTTCAAAAGACCATAATATCACTGGAAAAACCGTAACAGTCATCAAATAAATTCATTGTATTAAATGATACGACCAATCTGTACGATGGAACCGTAAGATGATGCTTATAATATAAATCGAAAGTTATTCGCAATTTTTTATTGCCTTCGTTTCGTATTAGACATCTCAATTGCGCATAAGAAAAAAATCCATTTACTATTATTTAGAATAATTAGTTATAAGATAAACATTCCAGCTAGACCGCACACTGCATCATCATATTTGAGACTTCGATCAATAATTTCGGCCACAGTAAACCGTGCCAAATTTTTCATACGAAAAAAAAACGATCAATCAATGTATTTTTTCAGTGGAAGATGAATATTCGTACATTACTGATCGCATTCCGCTTCAAAACTTTCGTTTTTTGATTCGTTTTTTGTTGTTGTAATGAGTGAGTTGCTTTTGTATTTAATTATTCTTATATAATGTTAGCAAGTCCATAAAGTGGAAATAACATGTTAGATCGTACAGAAGACAAAGATCGCAGACCGTATAGAGAAAAATATGTAATGCCGTTCCGATCATGCTTCGGTGCTTGCAAATAACGTACGTTCACTTAATCTTTTTTTTTTTTTAATATGGTATTTCTAAAATATGTCGGTTTTAATATACTCGTACACACTTTCGATTGATATATCTAGAGATACGATTGATATATTCAGAGATATTTATTTAGCTTCAACATATTTATAAACATCTTTTTTCAGGAGTGTGTAATAAACCAAATATTTATTAATTTTGCATGATTAAATTCATTAATTTATTAACAAATATTATTTTTACCGCAGGAATAGTGAATTATAAACGTTGACAGTTTGATTTGTCATTCCAAATTTAAGTAAAAACAAAAATCAATTATTAAATTTTAATTGTATTAACCCTTTCCCTGCCACGGACGAGATAACTCGCCAAACTCGTTACGTCCCGCCAGGCCACGGACGAGTTAACTCGCCAGATCATTATTAAACTACACAATTTGTGACAACCCTGTTCGTATAAATTATCACAACATTATTTATCAATTAAGTGTGTCTATTCTAATGGAAAAGGGGAAAAACATCCAAATTTGGTAAGTTTACATTAAATAACATTATATTAAGCACTTGTTGATTTTTTTAAATGACTTTTCTGACATTGAAAACGGCTGGCCTATGGGGGTCTTTCTTGCACAATTGGTCTGGCAGGGGAAAGGTTAATATTAATTGAGTTAAGTATTTAAAAGATAAATCATCATCATTATCATAATCCCATGTCTGTTCAAATTACTGCAGCATATGGTCGTCACGAACTCTGCCATAGTTGTTGTTAAGTTGTTGGCTACCATGTTCTCCCGCAGCTCCGTCAAGTACAATAAAAAAATATTATATTTCTAAAATATTAAGATCATTAGATATAATAATATCTAAAGACGTAATTTATCATGTTGTCAAATATGGTAAAAATACAAAAAAGGTGCCTTATTATTATCGAGCAAATGTTCGCAGCGCCATTAAAAAACACAACAATACAATATTATATAAGTTGAGATCATTGAATAGAAGATAAAGGGGTTTTCCTCTGCTGGGTTTACTCGTAACAAAAATCTTTTAATTACGTCAGAAGTGAAAACGCATTGTGTCTTTGATGTTCGAGGCATTTTCTATTCATCGTGTCTCGAAGGCCCTGGAACCAACAAACGGCCGACCCTTGACCGCAAAACTTGAATATGCTTTGAAGTCGCCGTTATTCCATACGATTATGTTACCAAATCAGTTGTGGTCTGAAAACAATGCAAAATCCACAAACGATCGTGTGTTTGTAAGGATTTCACAAACATCGGTTCAGAATATAAATGTACATTTTTTTGTTAGGGATTCATGAAAATAGTGTTTTCAATGAATAAATACATACAACTTTAACTAAATAAAGCAAAAAAAAAAGGTTTGTACATTTCATGAATATTATAAGTGAGGAATTTATTTAGTCATTTTTATCTCGTTTTATATTGTATTTTCGTCACTAGTTTAATGTCAATGCGTATATTTACTCCAATTCAATATACTAACGGGACTTATATGTAAACATGCGTAAAAATCACAAACCGTATGAAACAAATACTAAATAATTATATTATATGATATCTATTGTTGGAAAAAGACTTTGAAGTTCCCTTCCGATTTAAAATTATAATCACAACTACTGTTATTTTTCTTCATTCTTACGTATAATAAGGCTTTTAAAGTATGCGAAAAATGTTATGTGACTAAGTTTGTCCCCGATGTTGTCGTACGGTTGTGGAAGGTTGCGCGCGCACGTTCCCGCGGACTTTGACAATGCAAGAGCTTCCTTCCTTTTGCGCGCGCATCGCGACCAATAATAAAACTGCACTCCGTGGAAGCGATCGCGATTAAGATGCACTTACACGAGCAGTATTTTCAATCAGTTGTGTGGCATCATCACCTGGAGAATGTGGACGATTGTGAGTGATGCAGCAACTTGAAAAACATTCATAATAAGAACGTGACAAAAAAATATCAGTTTGAAATATTGCAATGTTAAAAACGCGTAGGAAATATTTTAAGAGCAGTAGATGTAGGCCAATGAAGTCAAAATTAATAAAAGTATGTAATTAATAACCTTTAGTTACGTTAACAAATTTCATTTGCAATAAAAGAAAACATTTATTTCTAAATTTCACTATGTTTTGTTGAAATTATCGACATCATAAATTTCTGCCTAATAAGATATATTTTATCCTTTAAAAAGACTTGAAAGAAAGCACAGATATGTTGGGTGATATTGTAAATAACTGGAAATGTTCCAAAATGAGATATTTTTTTAATGTCTAGCAGCATTGTCAAAGAGATAAAGAATTGTATTCGTAAAAATAAGAGATTTAGCAGATAGTAAAAATATGTCCGTTTTTTTTCTATAAAGACATTGATACATTGCCACTATATGAGACTGAACGATATATTGTTTCGTATCGATAGCATCTGCGACGAATTGGCAATATAAGTATAAGTTGTTACAATAAAAGAATGTGTTGTAATAAAACATAATCAACAAAAAACACAACAAAAAATGACAATAGCACATTGGAAGCGCGACTTTTGATTGACCCAGTCCTTCAGGAACCATATATGTTTCCAGGTGAACTTTTAGGTACATATATGTCTTAGGACAAGGAATGGACAGTTGACATAACTGCGTAGTGGCAATTATATATTCCAGATATGAAACAGACACGGAAAGAATAAAAAATATAGAAGATTATGACGAAGTCTAGCAAATTAACATGTGAATTGATACGATTTAAAGGTTGTTGCTTCATTTTAAAATGGAGTGTATATGTTTAACGGGTAAATAATAGTTTCAGTAGTATATTGGTGGACTGTTCATACAATCAATGCCTCGGCCGGTAAACTTTCAACAGCGGGCAGATGAGCTCGAGCTGAAGAATAGGTTATCGTGGAGTATCAAATTCGAACACTTCCGCCTCAGAGACTTGTGTAAGTCGCAGGAGAAACGTTTCCGTAGGATATTATTTTCAAGCGTGTGCTCACAATGTACCTTCATAGTAATATTATATACAAGGTGAAACGCTTTACTTTGGTGAGAGTGAAGGTTGGCAGAAAGCAGAGATGCTCGAATATATTGATAAACAGTGCCGACACACTAGCGATAAGTCCAGTGAAACTTTATAACTTATACAAAAGAAAGTACATGGATATATTTCAGAATAACAGTTTTAAGTAGGTTATGTTTGATAAACTGGATTAAATTAAGTTTTTTAAATGCAACAGAATAACACTATTTTATATAAATGAAGATAAAAAACCTGAAAGGACTTATTGTTAACTGACAAATATATGATAAATTACTTAGGAGTTGATTTTTTTGTAGTTAAATATGGTTTATGTAATGAATAAAATGGCTTGTTTTTATTTAAATATCGATTGAATGTGGTATTAGATTGAGAAAATATCGCATTTATTTGTTCGTGCCAAGGGATATTCATATATTTTTCTAAGAAATATTATATTTTTTAAATATATAATATGCAGTAATTATTCATCAAAAGTATAATAATCTTTACAAATTTGAACACAAGCTACTGGTTTCCTAACTGACTTCCATCCTTCAATTCTATTCGAGTACATTCTCGTTATAGTCTACATTCTAGTCATCTTCTAATACAAGTTGGTTTTATCGGTTGACCGACACATTTTACTTAAGCCTCGGGCCGAAAACGTGGTGTATTCGGAAGATATGCTACAACCGCTTTAATTTATACAAACCAGTCGGCAATTTCATACCAAGAATAATGAAGAGCATATTTTAAAAATACACGGACGTCTTTTATCATTAAAATTCTATAAATAGGTATGATATTCGTTGAAGTTGTATGTTAGACGCGACATTCTATGAAGAAGACAAAGCCCGTAAATAATATCCCCAGATTTGTTTGTTACGTGTCGAAACGTAGAAGTAGATTAGTTAGTAATTACGTTAACACCAGTGTAACTTATAGTAAGGTCCATTTCCCAAGCGTGACGGGAGCTGGGCGGGGGCACGCAGCTTCTGAGATGAAATTTCATCTCTCTCACAATGATTCACTTCGTCGTTTTATAATACAGACAAACTTCGCAGAACATAATCAAAGGGAGATGTGTTTCGATTAAAATTGTTTTATAATTTTTAGACAAAACTGCCCGAATAAAAAATAGCTAGGTATAATTCTCGATAAAAATATGTTTTTAAATTAAAACAATGTTTGTTAATTTAAACTTTTATTTTAAAATTATTTATTCTCATTTTTAACAATAAGGTTGCGTGATTGTAATGACATTGTAACATTTATTAAATTCTGTTTCGCATGTCTTTGCCAATGCCATAAAATTCCGTGCGCTAGATAAAATTACCGGACTTAAATATTTGAAATAAACAATTTATTTTTATGACGTCACTTGTTCAAAACACATTCAATTGAATAAAATAGTTTTTCAGAAAGGCTTGACAATTGTTAAGTAAAACTTAATATTATTATTAAGTTAAAGCACGCCTCGAACCAGTTTAAATAAGAAAGCTTTCGAGACAGTTATAAACATTATCTTTAACATGCGTGGTTTTTTTTTCGCCTCTGAAGTAGAGCGATTGTCGCTATTACTTTCATGTACATCGATGGAGATAAAATTTATCTGAGAATTGAGACCCTTCCCGCATATAAAGTGACATGAGTATCTTCCGCTGCAGAAAGCGAAAATTGTCGATAGTCGGATGGCCGGTTTCAAGTGAGCATTGAGAATTTCATCCTGAAACGGCAACAGTTATCGTCCAAAAAGTAGTAAGGATTAATCATTGGGGGACAGGAATATAAGTCATTTTCTTATATCCGTTCTATATCTGGAGCATATTATCACCACAAATTTCTGCCACTCAGTTGTCAACTGTTGTAGTTTATGTCTTGTCTCAAGACAAATATGCTCCCTGAGGTCCACCTGGGAACGTATATTGTTCCCGATGGCCGGGCCTTTCTAGAGCGAGAGCCTGATAACTACCTCAAGACAAAAACCCTAGTATCCGAGAAATATTTACGTGTTTGTTTATCAGAATTTTCTAGGAAACGAAATAATTAATTCGACAATTCCGAGGATGGCTTTAAATTCGAAGGAGCTGGTCAACCCAACCAAATACACACGGTAAGCAAAGCTGTTTATTTTCAGTGATCGTACCAGAACCACGATTACGACGATGAGGTATATAATGTTCCTCAGAAAAGTTGAGCGCTCTATAATTCGTATCGATTAGTAAATTAGGTAGTTGATAAGTACACAAATATCTTGTACTATAATTTAAAATTTTATTTCACTGTAACTTGGTCGATCTTATGTAAGGAAACTTTGAAGTAATATTCTCAAAAAAGTAGTATCTACTCGCCTAGTATTCAAGGCCCATGACACCTATTTGTTTGCCGATTTCGAAACTAAGTGTTTTGTGTTTGCAGTAGTACGCTACCTACATACTTAAATACGTAAATCACTGAGAAGGAACCTATTGGGAAACCTTAATGATTTACCTGCTATGAGATAATAAGATTTTTTATACTTAAACACATGCAGAAGGAGAGTACAGCAATTGCAAAATTATGAAAATAATACTGACTGTTTGATTTTGAGATTATAAACATCGTTTTGATTGTTTGATTAAATATAAAATTGCGAATGTATCACTATTATGTTAATTTCAATGTAACTATTTACATTATTTATAGACACAAATTTCGTGAGAGATTTTGTGTGACATCAAATTTCATAAATATATAATTAAAAAAGCTTCTTTAAACGCTGATACATACACGTTTGTAAATATAAAGATGATTGGTGAAATAAAAAAGCGAAGCGAAAGCAATAATATTTACGTACGAGTATCATGCCAGTTGATTGAATATGGTGGATATAATGTAAAAATTTGCTCATCTGCGGATGGTTTAATTGGCAGTTGGCCACTTTGATATTCCGCGTCCAATGTTTAATTTGAATGTTTAATAACAGGCGAAGAAAATCCCATTTGCCGAATAAAGGAAAAGGGAAAACGGCGAGATGATCACTTTGCAAAACGTCGCAGCGTCCGGCGGCTCTGCTCCACTTGTGAGCCGCCATTCATGTGGTCGGCAGAGGTAAAAGTTGTATCATTCAGTGTTTTTTGCTTGCATTGTCCACGGTTTGATTTCGCATATCGATTTACGACCTAATTTGATTCGTTGCCGTAGAGTTATTTGGCATTATATTTTTGCATTGTGTTTTATTTATAAAGACGTTTTTTGGTCGCTTCCACATACCGATAATATGTATTGTTACCTGCGTGGAAAGTTACATGCAATAAATGGGCCATCATTATAGCTTGTTTACAATATTCAATACAAAATGTATTTTTGTAATTAATACAGCCATGATATATGTGATTGAGATTCGACGAGACTGTCAATAATATTTCGTTTATCAAGAATGTAGATACATCTATCGAATCGTATGTAAGTAAACATTACTTATCACCAGCAAAAGCTTATTAAAAATTATGTAGTCCCTCTTAGATACTATAAAAAGTATGTCAATATATAATTTAAAGATTTTTATGTTATTAATATTGTAAAATGGTTATTTTGTGGTTCATTTATATTTATTACGAAAGGATTTTTTACTGCATGTGTAATTGTTGATGAACTATTGTATATTTATGATTCATTTGAATGGATTAAATTTATTGAAATATCTGTGCTATTTTCGAAATTGGTTAAATATGTCGACAATAAAAAATGATCAAGGGCTCATATATCGACTGAATAATTTTGCAAGCACTCGGGTGAAAGTTGTAAGTGAGAAAAATAAACAGGTTTTCCATAAAATTAAATGTACCCGGGTTAAGATATCAAAGTATGTTATTTTTGTTAACTTAAAATATGTAAATTCTGTTTGCAACACCATTTTCAGTAATAAGTGTGATGTATACCTACTTATTTACAAAAATTATAGCGCATTTAAAGCTTTCAAGACACTTTTAGGTAAAGCTGCGTAATAATCTTATCTTATTAATGAGATAAGAGCACTGAATAATAAATCTTATGTTTCTTGATTTTGGATGCACTTGTACTTGGTTATTTCAGCTGATGTTATATTTTGCGACACAGAACTGGAAAAGTTCCAAATTTCTCGGAGAATTGCAGTGAACTTAATTAAGTTCATTCACATTCCCCGCCACAGGTTGAAATTTATGAAAATAATCTTCGTTAATATGTCGGATTTCGTATCGCGCTACATTTCCTTGTTTATAAATAAATCAACACTAATCAAGATTATGTCAGAACGATGATAGAAATTCAGGTTTTGTTCTGAAAATGCTACAAAAGATGAGACATTATGAGTTTTTTTTGTTAGATAACAATATTTAATGACACATACAAACATTATTCAGATAACAAAACGCTAAGCTTTCACCGTTTGGACAAAAAACGCAAAAAAGTTATAGAGACGGATGGTCTTTTCTAATGAGCGGCATCTTTATTACGTTTTAATTGTCAGATATCAAATTAGCGTGATGACTTATAATTTAGCTGTTTCTAAATCAAACAAAAAAAATGTTCTCTCTTATGTAACGGATATAACATTCATAAGAAAATATGTAATAACTGCTTTGTAATACTAAATATTTCGATGACAGATTATAAACAATTTATTATAGCAATGAAATATATATTATACGAGTACAGTCAACCCTCCTAGTGTACACTACTATAACGATTTTTCCTATAGTGTTTGTGGCGGTTTTTCATATAATAATACCTTCTATAGTGTAGTCTCTTCAAGTCTCTGGGTTGAAAATTGCCCTGGAGAGCGTCAACAAACATACTGGTATACGTATACTCGAATATAATATCGAACTATTACTACATAAGTAGACAGATGAAATTTTAACACTAGCTGCAATTATGCTTTCTTTGTTGCAATATTGTTCCCAGGTGACGTTGAGTGCAGAGATGTTTTGGTACAAGGTATGGAGAATAGTAACGAACATAATTGAGTGACGGATTTACTTTTTTACTGACTTTTTATAGTCTGATGTGTATAGCACAGTTCTTATAGTGAAATTTGTGTATATTTTTGAAATATAATAATTAAAAAATATATTTTGATTAAATATTACAAAGTTAAGTGTCGTTGTGAAAACAAAAAGAAAGTATGTATTATAATGGGCTTACAATGTTCTTAAATGTTGAATATTTAACATAATGATTATTAAATAAGTATAATTACGCGGGGCGTCTTCATTTCATATTGTAGGCAAATGAATTCTGCTGCAGTTACGAGTATCTGTGTCTGATAATCCGTGACTGGATGGCTATTATCTGTTATTAATAAATGAATTGGAAATCTCTCGGTACACCATCGGTGGCAGGTTAACGAGCTTTCTCAGGTGGAAGGCCGCTGGCCTAGCAACCCACCGCCCAACCAACCCAACCAGGGCGGCGACAACAACTATCATCTTTAGATACACAAGCCATACTCTGGTATATGAATACTAGGTTGGAATTCGATCAATTCCTATAATTTTACATGCGCACAATTTTCATAAATCAAATATTTTTATTGTACTATATGAATCAACAATTCACCCTATTTTCTCAAAAAATTAAGCATTATCAGTAAAAATGCATACAGTGTATCTCTGATGGGGAATACATGACAATAATATCGTCAGTATTAAAAAATTAACAAAAAAGAAATCTAAAAAAGGCTGCTGAAAACTGTATATAAAGAAAAAACACATAAAGAAAACTATATTACCTATATTTTTTATACGGCCTCAAATCATGGCACATTACCAAATTTAATACAACTGTATAACTGCTTTTTAGAACACTTGCTTGTGTAGAATACTGGGTGTACGATAGTTTGATTTTTCAGTTATGAAGAAGTGGGACAGCTTCTTTAATTCAGGACCCCGGACTCTCATCATCCTGACAGCAACTTAAACATAAAATTTACTCAGCAGAGATCAAGGAGACATAGCTTACATAGGATGGGCGGAAGGCCATGTTTACTAACAGAACTTTATGGTGCCAGTTTTTAACGACCATATACTCCAGGTATGGTAATAAACTAAATGTAAATTGATATAACGATAATGAAATCATCATGATTGTGATATAATTTTGTTATGAAGTAATGTCTGAAATTACGTTATTAGATATTATGAACGTAAACATTTATTAGGCTCGAATAAAACGGAAAGAATTAAGATTAATTGAACGAAAATTTAGATCCAAATTACGCTTTCGATTATGGCGGTAATGTTCAATGTTACAACAGCCTCGATGTGAGAAACAAAGCCTCAAAACAATACGATCGGTGATTTAATTGTGCAAGGTAGTTTTTAGTTGTGTTGAAATAGATACACTCACCGGTGGATTATAAATATCGCAAATGGCGTTTTTGCAAGTGAGAGCTGATGTTGCCAATGTTGGTAACAAAACTGTTGTGGACAACATTACAAATATGGTGATTGATCGAAGACATAATTCAACAGAATCTGAGATAACCACTTCTAAAGATTTTTTTTTATATTTTCTGTTAATATGAATTAAAAATATATTTAAGTGAGCTTTTTGAAAGTAAGATTTTTCGATTAGAGCCGTCAACAGGTTTATCAACGTAATCCCGAGAATGTTTCAACCGATTAAGGAAAGAAGTTAATATTAATTGAATGCGCAATGCGAAATAAATGTGAAGTGTTATTTAAATTAACATAAATTACGTTAAATATTTCATCCATGTTTAGTTAAACCAATTATAATGACGTTGTTTTTTGTTGGTATTATTTAATAACTTAACAACATTAATCTTAAGGGAATACAAACAAGATTGTTTATAATAGAAATTACAGCTGTTTTATTGCAAGAAAGAATGAATAAATTATTAATATATATATACCCAACATCAACAAAAAGTCCAACTTTCTTAAGAGCATTATTTTATGATCTTTTAATAATATGTTGGAATTTATTTAATATAATTTTTGCAAGGATCTTTAACATTAAGAGTCTTAATTGAGCTCTACAATTGAGGAATACAATTAAATTTTGACGAGCCAATTGTTTTTAAGTTTATCATAAATATAAATAAATCTAGAAAGTTCATCAAATAAATAAAAAGTGGTATAAAATAGTAATGTAAGCCTATGTATTCATAATGGTTCTATATACTCGTATATAAGGAATATTTTTATTCATCAATATTTAATAGGTAGTTTAAGATGATTTTCATTTTTTTATTTTTTATTAAATACTCTTATAAAAGTATCGAAATCATACAATATCGTAAGCCGGAAATCTTCAATTAATAATTTTAAAATCCTAGAGTAGTTTTTTTTAATTGATAATTACAAAACCTACTAAATAACGCATAACATATCGAAAAAAAAAATTTAATTAAAAAAATAAATAGATTTTTTATTATTTTTGTTTGGGGTGGCAAAAATAGAAAAAATAACCCCGAGAGTGGCAAATTAAATAATTAAATGAATTCAGTATTAATGTTACTGTATATAAAATTAAACTACAATATATTTTTTAAATATTCTATTCAGCTATATAATTTTCAATAGGTAGTCTATCAATACTATCGTTTTGATTAAAATTTCATTTTCACACATTTTTTAAAGACCATTGAAGATAGCTGCAAGCTATCTCTTCAAAAAAATTTGATTAATATTTATTTATTATATTGTAGTGCATTGTTGTTTGTGGTTTTATTGATAACTTCTATAATATTAACCCTCGCCTTACGATGCTAAAAACTTCCGGGCGTTCCGATGGTGTCAACTCATTACACATTCTGATTTAAAGTGAATAAAATGAGTAGATATTCGAAAAAATTAAAATATTCAAAGATATCGCTTAATTTTACAATAGTTGATGTCAATAAGCAGTAATAATTGACATTTAATAGCTAAAAACATGAAAAACATCAGACGAAGATCTCAAGCGGCCAGACGCACCTTGTCGCGTGAACATCCGAGAGCTACTAACATTACTTGGCCTGTCGACATATGGATGAGCCGATATCATTTCGACTAGGCGACCAACTGAGGTTTCCCGTCTCGCTCACTCATATTAGTACGTCAGCGAGAGTGAGGAGTATAGATGCCGACGTATCTGTGTATTTTTTAATTTTATTTTCGCACACACTTCCGGCAGGTGCAAAGATTCATAACAGTTGACGCGTCTTGATTGTAGTGGTGAATTTATTCCGGATTTTAGAAAAATATTTCCTGCTCCCGATGAGTGCCTATTATTATAAATATTTTTTTTTTCAATACGTAAATGTATTAAGGAGGAATACCTAAAATATGAACCCTGTGTGTATTATATTTACAGAGATATTTAAGTTATTACAAGCAATGTGTAGTCGATACACATCATCGGGGAGGAGAGGTTAAGCAGAGTTTCATTTTAGATGGAATATTCTATGATCGAGTTGTGAATTGTTCCATGGTTTTTGATGATGTTTATGTATTCTTTTGATCAATATATGTGTGTCATCTAAATACTGATTGATAAATTGTCATTAAGAGAGTCTTGCTAGAGCATGCTAGAGTAAATGGCAAACAGATATAATGAAGAAATAAAGTTTAATCAAATATTCGTGAAAACGAAGTGGCGTAAATCTAGAGTTTTCCTGAAATTGACGCTTAAGCTTTTTGTCGAAATGTAATCACGTATGGCGGTAATTATTGTTAAGCAATATTTCAACATTGTAAAGCCGGGCGGCATAGTCCAGTGGTAAAGCGTTTGTTTGTTATTCAGACGCCGTCAGTTCAAGACCCGACCATGTTGATTTTTTTAAATTTATTCAAACAAATGTTAGCTTTATACATGCCCCCGATAGGGTTGAGCCACCCCGAAAACCGTCACAAAAAATGTCTAGGCCTAGGTAGCGTTGGGTTCATCGTCCGATCTCCTTAAAAAAAGTTGATTATTTAACACTCAAATATTTATCTGGTACTGCAGCCGCAGTCTATGTAAGTTCGCGATCTTTTGTCCTGTAGGCTCCCGAGAACAGTCTGTATTCCCATATAGACATTTGGATATAAAAGTGTTTCAGAACAAGACACAGATAATCTGAGCTTACAGAACTGTGAAAAAGTGATTTGCGGTATCCATATACCTGTATACTCCAACTATGCAGCGGACATGGTAAAAAGCAGTGCAATATTTTGTATGTATTTTGGAGGTGAATATATGGCGACAACCCCAGCATGCAAATAGGTGCTGGGTGTCGCCTTACAGAGGGCTGGAGGACAGTCTGAGTAAAAAAGATTCACTCTGCGGTTTATCAATCGATCGCGTCAAGGGAACATCTTCGAGTGGAAAAACAAATTGAACAATAAATTTATTATTACTTCATGCATTCGAATCAACTCATTAAAAAACCGCCAATTAATGCAGATTAAATCTTTAGATTATGTTTAAGTCTGACCAACTAAAAAAGCAAATCCTGCATTTAAATTACGAAATATTATATTTTAATAAAACGATTTAAAATCATTAAAGCGATACAAGTGTTGAGTGTTTTACCCCGAACCGGTGGACGTGGTGTAATATGCTAATGGCGAACTTGTTTTAAAAGTGGAATGTACCGCGATTGATATTAAACCGAAACATATGATAGTTATTCCTTAATAATATACTTATTTAATTGCATTAAATTAACTAAGCAGCAATAAAAACTGATCATGATAAAATATAAATATGAAAATGACTTTTTTTTCACATTTAGTAAAATCATAACTTTTCCTTGTGTAACTTCCTTAGCGTAAATATATTTTATGTTCAATAATAAAACAGATATTAATTTGGATTCTTAGAAAACGGTAAAGTACCTAATAACTTGAGTGCAAGTAGTTCAGTTTAATGGAATCGATTTAACGGTCATGTTTGTGGTTAGTGCACACCGATGTTGTCAGTTGTCAGTCGCTCGTGCAGTAAGTGGTCCGTAACAAGGAAAACATAACCTCACACTTACTTGCATGCTTTGTAGTATACGTTGTTTGAAATTCAATCAATCAATCAATGCCATCTTATTTTGCAGAAGAATAAGTTATTATAAACAAATAATAATTTCAATAGCATACAAATGCCCAAATAGAATCGTTTAACAGATCAATAACATTATAATGTTCGTTTTTTAGGAATTCTCAGAGTATTAGAGGTTATGTTATTTGCTCAATAGTCAAAATTAGGTATTACCAAATTAATTATTTCTATTAATAGTCTGTAAAGGCTGAATATTTACCTTAAGATACAAATTATAACGTTTTACACTCGACAACGTCTTTGTCTCGTCTCAGCTCTGTCTCTCGGAATTCCGTCCAATACATGTAAATTCCCGGAAGCATTCCAGGACGGCAAGAAAAAATAAAAAGCAGTTTTAGCTTATATTCTTTTGCGGCATCCGAAAAGTATGTTTCAGACAGGTCCATTTTGTCTTTTGGCCAACTGTACGATAGAAGGCTGTAGTGTCCGCTAATTTAATTTGTTATTTTTCACAAATTCAAACCGTCGCAACTTTTATATTTTTCGCATGTTCCTGTTCTTAAAATCGGGTACATTGGATTTTGATAGGATGCCTAAACGCCCGCCAAATATAACAATGATGTATAATTATTTGTGATCATGAAATTAAAAAATATTTATTCAAATTGTAGCTATCGTGTGCAAACTCTAATCGATCAAAAATAAATAAAAGCGAAACAATGAGCTTCATTCCATATGCGTGAACAAACAGAACGTCCAGAAATCAACATGAAGGCATCCAGCGAATCATCTTGTCGCAGTCTCTCGGATCGTATCTGAAACAAATCAAAGCGGAGGAAAAAAGACGATAGGAAAGTGAAAATAACAAGAGTCTGATGAGACCCAACAACGCGTAACCGACGACTGAAATAATATTCAACTCGAGCAAGCGTCGAGAGCAAACACTTCACAGTCAGTAACAGTATGCACGCGGGGGCGGCAACTTCAGCTTCAGGAATGCATACAACGCTCTAAACTTGTCATCACAGGAACTACGCACAGCACAATTAAAGTCATTTTAATTGTTTAATTTACGATCATTATAAGCTTACTCAATAATTATTTTTAACTAGTTAGTCGGGTCATATCTTATGTATGATTCATTGCTACGCGTAACTCTCCCGCTTATTTTTCCAGCCCATCGTTATTCTCATAATATAATTTTTAAGATACACTTAAATTTTCTTAATTTGTATTTAGTTTTTCATGATGATCGGTCGAGTCTTTTGACTGAATGAAATATACTTTTGGTTATTTGATATTTGTATATATACGAGTAGATTAAATGAAAAATCTTTACCTTACTTTAAAGACAACAAGAATTTACTTTATTAACCTTCAAAAACTACATGTTAATATTGAACTTGATCAAATAAATTTATGTTTGTTATGTTGAAACGTTTTCGCGGTAAATATTTTTAAGTTTTTCCCCATTTTGTATGGGATTTATACGGAAACAGCAAATCAATGAAGTCGGCATTGAAGAGACTATTGATTTTTTGTTCAGCTTTCGACTCGACAACAAAATGGTCAATTGTTTAATAATATTTCCGGATGACGTCACACGGATAAATAAGATCTTTTCACGCAATAATTACCAAGGTAATTAATGGATTTCTGACACTTTTTGCTAATATCAAACTACGAAAAAGGCATTTCATTATTTGTAAAATATCTAAGTCAGTTTTTACGAGACGCTAAATCAGTTTAATAATGTAAAAAAATATTTAATGTAATGTTAATAAATACTTATAATCCATTTATTTCCTTTATAAATAACGAAATACTTATGTACAATAACCTTACGCATGCTTAGCTGTTGATTACATATTTTATATTATAGTTAACACATACCTTGCAATGTCATTATACTTATAATACCGTATTATCAAATCGTCTGTACAGTTATAAAGCTTAAGATGGAATAACATTTTTTTTATATGTCTGACCTCTAAATCTTAAATAGGGCAATGGCAAAACGAATCTGCAAAATATTGTTTTATAATCACAATCACGCTTGTTATAACGCTGTAAAATTAACTGCCGGTACTTTATACTCAAATTATCACATGGGTGTTTTTTCAAATTTGCCTCCGAGCCGATGCGGTGTTTTGGTTACCGTTAATAGAATGTTCGAAAAGCGGTCGAGAGTTGAGACATTAACAACATCTAACCACTTGAAGATTTTAACTTCAGCATCTTTGGATCCACTATGGACAAGAGGTCAGCACGATTAAATCATATTTAAAACATATTCAATTGTAACTGTTGAAAAGGATCTTTCAGTTTTTTATTTCTTTCCACATCCGTTTCATATCTTGAACATATTGTTAACACAAATCGTTGGCACTCATTTCTATCAGTTGTTACTGTCCATGCCTTATTTAAAAACATATTTGCACCCAAAGGTCCACCTGCGAACGTACGAGTATATGGTTCCCAATGTCCTCCAGGGAAGCAGCCCGGGTAGTATTATATATCAGAGACACACTTTTGGATGACGACTCTCCCGATGCTCCCGAGATCTGGACCATTTGGTTCTATAAGGGGTGGCTTAACCCAACCAACGATACACGGTAAGCAAGAAATGGTAACCCATCCATATTTTGGCCCGCGTTTAATTTTGCTTAAAATTGATAATTAACGAGATCTGCGCTTACAATGTGCTTTTTTGTAGTTTGTCTGATTGAAAAAGCAGTCATAATAATATTACCAAAATTAAAAAAAAAAACATAAGGATGGTTTAACATTCAGATGCGTCATCATTAAAGATGCTCTCAAGGAAACTGGCACTCGATGGAGTGCAGAGCTGTTTGCTCGCTCCTTCAATGTCCAGCTCGAGTGAGCAGAAGCACTTATAAGCAAGTGCTCGGTAATCTCGGTAATTACAGTGCTTATCTATAAAGAGAACGCAATTAAAGACACAAATAAAAGTGCTCGATAAGTCAAACGTTCTAATATTAGAATCAAGGTTTGACTGTCAGATCGCAGATTGTACTGGCGAGTATAATATTATACATTATATTGAACAGCAGCCTCTCGGGTTAGAGCCGGGACATATTTGGCTTAGTTGGAAGTATGTAGGGCAAGGTTTCGCAAGGCACTTCTTATGAAACACACCTGTTTTTCTGCAAAGTTCACCCGTTTCACAGCGGTCACTTTCACTTCTTTAAGATGATTTGTTGATAAGGAATAGCAATTTATTGGTGTTGATAGGTCAGGTTAAACGAGATCCCATATAATATATTGGATGCTTAAAGTTTAATATTGTTTTCCCATTTGATACAAAATCATTAAACTTTATAAACACTGTCAATGCTTTTGTTATAAAAAATTGATAATAAACTACTTGTACGTGGTAGGATACTATGAATGAGTAAGTCATAAATTGTATACAAAATATTATGAACTAAGCCACATAAATAATACGAATGAAAATTAATTCATTAGATTTACATAATATTGACGGAATAATCATAAAAGATCGTCAAGATGCAGACATAACCATAATCTTTTCAAATATTGCTCGTATCAAATTTTTAAAGCTTTTGCAAAATTAATTTAACATTTTCACCTATTTTCCCATATCCGTTTCTTATCTGGAACACACTCTCACCACAAATTGTCACTACTCAGTTATATGAGTTCTTTTAATTCCTTGTTCCATGTCAAAAGAATGATTCCCGACTTCCTCCAGGGCAGAATCCCGAGGATCTGACGTCAGCTGTAGAATACGAGGCATATTTTCGTGTGTTTTGTTAATCAGATTGTTTAAAGGTGATCGGATGAATATCCCAACATTCCCGGGGCCTAGACAATTTGGTCGGCTCAACCCAACCAATGACACGTGGTTAGCAATAGCAATAATATCCAGCAAAGTTCTGGTCCGCGACCAATGCTGCTTAATTTCGATGTTATCACATATATTCAATGACAGATTTGAAAACATTTAACTTAAATTGATGCAGAGCTAAAAGCACTGCAATCCATATGTAAGGCTTTTATTATCCAAACGTTTGCCGTTATTCATTCAAACTATCAATTTTGTTACGCGGCATTGTTTGTTCTCGGACAGAGCAATTTGCGAACCCCGGCCTGGGGGGCGCCGAGCGCACTGCAGTACACTGCAGTCTGCGGGATGCAGTGCTGCAGCAGAGAGAGAGAGAGAGCAAGTAATACAATAATGTTTTTAGATATGGGATGGTTTTACTAATGTATAACACTAAGTGCAATTACATTTGAAGTATATACACTATAAGATGCACACTATAATTGAAAGTAGTTTTATGAAATTTTAACGACAAAAATGTATTTTGAAACTATGATATAATACAATACATCGGTGCCTAAAGCTTTATTTTTTTACTTAATTTAACTATAATATTTAAAAATATGTTACTCATTAAAGTGAAGACGAGTGTGACAAAGTAAATTGCTATAAAACAAATTTATTACGTAAGGTATTTATAAATATGAATTTGTGTAAATTTTCGTGTTCATATACGAGTATTTCCAATAATTAATGTTTGCAGGAAAATATTTCAATCATATTTTTTTATAATACTCCCATTACATATATTGAAGATAATTTTCGAGTGGATAAATGTTTCAAAATATTTAATTTGTAGTAAGTAAATTATAGGAATATTTTTTTATTGTACGAATGTTATATATTTAATAGTAAAATTATTGCATTATTACAAGATAAACAGATATTATAACTTTAAGTTTACATATGTAATGTCATTTAATCGTTGTATTGAAATTGCTTAGATATTTTACGATATATTTACGGAAAATAGAATGTCTATTGAATAATTGTAGCTTTAATGTAATTTCCCAAGAAAATCTTCTATATAAAAATAAATTACAACGCATTTGTACTTGCTAATCTTGGGTAACTTTTACTTTCAAAGTATATGTTGATATTATAAATAAAGGCTGTAAAATATATATTAAATATTTAATTAAATTATATTTGCCGGTCAGCTGATTTAATTTATAAAAAATCCACTACATTATTATATGATACAAAATAATTGCTTATGATAGTGTTCACATGCTTGTGATACTTAGATGCTCCAACTATGAAGCTGTCGCCCTTCAGAGAAGCTCATTAACCATATCAAATCTTTAGACCCTACAATCTGCAGTTATACATATATCATATAGACGATTTTTATATACTAGTACATTACATTTGAATCTCGAACAGAGAACAATAAAATCGATTCTAAAATATATAAGACTAAAGCAAGTCAAAGAAAAGCGAAAAATTACCACTGCACAGGTTGTTTTACTTATGATGTATTCAATTAATGTTGCCTTTGTACAAAAGGACCCGAAAAGTGGTACCATACTAATTGAAAGTGGATACTTTGTAATGGTTGTATTGTTTATGCCAAGGTCACCTAAACATAGGAACCAGGAAGTTGATGGTAATAACTGTGCAGGTCACACACCTTCCGCATTCAGCGGGTACTCCCTCAACTCCGTCATGGCGACTGCTGTGACATTAACATGACTCAGCAACATTGTAATTTTTTTAGCAAAACGCATCGCGTGACCTTGATTCCTTGAAGGACAAAGGCAGCCTCTCTTTGTTGTGCAGCGCGTGGCGGCTCAGTGGTGTCGACCACCGGCTAACAGACGATATCACCCAGGCTTAATGCAGGGCCGCTCCTAAAATAGGCTTATCCTTTCACGGTAACATTTGGAATTACAGACATTTTTCGTACGAGCAGTGGGACACGTCTGCTAATGGAGTCATACATGCAGTTCATGACGCGGGAGAAGCGTTACATTTTGTATGAATGTATGTACTTCAATTAATGTATGAGCACTTTTTAGATCATTCTAGAATGGTCTTTACATAGAGTGTTTTTAAAACAATAAGACTTCACATTTTATATATCTTTTGTACATTCGGTGATGTCCTGAGACACTTTTCGAGCGGTCATATAGTTGCTCTAAAACAATTCAATAATCTCAATAGAGGTGTTAAGGCAGCTATAAAACCTTTCTCGGTCATGTTTTTAATAAAACTTTCCGAACAGTTTTAAAGTAATATTATGAAGAGTTTGGAGTGAATTAATAGTGAAAATAACCAGGCCTAGAGCTAACATTGTTAGAGCGGCCCTGGAGCGGTCGCGGTTCGCTCTTTTACAATTCTACCAACAGGTTTGCATGCCTAGGCCATGAGCCACACGCGCATGCGCAGCATCCAGAGGATCCCAGAGCAAAAATCACAAAACTGGTTTGGATGTGTTCTGCCCCTTGCTCCAGCGCTGACCGGCGGCTGCCGAACCTCCCAGGCCCGGGCCACAAAACACAGGGCATCTAACAGGACAATGCGAACATTTACTTCCATTAACATTCTATCGAAGTCGTCTCATCTAATCTAATCATATCCAAATTTGCTGTGAAAATCTGAGCTATTCATTTTACTACTCATATTCAAAAACTAAAATGTACTCTTAGTAACGAAGTATAGCGTGAAAGATAAAAGATTGAAAGATTGATTGTTTCAAAGCGTTCCATATTCCACTTGAGTATTCAAACATCGTGAATTGTTAGCAATCATATTAATGTTCAAGGATTCATTTGGAAGATAAATACAATAATAATAAATTTTTAAAAAATCGTAATGCCAATGGAGGCTTGAGTTTCAATTAAATATTACAAACACAAATAAAAAGGAATAACATACTCGTTAAACTGTGAATAATAATTAGATAGTCTTAATTATGCCATTTGTATTTAATATATTTCTATATATATATATTATATATACCAAGAATATTCATTTGATTTCAGAAGAATATATGAGCTTTTAGCACTTCTTCCTCTCAATGAACCCATAGCCCCTTTACCTGCAGACGGACCTGGATGATATCGTCTCACCCAACCTGAGGCTAAATATAGACAAGGAATTTCGTTGATGCTTAAAATTAAAATACCTGTCTTGCGAATCTGAGATATGGACAAAGATTCAGATATGCTTATATAAATATAATGATCATTCTATCAGTACGCGTTAAATGCTATACACGAAAAAATATGTAAAGGTTGAAACTATCAAATTTTAAAATAACATTAGGTTGTAAAATATTGTTTTATTGAAAAGACAACTGTTTTTATTTTGTCTAAAAATATCCAAGTTTATGGATTAAACATATGTTTTTACGTAAACACTTTGAAACATACGAGTATATCATAATGTACAAAAGTAACAAAATTAATTACGATAAATGAAAATGAATGAAGCTCTTATTAAAGCACCACTGAAAGCTTGCAAACTCGATTGAAAACTGTAGGTCTGCTGCAGGGCGTGGAATGGACCAGGAATGTGTTCCGACCGGATAGTGGAAGTGGCGTAGATTATTTTTATCTTACAAACCCAGATAATTAAATATTTCATTTATTATGTTTATGCTATTTAATAAGAGATTCGTTATAAAAATGAAAAAGTATTATTACGTGAGTACATGATTAGTAGATATATATCCTATTTTGCTCTTCAAGAATCTAGAAATGCAATTTCAATCGCTCTTCAGAGAGATAAAAAATTACTTTTTAGAACAGTTTTATTTTAAACCTTATCATCACTAAAAATCCAATCAAACAATGTATATTTCCAGTAAAATTATAATCGCATTTGCTTAATGTTAAATTATTGATAAAACAACTCTAATATATAATATTTTCATGACTTGTTAATATAGTAAATATCAGTGATTGCAATATTATTCAGAAGTATCTATAATTTTATAGAGCGTATACACGTACATACTTTGAAAATACGTACGTTCAATTTATATAATTTTACAAATTATACGTTGATAAATACTGTTATAAGATATCCAAGTGCCTACATACTGGCTGATTCAGAGTGTATCGGGTTTCGTTCGATATCATATGACTTTTAAAAACTGCAAAGCAGCCTGGAAAAATCAACATTAGTTAAGATGACCAAAACTATCGATATTTGAAAGGAATATTTTTGATCGACGAAATAAATAAAAATATAAAATAAGTTATTGTGTAAAGCGTTTACATTTTCAATTTCAAATAAAATAAATACAATATTAAAGTAATAATTAACGGTTATTCGAACGGAAATAAAAAACAGTGTGGGCGATGTGATGTGAAGTTAACGACAAATCAATTTAATTTTGCGACTCCTCGGCAGGGGACAAAATAAAAAAGCTCTATAGATTTAAATGCAATGAGACCGATTTAAATAAATGAATATTAAATAATAAATTATGTAAAACTTTTTTTGATCAGATAACAATTCATATCCTGTTACGGGTTGGGCCGTTACTAGACAAGTTGTCAACGATTTTCTGTGTAAAAAAAAGTAGAAGAGGTTTTTACTGGTCAATGCCTCCGAAACTGGTTGTTTGGACAAGTGACGATTGGTCGTCAAAGTCCAATTTGAAAATGTATACTTAGTAACTTACATATAGAAAAACTTGACGAGATGAATGTTTGCTTCAATGAGAGTCTTACGCATCGAAGCACTTGACTTGAGAAGCAATATTTGTGGACGTGTGATGACATTACTCAAAATAAACAAATCGTTGCAATAAATTTTACTGAATATAAAAATACTACCTACACTATGCCATTCTATAGGATTCTTCTTCTTCTTAGTGTCAGCGACGTTAAATTCTATAGGATGTTCGGTTCGCATATTTTTTGGTTCGCTTCACTTACAACAATCTTAGCCACAACGCTTTTTGTATTGTGTTGTATTATTAATTTTGCGGTGTTTTAAAAACACGTTTTACTTTTGATAGAATGTGTGATTGCAAATACGTTTTCTCTCGACTCTTCTTCCATTGGCCGCTTTAAAATATGAATGCGAGTCTGAAATCTCGTGTGAAATAGACAATCATGTACTTATATACACATTAGAACATAATTATACGGTAATATTGAAGTACGAGTATTACCACAATGATTCCCAAAAGTTCTATTTTTTTAGACGAGTACAACAGAGGTTATTTGTTCTCAAATTTGATGATTTCACGTATTTTATTATAAACTTAACCACAATAATGAAATAAAATATAAATGCTTAAGTTTTATTGGCGACATTATAATATTTTTCCGGGTATGGTAATGTGACGCTATAGGATTGTAGTCAATTACTGCACGCCACTGCTGATTAATAGATTCGTGTTTATATCAACTATATACGTTATTTTATTCAATCAATTTTCCAACGTCGAAAGAAAAATTGAATAAAAATGAATATAAACTAGCTGTATAGATATGGGGACAATTAAGAACACGTTTACATTTAGGTTAATTGCACAGGTTATCAATTATATTAGATATTTTTAAATATAATATAACGTATATTAATGATTATTAACAGTTATCGCATGTAAATATTTTATTTATAATATTTCAGATAAAGCTGTGGTGTGTGGTGGTTTGTTTTTTCGATATTTCAAACACACTTGCAGGGGCCCCATTAGCATGTGATTTGTTTGAAAACGTCTAATTATGGCACCTGCAATAGTCGTCAAAATCTCTGAAAAACATTCGCCGCACACGGCTAAACCCTAAAGTTACGAATCAGGTTATCCTACGAAACCAAAAAAAATGAGGCACAATATTAATTGATTACAATACAAATAATGAGTAAAATAATCTTACGAAATAATATAATAAAGTTTTATTACATGATTTAATATTTACCAAAAAACCTTCATTCACAGTCATACACCATGTTTCGTGTTGATTTACGGCTTAAATATCAGTTTTTTTTCTTCATTCAAGTATAAAGTGTTGTGGTTTCGTGATCGAGAAATTAAAAACATACATTCCACAAATTTTGCGATGAATGAAATAACCAACAACCAATATGGCAGACCAATATTATTATTGTCGTTGGTAGAGTTTGAGGCGTGTTGAATGAAATTTTAAAAATTAAATAGGATATATGTTTTTAATGATGTTTTGTATTCATGTATATTTATAAAATTATCTTAACGATGTCAATAAAATTAACATGATTCTTCTACAAACATATAAAATTCACATTTATATAAGTACTTTATACGTGTACAAAATTGAAGAAGCTCTCATTGAAAGCGAAACTGAGGTCTTCAAATATGTGAATAAACAGTACTTGACGTGATCCATATTAAAACACGGTAAAATGAATTTGTCTTTTTAATACAGAATGATGTTTTAGCATAATATAGAGTTAAATCACCCCAGCGTTAATTCGGTTAGTACAGAATACAGCTTTAGCAAAATAGGTACCCTCTTTCTCATACCCTTGTCATTTAGCCTCCTGAAAATATTTGTTCTATAATTCCATCTACATTTAAATAATAAACTCATACTTAAGAAATAACTAACAAACAATTGCGTGTATATTCGCGATTCAGCAGAGTCCACGAACTTCACAAAAAACATGGTGATCAAATAATCACATATAAGTATCAGATATAAAATAAAAGATTCTTTAGAATTTATTTCACATATTATTTTTTTTTGACGACATGTTTCAGCCAGGTCATATGGCCATTTTCAATTCTAAAGAATCTTTTATTTTATATCTGATATTATGGAATTTCACCAAGAAATATCGATCGAAAAAATCAAAATAACATATAAGTAATTTGTCAAATATTATTTTTTCGTTCATTTCTCACAATGTAGTTAGAATCAAGTACGAAAAATACTAAAAGATAGTTTGTTTGTATTTTAAAATAGGTGCAATATAACTGATCCCTGATGTCATAAATAATATATATCGACTTTCCCCACTTAAGAGTTGTGGCAACAAGTTTACTTGAGTAGATACATCTAACATCGGTAGATTTTATTAGTACTCGTAAGAAAGTTCCGGCGCTTCTCATCTCCGAGCGGCTTCCGATACCTTACCTTTATGTGTGCCAATGGAATAGAAGACATCGTTAAGTAAAGACGACAGCAGAAAAGGAAATATATACAATTAAATGAAAATAAATACACATCACAGTAAGTAAATTCTGCGTAAGAAGAAATCTTCATAGTTTCACTCCACTTATATATTTAATATGGGTTAGTTTTACTATTTAATTAACATATAGTAACATATATTAAATGCTTAATGTAATTCGTTATTGAAGTATGTATACAAATTGAAATTAATATAATTTCTCCATTTGCTTTAAAGATTTAGATATCGACCGAAATTCATTTGTAATATATTCAATAATAAGGATGATTAAATCTTGCAATTTTATTTATCGTTTTCGAGTTACAAAATTATTTATTATTTAACTTTTTTGTAATATTTTTTTGTTCGATTATTCTTGGTGGAATATTACAATATAATGTTCTAAATGAAAAAAAAATTGTTTAGTATAAATTTCAAAAAAATAATAATGTTTATAAGTTTCGGCTTCACTGAGAAGCTTGCACGTCGAACTAAAATAAATAGATTTTTCTCATTTAAAACATTGAAAATCATTAATTGTAATTCGACACAACCATTCTAGGGAAACTCTATATACACGTAAAGCAGCGTTAAATTTAAGCAAATATAAGCATTCTTTCATGATATTTAAATTTTATTGAAAATTCTTAACATTATTATTTCACGCAAAAAGTTGCACATTCGAATTTGTGACACTTACCTACAAAATGACTTGAGACCCGATTGTCGCCCGCTGTCAGTAGGTACCCTCGCCTGTCGCCTGATAGGAGATACTAATAACAGCCTCCAATAACACGATATTAATTATTGCACTCACAACAGTTCACGGGGTTCTTTAACTTCAGATCTGCGAGTATCGACAGTGTGCCGAAAGTTGAATCATAAAATTTGTCCGCAGCAAAAACCAGTTTGGTATTCGAAACAGAATCCAGTAAGAATATTATGAATATATGTATGGTAGTCCTGAAAGTCGATAACAATTTAAATAATTGTTTTTTTTTAAATAAATTTTTAATGTCTTAATATTTTGTGCGCCTATTTAAAATATATATAAAATCATTTTCACCGAACGACACAAAATAAAAACATCGAAGTATTGTTGTTCACTTTTTTTAAATGTTTTACAGTGATAGTTTGTTTATCCGTGAAGATTTAATGTCTGTTGTGTTATAACTGTTCATCTGTAGGACATTTCATGCGTGAGTGTGTTATTATCATTTATAATCGTATTTTTATTCTCATTCATCAGACGAGAGTTCATCCAAAAAATTAGTACCAGGCGCTAGAGTACACCCTACACTCGCGACCATCCGGGGACAACTGATTTAAGTTTCAAACAAATCTGTGAATGAGCCGCAGTTGCCGACGCGCGCGCTGTTTTGCCGACACTTCCCGCAGAGAATTGATACAGAGGGGAAAATGGAAGAGCGGAAATAGAGTAGCGCCTTATAAAAACCATATAGGCAAGCGGTTTAGCATCACAAGCTAACATTTTTTTTAAATAAATAAAATTAAATAAAATTAATCGTTGTAATACGTTAAATTTAAAACGAGCTTACTAGTGCTGATTGCTAAAATTGAAATATTTACGATAGGTATTTAAGTGTGAATTTATGTTGAATTTTTATAGCTTAATTTTTATTCTGCAGTTACACATTTTTCTATTGATTCATTTGTATTTTAACATAATTATTTGAGGGCTAGTATATTATTAATTTTTAAATTTTATATACATATAGTTTTATATTAAATTTTCTACAGCCTAGTAACACAAAATCAGTGCTATGCGTAAGTATGAGTCTAGAATATTTTATTTATAATAATTTAGGTTTTTCAGGAGGCAAATCTCCTAATTTTATTTAATTCTTGTAGAAGTGCAATTTTGGAGGCAATATATAGCTGAAGTTATGGATGAAGGGAAAGAGGTCCATGTATAACGATAGACACACCTGAATATGTTAATATGCTTCTCTTTCGCTCTATTTGTAATTGTCGTTTTATTTTATTCATTATTTAACATATAGTATAAACGTATTTTGCTTTGGGATAACTTTCTCATACTCAAGTGATCGTTAAAAAAACGAAACCGCTGAAACATGACATATGTTTATGGTTTCTACACTTTCAATCTCCTATTAGCAAATACCATATAGTAGACTTTTACGACATGCGTATACAACTGGGATGGACAACATTTGGAAAACTGAAGTAAATTTTTAAAGCGAAAATTCCGCAATGTCTTATAACTAAGGCGTTTAACCAATGCATCCTCCTCATATTAACTTATGGCGCAGAGACGTGGAATCTAATACCAAGTCTTACCCATAAAATAAAGGTCACCCAGCGTGCTATGGAGATATCCATGCTAGGAGTGTCGCTAAAAGATAGAATCCGGAATGAGGATATCCGCAAAAGAACTCAAGTAGTGAAGGCTACCCAACGAGTAGGCACACTGGAGTGGAAATGGGTCGAAGAGACGACGGTCGATGGAGAAGAAAAGTATTGGAGTGACGCCCGACAACTGGCAAACGAAGCATTGGCCGACCCATTGCAAGATTGACTGAAGACATAACGAGAATAGCGTGGTGGCCTGGATGAGGAAGGCAGAGGATCGAAGAGGATGGAGACTCTTGCGGGAGGCTTAAGTTCAACAGTGGACGGATACAGGCTGATGATGGTGATGAAGCCTAATTCAATTGTTTCAGTTATAGTGACATCAATGGAGCTCAAAATTTTCAGTCTATCGTCAGATGGCAGTAATTGATAGGATTATTTTTTTTGAGTAACAACACAGGAAATTAACTAAAATCGCTGACTTAAAGATCCACGCTCCTATTGTTGGAAAGTGGAATATTAAGATCGAAGTAATAAATAAAAACCAGAATAAATGATGAAAATTTAAATAATTTATTGTCAATAAGTATTTTTATTCACCATAATTAAAGCCTAGGCAGAAACAACATTCGCTAGGATCATTTATATGTACATATATAAAATAAAATAATTTCACTAAGCTAAGACTATGATATCAATAGACAAATATGTAAATTTCATATAAAATTCATCAAACGCTTTTATAATTCTTTTTAATTTAAATACATTTAAGTACATTGGATATTATTAACAACCAATCAAATCCATTTACATTGATAGCGATAATGTTACTCTATTCACATCTTAAATGTTACAAATATTTAATGAAAATATACATTTTTAAACGAAAGGAGATTCAAATGCTCATTTAAAATTAATATCTATAGACCTGTTTACATTAAGGTCCCAAGTGATATTCATCAGGGAAGGGTTAATGTTAGAGGTGTCACAACCTATCGTTTACGGACAACTCGCTCAGCGACTCATCGGTAATGACGTAGGGCACACTGGATGTCTGAGGCACGGGACAACTGGTGCACTAAATGTCTCGTTAACCTAACCTAACCTAAGAATTTGTCCAGTGATCGTAGAGTCCAGAGATCCATATGTATCGTTAACAAAATAACTTAGGTTAGGTTAGGTACTTAACCTACTTAGTACTTTACTTATATTTTGTTAACGCAACCTATGGATTTCTGGACTCTACGATCACTGGACAAATCCTTAGGTTACGTTAGGTTAAAATAGGTTAGCAAGACATCCAGTGCACCAGTTGTCCTGTGTGTCAATTATCCCATGCACTAGATTTCCAGTGCGCCCCAAGTCGTTACCGATGAGTTGCTGAACGAATTCTCTGTGAACGAAATGCGACAGAACCATGTTAGATTTATATATATTTTTTAATTTCTTAATATTCACGTTCCAATTAATGTGATGATTTTGTTTTTTATAAAAGGATATATATTTATTACTTTATTATCATAAAGTAGACACATAATATGGCAGAATTATTAATTTACAATTGTGGGTTTGATTAACATTTTCACAATATATATCTGCGGATGGAATTATTTAATGTTAGAAGTATGTAATGTTTTACTTGGAAACAACTGTAGACATTAGTAACTATTTACATTTCGTTTATCACAAATATAATAAATATGCATTAACTGCTTTGAATACAACAAAAATACATTCCAATGATTTTTAATTATTACACACATTACTATTTTATTAAATAAAAATTTCCATTAATTAAAAATATTTGCTTTGCAATATTAATATTTCACATACAAAAATATTACAATATGGCCGCGATTCGTGGTGACAGCTCGGGAGAAAAATTGGCAACAGAAATAAAATGGCACTCATAACATAATTAATATCACTACAAATAGTGCATGGATATTTAGTAAAGCAAAATACACAAGTAAAAAAACTATGTTTTTTAATAATTTCATTCTAATTAAAAATTAATATTCGATTTTAAATAATAATGTCAGCTGAAACTATGTTTTAGTATTATTTTATAAAAACATAAAAAAAATGCATCCAATTCAACAAAATAACGTTTGTATGGCTGAATTCGGAACATTTTTAGATATGTAGGGGGAATTTTTCTACAAATTTATTAGACTAAACTGACTTTGTATTCACAAACATATTTTTATTAAAGTTCAAAACTTTTATTCTTATTTTAAGTTGGTAGCAATTTTAAAACCAATTTATTTATTTCAGATCCTACATTTAAGTCTTTCAATGCTTATTTAAAAAAAAAAAATCTATGCATTTTGTCATATAAATAAAAAAGCATTTTTCGTAAAGATGAGGGGTTAAGATTGCATATAAATTATATTAAAAAATAATAATTAAATACTCGAAAATATTATGTTGCAGGTGAATATAAAATAGGAAATTATAATTTTTAATTGAAATATAAAAGAAAATAAATATTCAATTACAAGTTTTACTTACAAATAATGTGACATAACAAAATAAATGCATATCAATAGATTTATTTTATTTTTATGCTGTGAATTTGAGTTCAGTTTAAGCTGAAATAGATGAACCCTGCATGAAAAATGGACAATGGCATCACTAATAACTAGAAAACAGAACACTTTAACAAATAATGTAAATTAATATATATTACTTAAGTATCGGTAAGATAAGGCTTTTGTTCTTATAGTGTTAAACAAGATTAATAAAAACAACTTCTACAATGTCAATCTAACAAAAATAGAATAATAAGAAACTGGCTATAATAATAAACCATATAATTTCCTAATAAGCAGACAAGTAGACATTTAATTTTGTTTTTGAATTTACTAAAAATCTTCTTAAAATGCTCGAGAAAATTCTATATAAAGTACAAAAATAATTTGATGCAACTAATTTATTAATGATGTAAAAAAATCTGATAATATTTTATATTAAATACGTCATACAAAAGTATACACATTTATTAGATTACAAGTAAATGTCCTACATTACATGTATGCTTTTTTTACTATACCGCTATACATAATTATTCCAATGATAACTGATTTCAATCCACAGGAGGACCCATAACAATTTTTAAGCGTATCTGATATTTATTTTCTATTAAAGAGACAAAAACATCATAACATTCATTATTACTATTACGATTCCACAACATATTATGCAGACAATATCTTTATCTATTAGAGCAAAATAATTATCACTGTCGAAGAAATTATATACAAATAATATTATGAACGACTAACATGTAACATTAACCTTCACAGTCACTATCTAGCACCGCTGAAATGTTTGGACTTGGCTAATTGATATAATTTTTTAAGCCTCCGCTTAAAATTTCCGAAGCACGAGCCTCAGGGGCAGTGGCGCTATGAAGTGGACGTCAGGTCGTCTTTCAACCAATGTGGAATAGTCCGATTTCCAAATTTCTTTAACAGTTTCACTAACGCCGTGTTATGCGCCATATAGTATCTTTGAAGAAATTTAGATGATTTCTCCTCCATGGGAGGATAATTTCTGCCTTTGGATTTGCCGAGACATTTGGTGTTATCTCCGTTCACCAGCTGGCAGAAGAAACCTTTCTTAGGATCATATCTGAAAAAATAAAATCCAAGCAATAAAAATTCTACTGAATAGGATATATAGGCTAAACACTTTATATATGCCAAATTTATTGTAAATTAATGGACTGAAATAGTTAAAAATCCTTACTTTAAGATCTTTGTATAATCAATGCAAGGAGTGATCTTGAGGAATCTCTGCAAGGCGTTCATGACCTCAGCCGGGTCGGAGCGCAGAGTTGTTCCATCAATTATATGAAGTTGGTTGGGAGCGAACTTATCCAACCAGCGGTCTAAGTGGTGACTGTACTTGCCAGGGTTTAGACAACGATTTCTGGAAAAAAAAAACAAATTATTTTTTAATAATATATTTCTATGTATAGCTCATAAATTGGCTGCCGTGTATGGACATTTAAATAAGAAAATGATATATTGTGATAGAATGTTAGGAAAAAAAACGTACTTTATTAAGAGAATACATTGAATAGGAGTGGTGAAGAAGAACACATATCATTGGTGTCACAATGCTAAGTCGAGCAACACAACACTGAGGAATATTCATGAAAAAGATTTTTGAAAAAATGTGAGCCTTCGGTTATGTTATTAAAAAAATTATTACCTTAAATCTCTAAGCGGTTTTGGTGAAGTATCATTGGCCGTAATCACTTCATGGAATGAATAGTTATTTGCTACAATATCTCCATGATATTTTATATGCTGATACCAGGAATACGCCCTGGAAGGTTACAATGTGATTCATAAATAACGAGACAATATCATCACAAGTCATTAAATAAATAATGTTCAATTATCCTAATGTGAATAATACCATAAATTTATAATTATTTTTCGATGATTATCAATTAATAAAAATATACCTTTTGGCTGGTGATATGAGGATAGTCACAAGTTTTGCATTAGGAAGCAAGGCATGGACTCGTTTTGGAACCAGTTCTCCATCGAAATATGTTGCCGACTTTTCAAATGTGTAACGGCTGACATTTCCTTGCAGCGGAGGAAAGAAATTCATGTACCTAAAATGATAATCATTAAAAATTAAATATTATAAATTTTCTAAACCTTGAGCAAAAATGCAAAATATCTACAGGTATGTAAAACATAAACACGAATATTGTTATTTGACAATTCTTAGACAAAATGTTTAATAATAATAGTTATTCGATGTAAGAAATTGAAATAATAAATATTTAGTTCTGTTTCAAATTACACATTCTGACTGAAGCGTTTAATCTTCCAAAAAAAAAATTTTAGCATCATCGAAAAAAAATTACACACAAATTATTTACATTTGTCAACTAGAGTCACCCACACGAGCGGTAAAAATTGCAAGATTGGTCAACTATTGAACAGAGACATGACTATACAAATATTATGTTACGTCTTTTTTCTAAAAATTTAACATGACTACAAATAACACTATTAATTACGTTATTTATTGTAAGAGATATTTATTCCAATAGTTGAAAGTATAAAGCATTCAAATAATTGTGAATCCGTTACAAGTACAAAATAGTATATTTTGTATTTACCAATCGAGTCCCTTGTAATAGTTGTTTGCGTTGAAAAATTGAATCTCCTCATATGTGGTGGGGCTGGGCAGGTTGCTGGCCAGGGCGGGATGCATGTTGAGGAAGGAGTACAGCGCCGTGGTGCCCGTCTTCTGAGGTCCGATGACCAGGAAGTGCGGCAACGCGGAGCAGGACTTATTATGGGACCAGTGCTGCTGGTGCCTCACATCATCACACGGATTCTAAAAAAATACCAAAAGTAATTTAGGTCATCTATTTAACACAATCATTAAAACATTCTAAGAGTGAGAATGTTAATAAACCTTTATCCGCCCAGTGGTCCCGTAAGCAACCGGAGATTTGCGTGATTCAATGCCCTAGCAGGCTAATGTTTGCAATGTTTTGTCGCACAATAGATTCTTCCATAAACTTATTTTAATACTATTATTACATTAGCACGGTCTTTGGCAATCGGGCTTTCAGCTACGCTGCACCAATGCCCTGGAACTCACTACCGGAAAGCATAAGAGAGCTTAAAGCGGAGGCATCCTTCAGAAGCAGACTCAAGACCCACCTTTTTACTCAGAGAGGCAAAGAAGCGCTTTTGGAATGATCATTCGGTCATAAAAGAGCGCTATACAAATACTAATATAATAATAATAAATTAATGTAATCCGATTGCGAAATGAACCATTAGCACTCCTGTATGGGACCGTAGGATATTGAACGACGCAAATCTGTGGTCCCGTAAGGAAACCGCTGGACATTTAAAGGTTAATATATTTCTATTTAGTGCGATCAATTTATTTATGCAATTAATTTGTTTTTTGAAAAATATCATAAGTATAAATGATAATACAAGTTAATAAATTAATAAAGGACATAAATACAATAATAGATCACATCAAATATTATCAAGTAGGGATTTTTCATGAGAAAAAATGTTTTATTTCAGTAAATACTATATTTTATTGGTATAATAAATATTATTATACTTTAAACTTGAATTGTGAAAAATATAGTTTTTAATGTTGCAATGTAATAACTTATGTTTCAAATATCATTTTTCTGTCATTAAATATACAATTATTAAGGATATGACATCTGAGATAATATACATTCATTGGAAACATAAAATGAATAAGTTTCAATAATCATATCAAACTAGTCACATATAAGATTAAATAATGTTAAAGTTATTAACTGACAATCTTGTAATATCAATTAATTCGCAACTATTAAGTATTATAAAATTTTATTGAAGGTGTGTATTGTGTAACTAACCCCCCAAACAGGATCAATCTCATCAGGATGAAGTTGGAAGTATTTCTCTGCAAGTTGAATAGGTCTGGCCGAGCTTAGTCTTACATTGGTCCAGCAACGAAGGAACTTAAAAACAGATTCAAAAGTGTACAGCGCGAGGCGATCATTGCCATAGTTGGACATGTGAGTCATGAAAATGTTTATCTGGAAAATAAAAAAATACAAAAATCATTAGGAATAAATTGATATATATTGATGATGTCGAAAAATGTGCAAGACTATTGAGTTAAGTCTCAGACTGTTACATGAGGATAAGGATATAAAGCAGTCTTTCATTAGTTGATGTATCTAGAATATAATGATAATAATGAGCTGAAATCAGTGAAAAATATCTTCAATGACAGTGTCATGATACATAGTAATGAGATATTCTCAATACAAGATATAATAATACTACTATATTTACTAAATATATAACAAACAAAAAATACTTGAATAAGGATTTGTTTGTCGATAGTTTTCTAGCATCGATATTTTGTCCCTCATATAAATCTGAATGTAATGTGTTCAATGAGCAGATTAAGAAATACATTCTCCTATTAATTAAATTACTACTTATACACATCCAATACAATCCTTTCCACAAGCAGCGTCTACTAAATCAGGCTGAATATAATCAATTTCAAGGTCATTTTTTTATAGTGCTCTGCTGTGTGTTTATTATAAAAAACTTACTATTAGTAATAAAATAAAGTATTATTTGCATCTTTAGGTATAAATTTGAAGATTACATGATTATAGAGGATAGTTTGGAAGAGTTCTCCCCCCTGGATGGACTCGTCCAGCTTGTCACGTCCTCCGGGATAGCGATCTATGAGCATTGTGTGAGTGAACAGTCCACAAGTCTGTCGGGGCAACACCATGATGTTGCGATGGATGAAACCTCTTCTTAATCTGAAATAATGATAATATAAAATATGTAAAAAGGCATCGGAATTAAGGATTGTATTGCCTTTTAACAAACAATTATTTGAATATGAGTTTTTTGTATGCTGTTAAATTCAACAAGTATTTTTTTTATAACAAAGAATTTTATGTATTATTTTTTATTCAATGTGTGAATAACTAATTTGATTGAACACGAAATTAAAGAATTTTTTTTTTGAGATAAATTAAAAATTATACAAAAAGCATTTGAATCATTATTTTAAATATTATAAAAGATATTTTCATTAGTATTAAGTTAAATTAAGTAATTCGAAATATTCATCTCATTAACAAATGTTGGGATAAATTCAGACCTATAAAAGAATTAAAAGTCATTAAAAAGAAAATCGCAAGTCTATTTATGTGAATAACAATTTATTTATCTCTTTCTACCTTGTCTGCCAAGCTGAACCACATGATCACAGAAACAAACCTCAGCTACCAGGCCTTTTGATATAACCCAGTATAACTGCGTATCCCAACATTTTTATCATTTATTGTCTTACAAGACAATAAATGATTGAATATTTATGAAAAAAAGGCAGTTTTCAATAGATATTTTCCTACAACAATGAATTATGTCGTAGTAACTATGATGTGGAGGATAAATTTCAACCAGGCCTGACAGTGACACGATCAATAATTGTAAGGAGGTCGAGTGTTTAGCCTGAGTTAGAATAATATAAGATTTTTTAAATGAGTTACATAAATGAATATACCTAGCTGGTCTCAGATGAGGATATTCTTCAGTGCTGGTGACGCGGACTCCCCAGACTCTCCTCCAGGCTGTGTAGAGCAGTTCGTGCGCCGGGTAAACTCCTGAGTGATGTGGTGACACAGAGTAGCCAGAGTCTATGGGAATGCCGTTGGCCAGCGCAAACTCTCGGTTCAGGTTCATGTCCTGCTCCAGCTGGGTCAGATTATCATAGAGGTGCGGCTGCTGGTGGTTCCACATGTGAGAAAACCTGGAATCAATAAAAATGCAAATTTAAAATAGAACATAGGAAGAGAAAATAAATATTTCAATTTACTTAATAAGTTACTATAAGTCTTACAAAATATTTAACAGTCATGGAGGTGAATTTGTAGATGTAAATTAAATTTTCACTATAAATGAGTTTAGAAAAAAGTGAGCATCTTTTACAAAAATTTATGATTCCAAAATGTGTAAAAAAAATCTAGAATATTCGCCATAACTTGTGGTACACCATTTAATGATTTTTTTCAGTTTACGCAGTAAATATAAAAAGAGGAATTAATGTGAAAGATGATACACTGAAAAAATAAATAGTTTTTTGACCTCCAGGCGGCATATTATCAAACAAAAATGAATTAATCATCAAAGATTTATTTCATTTTGGTATAATTTGATAAAAAAATAAATAGAATATTCTGTCATTCAAACTCAAACAAATAAAAAAGCAACTTATGTTTTTTTGTAAACAGGTAAAATAACACTTTGAAATGGAATTATTTACGATTAATTTTTAAATGTATTAGTAACGAAATTATCATACCACATAAATTTGTTTGCGTTTTCTAAAATCATATCGTCCCCTCTGTTTTCTTCATCTGTGCCGTGGTGGAAATATTTGCCACTGAATCCGAGGTTGAACCTGAAGCCGGGAACATATTGTCGGATTCTCGACTGAGTCGCCAGCAGCGCCTGGACATCATCAGTGTGCAAGCGGGTTCCTAAACAAAACATTACTATGAAATTAAAAACATAACATTACATTTGTTGGTGGTCATAGCAGAATGGTCAAAGTGTTTGCTTTGTAAGCCAAAGGTCGTGGGTTCAATCCTCGATGGGGATTAAAAAAAAAAAAAGGGTTTTTAATCGATTTATAAGCTCTAAAATAGTTATTAACACCGGTTGGTGTGAATTTGATCCATCACCCGTAAAATTTCAGTCATAGCCTATTAATCAAAATTGGTGGTAGACGAAAGTCGTCCCGTGAAGACCACCCATTCATAGTAAATTCCTCTAATAATAAAGGATGATGCGTGAATCTCGGGCTGTACTCCATATGCAGCGTTCAGTCATACACACCATGGTAAGCGTCATAGAATTCCACAGATGAGACTTCAGAATTACTATCACCATCTGTCGGTATTCTCCTGTATGTGTTTACATAAAAAAAAAAAAAACAATGAGAAAATTTATCGAAATTCATTGTTATCAATAAAACATTACTATTTTATAAGTGAAAATAATCCTAATAATATAAGTATATATATATATCTATAGATTACCTCTTTCTCCAACAAATATGTCATCAATGTCAACAAGCAGCATTCTCTCCAGACTCAGACTGAGCTGGCCGTGGCTCAGGTAGCTGAGAGCATCGAGGAAGAGCAGCCGGTGGAGCCAGAACTTCAGCCCAGAGCCAAATATAACTCGCTGTATGGAGTCTAATCGACCGTGGTCTTGTATCACGGTGGCCAGTAATGTTTTATTTCCTGAAAAAATAGAATACATTGATGAATCTAATGAAGAAAATAATTTATCTATGTGTAAATAGTTCCGAGACAAGAGAGACGGACCTACATGTTAGACCATAAAAAGTTTGAGGAGTATGTATAAATAGCTTTGGTCTTCCATGGACTATATAACTCTCAATTTGGTCGTCTGCATGTGGTGTTAAAAAAAGAGGCAAAGAAGGTATTCGTTCGGTTAAATTATTTGTTCTAAATTAAATAAAATCATATTCAGTGTGTTCAAAAATATTAATGCTGTAAAATGAATTCCACCATTTTCCATCTTTTGGTAATGACATGTTAAGCTTATCGTTATTTTTTAAATAAAATATAAGAAGAAATTTACCATGCAAAATAATCTAATCTGAAAAAACGATGATCAATAAATGTATGTTTCATGTCATTTGAGGGTTTCGTGTGGTTGAAAAGGGATGATGCAAACCTTCTGGATAATCGGGAATATTTCTGGTGGCCCACTCAACAGGTTCATATGTGGAACTGTTGGGTTGGAAGATGGTCCAGTCATCACCAGGCAAAGAACCCCAGGCCGTCTCTCCAGGCCTGGTCAGCCTCAGCACTGGACTGCTAGGATTCAAGGTGGCGTCCTGAAAAAATAAATCACTTAAATTATGCTGGGAAACAAACAAGCTATTGTTATTGCCAGATAGCGGTTATATACACATGATGTTGCTGACTTGAAGAAAACAAACAATGTTATACAACCATTTCAGTGAAAAAATATTCAAATGAATTGACAGAATTTTTATTCACATCACAATATTTTACGCATTGAAAATTATTTAATTCTTTCGGAGTTGTACAAAAAGCGTCTGTAAAAGTAAATGAATTATTTCCAAAAGCCGAAAACATGAATGGTTTCCACAGGTTGCTAATGGATTGGTTTATAAAAATGTAATGTATTGCTTTTACATAACTCAGCATTACTTTTACGAACGAAACATAACTCTTTCGGTTGACGTCAATGGTTAAAAAAATTATCAATAAAAAAATGTTGAGTGAAAAATTTCAATGTTTGAAATTCGTATAATTCATTAAAAAACATTTCAGTTTGTAAAAATATTTATTTCTCTTTGTGTAGCTAAAAGTTGCCAGACTTCTTTGTTAATTTCTACAGAAATAAAAATGGAATATTTTACGCAGAAAAACATTTATTAATTAATAAACACAATGTTATAAAATGAAACAATTTTCAACAAAAACCATTAATGTATATGAATGCCTTGTAGAATGAAAAATCATGCTATTGCGGATCCTAGGCAAACATTATTTGTGATCAATATAACGGGCGCGTGCTTTATTTAATGTTGTGCAATGTAACTTTTCATTTATCTTTTAAAGCAGACCTAGGGAGTTTTTTTAATCTGTATGTAGATATGTACCAAAAGATAATACGCAAAAATAATTTAGATATAACGACAACTATAAAGACTATTAATATAGATGATCATGATAAAATTGTCTTGTTAAATTTTAGAAATTTATTGTAAATGTGAATAGTAATTTCAAAACGTTGAACACAGAGAGAATAGGCGATTTGGTATCTTTCAGAGCCATTATACTAAGGACCAACGGTATTGGGATCACTTTAGAAGGAATTTAGACGAAACAAACATAGAAATATAATACTAACAAGGATATTCCTTTAGTGAGAACAGTTGTTTTTAACAAATTAGTAAAAATATTGCAGCAAAGATAAATCGAGGATGGTTAGAGTACCACGATAGTGAGTGCAATTGCTCGTTTCATCTAATTGCACCTTTACGTTTTGATTTAAAAGCGTAACTGAACAGAGATTGACCCGGGTTGTCGCGTTTGTAATGACGATGATGATGGCTTCTTACCTTTAGCCGCAAGTTGGTGTGTATGAACAGTGGGAAGCCCTTGAGCTGCGCGCCCACGAGGGTTTCCTCCGAGGGGCTGACGAAGCCCACAATGCCCACCGCGTACTCGCGACAGTACTTGTCCAGCAGCTCGCGGTTCCACTTGTCCATGGTCAGGTACTTGGAGAGGTTCTCAAACACGATCACTCCGTAGCGGCCCTTATCCAGGTTAGTCAGAACGGGCAAGCTCTTGCCGGACACCTCCACTTTGTACCTGAAAATAAGAATTATTTTTTAAGAGTTATAGATAAAATACAGTTTTATTTTGCATAGTTAATTTACTCCAAATATTGGGAGCCCTGGAACTTCACCCTTTTCTGTTTATATATCGTGAAACAAGGGATTTGTCACTAAAAAGTAGCCTTATAACAATAAGAATTATCTCTCCTCATTTAAAAGGTTTCGACAAAACGAATTCGCATGACATTATAGATTGATAATTTTTGAGTAACTTTTGCATATCTACGATACATATAACGACTTCAAATATCTAAAAATTCAAATTTTAATAAAAATATTATATATTAATATAAACCATGACAAACGGCATAAAAACCGAAAAGCCTCGAATAATGTGTAGTAGTAATGCAATCTTTAACGCGATCTCTCATTGAAGCGAAGGGATAAATAAACAATAGAAATTAATCGACCTTTTAAATATGGAAGTGAAAAGCAGCACTTTCGGCATATTTCACTCTTTTACTATCAAAGAGGTAAAAATGTTTTTTAAGCAAGAAAAATATATTCGATGTATGAGAAGATGATTGACAACACGCGAATACTAAAAGTAGTTTGCAGAATTCCGATCCGATAATTTTTATGTTGAAGTTGCACCACGTTCTGTAAGGGCAGCGAAGCTGATAAGACACAATAAAGACATTAAATGTTGCAAACCGGCGAGCAAAATTACGTTAATTTTTACTAGTTACAAACGAAATTACTTTTGGAATAACCGAGCAAAATAAATTAGGAAGCAGTTGAAAAAAGATCTAACATAGATAAATAAGAAAAAGATACGCGCTGTGTATCGTGCAAAACTACAAGTATGTTGCGGCTATTTTATTATTAAAGGGAAAAGGTTTTTTTTTTGTAACCGTACTTTTAAATATTAAATTCACAGTGTGAAGTTTGTCGTTTATTTTTCGTCTGGCAATGTTAATGGTCCGGTTGACAAATCGCTGTGATTAGTGATCACTATGCGAGTTGACAGTGACGACTGAAGCCAGGCCGAGGGGCGGACGCAAAATGTCGATCCCGTCAGTTGGGATATTACCATTTTCAAAAATTAAACTTGAAAGATTAGACTTCGATGCATAGAATTAATCACAGGCGTAAAAATATTCATCATGATCACACAATACCAGAACATCATAATTTAAATATGTAATCCATGCTACAAACCACTAACCTATCTGCTTTCTTTTAAAAGATTCCTACAAGTCTATCACAAACTTTATTAGCACTACAGCCTGTTGTGGACCATGGATTTTTATGGCCGTTGTCGGTATTTTCTTCTTGTTCTGGAATGTGTATTTTAATTCATGACACTTACAATCTATGCATAATTCTGCACTAAAACCTCCGTTAACCAAGCATATTCGCAACTAATACGGTCACTGCTACTCCAAATATACTTAATTGATCGCGTCTGCACTTATTTCTCAACCTCAGGCTTGTGGAACACTTTCTGAACATTACTACTTTCTTCGTAGTATCAATCCAGTGGATTGGTTTGCAACAATAAAATCTTGCATCTCGATCTTCACTCTTCTCGGTCCTCTACAATCCTCTTTAGTTCAGCATAAGAGCTACAACTCATGTCCTCGAACACTTGCTGCAATAACTCAGATGATTTACAATACATTCCTACTAGGTTGACATAATTTTATTCAGGATGAAGACATTCTTTAATTCGTACTTTTAACATCACAAACATGCTTTGTAATGCTTCCTAACACCGATGATTGCTTTCACTTACAATATGATTATCTACAAGAAGCAGGTAAGAACACTTGCAATCCCCTCACTATCTATATGCACTACTACATATCATTTTCGCACGCAGTATTTAGCCGATCCGCCTGAGCGTCATAGAGTTTGTTGACAAAAGTCTTAAAAAAACGACCTTGGCAATGCTAAATCAACTTTGAGGTTAAGACAACTTGCTCTTTATCTTCAACAACTCTTACTACATGCCATTTCTAATGGAGTCTTCAAATTTCAATATGTTTTATTCTATATGTTGTAGACCTTTTCTTTGTTATATTTCATTTTTCAAGCTAAATTTATCCATAAAGGCTCGATAATTTTCACGAGTTTTTTTATACCTTTCGAATATAAAAAGATTCATCCTTGAAAAAGAGGCTTTTCATTAATAAAATTCACTCTGAATAGAACTTACGAGTACATACACTCTCTAAGAAACTTATCTGACAGCTGAGATGTCCCTGGCATATGTTTGTGACGTCCATATGCTCCAAATGGGAAAGGTTCGTATCATAGAGGCGAGGATGTTGCCCGCGCGCTCTTTAATATTCAGACATTGAGATTTATGCGAAGCTGCCGGGGCGGGGAGTAATACAAGCCGAATGAAATATGATCCGACGCGCAAAAAAAATCAACACTTTACGAGAATGTAACAACAACGCAGTAACGTAAAAAAGGCAGTTTAAATAAAGGTTCCCGATTAAGTATGCGCGAGTGTGAAATAATTATATTCTCTTTGTTTCAATTTAAAATAAACAAGGAAGGTCCTTGTTTTCTCAGATGTACCTCCTCGCGTTGTTATGTACATAATCTCATGTATTTTCAATATATTATGTACGGGATGAAAAGGTGTAATATACGAATTTTGAGACGTTCGGCGTAATTTGGTTTGATGGAACATTGGGGATGTGAATAAATTGAAAATGGAGTTTTAATAATTTGAAGCGCATGAAATATGTATTTAGGCTCCTTGGTGCGTGCATACATAATACGATTCTTGGAATTATCTATTATCTTTCGGGGTACGTAGTGAGATGCTTATGAGATAATTGTTTTTGCATAATTATTTAAAAAAAAACATGCACTTATCATAACAATAAGAGAAACGGGATGGTGTTTGTGACGTAAAAGCAAGATTTTTTAAAGACAACGGTAGATTTGAAGCAAAAGGTTTTTTTTTAAATTTGCCGGCCGGTAAAGTATATACCTTACGAAAGATCGGGGGTACGATTTATGACGAATCGTTTTAAATTAAAAATGTTTTTTTATTAAATATCTACACTCTAATATCCAGATTGGAGTGAATTTGATCCGTCACCCGTATAATAAAGGTGATATTTATCAAAATCGAATAAATTCTTCCCGTGAACACGGCCTATTTATAGCGAGTTCCGTAAAAATGAACGACGTGAATGCCAGGCTGTGAAGTTATCGGATTAAAAATCCACTTACGGTACTTGAAAATAGCAAGCATCATAGAATGCACAGTTGAAATTTGTATTTCGTATGGTAGTGTATCGGTATTCTCCTTTATGATTTAATATAAAAAAATGTTTAATTGTAACAAATTAACTGCATTAAGGACGCAAAGGGTAGTAGAGAGAGATATTTTTGAAAAATGAATTAACGAAATATACAAAAACTATGAATAGTAAGTTCATATGAGTTATTTGCAGTATTTGTGTATAACATGCTTCATACATCATATATATAAGTTGTCAAGGAAAATGTCAACGACGGCACCATTAAATTGATATATATTATACCTCTCGACAATTTGCACAACACGAGTCATTAATCATAATCATTAGATAATTATTACATGATTTATTTAATATTTAAATTTATAAACACATGATAATAGACGATGATGACAATAAGTGTTGGAAGAAAGCAATATGAATGTGTAATTATTGCCATTATGGGACAGTGAAGTGTTACGAAGCGCCCTCCAGTGACGCCAAAGAAGGAAGGAATTCATCATTCATGTCGCGCGGCACAATGCATCGGTGCTAGGATGCCGCATCAAAAATAAATATGAACGATGCACACAAAGTGTAGACGAATTCAATAAAACCCTATTTACATTTGCGATTTATATATTTTTTACACTGAATCGGTGAAATCCCGGCGCATGATTAATGAATGCTCGCGCTAGATTTATCATGGGATCGTTAATCATTTCCACATTTTTCGCAAATGTTGGTGGGCAAAATATTTTTCCCAGGCAGCGGGAGTCAAAAGTCCCCGGTCGCATTAAGCCGGCCACCGCCAATATGCTACACGACCATTTTTCAATTATTTTCCCGCACAGGGAAGTTTCCCGAAGCACGCGTTCAACCCACTGAAAATAATCACGGTGACACAACTTATACATCACACAATGACATATAATATATACACACACTCGTACAGTTGGGAATCAAACTCGCTATCAAATCGCGGTAATGTCCCCTCGTTTGAATGTCACACAATTATGTGATTTTCATCGCAGAAAATGAATTACCATTTTTGTTAACGTGAAAGTTGAATTGTTACGCAACGAAAGGAATATTTTCAATACAAATGGTAAATCCATAATACCTACAAAGTCAACCGATAAGCTGACATTTCTGGGTCAGTGCGACATGAAAATCCGTTATACGATCTTAAAATTCGGAAAAGAAATTATATTTTTACTTTCTCGAAAACTTTTGAATTTTGAGAAAAATAATTATAGAAACAAATCCTAAGTAATGTTACGTTATGGTAATTAAAGATAAAAAACAATTCAAAGTTATATTTTCATAAATATATTAGAAAATGTTTGTATTAATAAATATTATTTCAAATTAAAACAATTAAAATTTGTTTATAGCCACTTGGTTTACAGTTTATTGTCTTAATTATAATTAATAAGGGGATTAGCTATGAATGTTCTTATTTTTCGAATTTAATATCGCTGATTTTTGATTGTGTACTGACTACCCAACACCGTTACAGGCGTCTTTATTTTATCACCGTAAAGGAAAGGTTAAAATGAACACATTGAAGCCTTTTAAGACATTTTGACTGTAATATAATCTGTCATCAGTTGGCAATGTGAAACAAACATTCAACACTATTTATAAAACGTTGTGGACAAACAAAAGTAACGGTGGCCAAGAAATAAATGCTCGCTCAGCTTCCGACGGACGAACTTTTATCCGGTCGTGATACAGGCGCCGAAATTTTATTACGTAATAAACTTTCGGGATTGCTCGTTTTAAATTTACTGAAAGCAAATAAAACAGCGTTTCTAGGAGAAGTAGTGATGCCTTCCGCGAATGCTCGCGTATCAAATGATGCGGCATAAACAGAGGTATAATATTATACGGTATCTAAAAAATGTTTTAGAATATTTTCATGCGAGTGGCTCACGTTTCGAATTTGTAGAGTAAAATAATGTATTTTGCATAAACCACGTTCGAGACAGCCATATTATGTATCCGCTTTCTAGCGCAAGTCTCTTCCTGTGCTCGTGTGTCGCACATCCGTGGCTGTAAGCCACGCGATGCACAAAGAAACCTTCACAAATCAAACGTACGTATTGCGTCAATAATAGTCGAACTATACAACGGACGAGATCGATGAATTTTATTTAACGTTAACCTTTGATTTGTCGTTTTCCATTATTTGATGTTGTATTGAAAATGGATGTAATCATCTGTCTTGGAAAACATATTACCTACTTCCTACAGTAACAATGCACGATAAATGTCTAAACTACGGTTAAATATAATATTTATAATTATTTCGATTTTTTCGATCGATATTTCTTTTTGACGGCATGTTTCAGCCAGGTCGAGTGGCCATTTTCAAGTCAGTTAGTAAAGTGAGTGTAGGCTCTATATAAAGCAAAGAGTGAGTGAAAGGGTGTATATGATTTGTGTGATGGGTATGTGTGTTTTGGAAATCATTAATGTATAAAGGAATTCATTGATGTCACAACAAATGGCCTTTGTAATTATACATATTATTTTGTTATGACATCAATGAATTCCCTTATACATTAATGATTTACAAAACACACATACCCATCACACAATTCATATCCACCCTTTCACTCACTCTTTGCTTTATATAGAGCCTACACTCACTATACTAATAATTAATAAAATATAAAATATATAATGGATAGATTCTAAAAATTATTTTATTTGTATCTGATAAATATTCACATACATTTTTAATCATGCATTTTAACGTGAATTTATATTGTGAAGTTAAAAACTACATTAAACAATCAGTGTCGTTAAAGATTGCCAGTACATTATTTAATAATACTACTAAAGGTGAAGCATCATTATAAACAGTTCAGAGGTTTAAACATTAATCGCTTTCCCAGCTAATACATAATCGTAGAGACGTACAGTCTGCCATAAAAGTCGATACATTATTATTACCTTCTCTACGTATGGTATTATATTTATATGAACGCTATTAAAAGCTCACTATTATGTGCTAAAAGTTTCCGTTGATTCCACCGGAAACAACGTGCGGCTTATGACTTTAAGTATCAATTATGGTGAACCTGTGATTTATACATATTTAGGTAGGAATAAAATATCACAATATTATACTCTTACGTTATAAATCATAAAAATGACATATTTAATGGTCGGCATTTAAGCATGATTTTTAAATAAATAATTATGAATATTTTGATAATGCAATTACGCATTTACATTTTCAATTCATAAATATATATAATACAATTTACAAACATAATTCGTTCAAATACCTTTTTTTTTTTTTAAATATTTTGTAGTTCATTTCCTTATGTTTTTCAATCATCTATTATTGGTACGATCGGGAAGAAAATATGGCAGAATGTTACTTTTAAAGGTTTATTTACAAGAAAATCGTAATACTTTTTAAACTTGCGAAGCAAATGTGTATATAAAATCTAAAACAAAGCAAGAAGTAGGAAATATAAGAATTCAATTTAAATTTAAATTTTACATCTAACAGTAGACACAGGCAATCAAGTGTTTTTACAAACGTCAGCTTAACCATTTAACCTTTTTAAATGCTTAAATATTTTTTATATCCTATGCAAATCTTCATGCCCAATTCAATCCCCTGGTAATATTCATGGACCTATTTGAAATACATTTAATGTAAAGATTCGTGGTGGTTACATTTACACAGTTAAGAAGCATAAAGCATCACTGTCACCTGGAGCGCTACAAAGGAGATAAAGGGAAGAAATGTCCTTAGCCAAAGTTATAGGAAGATAAAGCAAGTGTTGTTTTACATAAAAAATGCATCAGCAATGATTGTCGTAGGTATTGTATATAAAGGCAGCTAACTACCTCGTGTCAGGGTCCTTGGCCACCAGCCGGGTGAGGGTTCAGTGGAGGGTTCAGGGGTTCAGGGGGCCTCGGGCGCGCGTTAATGGGATCAGGAGATGCGCCGCACGGGGAATCCGCCCCCGCAACGAATCAAAACAATACACTGCGGAAGAGCACGTCTTTGTGGGATGAAATAAAATGTCGCGCGTCTCTTTTCAGATTTAGATGAATTTTTGTTGTTGCGAGACAACGTAATACGAGTACTTTCGCGACCGCAGACAGACATGTTTTATATTTTTATTTTCGAAACAATCGTAAAATATACATAAAACCGGTGACGCCAACCTTTAAAATTGAAGGCTTCACATTATATCCCGTTTGTCGCAAGTGCTCATTGTATTCGTTAATAAATTTGTACATAATTAACAGAGTATATCATATGACAAAAGCATATTGTACGAGCGATGCAACATTGGTGGCGAAGCAAAACATGGATGGGATACCGCTTGATGCTTACCGTTTATCGTTAATTGGGTTGAGCTGCCACTTAGGATCAAATATTTCAGGCATCTGGCTAATTATACGATCCCTAACATTTTAAATTAATGTTTTTCCCAAAATATGCCTGGGATACTACAGCTGCTATGTCTTTAAGTTATCGGGCTCACGCCCTGGAGGTTGTTATATTAGTGCAGAGATGTCACGGAATAAGGCATGCATAGTTTCAACTGACAGAACTAGGTGATAGTAATTTGTGGAGAGTATCAATATCATTGAAGCCACGATGCTCAGTTTTGAACTGCACGGTTTCGACAACGTATTACGAGTATTTAGGCTTGGAATACATGTGTATAGTCAACCCTTCAATAAAGTTTTTATAAGGCCTGGACCATTTAGTCCTAAGAGGTGGTTCAACCCAACATAAGATAGAAGGGACCGTTATACGAAATAACTCTGAAAACTTTATGGGAAATTTTTCTGTTATAAATCAATAAAAGCGTACGTTATAGAAAGGTTAGCTGTATTCAAAGTAAACGTAATATATTATACGTTTTTTTGTAACAGGCTTTATCTACTAAAAATAATGAGGTATATACGCAGTCATTGAAATAAAGCTGCAGAGGAAAATGTATGTGGATGCAAGAATTTATAGTCAAATAAAGGCATTCATTGAATCTTTGCAATAAATATTTTGTGACTTGGAGTGGAAAACTTCAAAGCTTGAGTAAGTCTTTTAATGTGATCTCCAGAAAAGCAGTATTCGTAAGAGTAGAAAAAATGGAGTAATATGTTGCCATATGTATTGATGATTCATGCAAATTTTAACAATAAATAGCAGTGTCCTTCATATCTAACTATCATACTCATACGTGTATAATATTTATGAGTACTCTCTTAGATTTATTTATTTATTGTTATTGTTGCCACATTGTTGTGACAGTTTTCATTATTCGTACCTCATTTACAAGTCATATTTACACCCAAAGTTTCACCGAGAAGAAGCCGGGACCTAAAAAGAAGGCATAGTATCTGGTTTATATTTGACAGTTTGTAAATCATATTTTTAAGAAGGTTGGGTGATTATTCCGTCGCTCCTGAAACTTCATTTAATTTACCTTAAAGGTTGTCACTATTAAAGTACTGCATGTGTCCAATGTTGATTAACTTCAAAATTAATAAAAAGATTAATAATATTTCTACTTCTAAAGGAAACATCAAAATCCAATCTCATATTGATAAAAGATTCATGATAGCTTGTTTTGAGTATAAAATATTTTAGTAAGCTGAGAGGTTTAGAAATTTTAAAGCTTATACTGTTTAATTCGCAAGAATGAGTATAATTTCTAAGTTAGGTTCTCCGCCTAAATGTTCTTCGAGTTTAAAGTTAAAATTTAAACTTTATTCTAAAATTCATAATGATAATGAACGTAATAATACGCTACTAAAATTGCGATGATAATCCGAGCTTCTTCAATAATAATGTTATTAAAAGTAAACTACTTAATCGCATTATACCTAACTCGTTAGTCAATGTTATAACTTACTCAGGGCACAACACCAGCTGTGCAAGGCTTAACACTTTATTCAATTTGTGTTAACCCTTTGAGGTTTGAACTGATTATGGAGTAGCTAGTTAACAGCGACCAAAGCATGTTGTAAAACCGGTTCTTAAACCATCAACACATTTAAGCACCTTGGCACGTGGAATGTTCTTGGATGGTGATCGCTTATGTACACCGTGTTTCGCTGGTTGGGTCGAGCCACCATTTTGGGACTAAATCTTACAAACATCCGGAGCATCGGGCTAATCATCCGACCTCCTTAAAACGCTGATTAACAAACAGCAAAAGTCGAGTTCTCCTTCTGGAAGCCGTCAGGATCTGAATAACTTTCTGAGTTACAGAAATTTGTGGCGGCCATACGTTTTAGCTATGAAACAAATATAGGGGAAAAATCATATCTATGTTTTGTGTAATTTTAGAAACAATGAAATCATAAGAGTTAACGTTTATTTAATAAGCCGTTTTTTTAATTTAAATATTGCGTGGTTATGGCAATTAATTAAATATTATTTTTTGAAAATTTATTATAATTTAAATAATTTTATATATTAAGACTCCTTATTTCATAATTACTTATAAATGTAACATATATGTTTATACTTATTTACCTAAATAAATACAACTAATTTATCTATAAAGTATATAAATACTGTTTTTTTAATTTACTCCTGTTCATATTTGAAATATATATATATATATAGGCGTTTAATGAAATTACCAATAATGTTATAATAATATACTGAAATATTTGTGTATTTTACTTACTACAAGCCAAGTAATTATTAAGTCGGAAGGTAGACTACCATTGTAGTACTACAAACCATACGATATTACGTTGACTTTCCAAAAAAATGATTTTGTGTTTTTATTGATTTTTACTTTCTTTGAAATTGCGTACTATCTAAAGGGTTAATTTGCGTTAAGTGCATTATCTCTCGGGTTGTTTTGCCGAAATATTGACGCGCGTCTCCCGCCCCCGGGCCCTCTTCACGGGCAGGAGGATGAAACGAAATGGGTCGAGAACTTGATACTGCTCGGCGTTATTAAACCACGAGAAGTGCTCGCCGAGAGAGCGCGGAAAATAGTTTAAGCCACTTAATTGTGAAACTACAGCTGCCGGGTAAATAGCATCCCCGTGTGTTTCCATTCCGCCGACTTGAGCCAACTAAGTGGAAGCTCGTCCTTCTCTCTCACTTCCTCTGTCAGGTGGAAATGGGAGACGCTCGACAACACCCGGCCAGGTAAAAGGCGGGCTCGGAATGTGGAAAAAGGACGGCTTATGTTCTCTTTGCTTTCATTTCAATCATCTCGAATTCGAAAGACATAACGGTTCGTAATAAAAAAAAATAGCATGTATTTAAACTGTTATATAAAGAACTCCCTGAAAAAAACTCTCATATCACATTAAGCTAATTTAAAAAAGTCAAATTTATTAGCTTTAGCTTTTAGAATGTGATTAGATAATCATTGATATATTTTCGAACATAATTAGACGTCAAATATTTTCATATATAACTTTTTTATGTTTTTAAATGATAATTTATTTAATTATAGTACATCGTTAACTGTGTTCGGTCAAAATGTGATATATTGTAGGGTGGCGTGCGGCAGACGCATGGATTTATACGTAAAATACGTTAAAATTCATACGTCTGCCGCGCGCCATCCTGTAGTACATATTTTTCAAAGGAAGCTTTCCAAATGCAATCGCTGGATTACCTTCTAATTGGAGTAAAAGGCAAACACAATCGGAAAAATTATTTTTATAGTGACGCTGTATCGTGAATGTTTTGCATTTTAACGTAAAAATATAAAAATAATTTACATCATCGAGATAGGTGATGATTTTGGAAAAAATGATAAGTTCTCCTCCACTAAGTGTCGAAAAAAAAAGATATTTTTCATTTTATAATGATTATTTATATTAAAAATATAAGACATTTTTGGGTGCTTTTTTAATATGTATTTAAAATATTATAAATTTTAAGGCATCCAATATTTATTTATGAAAAATAACCTAAATAGAAAATTATACACCCACATAAAGCTTAAGCAATAAGCTTTGTAAGTACGTAATTATATTCCGCCATAGAGAACAATTATTTACTGGGAAACAATTACACAGGTATGTAGGAGGTGTAATCTGTTCGTGGCTTTTGAGTGTTGTGGTAAGTAGCTTTATTACACAGTATTAAGAGCGTTCTTCAGAGCAGGTATATATAAATATACAATACACATGCTTAGATCAATTATTAATTCGAAAATAACTTTGTTAGTGAAACTGTAACCGCACATCCAGTCATTTAATACAGGAATATAATATGCAGAGGGATCTTTCCCCACGCAATTAAGAAAATTTAAAACTATCATAATAATGGAAGGTCCCAAAGGGTCATATAAATTTATTTTACAAAGTAACAACTTAGTGTTATGTGATACTAATAAACATTCACTCAGAAAAGGCTTGTCAAAAATTTAAATTTCACTTAATTTTAGCTGGTTTTTACTGCCATCCTAAAAAACAAATTATTTTATGAACCATTGAAAACGTTTGAAATTTCGAATTTTGTTTTTGTATTATAATTAAACTATTGGCTCTTCAATAGTGCTACACTCTCTGAAAATATACCAGATTCTCACATAATTGCACACATAAATGTCTACTGAGCATTATTTTTCTTCCTTAATACTAAATATAATTCATGATAATTTTGATAATATTTGAATTGACCTTATACTCGTGTTGTGACTTTCTGACGACAAATATTTCATAATAACTATGTTAGACTGTAACATAATTACGTAGGCTAATCAACAGAACATTGATTTGCTTTGATTTGATTTGAATAAATGTGACGTTCAAAAGGTGGTTTTTTGTGTAAGTTTGCATAAAAATAAATAATATCCATATTTCATCAACAGGTGTAGTTACGTAGTTTAAGAGTACGAGTATATCTACATAATTAATATTACAAGCATATAACATCTGCATTTTTTTTTAATTATACTAAAAACGCAATTAATGGAACTTATATTAGTATATATTAGTAGTACAAATATGACGTCAATATTGGTATATTACATTTATTTTGTTGAGATTATAGTACACTGGCAAGTATAGAGGTATAATAGTATGATAGCGAGGCAATGTAATATTGTAACACCTGAGATTTGTGAAGGAAAAAATATATATAAGGAGAATATGAGAAAGGAAAGTGTCACGTCGTTTTCCATTAAGCGGTGTCGCCGGTCGCCGCAAGATAGCGCCCCCGAACAGCGCGGCCGGCAACAGGCGCGGGGAAGTAACCGCTTTATCGGAAAGCCTTCACGAAAACCCTCACCAGCGGAACAAATCACGTGAAATATAATGATTTTTGTTAAATATGTTCATGGCAGCATACAGTCGAACGCATTTATACAATAAGCCCATATTATGAATCAATGGAGGGGAAACTTTGTGATTTCAAAATGTTATAAGATTATAATTGTGTGAATAATGTATAATTTTCTTTTCAATGCTTCTACTTCAAAAATGTTTTTTTAAGGATTTATTCTTCGAGTAGTCTGAACATTATTTTTTATCAACATATAAGTTTGTTCGGAAAGAAATTTCGGCATATTTTAATTTATACTATAAAACATGTAAAAATTCTGTACAAACAGGAAAAAAGAAAAGTTATGAAGATCTTTGAACTCTTGTACCGAAATTGATTTTCAAAATTTCGATTGGTCAATTATGCAAGACTAGTTGAGAACCTTTTCAAAACAAAATCAAGGATTAATTAAGGTGAAAACAAATTGATGCAAGCCAGGGAATGACAACATGTTAGATTACTAAGAGATAAAAATTAAGTCAAAAACAGTATTTCTTATTTCTTTTTTCATTATATAGTGAATTATTTTCCGAAGAATTTAATGTCAAACATACAGATACAGAATATACTAGCGTAAAAGAAATATTCTAATGATAGTATCATACATATCTAAAACAATAATAAAAAAATATATACTCGTATTAAGAGATATTGTAAATAGATAATAATGTTATAATACCGGATGGAAATCTATTTATTGTACTATAAAACAAAAAAGAGTAATAATATCTAATATTGTATAAGATATATGATATAAGGGACAATACGAGTATAACGTCGGTAAAATTTAATATAAAATCAAAGAAATATATCTGTGGAGTGTATCCCATGGAGCCAAACCGAACTGGCTCTATTTATCTTGTGAAGGATTGTTGGAATGGGGAGGGAAGGGGGAAGTGTCTTAAGAGAGAGAAGGTGGGAAGAATGTCTATAAATAAAGATTGGGAATAAGACGAAAGAATAAAGAAAGAAATTGATTTCAGATATTAGTCAATCCGGGTTAGCGTGAAAGTCATGGCGTAAGAAATTCGCAATATAGAGAAAAATTCAAGGCTTTTCCTGTGAGTCTACGGAGAGATATGAGAATACTTTTAAAAGATTTTCGAATAAATTTAACAGAATTTTCTTGAATACGTATTTCGCACATACAAATATATGTGCGAAATATGTATTGAATTTTTTTACGTGATGTTTTTTTTTAATTTGCCTGCGGGTAAAAGCGACAAGGTAAAGCGGTTACTTTCTTTTCCAGTGGTCGTGACTCCGAAACCCGATGAATATTTGGAAAGTAAATAAGAGCGGCCCAACTTGACCAACGAATTGCGGTTAGCAACAGGCGGTGACCCATTCAACTTTTGGCCTGAGTCCAATGTCGCTTAACTTCGGAGAACAAGAACTGCGTTTACGGTGTGATGTTGACGCTAGACTAAGTGCTTAGCCATGGCAAGAATTACAGAAATTCCTAGTATGTATTTAAAAAACGCAAGAAATGAAAGGAATGAAATTATAATGTCAAAAACAATAATTATTTTACTGATGAGAGCCGTCGTAATGTTTTTATGACTATGCCAAAAAAACCTACAAAAAAGCTTTCCCACACAAAGCAGTCCACCTGTCCGCGTGCCTATAGGCACAATCCGAAACGTTTGAATTTTTAAAGCGACGTCATAAAGCGACGACGTAAACACAAGTGAAATGGGGTGTACGTATTTTTATAACTCTGACAAAAAGCTCCATTAGCGAACAAAGCGTCCCTGGAAGTGAGACAGATCAGCCGCGGCCGGTACTCGGGCTGATTGATCGGTGTTTGATCGGCTCTTTAATGCCTTTATTATTGCCAGTAAAAGTCTGTGCCGTGTAATGGATTTTTAATGGGGCGCGGGAGGCGAAGGTGTCTCTGGACGTGTTGAGATTGAGGGGGGCGAGCATTTCCAGAGGGGCTCTTCATCATGCACAATGACAAACACACATACACGTTAAGCACTTGAAACTCGAAAGCGATTGCATCTTATTTAATTAAATTAATTAATCAAATATACTGATCGTATATTTTCCAGCGATAATACCGCATATTAAGCACATTCCTCATAAGATCACCAAAACAAGTCACATTGGAAGTGAACCAAAAATATGGATGGGTCACCGCCTGTTACTAAGCACGCATCGTTGGTTGGGTTGCGCCATTTCTTAGGAGCGTTGGACTAGTAATGAGATTTTCTTAAAAATTCGATCAACAAATCACGCAAAATATGTCCCGTGGCTTCTTATGCCCTGGATGTCGTCGAAAACTATTCATGATCCTAGGTGGACTTTTGATAGTTTAGATGTTTTGGAGCAAGGCATAAACACGAGGCAACTGACAGAACTGAGTGACGGAAATTTGTCGTGATGACATTTCAGACATGGAACGGATATGAAGAAGACTAAAAAGCCACAATTATTTAACGGAATATTTTTTTTCTTTTGCAAAGAAAAATACAAACTGTACCAAAATTCACGCAAGACAAAGAATTTAATGTAATATAATGTTTTTTTTTACATTATAAGCAAAGGCGACTTATTTTTGAAAGTTGTGATCAAAATTATTACTTATAATTTTATTTAAATTGACATCAGCATGATGTAGCCCTTGCTGACTGATACCGAAAACCTCGAGATACAATATTTCGTCTCTTTTCTGTTCGCTTGCCATACATTTATGTGTCCGCCATATTGGGACTAGTTATATAGACCGCCGCTTACGGCGCTGGTGACCGACCACGGGCCGCACGGGTCAGTGGTAGGCTGACGGCCGAGAAGGTCGCAATACGGCCGGCGGCATGTCATTCCGCCTGGCCGGAAGATTGTAAAGTTGTAACGTAAATATATGTCAATGTGCTTCTGAAAAAGTCCTTGTTTTGTTAGCCTGCTCCTCATCATGCCCTCACGCGACGGAATAACACCTTATTGAGAGAGAGGAGAATGATAAAATTTACATTAAGAAATATTTATTTAGTCTTACTGTTCACGTTACATCTTCTTGAATAAACATTATTAACAGTTCATCAATTATATTCTCACTTCTTTGAATTACGAGTACATAGTTAGTTGCACCGAATACAAAAGATTGCCAAAAATTTGGCATTAGTTTGCTTGTTATAAACGCGCCTTTTGACGAAAAATGTGTTTTTAGTAATACTGACTCACTTGATTCTATTGTAGACGAGCAGCTCGGTGATGTCCTTGCAGAGCTTGGTATAGGCAGACTCCACGAAGACGAGAACCTTGGGGTCGATGCGGAGGCGCGCCTCTGAGCGGTGATCAGGAGCAGGAGGCTCCTCGGCGTGCACCCCTCCAGGTGCGCCCCCGCCAGGCCCCAGATGACAGTGCACTAAAGGCAGAGGCCGAGTGTCGCGGTGCATCAAGCTGCAACAACAAACGTATCACACATTAATGACATTGCTTAAGTGAGATTCTTCTTCAGATTCTGATTAGTCATTAGCCTATGGGTAAAGAAAGGGTTAGGACTTCATATTAGTCGTTAGCCAATGGGTAAATTAAACTAACTTGACATCAATATCAGAGTACATACTAGTTTACTTTTTGTTAAAGAATTACAGTAATATTTTGGAAGTATTTTCTTTTGTATTTTAGTAGTATTTTGGCAGTATTTTGATAGTATTTCATTGGTATTTTGGTAATATTTTGGAAGTGATTTAGTTTTTAAGATATTTTATATCATTTTGGTATTGTTTTGGTAGTATTTTTGTAGTATTTGTAGCATACATTTCAAAGTAAAGTATACAATATCGTTTTGACTAAAATATATACAACTAAACCAACTCATTATATAGATCTTTTTTAATATTTCACTTTTCAGGTCGGTAGGGCAAAAATACATTCTTTAAATACACATCTCAAAGAAAAATAAACTTTTAAGCTTTCGTTCCAAGATTACCGGGCATAAAAAGCATTCGTTCGAATAGCAAAGAAGGCTTTTATTATTAGCGCGAGTATCCGGTTAAGGATTGTCAATTGACAATTTAGATGGCCGTTATAAAAAAAACATAATCATTGGAGTCTGAATGTCGTTTGGCGCAATGGAGGCGTTGGGAAGGGAAAATAAGCAGAAGCTGCGACCGGGATGATGAACAAAAAATTCGGTCATTAAGGGACACCTAAATACCTCCCGCCCGGTGTGATGCGAGACAACGAAGGAGAAGGGAACAGAAGAAAATAATTTCAAAATCGATTAAGTAATTACTGCTTTACTTGACAGTGAACGCAACATTTCGTAACATTTTCTTTCAGACGCCATTACTACTAGTATTTAATAACAATATTGACAATTGCGTCATCTTTAGCATAAAATAAAATGTTTCTTTTGAAATAAAATTTGTAGTGTGATATTGAATTTTATGCGGACACTAACATTTGAAAAAACGACATCATTTTTGTCTTCTATTTCTTCGTATACTTTCTCAAGGTCTGAGTACTGTTATTACTCAGAGCCAGAGAAGTTCATGTGAATATTATGTGACAAAAGACAAACAACTGCTGAAGTAAGTTGAAATGATAATTAAAGAATTAATAAGTAAAGTAATTGTCATATTCTTAGTGACTAATATGTAACACAGAATGCCACAATTTTTTATTTATTTATTTATTATACAAGTCGTGAATCATAGATTTTATGAAATTGAAATAAAAGTGCGCAAAATAGCTAATTAAGCGTACATTTTTTCTTTTATGTAAACACATACAGTAGAATACCGACAGATGGTGATAGTAATTCTGAATTCTCACATGTGGAATTCTATGACGCTTACCAAGGTGCATATGGCTAAGCGCTGCATGTGGAGTGTTGATCCGCCAACGCCATAGACTACAGCCCGAGATTCACGCATCATCCTTTATTATTACAGGAATTTACTATGAATGGGTGGTTGTCTTCACGGGACGACTTTCGTCTACCACCAATTTTAATAAATAGGCTATGGCTGGCATTTCATGGGTGAGGGATTAAATTCACGCCAACCGGGGGTATTTAAGAGCTCAGAAATCAATTTAAAAAAAAAATGTAATAGTCGCGGATCGAACCCACGACCTTTGGCTTGCAAAGCAAACGATTTGACCACTGAGCTATACCCGCCGCCAACAATTTGCATAACGTGAACCGACTGTGATCTTAAATATCACATTGTAATATCAAATAAACACGATTTTATGTGTTTCATCAGTATTTGTAAATGTAATAGATACGATCAATAGAAAGCCTTTGGATCGATGAAAATAAATATAAGTAAGTATGCACCTAAATATAAAGAGATAACATAAAAGTGGAACGGTGTGAAAAAAACACGTTCGAAGATACATATTCAGAGCAGAAAAAATATAATATAAATTTAAAAAAAAAAACAGTTTTAAACAGGCAACGGTTAAACGTCTTGTTTTTAATTAAATGTTGATAACATACACACTAATAGATAACCGTTAACTGCCTAAATTACAGTCTTACCGTCTAGCAGCACATTTCGTCGAACTAAAAATAAACTTGTGTGTTTACATTTATAGCCAAGGCAATTTGTGTGTGTGTGCGCTTTCAAACTCTAAACGTATTACTCGAGTATTTTATTATTCGATACGAAGATAGTGAAAAGTGTTTTCCTGGCTCTACCGGCCCGGTAGGCACCCGCCCCGCATGTGGATAAACTCTGATGGAAATTGAAAAATCACGAGAGGAAAATAGTGGAGGCTTTTCGATCCGAAAACCTATTTCGCCGCGGCGCGGAACTCTCTGGAAATAACATTTCACTCGACCTGGAAAGAAGCGGGTTAAATGCCAATCGAGACCATTAAAAATGACTACCTACTTTGAATTTAAAAATAATAAAAAAATATATTTTCGAGTTCAACGGCAAAAATATGATTACGTAGAACGTGTTTATTTTAATAGGAACTTGCAAGTATTATAAAACTGCAGGAGAAACATGGCCGGAATGAAATTGAATTTTCAATTTAAGCTTATTTAGTAAAAAGTTAATGAATGTGCATTGAGCATCTGTGAAATGCGAAGTTGCTTGGATGAAACACGTAAGCTACTAGTTTTTTACTACATTAATTAAAATAATTAAAATTTGGTTAGACAAACCATATAAATACATATTACTTGGTTATTATATAATATACAAGGAGGTTATTATTACTGTATTACAAAAATATATATAATTTTATAAGCGTGTTATTTCAATAAGACTTTACGCCGAGCTTAAATTTAAACGTTTTTTAATCAATTCGCAAGCTCTATATCGATCATTTATCTACAAACACTCTCGGTTGGTGTGAAACTGATAACCTGTAAAATTTCTGTCAAAGCCTATTAATAAAGAACGGTGATGATAAAAGTTGCTTTGCGACTACCACCCACTCAGTGTGAATCCCGTTCAAAATGGACAATGCGTGAATGCCGAGCTAATGACATTAACAAAACAATAGTCCATATAAAACGCTCAGAATTCACAACTTTGACTGTATTTGTTTTTATAAATTTACAGTATAAAAAATGTTTATATATAGTATAAAAAAAAATACATGAAAACTTAAATTATGATATATTTATAATAGTATTGCAGTCTAGTTTAAAGACATATCTGCACCCGAAGGAAGACTTGAAGAACAGTGATTTTATAATAGTTTTTTAAGGAAATCGGATGACTAACCCGATCATTGAAATATGAACCATTCGGTCCTAAGGATCATCTTAACCCTATCAGCAACACACGGTTATCAACAGGCGGTGATCTATCTGTGTTTTGGTCCGCGCCCAATGCTGCTTAACTAGATGAACTAACAAAATCCGCGTTAACGATGTGGTTTGTATTTTTATTGTTGGATTTTTATTTACTAAATATTCAATAAAAATATATATAAAATACTACGTATTCGTATAAAAGAATAACAAGTTATTTATACAAAAGCTTTGGCTGTATGTAAAATAAAGTCAATCGACGTTCACGATTATTGAAGTACGTGATAAGAAATTCGACTTTCTAAATATTCGGAAACCTAAATATAACGCGAAAACATTCCATAATCGAGCAAGTTATTGCTAAGTTTAAAGTTCTCCCGATATTCGAGAGGAGGTGACGAAACAAAGCATAACCATTACTGTTGTTTGCGCGGAGCCAAAGGGAGGAGTTCGGCGGGAAGTGGCGAAAGAAAACAAGGGATCGAGACGGGAAAATTGGGGAAACGACTCGTGACTTGCCGGGATAAATATTGAAACACTTTACATTCCTGGCGGCGCGCATAAAGCGGCCGTTACTCCAAGCGGTTAAAGTATGAAGCTAGGTGATACAAGAAATATTGAATGCTTAATTTTTTCAACATTTCTGAATGGGAGCGAGTTTTTTATGCGTACGCAAGGGGAATATCTATACGGACCAATTTCGCAGGGAATAACAAAGTTACAGCTGGCTTTCTCCGAAAATGAAGTAAGAGAGCTATATTAAATAGAAGATGCCAAATACAATAGTAGATGATTATATTTTTATTTATACTGATATGAAATTATTGTTATATAAAACGTGGAATCTTTTACAAATATTACGTATATTGATAAATAATCATTCTTGAAACTATTAGATATGAATATTTGTATTAAGTTAAGTCGTATTGGAATTTGCCGTACCAAATATAAAGCAATATTTCCGCTTATACAGTTCCTCTATTATCACAATTATTTTATGACGTAACGAATAATGGGTTTATATAACAGGTGACAACGCAGAGCATTAGTTGCACAGTTGGTATGACATTGTGAGGAATTGAGAGGCAAGGAAGTGGGCACAGCAGCTTTCCAATCCGCTGTCGGTCAAGAAAAAAAGGTAATTTTTTCCGGATATCTCAGTAGAGCGTAAACAAAACCTATATTTATAAAAGCCATTGGGCCTTGATTGTCCTGAAAATTCGATGAAAAATATACATAGTATTTACTTGACAGAGCCGTGGGAAGTCTTTGGCGACTAAATGAAATTTAACGGTGACAATTTATAAGGGGCAAATATTGAAGATCTTCTTCGTGGTAGTATCAATCAGGTGGATTGGTTTGCAGCAACAGAATCTTGCATCTCGATCTCTATTCCACTCGGTCCTTCGCAACCCTCTTCAGCTCAGCATAAGAGCTATAGCTCATGTCCTTGAACACTTGCTGCAAATACTCCCGTCTAGGACGCACTCTACAGTTTCTATCCTCAACAATCCCCTCCACAACGTCGTGAAGAAGACCATCGTGGCGCATGATGTGACCGATCCATCGGGCTCACCTCTCTGAGATAGTTCTTATTGGGTGCCTATATTCCTTGATTATTTAGAGAGCCTCATTGTTCGTGACGTGGTCTCTCCGGGAAATTCCGAGAATTCTTCTGTATGACTACATCTCAAAGAAAAGATATCTTGCTGAAAACTGTATCTAATCGTTAACTGCAATATCAGGGAAGTGGCGCTGATCCAGTCAGTCATCAATCTCGATGGTTAAGTTGAAGTTATCGGTTCCCGAACAAGTGAGGCAAGTGGGCGCGGGCGACATCCCTCCCGGGGGCGGCTCCTCAACAAAGCGGCCCGCGAGACCAACTTTTGCGCCAGCCATTGTGCACGGGGAAGCCTGACAACACTTGCGGCTAATTAATGTTTTACACGAGTTATGTACTTGTGTGAAAATCCCACGCACTCCGAAATCAAATAAAATTTACCTACGACATAAATCGACACACACGCGAATTTTATGTAACTCTGAAGCTGATCTGAAGATGTCGCTAGTATTATAGAAGTCGGATATTCCAGGTAAAACAAAAGCGGCAAACAACTCAGAAAAAAATCTATATAACACTGGAGCACAGTGTTTTTGTTTATAATAAATAATTTCCAGTGCTAAAGAACATTTTGTTTGCTTTTGTACTTAATATGTCTATTAATTTATTGACAAAATTAATGTTCCAAGTACAGCATGTATTTTAAATGTGTATACTGTATTTTTTTTCATAATTTTGATTTTTGTATCTACGTTGATGAAGAATTCCGAAAACCATCAAAACAATTCTATAGAAGTCTACATTGTTTCTAAGATGTATCAGTTAGATGTGAAAGATAATAAAAATGTTGCTAGATGTCAAAATATTACGTATTTCACATATTTTTTTGTTGATAAAATAGTGTGTACCTGCATTCGTGGAAATATAAAAACTATTATTTTACTTCAAAGCAATTTAGAGTTTGACGTTAGTCATAATCCGTGGTCCAAGTTGAATACAGACGATTATTTAAAAATATTTTTGCTTTTTTAACCATGCTTGTAATGAAATTTGAAAGTGAAGTATATCTAATATTTACACAGTAATAATATGGGATATTTCAAGCACAACAACTGTGAATACCTAAGTATAGCACGCAGTGTGGGCATTATTATGTGTTTACTTAACAGCTTTCTGAAGTGTTGCATCAATCGTTTACATTGTAGTGAGGTGGGTGACGATAGAATAAACACTTGTGCACTGTGAAGGTGTTCATTCATTCATCGTAAACAACGGAATGCGGATTCGTTCAACACAGTGCGCCAAACTAACGAATTTTTCAACAGGCCGTTAAAATTATGTCTATTTAAATGATTTATTTTTGGTGTATTTTTTGGACTACAAGGAATTCAAACGTAGCCCACTTGGAAATATAAAAGAATCTTTAATATAATTTAGCAACATCGAACGATTACACATTTTGTAAATAACAAATCATTGTCTCCGAGATAAATTGCACACAAATACATCAAGCATTATCAGTAAAAACTTCCCTTCTTCGTGTCAGCTACGTCAAATTATTTTTTCCCAGTATCTGGCAACATCGATAGCTCGTGTGTTGCCCAGCATTAGGTCCTGAGATATGCAGCTTGTTGGGCACATGGAGCAGCATCTTAGGTGTGAGGCGGTCTGCAGGTCTCAGTAAAATAATGTAAAGATATATCTTTTAGGGTTAAGCCGCCATAGGACTTAATGGTTTAGGCTTCGGAAGCGTCGATATAATCCACCGATCTCCCAAAAATTCTGATTGAAATCACCCAAGTATGCCTTGCTGCGTTCAAATTATTCCCCAACGGCCTTGGAGGCCGTTGAAAACTTATTTTAATATAAGTAGTAATTAAATATACACATACTATACATAGAATTATTTATACGCATCAATTCGTACAGAAAAATATCGGCAGAAGCGGGATCCGAACCGCGGGCCTTGGAACCAACCTTTGCCCAGGTCTGGGCAAAGGTTGGTTCCTTCTAATATTGTAATATATGATCTATAAAAGAAGATTAGAATATTGAAAAAATAAAATAATATTCTAATAAATATTTAATCCGTATATTTTAATATATATCTACTCAGCGGAGCTCCGGGTATACTGATTTGAAAAGAGGCAACTGACTGAACTGTTTGTTGGTTCAAGAATACCGTATGCTTGATCTCGAAAGTGTATATAGAGAAAGAAGAATAAATTATATATTTTTGATTATATATCAAATTTAAGTTGTGTACATAAAACTATGAAATAGATAATGGTAAAACTTGGTGAATTTTATTTGTTGTTCGTGTTACAACTTTTTCCGCAAACTCCATTTAAGATTCGGTTGAAAAATAAAATGGCAACACGATATACGACACGTGATTTATGCGGTCACGGAAATGTATATTTTTTCCTGGCGGAGAAAAGATAGATACGGTAATAATATACGAGTCGGGATTTGAGTATTTCACGGACAAAATGAACAATAATGATTATTAATCCGGCGGAATAAAGCTCCGCCCGCGCGAGGATATCCGCTGATATTCAGTCATTGTCCGCATCAGCGGCGTTATCAGACGTCCGCCACATTCGGTCCTCGATGGGGTCGTAAATTATTGAGAGTTCCTACTTCAGCCGGACGCACCCCTGAGCGTAACTTACTGCTCCCAACACAAACATCCCACAAGTCCCGCTCTCGGTATTATACGCAATTCAATGGAACCCTTTGTAGCTGAAAAAGTGTTTTTATAACGCGGAAAACAAATAACTTTGGAGCACCCTCCCGATATGTTTTATGTGCACGCATATTCACTGGAAGACTAAAGGTTTTTTTAATGTACGGCCCGGCATTCTAGACGCCAAGTAATTAAAAAAAGAGTTTTTTAAGTGCCTCCCGGTGAATTATTGAAGTGAATTCTCGCAGAAGACATTTTTGTTCAGACTGCTTGGTATGCGCTGAAACTTTAACCGAAGAATTATTTAAAAAAAACGTGTGGAACATTATGATACTTTTCTACGGATATTTTTAATGGTTTGGTGAGCTTTACTTTGCTTCTCTGCATTTATGTTTTAGTTGCACAAGACAGCCGAGAATAAACTTTTATTAATTAAAAAGTTAAAATAATGGTTTACAGGCTCGAGACAAAGTTATCTGAAATTTGAATTAATTCAAAACATCACAGATGGCGATGTAGCACTTTGAATTATACTAAAAGCTAATATAAAGCGAATAAATCCTTTACATTTATTTATAAACGGGTTCGAAACTGGGCTGCGATATTTTCAAGAAGTAAAAAGCTATTCCGAAAAAATTACAAATCCTTATTTTAGAAAGCAGATAAGTGAAATATTTTTCCTTTAATAACAAACTCCTATTGAATAGACGACGAATCGGTAAGAATAGAAAAATATTATAACCAGTAATGTAATATTTTCACTAAAGAAAAATGAGTATACGATATAAAAATACATATTTTACTTATTATTTTGAACACAATAAAAATTTCGGAATTAAGTCGAATACTGGTATTATATATTTTATTGTAAGTATCTTACGTGATGTTTATTATTAATACTAAACATCCTAGATTGGCGGTAATATAATATTAGGTTGAAACACGAGAGCTTATATTTTACTTAGTAAGACAAATTTACATCAAGGAAAGTCTGTTCATATTAATGAACCTTGGTTAACATCAATTATTAGAGAATAGTGCAAACTGCGGTGGGCAGCCATAAACTAAATCACAACTTGGTGCACAATGAACGCAACACTATCTGCAATATATTATATTACTATTATCTGCTTCACTGCAGGTGCAGTGGAACTTAAAATAGTTTCTCACTAACCAACTAATTGATTGAAATTCCCTAAATACCAATACAAACTATCCAAACATTTATGATACTGGCGACTTTACTAGACGATGTTTTATTAAATGAACTGAAACAGATATTTATTGACTGCTGCTTAGAAATATAACTATTCATTCATTGAAAAGATTTTTTTTTATTCTTTTTTTAACGTGATTAATTTTTCATACCAATTCTCTAGTAGAGTACAATTAGTCTCCAAAAATAGTCACTATACAGTCATACCTACTGCCATAATCGCGACGCTCCGCTGAGTACATTACATTTTTAGATGACATTTTTAAAAGACGGCGAAAGCCCAGGGAAATAATACGACGTTGTAATGCAATAGATATAATTAAACATTTTTAATCGGCTCTCTCGATTCCAGACTTTTTTAAGAAACATCCTAATTAATTGTGATTTAATTACACAAATAGTTTAATGTATTAATTACGATATGCCTTAAATGGAAGTTCAATAATCGATCCTTAAACTTATTACCTGTTTAATGTAATTCAGTATTCACTATTGATACAATAATACATACACAATATTTTGTTTACTGGAATATTAGTTCAAATAAAAATAAAACCATCTTCGTATCAACTTAATTTTCAATTTCATCTATACAAGAAAAAAATTAGTATAATGAAGTACATTAATAAAATTAAATACTCGTACTTTATTAACATACTTAACTCTGTGAAATACTTGTTTTTAATATATATATATATATATATATATATATATATATATATATATATATATATATATTACATTTAAAATTAAAGATAAAACAACAAAAAACATTACTCCCACAAACATTATGAAAATAGAACTTATATATTCATATGATATAGTAAATATATTAAGTGAAATATTTTTAAAAATTGCTTTCTTCGCAGAAATAAACGCGTGTGAAAATGTTTCCAGTATTTTTCCACATTTTTCCGTTTTTCTCTGATTAAACGGCGAAAAATGGAAGGGACATGTTCGCTTATTCTGTATCTTAATGGATGGGAGACAACATCGAGGGGTGTTTTTAATGGGAATGCAAGGAAGGGAGAGGTAACAGGTGCTCGTATGGAATTACAATGAATAAAAGTTGAGTAGTGGGAGTATAGACGGTAATGATTGCGACATTCAGAACAATTTATTCATGCTAAGTACATTTCATGCAACGACATAGTTGTTTCAATTGTGGAAATTTATTAACAATAATAAACATAAAATTTTAGTGTATACATATTTAATAACCAAGTTTTCGTTGGATTTATCCCTGAACAACTATTAAAAAAACTAAGCTTGTGAATAAATGCATTCTGATTGAATAATAAAAAATAAAAATATACATACTTTGAATATATACTATAGCGACATCTATCATACGATGGTAACTTATATAGAAGATCAGAGACGAGTCGGCTCAGGTGGAAGAAATTGGCCGGTGGCCGAGCGGTATAATTACCTGGGCAAAATGGTTGGTTCCAAAGGTCCGCGGTTCGCATCCCGCTCCCGCCGATATTTTTTCTGAATGAATTGGCTCGTTTAAGGATTTTTATATATGGTATATGTATATTTAATTGCTGATTAAAAAAACTGTTTGACAAACGCTCAAAATGCTTCGTACACGTCAGTTGGTCCCGGACTCTCGTCGTCCTTTGTATATATAAGTATTGGATAGAAGGATAGATGACTAGAGACGTGGAGGCTATCATTGCAGTTAAGAGAACTTTATGGTGGCAATTTGTGGTGGCCATTTGCACCAGATAGGGAGCGGATACAGAAAAAGAAAAATATATCTTGCTTAATATCATATTTTTATGGCGCATTATTATTTGTTATCATATATATGTTTATATGAGTTAAATAGATACTCACCCGAGCGATATGAATTGCAAGATTGATAAACATTATGTTTAATTTATTGCAAAAATATGTAGTATCGTTCATTATTATGACAATATAGTGTTAGAATTGAGATAAATAGAGGTGATAATGTTTGTAAGACTCTTAATTTTTACTTAAGTTTCTTATCGCTCGTACAGGCAGCCCTTTACAGCAACTTTTTAAGTATAACAAAAAAAAATACAATTTATTAAATTAACGCTATTATAAGTGACTACGATATTTCATAGTGGGAATTTATAAGGCCGATTATTACCTTGCCGATTAAGTGTAATATGGACTAGAATTATTCATTACAATAAAAATATATAAAAACAATGGTATCTTGTCGTCCAAATTCATTACGAGGACAACCATCAAAATATTTTTTGTGTAATATAATAATTTTAATTTGATAAAAAAAACGTATAAAAATAGACGGGTTATGGAAGCTGTGTACCGTAATATTAAGACAAATATGGCTTGAAGTCTGTTAAAATAAATATTATGTAATACTACCGACCCATGTCCCCACCATCCGCTGCTGAAATATGTAATTTTACAGGACTTTAAAAGCATTTTCACGGTCGTACAGCAATCAAATGAGCCGTTTAACTCGTCGCTAACGCTTATTTACTGCTCGAGGTGCCGGCCGAGCAATATCTGAGGGAAAGCTGAGTTTCCCAGAATAAGGCGCAAAGCTCCAGGGGGAGCTCCCACCATACAGGCAATAAAGAACAATTCTTCGGCAGGATTAACCCATAAATTGAAAAAATAAACAAATCGGCGTTGAAAAATATAGTAAAAATATCATTCGATCTTCTTGTAAATGTAGATTAAGCAATCACCTAAAATATGCCTCGGATACTATAGAAGCCGTGTCGTCAAGTACCCGGGCTACTATGCAGGAGCAAGGACTATGGTAACTGACTAGTTTTTTACCGTTTTAATATGGATCACGTTGAGCATTTTTAATCACAGAAATAAAGACCGTAATTTCCAACTCAATAGCCAGTTGTTAATATTTTTATATAAGCGAATGCATGAGAGCAATACCAGTTGAAACTAGTGAGCTCTATAATGGTTAATAAGGACGCCTAGATGCTGTATGCGCTGTGTGCCCGATCGGAACATGGCAAGTGTATATTGATCTGTTTCTTGAAGAGATCAAGATTGTAGGACAAGAAGGAAACGCGGATAGTAGAATAACACTTCAGAGTTTTCCGGTGACATTTAGGAAGTTATATTAAAAACTGCCTGTTGACTTTATTTGAACATGTATTGATGTTCAGTAAGTGTGAGATGAATCTGTCGATTGTAGGTGAGTAAAGGAAAGAATAATTCTTCGAGTTCAGAAGAGCAACCGTCATGGGAATAACGGTAGAAAAGAACAAAGAAATGAAGGTAAAGGTTAAATGTGTTGGAAGATATTGAGAAAAAATTAGAGGTGTAATATTCGTGTACAATCGATTTATAAAATAAATAAAAATAAAGGGCATACTGTCGAAAAATAATCTCAAATTAAAAATATGTTATATTTACGTTATTGTTTGCAAAAACCAATTGGTGGAAGTAACAAACGTGGCAACAGCTTGCAATAATAAAAATATATTTTGCACGATTCACATAAAATTAGTAAACATGTCACAATCTAATTTTCCTGGATGTATATATTTTTAAGATTTTTATATTAACCATTCTAAAGGTATATGATATCATTATAATAATTTATAAAACATTTTAAACCTAAATTTTTAATGTACGTAACTCACGTAAAACATGACTAGTTATATTTACGAAAAACATATAACGCAAAGTTAGTATGCGAGACATCCCCTAGTCGGACGCATGTAATGAGACTTTTCATACAAAGGCGCACAGTTTCCACGCATTTTTAACAATGAACGTCTCCTTAAATGTCCCACTCTACAAAGAGAAAATGTGGATTTCCTTAAACGAATCTTTTGGGCTCCCCGGAAGAGAGTAGGTGTAATAATAGTTTTCGCTTACGACGGGCCAAATAAGAAAAGACTTGAAGAAAACTAACAAATTCCGCTGATTTCAGCAAAATGTCTAGCGGAAATGCACAAAATGTAATGCATAATTTACACTTCTTTTTAAATTATATACATATTTTTTATATAAACACATTCAGTAGAATACCGAAAAATGCAGTGAGTGATGCTAAAGTCTCATCTGTCGAGTTTTGATCCGCCAACTACATCATTATTAAGGGAATTTACTATGAATGAGTGGATTTCATGGGACGACTTACGCCTCCCACCAATTTTGATTTATAGGCTATGAATGACATTTTACGGGTAAGGGATTAATTTCACATCAACCGGCGGTATTTTAGAGCTAACAAATCGATTAAAATCTTATTTTTTCAATCTCCGTTGGGGATCAAACGCACGACCATCGGCTTGCCGAGCAAACACTTTAACCACTGAGCTATAACCTCCGGTAAACTAAAGATTCAAAGCAAAAAACAACCTACATGAGAACATTTAATCGAAAAAAATAATCAGTAGATTGATGACCGATTAATATGTACATATTAATCATATAATCATTTCTTGACTTGATGAGGCGGTTTATGTGGACGAATGGTCAGCGGTTTAGGAAAAACTGGACATGATGTAAAAGTCTACAGTTCGAATAATAGGTTTAAGAATATTGGAAATATTTCAGGAGAGCATAAACTGCTTTCTTTAAGTGCTCAGGCTCACGCCGTGCTGAAAGACCGTAGGGAACTATACAAAGAATGTACTCGGCGGAGCTACGGGTGGCGGAGGTGTCATAAGATGAGCTGACAGAGCTTTATGGCGGCAGTACGTGAATGCCATACCTTCAGTTATTTGAGCGGATATGGTATGATGATTAGAAAATTTAAATATTGGTGTTTCAATCATAAAAAACATGTTTTGATAAAGAAATTCGCAATATTTTCAATAAAAGAAAAAATTCCACCCATAACCAATTATATTACACTAACTGAAAAAAAAACTGTAAAATGCTCGATTGAATGCGCTAATTAGGCAGCATTTTTTAAATAAAATAAAATATAGAAGAATATACGCGACAAAATAAAATATATTAAAAGTGAAAGCCGCTGCTTTAAGATGTACATAATATTATGTGCCTGCATAAAATAGAAACGACTTCAGGTAATCTCAGTGATACGATGCGTTATAGTAAATTTATGTTTGATGCGAAAAAAGTATATCACTGGAAGAACGTTTTCATCTGAAGTGAGTAAGAAATATATTATACCTCGAGACTCAATATCGTTTTTCTACACACAATGTAAGTAAGCTATTTGCAAGATTACACACGTCATATTTCCCCATACGTAAAATTTGTTCTGCTTTTACCGCGTATATGTATTTTTCCATATCCTGTTTTTATTATATTCTCTATTGTATTCGTAGGGTTTCGCATATTTTCTTATCACTCCCCTATTATGTATTTTACTTCATATATATACAATATACAAACTTTAGAAGAAAAATACTCAAGCTACCATCAAATGATATAAGGCTTTTATTGCATGGAAATATTACGAAAACATTTGAATGAAATAACATTTTATTCGTCGTCTGCTTTCTGTATCATTAGAAAAAAAAATGTAATACAAACTTGTAATAAGATACTTTATAGGGTATATTTTATTTTAAATCATAATCCCAAGTAGTATTACTTAAACCATATTAAGCTAAAAATAAAAAATACATTACCAGAAATGTTATATTAAACATCAAATATTATCATTTTTTTAATACGAGTAAATTAAAATTAAAATATATGCTAATTTCAACGATTAAAAAAAATAGCTGTACATTTCATCATTATCATTTCATATCTGCTCTTTAACTGGACCATATATTAGTCAAAAACTGCCTCGTCTCATCTCATTTTATGTACATTTCCCAACGGATTTCCTAAACGGCCCTGGGAGCATGAAGTTGTCAACTGTATTATTTGCACTTCTGAGGCAACGAAGAACATGTTACAAACAATTTTATCTTCATCTCTTGACAGAAAGAAGGGGATTGCCGTATATGTTCCCTTATTCATTCCTTACGAATTCAAACCATCATACAACCGATACTCTACACCAGAGCTCCGCAACCTTTACAGCACACCAAAGTACTTCTTTGGATTATACGGCACACCAAAGTTCTCACCTTGAATACCGCGGCACACCAAAAGCCAAAAATAGATATTAATTTGATAAATTTCACTTATTTTTAATTTAATTTAGAAATTAATAAAGCAAGTACCTCGTTGTATGTCTACATAAATATGCGATAGGCGCTGGGAGCTTGAGGACCGTTGTAAAATTATTTATTTATAATATTGCCTTATTTGATCGCGGCACACCTGTATCGGCTAACGGCACACCAGTGTGCCGCGGCACACCGGTTGCGGAGCACTGCTCTACACAATCACCTACTCTCAAAACGCATTATAAAAATGATCATCACTCCATATCCGCTTCTTTAACGGGAGATGGTCGTAACTAACTGCCGTTACAAGGCTCTGTCAGCCACCACGTTCCTCGCCTGATCTCATGTTTACTCTGCCAGAGAAGATTCTATGTATACTGCCCATATAATATTAAAATGTTTATGTAATTTAATTTAATATGACTAAAGTTTCGTGTTTTTAAATTCCACGTGTGGGAAGAAATAAAGTCTGATTACTTTTGTAAGACCTTTATCGATTCTATGAGTTCGTCTCTCGTCGCCAAATAGCGCCCTGAGATGAACTGGAACGAATAAGCAACGAAAGAATACAAATGTTTTCCCGCGGCTCTGGATGGATGAGGAGCCGCGCGCTCGGAGCCGCGGTAATGGCGTTTGAATCCCGCGAAAGCCTCTTAAATAATACAACTTAACACTCCTCTAGCGGAAAGGAGAATGCAAAATAATGGAAAACGAAACGACTGCCGCTCTAAGAGAGGCGGTTCGGGTTTCCGCTTCATTTCAGCGCGGATGAAAACGAAGGGATTCCCAAACGGTTTGTGTTCAAGTTTTGTATTTCTGTTAAATGCTTAATAACAAGTGATCGTCAACGTGAAGCATAAACTCAAAGAGATTGCCTAATTTTGTTTACGATTTGTATAGTATGCTTATATGATAGAATACACTAAAACAATTATTAATATACACGCATATAGTCGTAAATAAATAAATATTCTCCAGATAGAATGTTCTCTTAAAATATTTTACATATTTTGACTTTGAGTGCATTATTTATTTATAACAGAACAAAATTTCTAAGTTCAGTTGAGATTAAAATAATTTTATAATAAATAAAATTTTAATTATAATATGACAAATTATAAAAATGGCTTGAAAAGACATATTGTAAGAAAGACCTCAGGGCGAGAATTCGGGAAAATTTTGATATTTTCTGGTCAATTAATAAAACTACATGTTTTTAATAAAATTTTGAATAACTGTGACGTCCAAAAGAAAAATATTAAGCATTTATATATAATATTTAGAGATATGAATCAAAACACCGAGTGTCTCCAAATCTAACCTGTCAACAAAATATTAAAATTATATAAAAAAAGTATCAAGATGTAGAGAAGAAACGACATTGTAGTTGAATTTAGTATGAGAAACTTAAGTTACAAACTGGAATGGAAAACAATCAATGACCAAGAGCACAGGTATATCAATTTGGAACGTAAAAGGTAAAAATATATATCGGATTGCGAAAATCACATTATTACAGACAAAACCTTTTATTGTGTAAATCCATGATCGCACTCAACAAAACACTAAACATACATCCATATAATTTTCAAGTATTTTATTGATACATATTAAAATATCAATGATTATTTAAAATTTTGTTATCAAATTGAAAAATATTATCTTAAGGATATCAAATTGGAGAAGAAAATTTTCTCCAAAGAGTACGAGAATTTCAAATAAAGCTTCGTGAAAACAAAGTATTACTTTAGTATTTTCTTGGTAATTCATAATAAGAGAATGCTATTTTAAACATCAAAATTGCCAACATCCCGAATGTCACAATAATATCAAATCTAAGTAAGAACAACAGCCGTTGCTTAATTCTAACGAAGTGTTATTACAACCAAAAGATGGCAGAAGAAAATAATGAAATAGCTTTTAAGGATGATTGAAAATAACACAAGTCGATATGATATCAAAACCTAACGAGATTTGTTTGTTTAAGGTAAAGATTATACAAAGAAATTACAAAGGAAGACGGTCTATAATAAATATGTATATTTACATTACTTTATTATACAGCAGAAACGTGGATTAGATGTATAAACGTGGCTTTTGATCATTTAATAATACGCAATCATAATATTTAAAACAATTATTTAAATTTTGAATAAATATAGTTCTACGAAATGGAACGAAAATATTTGAATAATTAGTAAATAAAAATATATCATAACTTAAATTATTACAAATAATCTCTGGTGGTGGTCTTCAATATGTTTTTATAATAATTTTATAATTATTATGCTGTCGCTAAAAATATATGTTTGTGGATGATATATTTGATTAACATTGAAAATAAATACGCATATAGTTAATAACAAGTGCCCAAAGTATTCAGGAAATGCTGGAGGAATGGAGACTGGCTCTGGAGAGTAGCGGACTGCGAATAAGTAAAACCGAGTCGATGTACTTCAATTTCAATTCTGGTTGCACCGCGGTGAAAACACCACTCCTTCTACAGAATACACCCGTAAAAGAGGTTGATACTTTTAAATATCTCGGTTCCGTGATATACATAGACGCCTAAACTGAATCCGACGTGGAGTATAGAATAAACACAGGATGGCTGAATTGGAGGTCTCTCTCTGGGGTTTTTGTGTGATAGCAAGATTCCAGTGAGGACCGGTAAGGTAAAATCTACAAAACTGCTGTAAGGCCAGCTATGCTCTACGGATCGGAGTGTTGAAACCCGCTAAAAGGAGAGTTGGGTAGGATTCATGTGGCAGAGATGAAGATGCTGAGATGGGCAGGCGGTATGACTAGAGAAGACAGAGTTCGAAATGAGCATATTCGGAGTTCATTTCAGGTGACCCCCATACCTGAAAAGATAAGGGAATACCGCCTAAGAAGATATGGTCATGTAACACGAAGATATGAGGACCACATGGTGAAGAAAGCCCTCAACATACCCACGCTGAGAAGAAGATCTGGAAGACCACAGGCAACCTGAACTGCAACTGTAGACAAGGATCTGAAAACTGTGGGCTTGACCGAGAATGCAGCACAGGACAGGCAGACATGGCAAATGTGCACAAGGAGAGCCGACCCCACATGATGGGAAATGACGAGGCTAAAGCAGAGAATAGTTAATAACAAGTACTATATATCTAAAGCACTCATCAAAATTGTAGATTTTTTGTATTAATTTCATCATTATATGAGGCGCATATGTTGACTGAATATTTTCAATCTTCAAATTTCAATTGAATTTTATTCAATTTTATAAGGTTTGTGGTTCGAAACTTCACGACCACCGTTTGATTTTCTTGGGTAAATTGTTAGAAGAAATACTCTTTTTATTGTATATTATATTATAATATAGTACAAATTTTGCTTTAGATTGTATGTGTAACAATTGTTGGTGGAATGTTCATAATAATACGGATGAATAATTTTTATTTACAATTTATAAAAATAATCATTTTCGATCCAGAAGTAATTTTATTTTTGTTATAGCTACAATGTAATAATTTTTGGAAGCAGAAAACGCTGGAATACAGTATTTGGGTCGTTCATGGAAAAATGAAAACCTTTATAGCCTCGCTATTGCCTCGACGTGACATCCTGAAGCGATATTACTTTTGTTTTGAACACTGAAGTACGATACGGTAATTATAAACCTTCAAATCGACCGCCATTTATACAAACGGCACAAAACCTTTGAATTTAAAGTACGAACAAAAATATGTTCTAATTTGATATGATTACAAAATTTGAATGTCATATGAATATTTTGTTTGAAATCATAAATAAGTAGAAGTAGATTATTTGCATTTAAAAATCTAAATAAAGATACGAGAAATTGTTAGGTGTATTGCATTATTTTATTCTTATTATCAGCAGCCTGTATCCATCCACTACTGAACGGAAGACTCCCGCATGAGTCTCCATCCTCTTCTATCTTCTGCCTTCCGCATCCGGGGCACTCCCGCTATTCTTCTTATGCCGTCAGTTCATCTTGCAGGGGGTCAGCCAATGCTTCTTTTGCCAGTTCTTGGGCGCCACTCCAATACTTTTCTTCCCCGTCGACCGTCGTCTCTTCAACAGATATTTCCTGCCCATTGCCACTCGAGTGTGCATATTCGTTGGGAAGCCTTCATAAGTTATCCACTACTTGAGTTCTTCTGCGGATATCCTCGTATCGGATTCTATCATTTAGCAACACTTCGAGCGTGGATCTCTCCGTGGCACGCTGGGTGACCTTTATTTTATACTTTTTGCGTGCGTTCAGTAACGGGTTCCCCATCTGGGTCTCCAAAAACAGGACGGGACAGGGAAGGTTTTCACCAAGCGGGTAAGACTTGCTGTTAGATTACACATCTCTGCGCCATAAGTCAATACAGGGAGGATGCATTAGTTAAACGCCTTAGTTTTAAGACATTGCGGAATTTTCTCTTTAAAAATGTACTTTAGTTTTCCTAATTTAATTTTTCCATTACCTTCAAAATATAATATACCCGCATATTCTTAAAGCTTTACTAAAATATGTTCAAATAAAAAATACTCCCACAAAATATCTTGCATTGTGCTATAATTATATAAATAATGATATTACGTACAAAAATATATAAAAAAATAACTTGTATAATATCATTGTTAAATCGAACAAAATTTATCTATAAGCTAACATGGGTCTTCTTAAAATACCGGAGTCTTTATCTTCTACCGGGAATTTATTACAAATTTAAATGAGCTCATCCCGTTACTTACTTAGTTAATCAAGTTAATTACTTTTTGTTCCAGCATAAAATAAGATATTATTTTTTCGTACGTATTTATTTTTATTGGTATTGTCTGTATTCTTAAACATAATCAAATAAAAATCGAATCAAATATCGTGGATATATTTTTCCGACGAATAAATAGAAGCAAATTGAAAGCGCTTCCGAGTGGAAGGATCTCATAATGTTGTCAATAAAATTTGAGGTTGCCGTATTAAAAATATTTTTTTTCGAATTATTCGTGGCTTTACATAACCTTTTTGTTGTGAGACGTAATAAAGCTTACATGTCTATAAAGCGTAAAGTCTTCGGTTCATATTACTGAACTTTCAAATCTTCCTATTCTACTGATATCCCTGAAATTGTGTCATTATCATTTACACTGATATTAGATGAATCTTGTCCATTAACAAATTACCTGTGAAGAACTGAGGAGGCTCTCATCGAAAGAAAAAAACCACGTTCTTCAAGTATGTGAACAAACAGTGCTCAATGTAAACTAAGCTAAAACAAGATAAAAAGTTTTTATCATACAGAAAGAGGATTTAGGGTAATGATGTGAGGTCGATTTAGTATTATACGAGTATAATCCTCTTATACGATATGATATACTACTTTCGTATTTCCATTGGTGTTTTTTTGTAAAGTAAATTTACTTTATACCATTTTATAGCATTATTTTTATTATATTTCTTTACGCAAGGGTAAATTGGCCTGGATTTCATATTTCCCAGACACCCCACATTCCAATGGCAAAAAAATTAAGGTAAACATTTGTATTGTGGGGAAATGGGTCCACTCGGACCCTTATCCTGATATTTAAATGAACAAGCGGGAACCATTTGGAAAAATTCTAGAGATTTCTCCTTTCAGTTCACTTCAAAATCACCATAAATTTGTGTCAGGTAAACCTTTAAATGGGATTTCTAAGCTTGAAGTACGACTATATGTATCTGTTAAATCACAAAAGATAACTATATTTGTAAGCATGCGAAGAGTATTATTATTTTATTATTTTATGATAAAAAAATCAACATAAAACTAAACTAGATCATTTTCGCTGTAGAAAATAGTATATATTTATTTATAAATACAATGGTATAAACGTCTGGTTTGGTAGAGTATCAGTTGCAGAATAACGTATTTTCAAAGCAAGCATATCATTTCAATTAAATCACACACATATTGTTATTAATTTCTCACTTGAAAGTAATAAAAAAAATCAATTACTGCATGCAAAAATGAATATTAATTATTTTTCATACTCGTATACTCGTAATAAATAATCTAAAAATATATTGAATTAATAAACGCGATATACGAGAATGTACAATTGAACATATACGCCTATACAAGTATTTCGATTGATTTATATTGTAATATTGTATGAAGGCGTTTGTGCGCTCGCCCTCTGTATCAAATGTTAAGATGCTATGGTAGCATTCACCGGTTCGCAATCTCCTTCGTAAATAGTACATTCAAGAGTGATAACCGGCCGCGGCTGACTGCGAGACGAGAGCCATTAAGCCCCGGCGGGTGGTTATTGTATCGGGACCTCTTCGGCGAGAGACGTGCAAAAATTATCACGAGGATCCCCGTACAGAAAAAAAGAGCGCGGATGGATCCGCGAATTAATTAAGATTTAATCCGGCGAAAAGGGCAAAGATTTGAATGCAGGGCGGCTAGCGCGCCTCCCGGGGCCATTAGGCAGCCCGGCGCGCGAGCATTAGCGGCTAAATAAGCCGACATAAATCAAAATTAAACCGAGCTTAAGCAATTATTATATTCAGATTTGCAGAGTTCTTCGCGACCGGGTCCGGCGCGTGCTCGCTGCCCGGGTCGGCGGTGATAACTTTCTAGTGTCCCGCTGTACCTGGCGGGGCGGTAAAGGATAACTGCGGCACCCCCGAGTAAAGATAAACAAAACACGTCGACAAGTGATAAATTGGAACCCAAAATTAAGATGTGCCCTTTATAAGATGAGCATAAGCGCATACAAATTTAATGTTCGAAAATGAATGTACATTTATTGTAACTATCCCTTAAGTTACGTGACGTAGTTTCATTGCTCCAATTCCAATTGATAGTTTATTAGTCTCGTATTACGCTTGTATAATTTGTGGGAGAATCTTTCACAACTTCGTCGATATCTTTGTTTAAAGCTTACTCACTGTCGTCTAAACATTGAGGAGAACACTTAGATGATATTTGAATGTAATTTTTCTGTTATTTTTTTTGGGATTAATTATAAGAGTATGATTGTTTCTACTATTATTACAAGACATGTGTTTAAGTGAGGTAACAATTAAAAAAAAAGTAACAATATGCCTATTCGTTGAGTGAGGTCAATGAATCCGGTGTACGATGGAGCATAGCTAACCGATGTTTCATATATGAAACAAATGAATGTCGCTGAAAATGGTTTTTACAGGTTTATTCAAAGCACGAGATTTCATTAATACAGCGAGCAATTATTTCCAGTACATGAAGGTATACTCGTATATCGACGCAATACGTATATGACTAATGATGTGAATATAGCCGTCCAGCCTGAAGACGGGCTTAAAGAAATATTGACGACTCAGATAACGCAGCGAAAGTGCTCCCTCGAATGGGTGACAAATACAATATAGATCGATGTGCTCAGTGTTGCTGCAACCAACAGATGAAATTCCCCGGTGCACCAAATCATAAATTATTTTCAGAAATACCATCAAAAATATAAAGAACTGATTTATTTGGCTTAATTTTCATATATCTCACGTTTCTTTAGCAAAAAAGTATCCTATAATTTATTTCGCACGTTTCTTCTAATCCCTGTATTTTTTCTTTTTTGATAAGGTCCATCTATTGCGAGAGAGAGACTACGAAGGTCGATCGAAATTTGGCAGTCCGCTTTAATCCGCGGATTACCTTTCACGCCCCTGTCGCGCCTCCGGATCTAACCGCGGTCAGGGAAGGGACGCTGGGACATTGAACGAATCTTTTTCGACTTTTTCATGTCGACCGAGGGAGGGGGCGCCACCCGGGTCAGCCATTAATCACTGCTCCAGGCAATGCGTGATGGTAATCGTCGTGCCGTAATCGCTGTCGATTATATTTATGTGCAGTTATTTAGTGAGGGTATCGTCATATCAACTCACCTAGCGTGTTGTCGGAAACGGAAATCGAAAATACTGTCCTGTTATATGACACACAACATTTAAGTCCGAAGAACACGATAGAACCTACACCGATAATGAGAGTTGATTAGATATAAGATATTGCTCCTCGTGTGCAACTAGCTACTTTCCCCGTGATAAAGAAATTATCGTTACCAGATACTGGGCTAAATATATTTGACACTTATAATATAACAAAAATTAAACTACAAAATTAACATTATCTGACGGTTAACCATGAATCGTTCATGACATTGGTTTGCAAAGACTTGTTGCATTTAATTGCTATTGTACTGTTTTTCAGTGTTTTATTTACTGTATTCGAAGATTTTGATAAAATATGTTTTGCAGATTCACTATTTATTCTCAGATAACGGTCACGTTACATCGGTATGTCTCTCTGACTGGGCTCTCAGATTTCTGAATATGTCACCAGGCAAAGCAGGTCCTCTTACTTACATAAATGAAGAATTCATAAACCTAACCTAACTTAACACTCTGCTTCTGTACTTTCGAACGGTGTCTTATCGATAGTTATTTCTCCTCGTACCTACTTTCAACCAATGTAACACTTTATTCCAGTCCATTTTAATAAATTAACATTTTAAGCTTATGTCTAGTGCGTTTAGCTACATCTTACACGCTACAATACAATGTTTTATGCTGATGTTGATGCTGTATTTTACTTTTAAATTTATATTGGTAAACTATATAAGTAATACTCCATCCATTCTCATATAAGCTTATCAGACATAGCTTATCTTAATGAACCGTAGTTTCATGAAGGAAGACGCCAAAAACGTATTCAAGAAACATTCAACCCATCATGTGTGATAGTAAGGACGAACCCTTACGTCAGACCATAAGTAAAGGTATTACCTCTCCGACCCTACTTAGTCCACTGTGTAAACTGTATGTTACACCATAATAAATATAGCTCCACTAGTATTTCATCTTAAATATTGAGCCAGAGAAGAATTACTATAAAATATATTTTTTACACTTTCGTATTCGTTGCATGCGTTGGCGTTTAGAATGAAACATCGCGGTAAGCCCGATATCACATTCTGTGACGCGCAGGTCAAAAAATCTGACACCACGAAAATGAAAACATGACGCTAGAAAAGTCAGTTTCAAAAAAAATGAGGAAAAGGAAAGAAAAACTGTCTGGGCAACCTTTTCCACTAGCTAGTATCATTTATTGGAATACGTAGCTAAATAATCATTATTATCATTCCATATATGCCTCCTCTCCCTATTTGGAGCATGTGGTCGTCACAAACTGACGCTAATAACTTTTATTAGTCGCCATCGTCCTCGCCTCAACCATTGTCAGCTCAGCTAAGTTGGTACGACAGCGAAAACTAGGGAACCTCAAAAAAGCTCCCTGTAGTTTGAACTATTTTACGAAATCCGAATAATATATCCAAACCAGATCAACCTACGTTTCTTAACAGATTTAACAGTATAGAAGGCTGCAGTGTCCGCTCCTCGGCATTCTTTGTCAAGTCAAATCATTGTAACCCAGGTGTAATTACTTTTAGTTTAAAGATGATGTATTTTATGTCGTTCATTTTTTATTGGGTGTATTTGGGATAACACATTTTGTACATTAATATAATGTAATATTTTAAAAACAAATATATATATATATATAAGAAGAAAAATATATGAATTTAATTATTAACATGCCTTAAAAGACTGCCAGAGACTTGGAAAAGGCTGCAGTAAAATAACTTTAAATTAGTTAGCTGAAGAAAATATTTAATCTGAAAGGCACTGCGAATTAATTAAATCACTTGAGCCATTTTGCATAAAAAGTAAACTACAGAATGGAAGACGGAGTGAATAGCATAACTTTACCGCAGCCGTAAAAGCTTAACTGACTGACTGAACTCTTTGTTTTCTTTGTACGGAAAAACTGACGTAATAATTATAAAGTAAAAAAAGGTTCAAATAAGAAACGACTGCAAAGTCTTTACCCACCACGCCATTGTACACTTGACAGATGAAAAAGAGTGATAAAGACGATAAATGATGCTATATAGTTTCAAACCTCATTATTCTTAAATAATAATGCAGTTATTAAATGATGGAAAATATATAAATTTCGGAAATGAAAGGTTAAAAAAACGTTTAGCCCAAATAATTTACCAAAATATTAAATAGGTTATTGAATTACTACGCATACAAATTAGAGGCAATTAAAATAAAAAGGATTAACGGCAAAAATATTTTTATTTAATGCTCCAGCGGAATAATTTCAATTCACTTTGAATTTCTCTTTATAAAGCTTAATTAATTATAATTCAAGGCGTTTGTAAATGAGCTTGCAATGCATAGTATAAAATTAATTTTTTGCGACCGTGCTATAAGCATTGAACAGCGCAGACGCGTAAAAGGTGTTTTTTTTGTATTTTTATTAGAGTATTTTTCAATTGTTTTAATTTGACATAACATCATTGTATAAGGGTGCATTTATACCAAACGAAAAGTAGTATATTATATTTTCACTCCTTCAAATTTGCTTGGTGTACATGGTTAATGCGTTGACATCAGCATGATATAGCCCTTGCTGACTGGTACCGAAAACCTCGATATACAATCTTTCGTCTCTATTTCTGTTCGCTCGTCAAACAGTGATGTGTCCGCCATATTGGCATAAGTTATATGCACCGCCGCTCGTGGCGCGGGCGAGAGCCCATACCGAGCGCGGAGATCAGTTGCCTACCGCCCTTTGGCAAAAGCATATTGTACTGTGGCTCGGCCTACTGCTGCAATTAGGTCCGTGCCACAAGCTTGTAAGGTTTTATCGTAAATATACGTCGATGTGCTTCTGAACAAGTCTTTGTTTTGCTGACCTGCTCCTCATAATGCCATCCCGCGACGGAATAACAACCTTTTTTGAGAGAGGAGGATGTTACCGTATTCTAACGATAGTCTATATATACCTTCGCTGTAAATTTGCCCCCATACTTTCTTACGGTTGCGAATCTTGGCATCTTAACAAAAGTCAAATGTGTCGTATAATTGGTTTTAAAAATACCTTCATAGAATACAGGGGTACCATGATTTGACTTTGTGAGGAATGACGTGATGAGGGAGCGGACAAGGCAGCATTTCATAATACAGTCGATTAATAGACAAAGGTTGACATGGGTGAGAAATGTATTTCAGGGGCTGTAGGAGAGCATAAATTCTGGAAGGACGTCGAGAACTATATATAGATTTTTATCGTCGAAGCTTTGGAAGGCAGAGTTGACATGCGATGAGGCGAGGAACATGGCGGCTGAGAGACTTGTGGCGAAAGTTTGTGACGACGATGCTCTAGTTACGAAGCGGATAATAAATAATAATGATAATTTCTTTTAAATTTGATGTTAACGCCGCTGGTTTGACAGGTTAAAGCACAGCCATTTACACGAAATGAGCAGTCTTGCTTGTATTCTAGATCTATGTTAGTTCGGTTTAAATGGACACTTTACATTTATTCGAAGCTTTTAAGCATATATAAGCAAATATTGGACAAAAATTGAGAAAAAAATATTTATATTCTTAAAATGAATTAGAGTACAACAATACTAAGAATAATAATAATAAAAACTTGAATATGGGATAAGAAAGCATTTTTCCATTAGACGAGGTGGAGTCACTTATGAATGTGGCATTACGGTGGGCGGAATTAACATATTCATGGCGCTTAGTTTGATATAGGGCGGGCTAGCCGCTTTGGAGGTGGGCGGGACCCTAAGGTGTGCGCTTTACGAGACTCTTCCTTATGGAAATTACGGGAATATGCTACTTAAATTCATCCCTGCAAGAACGCTTACATTTCTTAAATTCAGCTTAATAACGGAAAAATAAGAACGCCGCGCTTCTTTGTTATAAAAAAAAAATAGAAAAAACGTTTTTCAAGTTGAAATAAAAATATTATCAAGAGCACGGCATTTTACCTTTAAAGTTACCAGGATTACAACGAATACAATGCATTTATTTCCAAAATTACAAATCGTAAACATTTATTTTTTAATTAATTATTTATTAGCTACATTGGGCACGGATAGCTCTTCGATAGGTAACCAAATTAGTTGGATAGCCCGGTTTCTAACGATTAAATGGTTCAAGCCTCGGAAGCATCGAGCTTAACACCATCTTCTTTAAAATGCTAATTAAGAAAAAAATTAATAGGAAGTGGATATGGAAGAAGTAAAATCAATGTTTTGTTATAAACGTAGTATTGATATCGATAATAGTTACACGAGTCGTTAAAACCTAAAATATATCACGCTGAAACTAGAAGATGAACTATTAATAATTTAAAATAATAATACATTTCTATGTTAATACATTTGGTAAGAGTAACAACAACCAAAAAGCCTTTTTTCATTAAAGTCATACATACATATTGAAAACATGAAAGTATCAATTGCAGGCAATAGAGAACATAAAAAATGAGTTTATTGCATGAGTTTAATAATTACTTATTTAATAATTTTAATTAACTATTTACAAAGCTCCGTCCCACTGATGTCCGTATGTCATGGTTCATTACATATCAGATAAATTGGTATTTGTGCATTAATCACAATGCGTTACAAAAGAATCATATAAATTAATATCGCATCTGTCAAAGGGTTGCCATCATCAATCACTCTACGGAAATTAAATATTCAATAAACGTATTCCAATAACGTAAAATAATTAATTTATAAATCGTTGATTTATTGAAAATTAATTGATACGGCCTGACTCTGGTCAAGACGGAACACAATTTTGTAGTATTGCAGGAATTTCGATCGGGACACGATACAGTTATGAATTACATTCATTAATTAGTATTATATTTAATATAATTAAGTGTTATGTTCATATGCTCATTAAACATGAGTGTTTTCTATAGGTTTATTATTAATAATTAAATACACACATACAATTCTACGTCAGATTTTACGCATCAAACCATTCAGAAAAAATATCGTCAGACACGGGATTCGAACCTCGAGCGTTGCACTTTTGCTCTATCCCACACACCGTGCTGTCCACACGACCATTCTCTGCCTGGGTAGATACGCGAAACTTGATGTATATATATATAAACCATTTTTAACATTATATAATGATAGATGTATCTGTAGTACTTATTCAGAGTATGTATATTATTATTTTTATGGTTCAATCAGTCAACATTTATTCACAAGCTTTTTATTATTAGTTACCAACAGTCTATTTATTTAGTAAGTACCACTCGGGTCTCGATCCGAACTAGACTGATTGGATGTTAAAATTGGATGTAGAATTGTATGTGTGTATTTAATTACTAATAATAGTGATATATAGATCAATTATCTATAAAATAAGATTAGAAAATTGAAAGTTAATTATTGTAGAATGAAACATTCGCATTAAATAATTATTTTATTGGTTTTCATTTGTAAATTTAAATACGAATAAATTATTAAGGAAAATTGTATCTCTAAAAGAAAAAAGGTACTTTGGGCTCATTAATTAAAGTAATATCTATGTTTCACGATAATTAATAAAGCTTGTAAAATAAATGCTTCACATTCATAACGATTTTGAAATTAATGTTGTTTGTATTATGAAATATATTTTTCCCGGTGTTACATAGAAAATACATTTATGTAACAGCTATGCCTATAAATAAAGCGGGTCCCAGAAAAAAATGTGAAAACATTTTAAAAGCACCATTACTTTTATTGTGTAATCAGTAATGCTTCCAAATTCCAAAAAATTAATTATTAAAGAAACGGATACATATTTTGCTTCCCCTGAGACGTGTTCTTTAATTCAATAATTATTATTTTGCAATATTTTTAATGAACTGATGTTATTTGAAAAATAAAATTACATGCAGAAAATAACTGAAAAAATATGCATTGTGAATTTTTAAAGTAAGCTCCCTAGACACGCCTAGGTACAGTTTATTTTATGAATATCCACTTCCTTATAAACAATCTTCGCACAGCTATTCAAAGGAAATTCCACTTGACTTAATAAAAAATTAAATCGCGATATTCTCTCAGGTAAGAATATATTATAATAAGACATAGAACAATCTTTAAGACGGGAAAAATCCCAAGAGGTATTGGCTGTTTTCCTTTCAAAGGATTTAAGAAGAGTTAAATATGCATAGCATATGGCTTCAATTATAATTGGCAGGTGTAAAAGGAAATAAGAGGATTTGCAAAAAACATCTATATTTTCATTTAACACACATATTTTCAATCATAATATAATACAAAAATATAATAATGAGACTATAAAAATCAAAAGATTTTTTTGTTATTAATGAAAAATACATGCTATCAAACAGTGATTTTGAAAATGACACATAGTGTTGTTCACCGAATGTTGTTATACAGAGTTCTGCATCCTGGCATTTACGCTTCACCTTTTTAAGTGAGACACTATAAATATTGTAAGTTGCATTTACTGGACTAAAAAAATATGCATGTTTGTTATTGATTTTTTATGATTATGAAAAATTATGTTGACGTTTTTTATGTACGTGATATAATATTGTCAAGATGAAATATTGTCAATGTGGAATAATCATGAATATGATGATATCTACAATCACTTTGAACCTTTAGTGTGCAGATATTGTTTGAGATGGAGTTTTATCATAGATTTATTATCAAAGCAAGGATTAAATATTATAATTAAGATTATATGGATTAAATATTTAAATATATATTGTCGTCGGACCTACAAAAAGTCGTTTCTCATCCATTCAATCTATGGTTCGGTTCGAGACCCGAGTGTTACTTACTGAAATAAATAGACTGTCGGAAAAAGTAATAATATTAAATACTGTGAATAAATGTTGACTGATTGAATAATAAAAATAAAAATATACATACTTTGAATATATACTATAGACTATAGAGACTTCTATCATACGATGATAACAATGATAGAAATACAAGTTCCAACGCGTGTCAGCTCAGGCAAAGAAATAGCCGAGGTGGCTAAGCGTTATGAATACCTGGGCAGATGGTTGGTTCCAATGTCCGCGGTTCGCATCCCGCTTCTGCCGATATTTTTCTGAATGAATTGACGCGCTTAATGAATTTGATGTATAGTATGTATATATTTAATTACTAAAGATAATTAGAAGTTACAAACATAATTACCTTGAAAACGGTGAGCTGATAACGTATGTGGCGTAGTAGAAGATCAGGAGGAAAGACAGCACTATGATGGCGGCCACGCATTTCTTCACATTGACGTGCTTCGCCAGCCAGAAGCAGCAGCGCGGGGGCGGCGAGTTTCCCGCCCACCCGCTACCGCCCTCCAGCAGCGGCTGCCACTGTGAACCCACGCCATAACCCTCGCTGGACATCATGCACTCAGTCCTCACCAAGAACTTAATAAAAAAAAGCTGTAAATATTCACACAAGGAGTCACTTAAAGTTTAATTTTTGTATTGTGTTCACTTGGCTTTTTTAACTGGACATAAAGCTTCGATTTATGAAAGTTTACTCATTCGCGATAACTGCAATCAATCGTTAATTTAAATCACTTATCTTTTAATTGTACTCGCGTGTTAACCTTGTATATACACTAGCTAATTAGATATCGACGTCGAGAAATTACAGTCAAACTGGAGTATTTATTCGAATTAATAAAATATTTGTATTTTGAGGTAACAGCTTATTATAAAAATAATCTCATCGGATAGATGCCGCTTGATTACACGCGTATAATTATTACAATTCAGTCTTGAAATAAAATATGAAATGTTCTTGTGATATGTATCACCTTGCGTAAAATAATAAATTACAACGACAATATATATTGCTTTGGGGATTAACAATGTTTTTAAGTCACAGGAAATGTAAATACGTCAAATCTGTTTATGCGATATTAAGTTGTGTTAACCGCAGATCAATCTATGCGTCAGATTGAGTAAAAAACGTAATATTATTGTAAATTAATTGGATTGTTTTTTTATAATTCAAGTATTGATTTGTTCACTGTTGTTTTATATATAAAGTTCTTATTTGTTTAAAAAGCGATGTAAAATGTATTAAGAGCATTCGGCCGTTAATGTTTTTTTTTTTCAATTTAGAATGTCACGTGTGCTCATCTTGTGGTGGTCCTCCACTTGGCGTGTTTCCAGAGGGGGCGGGGGCGCGAGGGCAGCGCCAGGGCCGGGGCCAGGGCGGGCATGGTGGGGCGCGCGCTCATCGGGGCGAAGGGCGCCAGCCCAGGGCAGCCTCATCACTGCAACTACAGGAGCATTGGTAGCGGCCGCGAGCACCAGATCTCGGCTAATGTCGCCTGCGCTTCATCTTTAGGTGAAGAGTCACTCTGTTCTACTCCTGTAACAAAAGAAAATAATTATAATGCTGCGACAGGCGGTGTATTCCAAGAATAAAAGCTTTTGTTTGTCTTTCAAACACCGTCGGTTCAAAACCCAACCAAACTAAAATAAAAGCCCTATACATGCCATCCCTTAAGGACAAAAAATGTCCAGACCTCGGGAGCATCGGGTTTATCATCCGATCACCTTTAAAAAACGCTTATTATTGAACACTCAAATATTTCTCAAGTACTACAGCCGATGTCTATGCAAGTACAAAGGCTCTTGCCCTGGAGGGGTATACAGGAGGAAAAAGCGTAGACAATCTGAAATTACAGAAATGAAACAGCAATTTGCTGTGTCCATATGCTCTAAATGCTGCAACGTTTAGAGCTACTTTTACGAAATTCATAGTCATTGAAAATTCCATAGCATTTTTTTAATTTTCGAAAATCAAATTCATATAAATATAGATAAAGTAAATTTTCATCTGAATTTGATTTTCTGGACCGGATGATATATCAAGCCAAATATATCAAGGTATTTTTGCTTGTGAATACTGTTGCCAGGTGACAGTTTTTTTATTGAACTTCCAAAAATATATATAGGCTAATATACATACTTGATTATAAGAATACTTTCAACCAGCCAAACAAGTATGATTACCGCCGTCTTCTGAAAGGATCAAGCTTTAGTATTATGCTAGTTGATAGATAAAATGCTTAAAATGTAGTCCTTGATAATGAGTGGTCGAATGAAAAGAAGCAAATAGCGTTGAGTTTTTTACTTTAATTTCGTTTCACTCGATTTATCAAGAGACAGTTTTGTTAAAAAAAAAACCATTCCGCTGAACGTTTTATTTAGATTAATTTCAATCGGAAGTTATATTCGGGCCGCCCACTTTGATAGCGAGAGCCACAAAAACGAGCCTTCCTTTTCGTTAAAGAGCGGCCTTCCGATCGCCCGCCAAAATCAGGCGGCCGATCGAATGAATGAGGACAATAATTAAGTCGATTCATTCCACCCGCGTTGCAACATCCAGGCGGGCGGCCTCCTGGGCGGGGGCGGCAAAAAAGATCCCGGCCGGCGGCGGGGATGATTTATCGGCCCGAGCATCATTACCAGTCGCATAAAGATAATGGAAAATTGCGCCGGCTCTGTAATAAATCTCCCGGCCGTTTACACGCAGCTAAGTTTTCCGCACATTTTCCAAATATTTAATAAAACGGTGGATTCTTAAAAGTATTCTAGACATTACCGAACGGTCAGTATAAACGGGTTTTGAAACTATTAGAGGTAAAAGCACTGTGGTTAAGAAGTATATTGTACTGTAAAAAAAAAGGTAAATTACATATTTTCAATGTGTTAAGCATTCACTTTTTATTTATTTACCTTGTTTTCACATGGATCACGTAACAAAAGTTCTCTATAAGAAGACTGCAGTTATCTCTTAGCAAGAGAAGGATTGAGAAAGGCTACGAGTTAGACGAACTGCAGTCTGCTAATAGAGAACTTTTGTTACGTGATCCATGTGAAAACAAGGTAAATAAATAAATATTTATAATGAGGTAAATTACTACTGTACTAACATATTGTGCCACAGCAGGAATGCCCAGCTGATATCTTTTGATGAGCCTAATATAGGAATGTATGTCCTTGAAGGACCACTCAAAAAATTTATAAGAAAACTGTTTTCGCTTACTATTTTATGCCAAAAATTTGGAGGGCAAATAATACGAAAATGGCTTCAAGGGGCATACAAGCCTTTAACTGCGGATACATGTAGCCCGCGGGCCAAGGTTACTATTTTGTCCTGTAGGTATATATCTATTTTATATATAAAATATAAGAGTGTGAATATTAAATAATGCACATGTATGTACTCGTATATTAAACGAAACTATATTGAATATAAAAATAATTTTAATAATAATAAATATCTAACTTCTTAGGTTTTCACGACCATTTTTGATATTGTGGCTTGTGGATTTCGCCGTGTGTGGCGAATTTCTTTTAACAAATATTTCGACCGCCATTGCAGGGGTCTTCTTTAGGATTGATTCTTCAATCAAAATGAATAAACAGTATATGTTTATCCATAGATATCTTACAAAACAACATAATAAAGAAACATGCATTTGCTGAAATATTTTTTCAATATATTTTTTTAAAAATGCCGTTTCGTATTCTATTATAAATAATTATAAGCGACAGCACAAAATATTCAAATCTGTAATTGGAAGAAGGCAGTGAAGGGTAAGACTGATCGACAGTGAAATTAGGCCGGGAAATTTATTTCTCTCATCGACAAGTCACTCCGATAACGAGGAGATCTAATAATACAACCGAAAAATATTGTCTTAAAATAATTCAATTATTACGAGCCTGTCAAACGGTCCGATTGAATTAAGGGAAATTTAATTTACTTTGAAAATTTTCAAAATAACAAATTGTTAATAAATAATTTCCGGAGCTTCGATTTTTTTAAACACATTACCTGCGCTAATGTTTCAAAAAGTTTGCAATAAAATAAGATTTTTTTCCATATTTAATTCAATAAGTATAACCAGAAGCAACTTTCATATAGATATCGCCGTTGCACAATATTGGAATATACAAAAAAATGTGATTTCGAAAAAAAAGTTTAGTCATTTTAATATTAATTGTTTTATTTTAATTAAAATATCTTATTGCATTTAATCTTGCATGGGAAAAATATTTATATTTATATAACTGGTCATTATGTATACATTTTTCTTCAATTTATAATATATACTAAAATTGTATATTTCTGATATACATAATCACAACAGTTACATACAATATCAATTTTACGCTAAAGCTAAAATAACTTCAATCATATCATATCTAGGCGACCAAAGAATTTTTATTGTTGTTGCTATTATTTTATATTAAAAACTGAACGTATTACGTTATATGTATAAAATACAGAAATGAGTATGAAAACAAATCAAATCAATGAAATAAAACACCATAGAAAACCCAACAAAAGTGAACCTTCAAAAATATATAAACATATTTTTTGTGTAAAAATATATGTATTTATTTATTTACTGACTGATGGCTTCCCAACATGCATACAGCAAAATAAAGCCTATTTTTAACAAGAGACCCAAGAAAACTTTGTTACCATTCATTAATTACTATTTATATTGTAGGAATCTTCTTCATAGTATCAATCCGGTGGATTGCTTTGCAGCAACAAAATCTTGCATCTCGATCTCCATTCCTCTCGGTCCTCCGCAACCCTCTTCTGCTGAGCATAAGAGCTACAACTCATGTCCTCGAACACTTGCTGCAAATACTCCCGTTTAGGGCGCACTTTACAGTTTCTACCCTCAACCATCTCCTCCACAATGTTGTGAAGAAGACCATCGTGGCGCATGATGTGACCGATCCATCGGGCTCGCCTCTCTGAGATGGTTCTTACTAGGTGCCTATCTTCCTTGAGTATCCTGAGAACCTTATTATTCGTGACGTGGTCTCTCCAGGAAATTCCGAGAATTCTTCTGTATGACCACATCTCAAAGGCCTCTAGTCTTTTTTTATTACTTTCAGATAAGCACCATGTCTCATAGCCGTACATCAAGATGCTCCAAGCAAATGTTTTGGCAAGTTGCTTGCGGAGCTTTAAATTAATATTTTTTGACTCAAGAATTTTCGTTTTTTTATTGAACGCTAGCCTTGCTTGATATATGCGTCTGTTAACTTATTTTTTTGTTCTGCCATCGCAGGTGATTGTACTTCAAAGATATACAAACTCTTTTGCATCTTTGAGGGTTACATCTAGCATTGATATATTAATGGTCAGCTGCTCATTGCGGCTTACTCTCATGACTTTGGTTTTTGTGCTGTTTATCTTCATATTAAAGATAGGTAAAGTTTGTAGGAATACAATTTGTAATAAAAGCCATCGAGCAAGAGAGAAATAGCAAACATTCGTCCATTTCACAAACATCTGTTCCGAAAAGTGGCGTCTCGAGAGGCAAAATTGTTTTAAAAGCGTTGCACGGCGCGAGTCACCCACTCGCAGGCACGCGGCTATGGAATTAGTCAACCTGAGCTGAGAAAAATACAGCTCGCGAAATGAGAATTCGCAGAGGAGCTTGGGGCGGGCGCACTTATTTATTGCCCGGAAAGTCGGGCGGGGTGGCTTCATTTTTCGTCCGAGTTCATACTGCAGTCTACTTGAATTAACATCAAGACGGGCGGAAGGGTCCCCCTACCATTCGCTCACGAAAACATAGACAGGATACCTATATACCTCCTTCTACACTATCAGACTGTAATTACGAACGCTTATATTTTATTCGGGAGAAGATGTCAATGAAGCAATATATATTGATGGTTTTAATTTTTTAAATAAGTCAGTTAGTTCTGCGAAACTTGCATTTTAAATAACATTAAGGTTATCAACTGACAATACTTGGTGAAACTGCATAATAATAATTTTAAATTATAAATATTTAGTTTTGATTCACATTTATTTTAACTGATTATATGTTTCGGCCATTTTTTAATTAAAATTTATTTTTAAATTATAACTAGATAGGCAAATAATATTCAAAAGCTTGTGGATATCTAGTTAAGTTGATGATTCAAAAGAAAGATCGCCCAGCAGATAAACAAACCAAGTCAAAAGTGTTAAAGAAGTATTATAATGATCGATCTAAAATGATAGTAAAAAAATAGAAGCAATGTTAAAGGCAAAAGGGTCAGCAGCATTACGATTTCAATAATGAAAAACTATATATGTATTTACATATATGGAACATATAGCTGCCACAAATTGCAGCAATTAATTCTGCCAGGTGCTTCTGCAAGTAAAATGTAATAAATAAAAGTAAATAAAAGTATAATGCTATGCTTTTTTCTTTCTATCGCTCTTTCCAGGACGAGATGATTAGGCCGATGTTTCTAAGAAATCTAGTATTTAAATAATATGAAAATAATTTAATACACCAATAAGAAGTTGAATTCAATAAAGATAAACTTATATAGATAAAAAGCAGTGATTAGGAAATGTAATGCCTCTTTATTGAATGAAAATATTTTTTTATCGCCTTTTCTTGGGGTTTATATAACATTATTTAAATATTTAACGGCTTCAAACTAAAGGGTAGTTAAAAATAATAATAAGTAAATATTTATTCATCTCAGCACGTGCGCAGTTATGTATTTACAGTATGTATTTACAAATGATATAGACCAGAGGACAAAATAAACTGCTAGAAACGAGCGTAGAAAAAATATAACGTCGCAGAAAAAAAGTGGGCGGAGTATTTCGGTAGTGTGCAGGGTGATTTAATGTATTTTGAAGGTTTGCTTATACCTATGACATTATCCTCTATTTGTTCTCATTTCTGTTTCTTTATTTTTGTGGGCGGATGGCAGTAAGATGAATTTATTCATTTCGTCCTTTATGTGAACAAGTTGTCGCCGTTTTTTTTTTGTGAATGTATACATTGAGTGCGGCTTTTCACACAAAGTTTGAATACCGTAATGATACATAAATGTCATATATTTTTAGGTGAAATAAGAAAAATATACATTAGAATTACACTTTCAAAGATCGTGGGTATTTATCCGGAGAAATGGTATTTAAACATATGTAAATGGTTCAGTTTGTGAAAAGCAAGAATAAATTATATTCTACTAGAATCTTGGCATTTGCCCGTATTACGGTCATATAAGAAGTTTTTTTATGGACCAAATATATTACTAACAAATGCAGTTTGTACAATTGGCATTTAAAAAACATTTAATTGACAACATCAGTTAAAACGTCGAAATTCGTTGATGCAGAGGGTTTATTGACAGCTGCTTCACATTGGTCCATTTGAATTTAATAGCCGTATACATTGCGGATGCTGGGGTTTTCAGCGAGTTAAAATAAAATGAAAATGTTATGTATTCAAAACATAGACTTCGGACAATAACATAATTTACCACTTTTATTAATTACATTAATAATATTGTATTTTTTAAGCATTTTACTCTAAATGCGCATTCGGTTGGATTAGTTTTAGTGACGGTTGCGAGACATCCCAATCGGTGAATAGAATATCAAATAGAGAGTGCTTAATACTCGTCCTAATGTAAACACTAAGTGGAGAGGCAAGTGCGCGTACAAGGGATGTATTCATCTTGATTAACCGAATCCAATCAGCGCAACGAGCCCGCGAGCCGCAGCCTCCCATCTCCCAGGACCCAGCAGGACACTTCCAGGGGAAGGGGCTTCCTACAGGGGCGTCCTTATCCACTAACATAAGTCTTGGGATTTAAGTGTCAATCAACTCCTAGACTACTATTTAAATAATAAATAAAAAATAGTGTTCCATAACATTCATTTATATAAAAAAGACATTTTATTGTTATTTCGTAGCTCTATAAATAATACAGAATGATTTTATACGTAATATCAAAGAGTTATATCCATAACGAGCATAAAAATCATACTAATTTTATCTATTATAATAAATCAAACGCATTGATGACAACAAAATATTGCAAGCGCGGTTCATATTTGATCACAGTAATTAAGCAACAATTTGTGATCGGACCAAAAATTAGAAGGCTGCAGCTTCCCGTTAGGACCAAATGATCCAGATCTGGATATCGAAGGGCTAATCATCCGATCTCTTTAAAAATACCAGTAAACAAACCCCCAAAATGCGTAGGTAACTACGACTACAAGTCGTCTCTTCCAGTCCCTCGGGTTCTGGGTGCATGTCTTCGGGCAAGGCATAGACCAATGCCAGCTGACAGAACTGTGTGGCGGCATAATGTGGTAACTATATGCTCCAGATATAGGATGGGTATGGAAAAGGTAGAGACAGATAATAGCTGATGAAATAATTTGGTTTAACTTCCCTTTGCGAATGATAAATTATAAATGATCCAGGACTCGAGAGAGTCGGGTTAATCATCGAATCTCCATGAAGATGATGTTTAACAAGTATTCCTCAAGCACTACATTTGCCATATATTCAAGAATCCATGCTCTCGTCGAAAGCGCATCGGAAACTATTTAAAAATTATCGTAAAATTAATTTGTTGACAAAATAAGATGTCCTAATAAGTAAAAGTATACTAAGTTACTAAGATACTCAGTTATTTTTATTTTAAATATTGTGTACCTTTTTTATTTAAATTCGCATTGAAATACCTACCGGAAAATATATACATTTTGTGATTCTGCATTGGCAAACATGTCGTGAGTTTACCGTATAGTACTCATAAATATACTTATTATCCACACCGTTCTGATAACTCGCCGATGTTATATTAACCTGTATTTAAATTCAATATCAAATTAATCTGAAAGAAGAGCATACCATATACCAATTAAAATAATATTTATTAACAGCGCTTCAGTCTTCCGAGACTGCGTTCAGGGCTTGATATTCGTATCTTCCTGATGTTACCGGATCGTCTTGGGTTCAGGGTTCTCGTGTGCCCTGATACACACCGCAGACCGCCAAAAGGAATGCCAAGACTGTGACGTGATTGGGTCTGCAACTCCTCCTTTCAGCTGAGCCCCGGGGGATGAATTAAAATTAGTTTGAAATTAACTTCTAATTAAAATAACAACATACGAAAAGCAACTTAACATTCAAACTAGACCCTCCCGTTGGAGAAAGTAAAAATCGTGTTACGAATACGGGATAACGAGCGTGTAATAAATACCCACAACATAAGGTAGAGATTAAAATTAAATATTTTTTGAAGTGCTCTTGTTAAAATAATGTTTTGTAATAGAATAAAGATTTTTTGTTAACAAGTGCCCTTGGCGAAAGGTATATTTGTAAAGAATAAAGCGTAATGGTAGCGGGGATTGAGCGAAACATGAAATATTTTTATATTAATGTATAACATTCAATTCATTTAATTCCGAACATTACCCAACTCTTTTTCTTCTAGGGATGCTTTCTTTCCATTCGCTAGAGTCACGGAGGAAAATTGCTGCACTTAAACATTCATTCCTTCTTCTTCGCGGTTCAATTTACAACCCTGGGATTCTTGAATGTTTTAACTTCTATGTTCCAGATAGGTACACCCGTGCTCGTAGCCATCCATTGTTTTTGATCCCAGTTGATGCTTGTGGAGCTTCAAGCACTCAATTTGCTACAACGGCAATGTCGCTCCTAAATGGCCTACCAGCACACCTCGATCCTTTTCTTACATTCTTTTCCTCTTTTGTCGATGGTATTGTTCTACTTGATCTCTGTGATCTTTGACATGTGTCATCTTCTTATTCTTTTGTGTTATTTTTATTTTTTTATTATTTTCTAAGCGAAAATAAATACGATTTACAAAATCCAACATTGGCACATTTACTGCAACCCATTATATGCAGTTTTGTCGTCAACGGCTTAGGACAGATAACGTTAAAATCGAAACTAGAGATTTTCATAGTTCGAGAGTACTATATTATGTGGAAATTACAGAATATTTCCCCTTAAAAAGGTACAAAATAAATGCTGAGCTGTAGTCTTATGAAATTTGAAAAAAAACAATCATCGAGCGGCGCATAGTCATCATACTAAAGAATGACACACGTCAAAAAAACCTGAAGTTAGATCTACGCGTCTATTACTATTACTTCGAATATGTTTATTTATACGTGTAATGTTAATAAGGACATAATAATATAAGAATATTTGAGATATTATTATTACGAGAAATTAAAAATTACATTATTTGGTATAACGGTGATTTCTTACAGTTTTGTGATTGGCGATAGGCCGCGCCGCATGAATGTGCGTGAGAAGCCGCATCTTCTATTCCAATTATTTTCAAACGGATCAATTTCATTCTAGACGAGGGACCGACCATGTTAGTAATTTAACCCTCACAACTTAATGTAACGGTTTCGGTTTTAGGGAAACCAATATTTACATAATTAAGCCCGTCTGTTACCTGAATTGCCAAATATTTTGGATAAATATTTACTATGGCTATTTCACAATTCAATTATTCATATGTGGCATTGTTTATAGTGAGGCCCGTCTAATTTATTTGTCTTCCTTACACGGTCGAAATTAATTAAACTTTACTGGCGTTCACCTAGTCTTGTCATTTTAAGGGTCCGGGTTGCGTTACCTAACGGCGATCTGATCCTCTTTTCAGATTTACGAAGGGACCCGAGTTGGGCCACAAAAGGCATTCTTGGGCCCCGCTGAGCGAAATATAACGGCCAGTCCTCTGGGGCCTGACCGCCTGATGCTGCCTAGGAAGCCGAGATAACAAAGCACACCATCAACAAAAATCTAGACATTATACTGCCTTATGATGGTAATGCTAACTAATAATACAGGTCTCACATAAACGTCAAACTAAACGATACCATATTGTATTTTATCAAGTATGTAAGGCATAAATGTATTTAAGTTACATTTTCTAACCCTTTAATAAACTAGCATTAATGATTAATTTTCCCCGTAGGTCAAACTTTTCAATTGATTGTGATAAATATTTGTTATGATTTTCATTTTACAGATGAAGAGTCAATTTCAGAATAACTAATGGTTTTTAAAGAGCTTATAATTGAGACCTCTAAGACATACTCGCCCACAATACAAGCATACACGAGTATAATACATTCATACATGAACGTTTTAAATATAAATTCATAAGTTACAGCAAAAATAATATTGATTATATCACGATATGATACTAGTATTCTATTGTGGTTAACTTTTTCGTGTAAAAATATTTTAATTAAACCATAGAATATAATATTATAAAATGCATTTAACAAGTGATCCAAGAGACAAATACAAAAAAATACGATAATAAAACATAAACCAAACCAATAAAACATTGAAACCTCATCCCCATGAAGAAATAGAATGATGATTTTTCTGAAAGTACGGTTACGACAAAAATATATTACAGTTCTATATGAAGAGTGCGAGGCGGCAACTTAATGGCGGGAAGACTGGATAATAGGAAAATGGACTTTTCTTCAATAAATTTGACCCATTTATTTCGATTGATAAAGGCGATCTGGGCAAAAAAAAATGGGAAAAGAATTCGGCAAATGGCGCGCCCCTTATTGATTTAAGTTGAAAATAACTCAATTGATGGTAATGAGAAATCTGTTTTGTAACATGATACTGTCGGTAGAGTACCGATGAACGACAAATGATTTTAAATAATTAATTATGTTTAACATCAACAAAAAATAGTATATTTCTTAATTTTGTAAATTAAATATAAAATAAAGACCTATCGGAGAATTTTGATGTTTTTTAGATTACAGATAATACATTCCATATTTTATTGATATATGAAGTTAAGTATCCATGCTCTAACAAGCATTATAGATATAACATGTTTATATCATTTTTACTTAATAAACCCTTGTATATACAATGGTTTAATCTATTTATTAATAGACATACATATCCGTATCAAAAATATGAGTATCATATTTTATCAATTAATTAACCCTTTTTGCATCGGTTGTCGGCATAAGCCGTCATAAGATTCCCCGACATCGGTTGACGTGATATATCGGTTTACTACTTTTTTAGAATAGTTTTTTATGCATAATCTGATAGCTAAAGCATACAAGAACCAATGTGATATATGAAAATAGACCAGATAAGTACATTTATGCTCCAAATTAATAATTTATAATTTAAACTATAATTTGTATTCAAACCGAGCCGTTATGAAAGGGTTAAAAAAAACAGATTGTCTACCCAACGAATAGGCACAATCAAGTGGCAATATCAACTCAATACAATCTTTAAAAGATTTCATCTACATTTTATTATCATATATCATAATAAAAAAAACAGTAATTTAATGTGTAAATTGTATGACTTTCAAAATAATTGAAATATAAATAATATAAATTTGTATAAAAGGTTAAGCTTTTTTTCTCATCTACCGTTCGCTAGCCTCATCTGGCACAATTGTATCGATAATTGTATGTATTCTCAAACAGTGCGCCTCTCGTTAAATTCCAAACGACGTTACTTTTATTCAAATTGTAATGCCGAGACCGAAATTGTCACAAGCCACTGTTGTATGCTCAACTGATATCATATTTACTCATGACAATGCACGCAGAACCACGTGCGTTTCATCATCGGCCCAGTAGATTCCTCCGCATATTTATTGTCGTTGTTGTTTATTCCAACCGAGTGTAACCAGCCGACCGAAGAATTGCAATCGTGGTGAGGTTCTGTGCCGCCCCTCATGGCCAGGACCGGGCTGCCGTTGAGAGGCACAAATCAACAGCCCATTATGACAGATGGACGACGCTGGAGGGTGATGCTAACAAAGCCATGCGAATCAATCATTTCCCTTGATAAATGTATTTTATTTTACTACCCGAGAAAACTGTCGTACTGTGGAAAGCTGTTGATCATCTGATTGTGATATGGGCGAAAAAAAATCACGTATCTTCTGAGAACTTTCCAGATGTGAAATGTAATCAAATATTGATCTTTATATTTTTAGCATTCCTCCAATTTACTATATTATGTAGATAATCATAAGTATTTGCACCTTGCTTTAAACATTGATCACGCTGAGTATTGTATAACAGCAGACTTGAAGACCGCGGATACACTCTTGAGGGTTTCACCATTCTTTAAACGTAGTTTTTACTATGTTTATCCAAGTGAACACCTGATAACGTCCTTCGAGTCTATAATTAAATGGTGCTAACGTGGTCCAGGTTAAGACAACATAAAAATACTCACCTACAAGTAACTATTGATCAATGAAATATTGATGTTTTACTTATATTATAATAGGTTTTAAACAAAAAAATATGTTTTTCGATACAAAACTCTTGATGGAATGCCATTGCTCCAAAATTTCAATGATGTAAATAAAAGATCTTTTTTTTTCGAGTAAAATACCAGAGTTTTACGATTTGAACAAATTAAACTGACAAATTTCAGAACTGTGGAATTTATTTTACAAAATCATCCTTAATTTAGACTAAGGAAATTGTTATACTTAATAGCATTATCACCATTTTACGTTATGTAAAAGCTCAACGTTTATACATATATACACCAATATATTCATTTCAATAGAGAGTGAAATTTATGAATTTTTAAAATGATTAAGTAATACCGTATAAAACTTTGGCATAAAATCCATAAATAACAAACGTTATACGATTAAACGGTTAAACGAAACTATATTTGAAGCGATTCACATTTTTTTTAAAACTATCTAAGGACATTCAATCAAAGATTATGGGTTTCCAAAATTTAAATTATGTTAGTATTATAGGATATATATTTTTAATACTTGTGGAACATATTTTATATTTAAAAAAATGCTTGGAAGGCTTTCGGGAACTATACATAGAATTTACTCTACGACGATGTCAGCTGATAAAGCTTTAGTGGCAGCAGCTCGTGATGACCATAAGGCCCAGTTAGGGAAGCGAACATGGTAAAAATGATTTTTAAGCGACAGGCTTCGGCTTTACTCAGAAGCCGCCATCAAGATAATTTAAGTTTCTAAAGCAAACCGAAATCCATAATATTATTTTTAAATAAAATTGTGTAAATAATTTTTAATTATTAACCATAAAAAATATATTAAAAATGTGATATTATAAAAAAACCGAGCTGCACAACTTCATAAACCCATCCGGAAGTAATCAATATGTCATAGAGAAAATGAGAGCCAAGTTAGATGGGGAGGTTTTTTATATATATTTTTTTGTAAAAAATAAGTTTGGAAAATAATCTCGTCTCCTATTGATGGAAGTTCGGTCGCCCATCATCCGCGGCGCTCCAGCCGTCTAATCATAAACTTTCCCATTGCAATTAGACCGCTCTTTCAAGAGCCCGCAGGTGCCGAGTGGGAGGAGGCGCTGACAGCTCCACACCACTCACTGGCGAGAGGAATGCATAACCTGACTTTAATATTATTCCAATAGCCTATCCACGAGACCAGACACTTGAATATGACATACACAAAAATCAGAAAAATACTCCATAAAATATATATATATTTAATTGAAGCATTAAGTACTTTATTTTTAATAGATCATTAATATGGGAAACATTATACAATTGTAACCAAACCTTGACATTCAAATAAACAGGTTTTTGACAAGACTTTTGGAAAGCTCAAAAGGTATTTTGCTTCACGATTATTAGAAGTTCCTTACTCGCAAACTCACATTTTACGAGTATTACTGTCAATGTTTATACTCGTACGTATATAAGAAACATTTATAAAAATATTAAATTAATAAAGGTTAATGTAAGATAAAAGTTTATCTTAAAAAAAAATACAAATGTAATGTAATGAAAATTGTTAAGTATCATGTTTATTAACCGCGTGATAAGGACAAGACTAATAAGGAATCTTTGAAAACCTTAGCTTTATAATGATTATTAGGATCAAAAAAATTGCATTAAAAATTCGACGGAAAATGATTTTGTGTTACTAATAATATTTCATGCTACAAAAAGTTTATACATTATGGTTTTTGATGGTTTTTATTAAATATGTCTTTTGAGTTCAGACGTGTTCGGATATATTGTTCCGGTGTATATCGACTATCTTTACAGGTGTCATTATATAGCCGTGAAGTTCTCAACGAGATGGTGTATTTAGGTAACTTAGCTGACAGTACCTTCTCATCGTTTAAGGTGGATTGTTATGCTGATAGCTAAGACAACTAAAATACACTATCCCATTAATCACAACTCACCTGGACGATGATCGGAGATCGAAATACCGTAGAGAACAATTTGCCGCACATGGTTCAACTTAAAGGCTAAAAAAATCCGAAAGAAACTGTACTACAAAATTACAACATTCATAATTAATACGAAGTTATCAAATATATATTTTTGTTATTTCTTGCTGAAAGAAAAAATTTGAAAGTTTAATCATGTTGGTTTTGAAAATCTATTCGAATATTTACTCTCACGCAATTATTTAAAAATTCACTGCCAGGTCTTTACAATGGTCACATAAGTATCGTATATTTCATATTTGAATATTCGAAACATGCAAAAAAATGCACGAAAGCATGCTAAAAGCTTTTCCAAGTAGATAGTAATTTACGTCACAGCACATTCTGAAGAACGCTGCGCAATCTCGTGTCATAATAAATGGGTTTCACATTTAATGCTTAGCAGCTTATACTCGTACATGTGCATTGGTGCAATGATATCATCGGGTCTGGAAGTCTTGAATAAATCAAATGCTAACATGCATCTCAGTGTGCAATTGCTAATGCAAATTACATTCAGATATTACAATATCAATAACACAACACAAAAGCTTGTGAATAAGCTTAAAACTATATAAACTGTAATTTGAACCATTTGTCATAATTGTAAAATGTGTAGCGGAGCTTATTATCAAACAATAGGTCCGGAGCTAATCGAAAAACAGAATTTTTAAAACCATTGTAACATGTTTGTTTTTTATTATTTTGTAACAACGATTAATAAAAAATAATACCGACGTACATTTCATTTGTGTGCTTGTTACATACTTTTATATGAAACTGTAAAAAAGTGAAAAAGAAAACAAATAATATTTGTAATTTATAGTGTCGTTGCTATGGGTACTTATTGATAAAGTTTAACTTTTTTTTTTAATTGTACTATTTATTTTTGAAAAATAAAATGTAACATATTACTAATAAATAAACGTGATATCGGAATCTAATTATTGTCGATTATGATACAAAATATTCCATTTCATTTATTAAATAAATAAATGATTAATAAGTCAGGTAATAAATCAATAATGTGTATCAATGTGGAAGAAGTACTTTTCGCGGATGATACCTTTACTATGTACTTGTTGAAGGATGATTATTTCCGAAGCACTAAGACGCTGTGAAGCAGCGCTCTCTTCGCCCTGAGAGTGAATGTTCGCAAATTAAAGGTACAAGAAGGCCTCGTGACTGGGGCACCTGATTACAACCCTCTCCTGAGTTAATTAGGTCGGAAATTCCGACGCCTCGGCTCTCCTCGATGAAGAATATATTATTACTGCCGGAAGAACCGAGAGAGATCGCTTTCAAAGACACCCTCCCCGTGTATCGGAACGCTTCGGAGCCTCTTGCAAGTTTGACGACGCTACGTAACGATGGATCATAAAATGATCGTGTTTAGTAAACCCTATTAAATTTAAATTTGCCTCGGGTAGTAAAATATTAATGGATTCAATTAAATAAAACTGTAAATTTTATATTTGAAGTTACATCGGCTACTGTAAGAATAGCTTTTTTAAGAGCAATATAACAGTATCATTAAACAAATATTTAAAGTATATATTAATGATTTGATTACAAAAATCTGTCAAATCTGAAACAATACGAAATAAAAATGATCTCATAATCAACAATTCATATTAATGATTTTATATTATATTTAATATTGAAGAAAATTATAAATATCCTAAATTTGAAAAAGTCTACGCAGCTACTTGCCTACCTGGCAGTTATTTACGCAGCGGAGGTAAATTGGTACTTGTTCAGAATATTGGGAGGGGAAGTTAACGTATTTCAAATAACTCAGTAGGAAGTAGTATAAACACCCTTCAACGAATAATAAACGGAAAGGGTGAATAATTTCAACCAAAAAATCAAGAGTCAATAATTGAAAAATGGCATAAACGGTGTCGTTTCCTATAAAAATGTATATAGAGACTACACGAATTATTTTTTTATTTACTCAATTTTGAAGACTTTCTGAAAACAGATTATACTCGTATGTCGGTGGATATAAAAGAGGTTACATTCAGACATGGTAAAAAAAACATTCGAAATACGGTTAAAATACTACACAGGTTGCTAATTTGCAAAGAAAAAAGCAATCCTTATATGCTCTTTTGCTTTATATAGAGCCAACAAAAATTTAACTAATTGACTTGAAAATGGCCATCCGACCTGGCTGAAACATGTAGTCAAAAAAAATATCTATATATGTGGAATAAATTCTAAAGAATCTTTTATTTTATGTCTGATATAATGGAATTCCACCAAGAAATATCGATCGAAAAAATCTAAATAATCCTTATATGGTTTAACAGTGTTTTTTTTTTCATTTTTATAGTAGCATACAGCATTTTGAAAAAAAAACTACTATTGTTATCCAATGTCACATACATGGATCTCAAGAATGCATAAAGTTTCATTGATTTATTGTTTTTGGTAACTGTACGGTTACAGCAAAAAAGTCGGCAATAACCGAGAGGTTTATTTCCATAAGCGTTCCGCGACGGAGCGGTAAGAATCAAAGGCTGAAAATGTGATATTTCCTGAAAGGCTTAGCTGGGATATTCGGATATTCGCTGAAGATTTTGTTAGCCCCGGCGGCGGAGCTCTCAGGTGATGGAGGCGGGCGGCAAGAAGTCCTAAGACCCAATTGCTATTCATTATCTCCTCTCGAGGACGGCGTCAAAGAGAATTGAAAGTTGCGCTGCGGACGCTGAATCACGGCGCAGCCTAGAGTGGCGCCGGCCAAATTAACTTCACGGGAAAACTTGCGAATAACGGATTTCAATTAATTCTAAACATGGATTTACGGATTCGGCGAGGCGGCCGTGGAAAAATTACCGACGGCGTTGAAAATCAAATTTATTTGTTCGCTGTTAGAGTAATGGCGCGCGGCGATTAGAGAACGTCTCAGGTAATCCGAAGATTTTGATATTTCACGTAAAGTCTGCAGCTAAGAAATGTAAATTTCAAAATATTTCAAGCAGAACAAACGGTAAATATTTAAAAACTTATAATGATCGTTATAACAATTAAAAAAAAAAAAAAAAAAAACGTAAAAAATGAAATAGGGTATATAATTAATAATTATAAGGTCTTTAAGGTTAATAATTAATTATCTTGATAGTTGTTAGTAAACTGCATAATAATAATTGCAAGCTAATTAATTGTGTACAAATAAAACCAGAATTGTTTATAAATAATAAAAAAATGTATTTACTGATACAATAAAAAAAATGTTATATGTAAAAATGGCCCTGTTAGATTGCACCAAAGTTAAGTTTTTAAATATATTTTTAGGTGCTTAAGTGGTGAGAGGACGAGAGTTGGTGGGTGAATAAAAGAAAGGATATGAAGTAATTACAAATATGCCCTTCATTTTCTGATGCACAGGAACAAACGACGTACATCGGTAATTATATTACGCTTTACCACATATTACTCACTGGATTAATATTTGCATAAAAAACGAAAGTGATCAGACGTATAAAATAATGGAATTACTTTCTTTAACTCACTAAAAATACTGCCAATAGCGGGAGAGAAGTCAACTTAATTTAAAGTTGCGTAAAATTCAGAATTAATTAAAACAATTCAAATTCTTCGACCGAGTACGACGATAAAATTTCTGCACCCTGAAGGTTTTAAGATGCGTATCTATAGAGGAGCCGCTCCATAGGAAATTTATTCAAAAGAAAAAGTTTTAAAATTCGTCTACGGATTAAGTAAGAAGCGGATATTTATCCGAGATTCAAATAAATTTGTTAGGACATCAGCGCCTCTGGCGGTCAAGCGACAAAGCAACCGCAAGAAGTTAAGACAAGTTCCGCTCTGAACGGATAAAGAAGCTCGTTAAGGACTTTTCTGGAATATACAACTTTTCAATATTTTCTAAGAAAAAAATAAAAGTTTGTGTTTGTTTGCTTTGTATTCCTATTTCTGAGGTTGTTAACGACGAGCATCTGGAACAGCAAACGCTTAGAAATCATCTTATTAAGACTACTCGTGTAACGTGCATACTTGAATCGCCAAAGAGGTGTTGCGAATAGTTATATTAACATGCAAAATGCATCACAATTTTGTACTAGGATTCTTTACTAATTTTAATGACTTTTCAATGTTGTATTTTAAGAGAATTGCATATTCTTTTAGCCGTAAGGAAACCTCGTCTGTCTATAAAAGCTAATTTTGGGGAAGCAAAATAATATTTAGCTACCACAATAGAAAATTGCATCAATAAACGGTTCTACAAGCAGATTTTTTAAATATATATTATTTAATGCTTGCGGACTGCACAAAAGACGAACATAGGCCACAGATTTTTCAGGTCTGATGTAAAGAAATATAATGTTTTGTTTAAAAATATTTACTTATAATATTGTAATATAATGATCTATAAAAGAAGATTAGAATATTGAAATAATAAAATAATATTCTAATAAATATTTAAGAAATCCATAATACATTATTACATTATTAAAATAAACATCTGAGTTTATATTTTAACATTATTCACCGATCAAAGCCTTAGGAGAATAATAACTATTTCAAGTCTTCCAGGACGCTGTGAGTGTGATGGAGACTGTTCAATACTGAACTTTTCTGAAATAACAAAGCCGTGTATTAATATTTACCCGCTGTCCTAGTAATCCGAGAAATGTATTAATATTGCGAGTCTGTACGGAAATATTATTCCTCGAAAATATATAAAAGTTTTGTAAGTGGAATTATGGGTTAGCGCGGCCCCTAACCGATGGGACAAAATGTCATACACTGCTCGTGCTCGTAAAGCGCTGGCAGATCGTTCGTTGCGAGGCGCTTCTGCGAGTATTTGAATTCGCCAGGATCAAAGGCAGGTACGTGGATAAGTTTGGTTCGCGAGGAGAAACACTGAAACACGGAAACTTGCGCAAGTGCTCCGTGCAAAAGTTCGTGCATTTTAGTTTTGTGACGACGCTTTGTCTAAGTGACGATGACTCAAATTAATCCAACTTTATCAACAAGCTGCTTTTGAATTTAATGCTCGCACTTTAGTTACATGTAGTAAACTTGCAAATACAATGCATTAATGATTTTCACACGTGCCAATTAAAAGTTTAATTTTATGTTTTTGAACAACTTTATGTTATATTGAAGAGTGCATTTTTCGCAATTTTTGCGAAACGTTATTCTTTTCCTTTTACTGGTACCATATCTAGAGCATATGTTCAACATAAATTGCCGCTATACAGCTGTCATCTGCGGTATTATTCATGTCTTTCCCCAATAGATCTCGCACCCAGAGGTCCACTTGGGAACATAAACGGTTCCCGATAACCCAGGGCGGTAATCTACGGCATAAAAGTGACGGCAGTTTTAGTATTCGAGTAACATTTTGGGTTATTTTATGATTGATTTCTAATGACATAGTAATTTGTAATCGTTCAGTAAATTTTTTAATAAGTTAGATTTCTCAAATCTATCCATCAATATAATTAACGTTCCATCTCTTTCCAGTCTTCCAATAAAACAGCATTTAATTAAAATGTAATATATATTGATTACAAGGTTATTTTAGAAATACCTTACTCTAGCTCAAACATAAAACAATACGATACACTAGTACGAGTTAGCTATGTAGTATAGTATGATAACAGTTATTTGTATGAGCGTTTCAAAATATTCCAAGAATCCTATACATCGCAACAACAGACTGTCCTCTGAATGGATAAAGAAACAAGCGCCGAGGCTTACGGAGCATCTCGTAAACAATTAATTCAAGCAAATTGCAAAGTCCCGAATTACTGGGCGAGGAGGTAATTTATATGGAGCGTGCGATCGGTGGGGTGAAAAAGGGGAGGGGTAGAAAGGGGAGGTACCGGACCCACCCTTACTCACAGAGGCAACAACGCACGAGATTCGTTTTAAAAACAAATAGAATGGAAAGGGCGATATCCGGTGACCCTTCCATTGGGCGTTGTGCCATCTACTGGGACGCTGAACCGGGTCTCTACATCTACTCTAAAGACCACCACTCAGCCTTGCCTACTGAGTAAGGTTGTGTAGGTTGATGGGGGATCGGATCTTTTAGAGACCCGTGTTAGTACTATTACTGTCTAACGTGAAATACTTCTTCAATACTTTATGTTTCTATTTTCACGACCCCAATCTGTGGAATCAAAAAGTATACATTCATATCAAACGATTTAAGTAATTGTATGTTAAACAACGTGAAATTTACCAATACGTGTAAAACTTTTGCATAAATCAATTGATGTAGAATACATACGAGCCACTGCTGACCACGCCTTGTTTAGGCAAACGATAAAAATGTAATTATATGTATATATATATATTTATTGTATATGATTTTGTTTTATTAAAATACATTTAAATGTACACGCATTTTAAAATAAATAATATCCTAATGATTAACGAGCTTTTTTATCATACAGACAGACTAAGTACTTTGTAAGTTTTTTCTCGTAAAAGTAACTCGATTAACATATACAGCAATATTCGTATCTGCAAGATTTCCATTGCGATTATCTGTAACCAGCGCGGCTGTAATTTATCCTACGAGAATCAGGGCTCGAATAAACTATGTACTGTAAAAAATCCTGAACGGATTCCTTATTCCCATCATAAACTCCTATTGAGATTTATCGTCCGATAAAATAAGCTTTATATCTTTAGACGTTGCCGCCGCCGACCGTTTTCATATATCGGTTCGTTAAATAAATTACATGCATTAAATATGTACTTGATCGATGTGTAACATTCTCGATTGATGAACCAAAACAAATCTTAAGTATTGATGGTAAAATAATTTACGCTCAGCTTGTGCAGTGCATTCTAGAATAATGCTTAATGACAACCTCTCCAGCTTCCACATTCCGCAGTGGATCCGGTATGTTTACGGATCGCAGGGTCCGTGCGTTCACAGCATTGCTGCGTCATTTGCGTATCCGGTTTATGGAATGGGATAAGGATGTGAAAAAAACATATTCATCCTGGATGCTCCTGGGAGGATCCGCTCTCCGGTCATCAATACTATACATGTACTATAATATATAGCCATAAAGTGTAATGACCTCCGTAATATCACATTAACAAAAATATTACTATTTATTTAACACTGGCTTTCACTTTGATTGAAATTTGATCAATTTACACACATGCATGTGAATACTGACAGAGAGTGATAGTAAAAGATCATCTGTAGACTACATGCAATTTATGATTACGGCTAAGCGAAAAAATATCAACTCAATTGGATTATAGCCCGGCATTCATGTATAGTCCATTCTTAAGAACTCACTGTGAATGGGTGTTATTCACGGAACGGCTTCGTTTACCAACATTTCTGATAAATGGTCTAAGGCTAAGAGTCATTTAAGAGGTGAAGAATCATTTTGACATTAACTGTAGTTATTTATAGATATATGAATAGTGATATCCGCTGGATATAGCTCCTTTCGGCTGATGCCGTAAAGCCTCGAAAAAGGATCTTTTGACTCTTATTTTTGTTTGCTCGCCTGAAATGCACATCTAATGTTAGTTTTAATTGAATAATGTTGCACGGCGTTTGCATACGCCATTTTATTTGTTATAACAGTTGGTCCATTTCATGTTGGCCACTGTCATCTTTAATTCGCTTGTCTGCCGCGACTATTGGCGGCGCCAGATGTCAGAGCGCGCCGACAGTTACCAGCTCGCTCGCGACCATTATGGCGCGCGCTTAAGGGCATTCGCCATAACGGGTGACAACAGAGCAAGTGCTTGACAAATAAACGCGAATTGTGAAAAAAACAAATTCTTTGTATTGTGAACCTGATCCTGCATCCTCATCCAGTAAACCGATATCAAACTTTGAGAGGAGGATATCAATAGGTAATATTAGCTTTTACATTGATCAATTCATTTTGATTTTCGTTATTTTACTGGTTAAATATGTAAGAGCATACGTGCACATAATGCACTATATTAATATATGTATTACAAGAAGTATACAAGTCAAGAATCTTTTTGCTTGCATTGCATTTAATAGCACTATACTTTTAATGAACAACATAAGTGTGTGCGGTGTCTTGGAGAACAGAAGAAGTAATAATTACAATAATCGTAAAAGCGTTTCTTTTGGTTTTTTTTTTTCATATAAAGCATCACCCCTTGATGTTTCCCGCCTAATATAAGTCACTCCGTCTGCCCTACACGGAATTCGGTAAATGGAGGCTTGTTAGCCGTGTGTTGGCTGTTAGCTGCTGGTTGCACACGCAGAGGAATCCGCGCCACTGCAGCGAGGACCGCAAGCGAGTACTAAAGCGTTTATAAATAATTCCGCGATTAAAATAAATATGCGAAGGCGCCAACATTCCTCCGAAGTGCGCCCGCGCCAATTTGCATCCTATTACCGGTCAACAAGTCAAACTTCGCTACACAGCGCCCACCTAGGACACTATTGATGTAACAATCGAGCACAACGAAATGTTCAACAGTTTGATAGCCATCGCAATCAGTGGCGGATTACCCCACAAGCGCAAGAGGCGCGCGCTTGGAGTCTCACAATATACGAAGACTGTATTAAAATTTTATTTATTTATTTATTAACGGAATTGAGTTCCAAGTAGTACATATATAACACAAAATAATATAGATATGTTACAAATATAAGATAAAATAAGAGGCAATATAATACAGAATAGAGACAGACAATGGATATATTTATCATGTATATTTACATTTAATTAATTTAATTTCACACCCAGAATCGAAGTTCCAAGGTACAAAAAAAAATACAAATATAAGATAATAAAAAAATAAAAGTGACATAAAATAAGAAGGAGATGACACGTGTCAGAGATCACATAGATCTAGGAAGACAATACCATCGACAAAAGAGGAAAAGGATATAAGAAAAGGATCGAGGTGTGCTGGTATTCCATAATTTGAATGCACAAACAAACCAAAATTATACAACTCACTCTTTATGTCACATTTTCTATTAATATGAACCACTACGTCCCTCTGCCAGATCTTCATAGTACGATATTTTTTTTATGTTAACACATACAGGAGAATACCGACAAATAGTAATTCTAAAGTCTCATCTGTGGAATTCTATGACGCTTACCATGGTGTGTATGGTTAAGCGCTGCATGTGGAGTGTTGATCCGCCAACGTCATAGACTACAACCCGACATTCACGCATCATCCTTATTATTACAGGAATTTACTTTGAATGGTTGGTCTTTACGGGACGACTTTTGTCTACCACTATTTTTGATTAATCGGCTATGGCTGGCATTTTACGGGTGAGCGATCAAATTCACACCAACCGAGGGTATTTTAGAGAAAAAACCATTATATAAATTATTTTTTTAATCTCCGTCGGGGAGCGAACCTACCGCCTTTGGCTTGCAAAGCAAACGCTTTGTGACCATTGAGTTATACCCGCCGGCAAATGATATGTCAAAAAGGTATTTTTTAATCTGTGGCGTATATTGTATTATTATACTTCTCATTTATTCTTCAAATTAATTAGAAATTCTTCAAGTAGGTGTGTCCCGTAATGCCCAATAACGATTCATATCGATTAAGTTCTATAAAATCTAGTCACATTTCTTTAAAAATCAATAGTGTTTTTTTTGAAGCTTTTTAATCATTCAAAACAAAGATCTTCCAAAATGTCTAATTAAATTTAACCATAATCGTCTGCAGGTACACAAAAATTTGTAATATACCTGTGTGTATGAAAGGCACGTGACCTGCGCCATAATACCGTTTAAACCAGAGAAGTTCAAAGGAGAGGGGATAGAATGTTCGAATATTAGGTAATCTAAATTTCGTTATAGAAAAAATATTATTAAACAGATATAAATAAATGTTAGATGTGTAAACCGGGATTTAAAAGTGTATTCTTCGTAATATCAATCCGGTGGATTGGTTTGCAGCAACAGAATCTTGCATCTCGATCTCCATTACTCTCGGTCCTCCGCAACCCTCTTCAGCTCAGCATAAGAGCTACAATTCATGTCCTCGAACACTTGCTGCAAAATACTCCAGTCTAGGGCGCCCTCTACAGTTTCTACCCTCAACCATCCCCTCCACAACGTCGTGAAGAAGACCATCGTGGCGCATGATGTGACCGATCCATCAGGCTCGCCTCACTGATTCTTATTAGGTGCCTATCTTCGTTGATTATCCTGAGGAACTCATTGTTTGTGACGTGGTCTCTCCAGGAAATCCTGTGAATACTTCTGTATGACTACATCTCAAAGGCCTCTAGTCTTTTATGTCACTTTTAAGTTTAACTTAAAAGTGTAAGTAAATTAAATTATTCGAGAAGTTAACGTAACACGTTTTCTATACTAAAATATTATAAACATGGAAACTATTAAGACAGTATATTCAAATACTACCGAATATTCGTTGCACAAGATGCTCTAAAAATGTAAAATACTTCATGAATATTCTACACTTTTGGAGAGATTTGAATACATACGAACATTCAAAATGACAGACTCTAAATTGAACATTTGCAAGCCGTAAAATTCAAATCAGCAAGTCAAATTAAATAAGTAATAAAATCTCATTTCTTCTCTTCACTTTTGAGTTGAGCTACTCATTAGAACAAAGTGGTTCAGGCCTCCGCGAGGCATTGGTTTATCACCCCATCTTAATAAACTTTGATTAACAAATGCTCAAACTAGCCTATGATAACATCGTCCTGCATCGCCAATAAATTTAAGTCAAATAATGCACTTGCCGTAGTTTCAATAGCAGAGATCGATTAAACCAAACCAAGAATAATGGCAGCTTACAGAACTACATGGCGGCTATTTTCATCCACCATATACTATATTGTAGCTAGGGAGCGATATGTAAGAAGATAAAATCGTTTCTGGAGGCTATGAAATTCGAACGTATGAGGTATTGAACGTATGAATTAGTGTATCTATCGGAAAACTGAAAATTGGTTCGACATTTCTTTTCTTGAAGTCCAATCTATTTAAATGCGTCCGATGCATGAAGAAATCACAATTTCTTATATTGTTCAATATGACATTAGTCTTAATAATCAATATATTATAGATATTGATACTTTCAATATTTTGTATTGTGACCGCTGCATATACAAATCAAATAACCTCAAATTTTACATTTTAAAAATTATGAAAAATATGAGTACGTAGTCTTTATAAATACACGCATTCAGTAATTAAATTGTAACGTTATCATATAATATTTATAAATATTAATATTTTATATTCTCGTAGAAAAAATATGTTAACCCTTTCCCATCGTTGTCGGCATATGCCGTCATAAGATTCCCCGACCGTTGACATCGGTTGAGGTGATATATCGTTTTGCTACTTTTTAGAATAGTTTTTTATGCATCATCTGATAGCTAAAGGATACAAGAACCAATGTGATATGTGAAAATAGACCAGATAAATACATCTATGCTTCAAATACTAGTTTTATAACTGACAGTATAATTTGTATTCAAACCGCAATGAAAGTGTTAAATAAGATTGGACCGTTTTGTATCAGTATTAAGCCATCGACATTTTATCCATATTATAATAATTCTAATACATTTTATACAACTTTATTTCTTATCGTTTCGTTTAACTCGTGTCATGAATTATTTACAAACATCATCAACACTAATAAAATTTAATTATCAAAAAAACATCTACAAACATAATCATTTCATATCGTTATGTCAGCCTCATTATCACATGTCAGTTATGCCTGCCAAACTTTCGTCGAGTACATTATTTGCATAGTTCCCGACAGCGAGAGCTTGAGGTTTTAAATATAAAGCAGATGTAGATTATGGTCTCTTGCGGCATCCGAAGAATATGTCCTATTTAGATCCACTTTCGTACCAAACATACGGCGAGAAGTCACCACCAAGAAGAAACTAGAAATAACCACACGGCTCAAATCAAGAAGAAGCTTCCTACTGTCGACAACGGATCTGGTGATACCTGAGGCCACTCTGCGGCTGAACATGTGGAGAAGAGCATCTGAGGGGAATACTTGGATTGCCCCGAAATAGGACCTAGCCCCTGGACATGACTAGGGGTGGAATATATGGAGGTCCCTTAACAGACTTCGGACCGGACTATGCAAGACGAGGACACAAATGAAAGCCTGGCAGTTTTACAGCGGACCGACTGAATGTGACTGCGGCGTGGAGTAGACCCTGCCACATCTTCTGGAGTGTGCGCTGCGTCCGAATAGCTGCACCCAGGAAGATGATGGCCGGGAGTAACGCCATCGACGTCGCCCACTGCTCTGAGCCTGTTGCTTCCGACACGATTATATATATCCACTTTCGTCTCTTGATGTAAGATGGAAGGGTGCGAATACATCGTAGCCCCAAAAATAACCGTTGTTTTACGACTGCATTGGATTTTGGTGAGGACATGAGACATTGAAATTAAAAATGCTTTCCGTCGCTTCGGTGGTTTAAAAATTAGGAGTTGCATCATCGATTATTTCTCATGCAGGAAAGAGTGGCTCCATTGAAATAAAGTCATAAATAAAATAATCGTCAATGCCGAAAGAGTGTAAGTGCGCAATTTGCGTACGCAAAATATTCAAGCGGGCGGACAATTCGGCGGTTGGTTCCCCGGCCGCGTTGACATTGATCGGTCGTACGTGAGATTTCATTGATGACAGCCGCAGATACGCGCCAGAGAAATATTTGGTTACGAGCACTAACGACGACGACGTGCATAATATTTTTTTTATGTGTGTGCATTCTTAAATTGAGCCACTCGCATATCATTGTTATTACGTTCACCGAGCCTGCAAGTACAAACATAAACATTGAGATAACAACAACTGTGTGCAGTCGCAACTTTTCATTAGTAACAGTAAACATGTGCAGATTGTTGTATTAATCACAGCACGGTGACATAATTTAACTGTTTTTTATGTAAGCACATACAGGAGAATACCGACAGATGGTAGTAGTAATTCTGATGTTTTGTATGTGGAATTCTATGACGCTTAACCATGGTGTATATATTGTCATCACTGCAGCCCGAGATTCACACATAATCCTTATTATTACATGAATTTATTTTGAATGGGTGGTCTTCACGGGACGACTTTCGTCTACCACCAATTTTAATCTGATAGGCTATGATTGGAATTTTACGGGTGAGGAATCAAATTCGCACCAACCAGGGGTATTTTAGAGCACCGAAATCGATGAAAAAAAAAAAAAAAACAATTTCCGTCGGGGTTTGATCCCACGACCTTTGGCTTGCAAAGCCAACTCTTTGACCATTGAGGTATACCTGCCGGATTTGAAAAAAGTAAATATGCAGTGTATGTTGTCGAGTGATGTCGCTGTAATTACTTCATATTCATAAAATAAATGTATCTATCCACGTATTTATGAACATATAAGCGTGTTCACTGGCTCTATAATGTCATGCTCGGTAGACTGGTCATGTAAAATAATCGAACATATTTGTTGTACATTAAAATTAAATACTAAGGTTAATTCTGTGTGTTTTGAAAAATATTATATATTAAAACATAGTACGATCACTTCATTTTATTATGAAAAATTAACACGTTACATGTAGTCAAGAAATATAAAAATTATTTTTAAAAAGGCTGCGTTAGGCAATAAACATTATTTCTGAAATTATAGGTATGTACAGCCGACGTCTCTTTAAGTCCCCGTAGTTCTGTCCTGGTGATCGTATATTTCCAAGAGGAGCTTCGGGTGTAGAAGATGAATTGGTATAAGGCATGGACAATGGACACTGACAGAATTGAGTGGCGTATTTCGAAAGAAAAATATATTACTAGATTTATATTTTTGAGGGAAAAAAAATCTGCCAGCATTTAACGATTAATTCGTAACCTACTCTCAAGATCGTATTGCAAAAATAATCGCTTCATCGAAATCATCGATGGGAAGGTACTTCTGAACACTAGGCACAATTCGAATATTTGTCACGCGGAATAATGGATATCTCTTTTAGTCCTTCATTAGAGTTCTATCACAATCGAACAGTGGGAAATAAAAAAAATGTTCGGTTCTACAAAGTTTTTTTGTTCAGATGTGCAGAGGGAGCATCACTCATCAATATGCACGGCGGGGCCCTAACAGGCCGCAGCAGTCGCGGCTCTAGCGCACCCGCTATGGAGGCCCGGCCCTGCGCTCCGCCGTGGAGGCCCGGCCCTGCGCCCCGCCGAGCATTTATCAGGGGAAAACTTTCTACGTAAATATCGTCGGGCGGAGGATCCGCCTGCAATCTGCAAATCCCACTGCGAAGGAAAACTTGTTTAGAAGAAAAGAGGCGAGCGAATACGTTGTGAGGCTGTCGATGAACGTTAAGATGAAGCGGAACTTCTACACGTAACGGAATTCACTAAATAAGTAAACCGTCAATAGAAATACTCGCCGGCTACCGGGAAATACACTTTGAAAAATATAATTTTGAATTCATGTGTTAATAGCTCCGAACACTGAATTAAAATAAAAATTGAACGCGAGATAAAACTTGTATACGTCACCGCCTGTTGTTAACCGCATGTCGGTGGTTGAATTGAACCAATTTTCATGACCAAATGGACCAAGACTCGCGATCGTCAGGCTAATCATCGGATTTTTTAGAAATGCTGATTAAAAAAAACACCAAAATACAAAAACTACTGCCGTTTCTTTTTAGTGGCATTTAGTAAGCTTTTACTAAAATTTTAATTTCCAAGAGTTTTTCTCTCTCAAGTAGATGTGTGTAGTGGTTATAATTGTTCACATATACCTCGCATACATATGTTTATATACTATTAAAATTGTGTGATCAAGATTGCATATAAAGTATAAATCATAGACTGTCAATTCACTATCTATACAGATTACGTAAACTAAGTAAGCAATTAAGTGATTAAGTAAGTAAATATCCATATTTATTATAATTGGCTTGAACCTACCACTTAATTGGTCTATAAATATTACTGATAAAATAAATGATTGAGAGAGCCTACAATTAATACTAATTATAAAGCAGTATCTACATATTTTTTCTAGATAAAGAAAATATTTTGCATATATTATGTAGAGAGGGAGTTTATACTGTTTCCGTCATCAAATTGAACGACTAAATCTGGGTGAATAGACACATAAATTGACATGAACCATTTGTGTTCATACACATTATACGAATTAAACAAACTCAATTATTTTCCTGTAAAGCCTTTTGATAACGTTTATAGATTTACAGAAAGTCTGTTGAGGAAACTGTAAGCGCACTGTAAATTTAGATGGAACGACTAAATAATACGTAGCAAATAAATCACAATTTCAGTATAATTACTTCATAAACTACTTTGCTGTAATACTTACAGGTCGGAGTGTGCTGACATTAGACTAAGAGTCTAGGTTTCATTTCGGACAGCTTACAGCAGAGACCTGTAAAATAAAGAAATAATATGATAAAAATGTTACAAAATAACATATAAATCATTGGAAAAGTAGGTGTAACTTTATTTCGTTTTCCTGTATTGCCTGAAATATCACCGTTCACTCACAACCTATAACGAAGTGTTATTTCAATATTTCCGACAGTTATTTCCATTATATTAAATAAACTGTGATCGTTCCATTGACTACAACGTGGTGGTCTATTATTTTAAAAGCTAGCAATCGAACTCCGTCACAAACGTTTAATGTTGCTTATCTATTCAAAACACTGCCCAAATCAGACATTCAGATATTAACCCCTTGTGTGATTTGCCCGAATACAATTCGAGTAGGTATTTTTCTGAAACAGTGATTTGGCCGAACTGGATTCGGGCACATCGTACACGAAACTTTTTATAGTGATTTGCCCGAATCCAGCTAGGATCATTTCTATATATATTATATATAATAATATAATATTAATATAGTATAGTTATATAAATGAATAGTTAATTTTTGACCAACATTTTTCCAAGAGGTTCACCACAGAAGTGGTTAAATAATACTATGGCAGTGGCTTCGAATTGGCAAAATTATTGTTCGAGCAGTCAACTAAAGAGAGAATTTGTGTTATTACTTAAATATAAATAATCACAATGCAGTTAATGTGTGTAGTGCAGAAAATAATATTTTTAAAATTAAAAAATTATACCCATTTTAAAAGTGAACAACATGACATGGGGTACATAGAGAACGAATAAAAAGCGGTCTTTGGAAGGTAAAAGAAAAATTAAAGTAAAATCAACAACTGCAAAAATATGAGAGCTAGTTAATTTTAACAGTAAATAAAAATCTGAAAGTAATCCCTTCTGAAATGCAACATTCTTTTATGAGCACATATTTTTGGAGAACAAAGTAAATTGTAGCTTGGAAATAATGCAGTCGTATTCTCGTGAAGGGAGAGTTGTTCATTTAAAGTGTCAACTGAATGTTGCATCTGGGAGTAGTCAAGGACTTGGATAAATGCATCCTATTACAGTATGGAAATTTAAACAACATTACAGCAAACAGCTCATAGAGCCGCATACTCGTACATCTCCAACTTTCAAAGGAGCGGCGTTACTTAACTTATTACGAATCTGTGTAATTGTTTACATTACTAAAAAGTATTTAAGCAGATACATATTTATTATTTAAGTAACAATGCCTAACAACAAAATGATAGAAATCAATCAAATAATCAATTATAATACAAATTATTTTTTCATATATATTTTGTTTAATATACTTGACCGGGATAGACGAAAAATGATTTTTATATTTTTTTACATAATCTTTGATGAAGGTGTAAATTTGCATGAAATAACATGAAAACAAGTCACTTGACTGAAAAATGGCATCCAGAATCATCATCATCAAATCTCACATCCCTACTAATCACCATTTCTGATGAGTTTTTACGACAAATGGATGATTTTCTTGTATATCTCCTTGTTACGAGTATATCGCTTTATTTTAAATATAAAATAAAATTATAAATATTTAACAAAGCATACTTTTGTATTATTATCCATTTGCTACATAATAACTAAAAAAAAAATACAAAGTCATGGCTGAAGGTATCCAACCATAAACCACAAATTATAACATCGAAATGATATGATAATTATTAAGTTAAACGATCTTCGCTGTTTTGTTCGAAAATTTTAATTTGCGCGAAACGAAAGATTTCGATAATTTGCTTAATGGCCCATATAACGACGAAATATAATAGCGTCCAAACAAAGTTGGGGAGCGCGAGAAGAACCGCGTCTTTAAACTGAGCGACGATAATAAAGTAACCATTTGAATTATTAGACGCCTACGATTGCTCAACCTTTATTTAAATATAACTTCATGCAAACCAAAAGAAAAAAAAGCGTTTTATTATATACTTAACATTACGGAGAGATAAGAGAAACAAACAAAGATTATTGAGCTATTGTATAGTATAAAAATGTAAGTCGATTTTCATATTTAAGATATTCGATTTAAGGGAGAATAGGAGAGTGTCAGATTATAAAAAAACGGACGACACTAGTTTTCTACAAGTAGTATCATATTTAAAAATATATTTTTACATTTATATATATAGTTCACTTTTTTCGCTCTCTGAAGGTATGAAAAATAAGTTTGCCTTTGTGAGGAATTACGAAGTCATCCTACAGTGTTCAACTCGTGGGTGTCGTGGGTTCGATCCCCTCCGCCGGGGATCGAACCCACGATCTTTGGCTTGCAAAGCAAACGCTTTGACCATTGAGCTATGACCGCCAGCAGATTGTGAGTGAATGGACTTAATTTATTTATTTATCAATTAGATGTTAACGTCACAGGCTTAGGAAATTCAATAAGAAATGGTACAGTTATTAATATTGAAAATATTAATATATTTATTTCTCAAAAGAAAAAAACAACGGTGAAAAGGTTGTGGGAAAATACTTATCCGTAATGCTTGATTCGAAAGATGTTCATGTGGTATATCAAATAAAAAATAAAGTTTATAGACGTTTATAACGAAAAAATATATTGAATGATATCGTACTAAATATATGACCTATAAAGTTCAACACAGAAAATCAGTTTTATGGGCAGTAAGTATGGTCGTTAAACGGGTGTAAGTCTTCCGAACAAGCTAAGAGGTCACGGCGGCTAGGGAATATAATCGATTTTTAAGGATATAAAAGATTGAGAGGCTCCAACTAGAGCGGCGGGAATAATAAAATCCCCATTACACAGATAAGAGATAACGCCATTAAATTTATGGCGGTGGAAATAAATTCCACAGAAAGGCTGCGATAATAATTTTAATTTCAAATTTAAACCGCAGAACACAGAGGTCGCCGGGGGTTGATGTACCCACATCTCACTTGCAGGTTAGATCCTCGCAAACTGTTAAATAATTACAATTATATGGGTGTAATTGCTTACTGCATAAGCAATATCAAGTACTTGGATAGTCACATGTTGTAAATCGCGAGTTAAGTTGGGTTGACCCAACTCTTAGAACCAAAATATACAAGCCTCAAGACCATCATCATATCTCATGAAAATATGATAAACATACACACATATAAGCCTTAGATAATACAGCTGCTATATCTTCAAGTCCAAGGGGATTGTTGGGACCCATGTATGTTCCCAAATGGACCTCCCATTGTAAAGAGATGATTTCCGACAAGGCATACACAATGGAAGCTTTCAGAATTGTTTAGTTGTAATTTGTGGTGATGTGACTTCGACAAATATGTACTTTTTTTTACATTGATGCAGATAATGAAGGTATAAAATTGTTTATAAAATGAACAGGTATTCTTGTAAGATATGTTTATCGGTGGATACAAACAACCTATAGTATTAAACAGTACGACGAAAATAAAATTGTGTGGTTAAAAAACATGAGATAAGATTTCATAAATATCGTATAATAATAATTCAAATAGCCCTAAAAATGTACCACGTAATACAATATTCATAAATTAATTACGATGGCTGAATTACAGATAAACATCCCTCATAGCATTAACCCAATTTACAGACAAAATGTATACAGAATCGCGAAATATATTGGGGTTTTATTTTATCATGAAAAATGGTATTAAGGTGGAAATACCTCGAGACTAAATTACGCTCATACATAATAATCACGTTTAAGTATCTTTTGTCGAGTAAATAATATGCTATATTGTGGAACATCAGGAGATAGTACGGTAGTTACATTATAAGGTTAATAAAAAGACAATAGTTACATACATACAAAATAAATTTCTTCAGACGGTTAGTATGAACACTTGTTAGTATTCTTGGCAAATGACGAATATATTCAAATATGGAATTAAAATTTATTATAGTCGGTCTTTTGTATAACTAATGGTCATATACAATAATGTCATTTTAAAATCATAAAAAAAATATAATAACAAAAATATTGGACGTAAAAAAAAGACTACAAATAAACAAATATAAATATTAAATTTTACATTAATTTTACGAAAGAAAAAAATTACAATAAAAAACAATAAAACTGCAAGGAAAAAATCAGCATGTAAACAACACCATGAAAATAAAAAGCAAAAAATAAATATGGAAAAAAAATGTATTATGTTGTTCATACAAAAAACATTAAAATATCAAATTTCAGAAAGATAAAGATGCTATAAATAGTGAATTGGTTTTCACTTACGTGGAGCAAGGTATATATGTCAAATTGACAAACCGATCACCTCTAAAGAGGCATTATCCTTGCAAGGTTTAGTATCGCTCTATTGAATCTGAACAAAAAATAACTTTAAAAAAAGGTTTATCGACGAAATCAAAACGTGTCGCATTAAAATAAAATTGTGGAATAATTTTAAATATTCTTTATTTTATTTCATTTTAAAATAGAGTAAGAGTATATCGAAAGAATATGTGTACACCTTGAATTGAAATGGCAATAAGTGTAGTAACATGTATACAAATCCTTGAATGATTATATCGCTGAATCTAAAATACAATTTCTACGTCGCTTGCAATTGCTAAAAATTCTAAAATAACACCAACGGTCGACCTTCGACCAAGCCGTAGCCGTGCGGAGAGTGGAGCAAAAAATACATCTGATGATCGACGGCGGCGGTAGACAATCGGTCGGTAGTCCGCGGTCGTTAGCAGCCAGGGGCTGGGCAAGGATGGAGAATCAGAGCAGGTTAGGGATCACGTCATCAACCTCTTTTGAGAGGCTCTACCTTGAGTGCAATATTTTAGCCACGGGATGAGCCTCATCTATGTATAAAAATATAAAAATTAAATAGCAACTGATGCGTAGCTTATAGATAGGTAAAATCGCTCGACCAAACTTCATGAAATTATAATTACACTTATTGCGTATTTTCAAGTGATTTTCAGGAAAGAATGATCTATTTACGGTTGTTTAAGTTATTTTGAATTTTTTGTTTGTAAATTTATACTTATAACAATCTAGTTTTTTCAGCAGGCGTTGAGAACGTTATTTAGTATTATTATAAAGTTTTTTCTTTGTGAGACCTGCACACGAAATTGAGGACTTTAAAATTAGCGCATAAGAGCCAATAGGGACTCGAGGCACACATACACTCTGGTACAACACACAAAATAATAAAGAGATAAAGCGAGGTGGTAAAAGGAGAAGTACGTGTAATTACAACCACTTAAAGGTATGCTTTTTACAGTTACTGTGGAATCTATGTCGTTAAGTGGCCACAGCTAGATACTGATCGTTAAAAGGATTACTTGTTTTATAATTAATAGGTAGAAATTATTGATAATCATCAATTAATAAAAATATGAACTGTGAAGTGGTTGTGTGCATCTATAATCTCCAAAGAAGATTACAAATATTAATCAATCTGCCTTTAAACGATTATACGAGAGGGAAAAAATGTTTTCAGAGCAATCCAAAGTCTACATATGGTATTTTTTTAAATAAATACTTAACCATTTCAGGCTTCTAACACTTCTGAACTAGTTACAATATTTTCACAGAATTTCGGTAGCCGATCTTTTCAACTGGAAGAGTTTAGACAGGACATAACCCCCCCCCCAAAATCTTTTACGTTAAAGAACGCACTTGAAAAATCAATTCATCAGTATCTTCAAACGTGTACATGTCTGTGGACAATACGAAGGTTCTGGAAATTGAAAAAGGTATATGTATGAAGTTTTTCGTGGCCATATGTTCAAAATTCAGAGCGCTTATGTCTCGGATTAAATTGGAGTTTTGTCTCGCCCCCGCCCAACACCCGCCATATTGGCTTCGTGATCAAACTGCGAACCACTGCAACAAGACTGACCGCGTGAACTGCAAAAAAAAGTATGACAAGAAATAGCAAAAAACAGCAACAAGAAACGAACAGTTCGACCGCTAAGGAGCTGATTTAAAAGATGAGTCGACGATACTTAGAGAAACAAAGGATTGAATAGTAAAATAATAAATATCTTAAAATTTATTTTGTGTATAAATGTGTTTATAGATTTTGATATCCAATAAACGAATAAGACATCACAGTTTTTAATCAATTATACACAATATGTGTTGAATATTTTATCACTTACGAGTATATCTTCTAAGCCAAATTGACTCACTTCAAAGAAGAGCAATCCGTTTGATAAACAATGACACTCTTACATCTAAGCTGTAATAAATGGAACACATGCGTAAGATTGGTTCACTTAGTCTTTTCTACCGTTATTACCACGGACGTTGCTCTTCGGAACTTAAAGAACTAATTCCTCCTGCACCCACCAACAACTGACAAACTCGTCTTACGTAAGCTTTGGAATGCTGTTCGAGCGTCTGTGTTTCCTCCTTCCTACAATCTGGATCTATTCAAGAAACAGATAAATGTACACCTGCAATCTCCCCAAACTCACACACAAACACGAACACAAACACGAACACAAACACGTTTCCTGCATGCAGCGTCCAGCCTCCTTGGCTGAGCGTCATAGAGTGCACTGTTTTTGACCGGCTGTGCTCTCCTGCATGCGTTTACATAAAAAAAATCACAAATCTAATTTTATAAATGTTGAATATTTTATAACAATGTTTCTAGAACAAAGTGTCATCGGTTCGTTAATTTATTGTTTAGTCTACACCAAAAATTCAACACATGTTAATTATTTTGATAGTAAATGAATGAAGACGACGTCGTGGAATGCGCCCATACATAATATTACACTATACATTTAAAAAAAAACACGTTTTTGTGCATTTGGTAAGCATTTTATTAGTATAATACAATGCATACAGAATGCCACAGAGAGCGTGGACTTTTTTCCTAAGCTGTCAATAAATACAAAAAAATACATTAAAACTTCTTCGTATTTCTCTACAATAGTATCACTGTAAATAAAAACAATGGAACATATTTTTAATTTTATTAATAATTTAAAATTATTTTTATGTATGCAATATGTAAATTGAATGCAATTGATGGCGCTGCTATCGGCCACATTGCTCTGAAGCTTCAAGAATAATAATTATGATTAAATACTCGTAGTGCTGCTTCAAAAATAGATTTGTTCCAGCAATTAACTTCAATGCCAATGAAAGACACCACACCACTTTGTATCGTTCACAATCTTCAGGCATAATAAATTAACCTAACACACTGCAGTCGATTAATATAAACATCATAACAAAATGCTTATAAAATGATTGGACACATTTGAACAAACGTGTTCGTATACTTGTACTTTAACTGACAATACAGTCAATATTCATTAATTTTTTTGAACGACTGCGAATCTAACAAGTGTTTTTTCATAACTTACTATATATCACAGAATCAAAATGTAGTAGTACTTTAACTCTTAAAGACACGAAATATATTTATAATTGTGTCACATTCCTAGACAATTCGTTCAACGTCTCATTGGTCTGGTGCACGGGACATTTGGCGCACGTGACAACTGGTGCACTGGCTGTCTCGCTAACCTAAACTAACCTAAGGATTTATCCAGTGATCGTAGAGTCCAGAGATCAATATGTATTGTTAACGAAATAACTTAGGTTAGGTTGCTCACTGCTCACATCCATATACGGGGTAACCAGTTAAAGAGGTTATGAACCCATTAGAAAATAAAGTGATGATTTATAGTATTTTTAGACGATTTTCAATACGTGGATTTAATGCGATTTTCACTAGTTAGTGTCAAAAAAAGTATATTTATATATAGTATATTTCTCGACTAATGCGTCTAAGTCAAATATAGTTGTATTGTTTAATTTTCGGACGTGTAAATACTGCTTGCGAGTCGTGACACAGTTCGCGTATAGTAAATAATTGTAAATCTATTTTTTTCATAATAAACTATGCATAAATCAGTCACACTTCAGCAGACAAGGTAAAAGATAAAAAATGCGGTTAATATGTTATATTTATTTAATTAAGTTATGTATTTTTTTCATCTTGGAAGTGGTACATTTTTAGAAAAAAAAACCGCTATCGTATGCAGGTGGATTTGATATCGTGTTCAAAGTCAATTACGCCAGTAAAATCCGATGGCGATAATAGAGGGGCTGCCTCGGTATTACCGAAACAAATTGAGGAATGGCAGCCTTCCGAGCAACAGCCTACTGAGCTACAATGTAAGAAACGCGAAGAATGAAGCCCTAATGTTTATTTATTGTAATGGATTCACGCTATAAAAATAATACAGATTTTATTGCGTAAATATAATAGGGGTCGATGAAAGTGATGGTGATTTGAAATGATGTTTTCAAATACTACTAATAGGTAACATTTAGCATAATAAAAAGATAATATAATGATACCTTGCTTTAATATAAATCATAGTAAAAAGCTGTCCATCCATATCAAAACTAGGGACAATTATACTATATAAATAATATGTGGATTATTAAGTGAATGCAAAAAATATTAATAAACAATTTCATTATTGTAATGACATAATAGTATTACGATAAGTAAAAGCACAATAAAATGGGTTTATAGTAAAATGTTTAGACATTCTTATACGAGTATATTGACTAAACTCTGCCATCAAAATCAAGGAATCCAGCGAAATTTTTATATTCTCTTTTTATGTTTAAGATTATTTCAGCAGCAAACAACATATTTGTCATAAATTGTCGCCTACCACACAAAAATATATCCTTTGCACAGTTCCCAATTGCAAAGTTTTCCAGTATGGAGAGATCTCAGGACTTAAAGCAAAGGTAGAAGCAAAGGTAGTAAGACAATTATTTAGACAATTATTATTTTTAGACAATTATTTATTTGTTTCTTCTTCGTAGTATCAATCCGGTGGATTGGTTTGCAGCAACAGAATCTTGCATCTCGATCTCCATTCCTCTCGGTCCTCCGCAACCCTTTTCAGCTCAGCATAAGCGCTACAGTTCATGTCCTCGAATACTTGCTGCAAATACTCCCGTCTAGGGCGCCATTCTACAGTAATGTTCGAACATTCCAGGTGGCATATCTTGTTGGCTGAAGGTTTTTCTTATTTGTCTTGGTTGTTTTGTCTCGAGCAGTCCCCACCCGGAGATCCGATTGGGGGACTATTTTATCTCCGGAAAATTTTACTTGAGATGCAATCATTTTTTTGCTGATACATGGGATGTCTTTAAGACCTTTAATGTGGTATTTTCCCCTTTATTTCCACATCCTAATGCCGTTGACCATAAAGTTCATCCGCCTTAGGAGGGCATTTACTACCTCCAGGACAATAGAGTGCCCTAATCAGCTTGACCTGATGAGGTTAGCTGGGTGTTAGCTTATTCCGGCCAACATTCGGTTATTTATTTATTTCCTTCAATAACATTACAAAATATTTTTACATCTTAATTCATTATTGAAGTATTTACATAAAAGTGTGGCCCTGTAAATATATTGACACATTTAGTGTCAATGACCTCACACCCAGAACAAGCGTTAGGAGACTCAATGCAAATAGTTGACTTGTAACAACGAAAACCCTGTTATAAGTAAATCATGGATGACCCACAAATAACATGGCATTATTGTCACAACATCAAACTTCCAAAATTTCGCCTTCGTCAACACTAGCACTGAATCTGAAGCAATATAACACTAAATATGTCAATATCTTCACTCAAGTTGGTTTCAACCACTGTTCATTGTGATTCTTTCGTCCTACACGTATCCAGGGTTGAACGATGGTCTTTTCAGGCCACACTTCAGGCTCCATGAGAGACTAATGAAGTAGAAGGTAGTAAAAGGTAGTAGAAGCAAAGGTAGTAAGGAAGTAGAAGGTAGTAGAAGGTAGTAGAAGCAAAGGTAGTAGGCTAGAAACAAAAATAGGCACTTCTGTGGCATGCGGAGAACATATTCCAACCAGGTCCACCTTCGTCTCCTGGCTATTACCGTGTCAACTACAAGAAAGTTTCGCCTATACAATGCCTACAAGTATAATTTATTAATTTTTACGTGCAAAGCCTGGAATACTATACATAGCCAACGCAGCCGTATTTGATAAAAATATGTATGTTGAATACTGAAGGCACAATTCTTTGACTTTGTAAGGAAAGGTTTAGTAGGGGTAGTCATCCATCCTACAGGATATATTAGGAGCTATAACAGTGTGAAGACAGTAAGTAATATTATACAGCAAGGAAGGCACCCGCAATGACTTACTGAGCATTTGAAGGATAAACGGCGGCAGTTGCTGCAGCGCAGACCTGAATTACTTTCCTCGCTCGGCAATAAATTACGGGATATCTCACTGCACAACGAACAGGTTGCATATAATGCGGTTCCGGCGGGCGGGGCGTCCATCACTCGATTGCATCGCTGCCACACGCGCCGTGCACGGAGCAATATGTCAGCCACGCGGGGGGCGTACTTCTTGCAGCAATAAGACACCTGCAGGTAATCAAGACACGAGACCTGTAAACCGACCCTAAATAAGGAACGTCTAACAATAACGAGATGAGAGCCAGGGGGCTTTGACAAGTTAGCTAATATCCAAGCCATAATATTGATATACATAATATTCTCGTAAGCACACACAAAAGTGCTCAAGCAGAAGATTTTGATCTTTCACGAATTCTATGACGCCTAATCTTTATCTTTTGAAAACGATAATTAGTGATTGTGTGTGATTTCGTGGGATGAACTAATTACTTTTCTTTTTCAAGAGATTGATAACTTATGTGTGGGATATTACATGTATGCTGTAAGAACGCTTATAAAGCCTGGCCGTATTGCACCTGAGTAGACAGGAAATCATGTATGGATTCTCGGAAAGCGTTCTGTGGGTCTCATACTGATGAATAATTACAGGGCCGATTAATTCATAAAGAGCAGTGTTAATGATGATAGCGTTAGAAAATTGCTTAGAGAATCAATTTAACGTCTGTGTTCCATGAATTGGAGATCTATCGCAAAAATGGCATCGCATTATTTAACATGTATACTTATTTGATTTATGTAATCCAACTGGATTTGGGATTAAGATAATGGAAGCACACAGAAACGTTTATCGCCAATTTGTGTCAATTTTTGACGGCTGGTTATGGAATAAGAATTAGTAGTGCGTAAATAATATTGAATAAAATACATGAAAATACTTTTTTATCTTAAATATTAGATTCGTAAATCACGTTAGTTCAGAATCAAGGGTATCTCAAGTTTTCAAAAAATCTGTATAAGCGGTTGTTACATTTAAATATTCATAACAATCAATGACATCGGTAAGAATAAAGTTTACAATTATAATTATGTTTGTGAAAGGCAAATCCAAATAAATTATTACAGATCAAGGCAAAAAGCGACGGTGATTTCAGTCCGCATACAACATTTCAATCTCATTTAAATGTTATTTATTGATGTGACAAACGACATGTTGGCTGCTGATATGGTTATTGAGAGATGACGTGTGATCGTGTTATTACACGATCCGTATAAACTCTGCCGCAGGGTTGATCTTATCTGTTTGATTTCTCATGCGACCGTTTACTTTGTGTATGCCACACGCGCGTGGCACGTCGTGCAATATGTCAGGTTGGGAGGAATCCGCATTTCGCGCTCGAGGGGAGAGCACCTGCAGACGCGAAAGATAGAAGTGGGCGGCGGAAGGAACCCGCCCAGCACCGCCCACCAACGCCCACCACCCAGCTTAGGGTAATGAACGGATCCAGACACATTCAAATTCGTTGTGCAATTCATGACACGCGTACATCATATTATTATGCTCATCGCATAAATGCACATAACACAATAATTGCACAAAGAGAAATCCTTTCACAATACATTGTAATGTTTTACGCTTACTAAAGAAGCTTTCTTATTTGCCGCAATTATTTGTAATTTTGTACGAACTAAATTAGAGTATTGCTGCATTTTCGTGAAGTTGCTTTCTTTCACTTGATTTTTTCATCCGCTTTTACTTGCTGCTATTCTGAATTATTCTCAAATAACTAAACCCTCCTAAACCCACCCACAACCAGCACATTCGTCTCACTTTTGCTGAACACGCACAAATGTTTAATGTATGTTGACCAAGAAAAGACAATTTTTGATACAAAATGTAATAAAAATCATAAATGTAACCGGTAAGCTCTGGAATGTTATATCACTATAGAGCCCATAATTATGAACGTGGCGTAAGTCAATAAATTGTAAAAAACGAGTTATTCATTTATTTCAGTTCACAATGTTGTGAATTAATATAATCTTCATCCAACATTAATTTAAAAAATCTAAATACGGCATTTTATGCAACATGAAGTTGTCACTTTTATTGGTTTTCAACCAACATCAAAACATTTAAATATCTCAGAACGAATAAAACATGACTTACACCACTTTCATAATCATGGGCTTATATGTGCTTCCTACTTCATACAATCTGGATCTTTAGAAGCTTCAATATACACTTGCTATCACCCCAACTTTTACACAAACACGATACATTTTTTCCTAACACAGCATTCCAGCCCGCTCTAAGAGTGTCGTAGAACATACCTGTCTCAAGTGATAATGCTCCCGTGCATGCGCTTACGTAAAATATAAGTAATGTTAAACTGAGTGTTTTAAATTCACTTTTGTATTTATATTAAACAGTGCATATCTGGATATAAAAATTGTTAATATTTTTTACACTAAATAGATGCATGTCGAAAAATCTTTCGTCTCGGCGCTACGCTTATTTTATCTGCCATAAAAATACAAGTTATCTTAGTGCAGTCATCATATCATATTCAATAAGATAATAATTATCAACGACGAATATTCAATTTGAACAAACAAACAGTATATTGTTGTATGAGTATAAAATATAAAATAAACTGCAATACGTAGGCATCTGTGTAATCTAATTCATATAAGAAATAATTGAATACATTTTGATATGACACCATGGTTTTTGAGAAAAAAATTAACGATTCTCATTGTTAAGTTCCACAGTTGTATTTACACTATATGATTCTAGTAACATATTTCATTAGAATAAATAACTGACATATTTAAAAATATCAATATTATATTTCATAACAAATAATTAAAGTTATATATTATGTAACCCAGTGACTTTTCTGTTATCTTTTATGTAAAGAACGGTTATATCAAAGCACGTGATTAACATTTTGAAATTATTTTTAAAGCTATGGTATTTCCTGACCTTTAAGCTTGTAAGATTGTAAAAATATTACTACGTTACGATGGTTACCAACCCGGTTTTGGCAAACTATTCGAATGAAATACTGAATGAAGTAAATAATCCCCGACAAAATTACGAGCAAAAAAGGTGATATTAAATTGAATACTGTTCTTAAAAAAACATTGTCTTATCAATCATTTTCAAGTATTGTTACATGATATGATTTAATTTAATGGATTATCGACCGACATGAGAACGGGAGCACAGCAATAAAACAGTTAAAGATTACGGGGGTACGGAGACGAACCGTAAGATATTCCAAGTTTGCCTCCACATTGCGAATAAATATTGACAGACAAACAGGCGACGGAGATAAAGGAACAAGGTGTCTCGTAAAGTCGGCTTATCTCGCCTCGGGCGGAGCAGTGCGCCCAACCTGCAACTGAGACCAGGATTCGGAAAAATGTAATGTTTTCAGTCAAACTAATATTTAAAATACTTGCGATAATGACGTTGGGGTCACGACTGTCATGAATACTAAGTCAGATGTCTAACTTACATCATATCGTAGTTCCCTATGAATATCCACTCAATTAGGTCAAAGAAAGAACTTTCGTCTAGGATGGTATGGGCATATGACACGGAGAGATGAGGACCACATGATGAAGAAAGCCCTCAACATACCCTCCACGCTGAGAAGAAGACCTGGAAGACCACAGGAATCCTGGACTGCAACTGTAGACAAGGATCTGAAAGTTCTGGGCTTGATCGAGAATACAGCGCAGGACAGGCAGACGTGACGAATGTTCACAAGGAGAGCCGACCTCAGATAATGGGAAATGGCGAGGCTAAAGAAGAAAAGGACTTGCGTCTAGAAAACTTCCCTAGTTGTAGTTTTTTATCAATGGAGTGAAACTACTAACTCTATACAGAGTCCATTTTCGTCAAATTACGTTAATACGGCAGATACATTTTAATCGCAGCGTCAAATCACTAGTTGGATTAAATCGTTTCAATTTATAATGCAGTGCGTTTGAGAAACAATGTGATCCACACACCTGATGTTAGCCATCATTCAATGTAAGACCCTGAAACCCTACGCTAACATCCCTACATGGTTAATATAGACGAACAGCTCATTCAGCTACTTATTTAACACCATTTAGGCTTTATAAAGCTCTTACAGAAACTATGTTTCCTCCAACATACAATCTGAATCTTTATTAATATCTTCAAAGAGTAGATTAATAAAAAATTACAAGTCCTTTAATATCTAAACGCACACTATTACTACACATCATTCTAACAAGCAGCGTTCAGCCGTCCTATGTGTTAAAGAGTCATACAGCCCACGGAGGACCAAAATCCTCTGGTTGTGCTATCTAGTGTAGGTTTATGTATATTAATTATACGTTTATTTGCTGAATTACCTGTAATAATTTCTAACATTTCAGAAAAACTGACAATGCAGTTATAAAAAATATTATTTATGATTATTATAAACCTGTGGAATATTTTAAAAGTATTACAAAATATTGTTGTAAACTAAGCGATATAATCAAAAACTCATTTATAAAGGTATTACAAGCGTTAATATCGTGCCGTTAACGATTTTACAAGTATTAAAATACAAAATCACGTCGTTAACGAATATTTATGACCACTCCCTGTTTAGTTGTGGTAAAAGCCTTAGAAATCCCGACAATGACGCTAACACAAGAAGCGGCGACGCTTCCTCCCCGCCCTCCCAACCGCCCCTTCTCTCCTTCAGCACACCGGTGAACTATCAACAAAGTCCAGCTCGGTTACGCCACTGAACAAAAACTGGCAATAAATCTAGTGGTTGTTTGCTTCCCTAACGCAGAAATTTGTTTGGGTTCTGAAGAAAAACTACGCGCGGGACCTGACGGTTACAATGTGAGTAATTTTAAAGTACCGCATTCAAATTACGAACATAAACGCGATGCAAAAATAAGGACGGCCCGAATAAGTTTTATGTAAATAATACTGAATAATGTCGCTCAGCGATGTAGAAATCTCATATGTGTATTATGTAACGATTCCCTGATGGAGTTTTGATACGAAAAAGTCTAAAATTTTATCTGGACATTTACACATCGTCAATTTAATTTCAATCGGTGGTATTTTTAAAGCTATTAAAAATAAATTAAATTAGATTAAAATAAAGACGATTTTTGTCTACTACAAATTTTCATAGGCGATAAATTTCACACAAAAGGCGGAATTCATACAGCTTATAAATAGATTTTAAATCACTTTCATGTTTAGTTTCGTCGGGGATCGAGCCTACAATTTCTGGCATGGTAAGAACGCGCTTTACCTGTAAATAATACCCACCGGCTAATATAAAATTGAAAAAGCTTGAAAATAAAATATTCGGTTTACGGTTGAATTCAATATTAATTTAACGACTGTGTCACATTGTGTCCCATCTTTGTGGGCGTTATCAAAAGTTTCATTTTAATTGTTTGTAATTTTAAAAGCAAAAAAATACATATATTTATTTCATGAAAAAAAAATCGTCAACAATATTAACGCATTGTGTAACGCCGGGCGGAGGAAATGTATTCCTAATTCAAATATTTTTCAGATACGCGCGCAATAAACAAAGAGTAAAATTGAGAAGATACTCGTCTTGTTATGGGCGCGTACAGAGATAGGAAGTAGGCGGCCCGCAATAATATGATATGCAAATAACAAGTGGTGCTCGTAACGTGTTATGACTATAAACAAAATGTTCCACATGGTATATTATAAGTTATTTCGGGGACAAACACGAATTTAGTATGCCGAGAACAATGTGATAACATTACTGAACTCTGGTGAACAACGCATTTCTTACGATCGAATGTTTTACTTTTAAAAAAATACAGGTGCGTATTGTGTTTCAAAAAATATTTTATTTGTTTATAATTTGTTGCAAAATGGACTTTTAATTCACAAGAAACATTAAAACATTATTAATATATTAAACCCTAGATGCAAAACATAATATATTTATTTTTTTATAGTTTTATAATCATTAAAAACAGCATTATTACGATTCCACCAAAAATTTAACTCTTCTAAAATAAGTGCTGGTAAACGAATATGCAAATTGTTATAAATTATTAATGAAATTACAAAACTATAGTGTATAAAAAATGGATTGACCCCTTATTTCTTACATAGTGTCGTTGGTTGGGTTGAGTCGCCCCTTGTGTGTGAATGGTTCAATCTTCGGCAGCCTCGGACTGATCATCCGATACCGTGAAAAAATGCGATCAACAATTATTCAACATAAATATGCTTCGGAAACTACAGCAGCCGGCTCTTCAATGTACTGGGCTCTTTCCCTGGATGTCGTCTGGAACCATGTATGTACCAAGGATCCCTTCGGGTATACAGATGTCTTGGGATAAGGCATGGACAGTGGCAACTGATCGGCGGCAATATGTGGTGATCATATGATCCAGATTAAGAACGAATATGTGAAGAAATAAGAACTATTCATAGTAAAATGTACAAATCCTATTTCAATATTCGTTTATTTTAAAAGAAAATAATTCAATATTTTAATAAGCTTTTTTATTTCAAAAACATTAAACATAAAATAAAGTCAACGTCAAAATTAAGCGTCCGCGGATAAGGAAAACTCTGCCGAACAAAGGATTGTGCGGTATTATATTTTATGATTGAATTATCATAAGCCCGGGTTCTTATCAATTAGTCTGGAGACCAATAAATTCTCTCTTTGTCTTGGGCTCATCCCATAAACTGGGACTGGTTTCGCCATTCGAGCTGAAGGCAAATCGACGATAATGTTCGTTTGACAGCGAGGGAGGGTATGAGCTTCATGTCAGGGCATTCTGCGATATAATGTGAAAGTATCAAATATCCGGCCTTTGTCATATAGATACTTGCCTGAAATTCGCTTCATCCGGTTCACAGAGATCAAAGAATCTGCGTAAATGATAGATAAGTGATGAAATAGAGGCGTAATTATATCAAGATACCCGCGTACATACATACAGCATACATACGAGTACTTAATGTAACTTAAAATCTATAATAAAGTGAGATATCAAGCAAAACTTCACATGTTATACTGAACAAAATTTAGCATAGTATAATAACATAAAGTATGAAATTATATTGTACAAATTATAAGTATACATATTCATCAAATAAATTGATAATTTTTAAATTGTTATATTTTAATATTAATAAGAACAAGATTACATTACATGTAAGGTGTAAATATATATGTATTTATTGTAGAAAAATATATACAAGAAAATGGGTGATTTCTAAGAGAACCATCAACATGTATATTTAAAAATACTTATTATAAATGACATATCTATGTATCTTACATCAATGCCAAAAGTTAAGCAAAGCAATGTAATAAAAAATCATTTATATATAGTGTGAACAACCGATAAAACATAAAATAGCGCGAGACTGCTAATCAATTCCAGTCACTCCCACCCGATAATGGGAAAAATAATGATCCATCAAATTGATTGCCTCGGTGTGCGCCTATTACCGAAGTGTATGGATTTTATCTATTTATGTGGCATAAAAAGTCCGCTAGATCGAATGTAATTCATATGTATAAAGCCGGCGGACGCGCGGGCTGCATACAAATAAGCCGAGTAACGAGAATCCCGCAAATCCAGGCTAACCTGAGAAAAACCTTCCCGAGCCTCGCAAGGGAAGGAACTATTCTTGCAGTAAACACTGGGAATAGGGGGTGATACTCTGCTAACTCGGAGATAACTCGGAAACCACAAAACATTTAAGACATGAAAACATTGAACCGCATCATTGCGTAAATGTAATCTAGCTTAGTCGGCGAACTCACAAATTACACCTATAATATACTCGTATGTTGATACTTAAATGGTAGAAATAAGAAGCATTGGCACACAGGTAATTATTATTTATTGGAATTATTGAATAAAATAAAAAAAGTTTACATTAAACTACGAAATACATTAGTGAAATTGCTATAAAAAAAGGTTACTCCACGATCAGGACGATCGAGAGAGGTCGGTGTCACACACTTACAAACATTTGAAAACAATCGAACACAGCTGAAAAAAAAGATATTCTTTCAGTCAAAGAAGAGAAATTTTGTTCCAAATTCGAAGTACTTTTCAGGGCTTTTGTTGCCAATTATGTATTGATGTCTGGTATTAATGTATTATATTAATTTTTTTTCGCATTGCGTTGTTAGTAATACAGTTTTAGATTGCACATCACACACAACATCGAGCTGTTGAGATGTTTGATTAAATCGCTTTTAATACATTTTGGATGAAATCTAATTTGAAAAATGTTATGCCATAAAATATGGTTGTGGGTATTTGTCATTTGCCTTAAAGCATTTGTTATGGGGAGCGGTGAACTTGTTTTCCGGCGATACGAAGCGGGATTTCGGTAAATATTTACTTGAAGTTTGTTTGGTGAACCATCTTCTTATTAAATTTTCCTGAGATTGACAGGATTCAATCGAAGGTTATTGATATTCGATATTAAGCGTCGCAACTTCATGATCCAACTGCGGTACATTTAATCTGACGGTTCAGAAATCCAAATCTATTAAAATGACACAATATTGAATAGATAAACCTCCAAAAGTCTTTAAAGTAATTATTATAATCAAATTCTTTATCTTAGATGGAATCTGTCGATTAATACAGTCGGGTACGACACAAGACCATCACAAAAAATTTCCACTCTATGTAAATTGAAGAGATCAAGGTCCAAAACAACAGGTATCGAGGAATAACTTCTTAAAGAAGACCCCTGCAATGGCGGTCGAAATATTGGTTCAAGGAAGTTCGCCACACACGGCTAAACCCAAAAGCCACAATATCAGGTATCGAGGAATTTGCGGTGTATGAAATTCAATGTATTAATATTAATTTTATAATTGCTTACTAATGTTGTAGAACAAAACAAGATATAAAAAGGGGTACATTATCAAATAAATTAGTATCAATTCAACTCCGGTCTCTGGATTTATCCTCAGTGTCGGAACCTTGGTATTCCGGCATCACCATTTAAGCTGACGCCGGCATTTCGGGACCGCGACCTCGGTTCCGGAACATAATATAATTTTGCCTATTTTATGTCCGCTCGTCCGGAGCAAATGGTCTTCAAAAACTGCTGGCATAAAGCTGTTAGGTGTCCTCACCTCATCCCTTGTCAGCTCTGCCTTCCGAAACTCCACTGAGTACATTATGTGTATAGTTCCCGACGGCCTTTAAGGAAAGTGAGAGCCCGGAGGTTTAAAGAAAAGACAGCTATTATTTATGCTATCCTACGTTATTCAAATTACATGCCCCAGCCAGGTTCACTTTCATAACCGACGTTGCCGGTGATTTTGGCTTATTTAATATCACGTTAAGAAACTGATATTTATGGAAATGGGACTATCGTTTCATACACAGTCATTTACTAGAAAACAATCACTGATTTCCATAAAATATTTTGCATGGCAATGTTAAGTGATTGTATTTTTTTTTATGTAAGCACATACAGGAGAATACCGACAGATGGTGATAGTAATTCTGAAGTCTGATCTGTGGAATTCTATAACGCTTACCATGGTGTATATGGCTAAACGCTGCGTGTGGAGTGTTGATCCGCCAACGTCATAGACTACAGCCCGAGATTCACGCATCATCCTTTATTATTACAGGAATTTACTATGAATGGGTGGTCTTCACGGGACGACTTTTGTCTACCACCAATTTTGATTAATAGGCTATGACTGACATTTTGCGGGTGATGGATCAAATTCACACCAACCGGGGTATTTTAGAGCTCATAAATCGATTAAAAATCCTTTTTTTTAATCTCCGTCGGGGATCGAACCCACGACCTTTGGCTTACAAAGCAAACGCTTTGACCATTGAGCTATGACCGCCGGCAAAAGCTATGACCGTATTATTAGTGAACGAATGACAAAGTATATATAGTGCACGAAACCATGGTAATAGTGATACAAAGTGTATTTTATATTTTAAATGTAATTCAAAGTTCATTTCAGACATTCAATTTGGACGGATATCTTCGATAAATATTTTAGTTATTTTAGGCAAGAGAATATGTAAAAAAAAAGATTTTGTAATGTGATATACCCTATTATTATATAAATTTATTTTTGTGTACGAATTTAAAAACAATGTCTGTACAAAAAAGTTTTGAATGTGTCTTCGTATAAAAATAAAAAGGGCGATTTTTCATTCAATAAGTAACGTTAGAATATGAATTTGAAACCACTCAATCAGTCGCTTAAAAACCGTTAAAAGCTCACGTCAACACGGCGCTGCTTAAAAGAAAATTCAGAATATTTTCACCTTAAAAAATCCCAACGACGCTCCGGAAAAAAAGCTAATAGTGTCTCACTAAGGGCTAAAGCGCCCACCTCCGTCAAATGGAGCGTCAATCATCCTTCAAATAGAAATTCACCTGATAAGAATACGCAAAAACAGTCCTGACAATATTCCCAGAGGCGCAGGAGGCGAGGCCCAACTCCGGACGAGAATAAATAAAAAAAACTAAATTAATAAAATTTGACAAAAAGTCAACAGCCGCTGGAGGAAAACATAAAAAAATAATCAATGAAATATATCAATCGATGATGTGAAAAATGTATCTCTTTTTAAGATGAGATTATAAACAGATAACTTCTTGGGTTTTCACAGCCAGATTTGATATTGTGGCTTTTGGGCTTAGCCGTGTGTGGCGAATTTCTTCTATCCGATATTTCGACCGCCATTGCAGGGGTCATCTTCAGGGTTGATGACTTTGCTGTTCAGTGCTCCCTGCAATGGCAGTGTATTCCACACGGATATGCTACACACGGCTAAGCCCAAAAGCCACAATATAATTATAAGCAGATGTAAACTATTATTTATTGTAATGTCAGTAATTCATATTTTCCTATTAATAATGTCTTTTATTACACTGTTGACAATATGTCTTTGCGGAAGATGAAATACGTTTAATAATTGTAAAATAAAATTGAAATTAGACTCCAAAAAAATAATACGATTATTACTAACATATTTTTAGTATTTTATGTAAATGAACTAACTTTTTTTAGAATGGTTAAAATGTTTTCACATACTTCCAATTGATCATTAGAATTTATTTTACAAATTTATAATATAACGTTACAAATTGCGATTAAATTCCTTGATTACGTAAATATTAATAATTGAACAACAATAAACGACCAAAAAAACCTACAACTCGTGTATTTATTTCTTTAGATATGAATATGGGTTCTATAATAAATGGAATGAGTGTAAAAAAATCGTTAATTTTTTCAAGATTTTGTCATATAAGCTAAATATGATTTTATTTGCAAAATATATACTAAGAACAGAAAAAAATCTAACCATTTTTTTAGCAATAGTGTGGTTTACGAATTTATAATATGAATATTTCAACAGAATAGAAGTTATAGTCATTTTTCAGATATATCATTGTCATCTTCAAGAGATTATGCAAAACCTCTGTAATTGTTTACTCGGTTAACCAAAGTTATAAATGGATGTCGTGAAATGAACACAGTAAATATGAATAATAAGTGCTTTTTAAATTAAACGTCTTGTGGGGCGCATTTTTTTTTTATTATGTGTTTTTTTTATTTGACTGTGGGACATGTCTGCGTGACGGGCCGTGTGTTTCTTTTCATAAACGAAACCATTTATCATCCGAAAATCAGTGCGGTGTAAGAGACCGAGCGGAGAAGAGGGTTTCAGAGGGTGTTAAAATAAAAGCTCTTGTCATAAAAACACCACAGCAATATTGATGCGGACACCGGGCGGCTGTAATCAATCAGGAGCCCGGGGGATGCGCCAGAGGGCGGGGACAGGAATGAAAGAGCATGCCATTGACTTGTGACATCATCACAGTCAATTTAACCCTTTCGATAAAAAAAAATGGACATAAACCATACCGATGGAGGCTTTCGAAGAAAGCCCTGAAGCATTTCGATATGATTCAATCCATTTCAAAGATTTTTTTTATTTAAAATACTTATTTATATTAATCGCGAATAAATACTTCTGCATATGATAAATGCATGAAGCAAATATACGAAATATTGCAGGCTTTCTGAGCGCCTGACTAATCACTAGATTTTCTTGAAAACGCTGATTAACAAACTTCTAAATATGCTTCGGAATTTACAAATCCCGGACTGTTATCCTGAAAGACCAGCAGGAACTAAACTATAAATTGTACTCGGGAGAATTTCAGAGTAGATGACGGTCCAGGCAATAATTACAAAGTAAGATAATAATAATAACTCATTGGTATTATATATATAAATAAAATACATGATTTTAAAAGTTAATGCGAATATATTTCTATATGGTTAAACAAAATATGGTAAGGTAAAATTACAAATAGAAATTCTAATTTCACAAAAGTTTAAATAAATTGCCAACTTAACGTGGCTTAAAAATGTAAGACAGTGACAAAGCTACTGTTTCGTTAGTTCGGCCTTTTCTTAAATTTTCAACTTATATTTTCCTATCGAACAACTTCATCCGACAAAACAAAAAAATATGTATCAACGTTGGATAAAATTATTTAGTTTCATGTGATTATACCTATTTGTAGTACAACGATATTTAAGAAAATGTTCTTACATAAATTTTACTTTGATTAAGCATTGAATTCATCGATATATTCTTCGAGTCAATAAATATGTTAACTGTTAAATCGCCAATCAATTAATTTTTTTAAAAGTACTTTTTCAGTAGCATTTGCTACAACGAAATAATTAAACAAAAAATAAACAGTAAAATTAAAAATATATTAATTACTGTTATTTACATATTTTTATCTATTTTGTATCCCGCCATAGGTTTCCTATAATGGTATTTAACAAAGCTATGCGGCACAGGAATTTTTGAAATTACAACATTATGAAAATATATTTTTCCGTGTTTTGCTTATAAATTTCTTGTTAATATTAAGAATCCTGGTAAAAGAACGCTATCATTAAAATGTTTTCACTGACTTTGTGTAAGCTGTAATGAGCTTCAAACTTCGCCAATGAAGAGGTTAAGTTGACTTTAGCTCGAGTTTTCTTTCCTCTTTACTAAAAAGAAAATATGATTTCAGGAAATCAAAGAGAAACAAACGCGTCGGCTCCTGCGTTTAAGGTATTACTAGTAGATTTTTGCTTCCTTAATTGATACAAACATCATTTTTTTATTATTTACACTTCAATGGATTAGTCCACGTGGTAAATTTATTTCTGTTTTTCCCTGCGTGTTTAATATGTTTTAATTTTATCCAGGTGTCTGTCATATATCGTCAGTCCCCTGCGTGTTTATCTTTGTTTTCTTTTTTTCTTTTTTTTCTGTTTATATATCCTAGTTTAAACTAGTATTTAAGAAAAAAATATATGAAAGAAATGTTTACCATTTCAAGGAAGGTGTAATTAAAGTAAATTATAATCGAAATAAATTAAGTAATAAAAATTCATGTCATATTATCTAGAACATTATATAATAAGTTAAGAGACTATTTAAGTCTGGTAATTAAAGATTGAGTAATTATTATTGTAAATTTGTGTAATTTTACCATAAATAAAGAAAAAATAAAATAACATACAATACATTGCATTGAAAACCCAGCATAAGTCTTTTTATAAGACGTATTTTCAAACATCGTCAAATAATTTTCCGAGTAATCTGAAGTAGTAATCTGAGACAATTTTCACAAAAAGCTTAATATTAATTAAATACATCCACTTTAAATTACTACATGAATATAAAATAGTAAAAATTTACAATCCAAAATTAGTATAGTTAGATAGTAAATTTGATAACATACTTAAAATCATTGAATGTCGTTACATGGTTTGTATTTGGAGATAATTTGAGAAATATCACAGTTCACAATAAATGGCATGTTATTAAGGTAAATAAATAATCAACGATCATACTACATTTCTTATGTAGAGTAGGTAATATCGCTCACACATGAATAGAATTATAAAGATTCATTTTCTATTTAAAAGCATTTCGCTATATTAAAGCGCTTATCCGCGAAGAAAAAGCCGCGGGAAAGCCATCAAAACAATATTTTTATTCAAATTGCAAAGCATTAAAGGAACCGTGAACAAGAGGAGGGGAAATGCTTCGTGACGGTCCTGGGCGAGGGGGAGGAGAGCGAGGAGAGGAGGCGGCCGGGTTTCGCGGGCATAATATTACCCAGTCTGTACGTATATATCTTTATATTGTATGTACTCCCTCGCAGATAGATTTTTAAAGTTGCGGTATTTACAAAACCAAGGAGTTGCTCCACAGAGCGGCTCACAAAGATACCTATTCATAAGGATGCTGGGCGGCCCCGCGGCGGCGACAAGGGCGCCGGGAACAAGAAAAATGGAATCTTCAAAATATTTAAATTAGTTTTTAAAAATATAATTTACTTAATGCACATGTATTATATGGTCATAATCGAATTGCTGATCTAAATACGATAAATCATAATACATAATATCATATCCGAATTATTTCTAATTTAAATGGAGAAAAAGAAAACGACAATTTTCGAATCGAACTCGTAACAGTACGCGCCTAAGTTTTAATCCAACTCTCGTTCTAAGTAAACATTTAGTTTTTTCCTTTGAATTCGTTTGGTGTAAAGAAATCCGTATTAAAACTAACCTTCCTCTATCTACTTCCGCTGCAAATTTTTGTAATGAAGTACGAATTTGGTGTATATCCGGCACGTTTGACATGTTCAAACAAAACAATTTATACGAAATGAACACTCTTACTACTGTTTTAGTTATATGTTTGCTAGATCTAAATACACACTGAAGGTTCAGGATGGTCAAACGTGTGTTATGCATCACAATCGACGTAAATTATTATATTAGAAGGTTGCGTTTATAACCCCAATAGGATTTCATAATTTTTTAAATATTTGCTTAATATTTGGAGCATATGGGCTCCTCGAATTTCCGTTTCACAATATAATAAGCCCAGATTGACTATGCATTTTTTAGAACACCTGTATCCAGGAGGTCCACCTGGGAACATGTTGCAAAGTTATGTTAAAAATTATAAGAACATAGAAGACAATATGTACTTGTATACTTAATACAACGTATAAGATTAATGCTGACATTGCGATATTTATTCTCATCCAATATCGAAACGTAGTTATGTGCGTTATGATCACAAGTATTATTTATTGCGGGTTTATTAAATATCACATAGGAATATAAAGTTTTCTGGTGCGCGGCACTGCATTTAAAGTAAATAAAAATATATGGTCAAAGAGAGAAGATTCTTGATTCTCAGTCATACGAAAAAGCTGCTATAGTGGATGAAGAAAGCCAGTGGTTAACCGTTTGCGAGCAACTTCAAATATTAATAAACAGCTACAAGCAATACTGATGTTACTAGCACTAAGTACATATTTGTTTTTGAAAAAGCATCAAATAAATAAAACGAACTACTAAAAACGTTAGAAGTGAATAATATGCCACATAATATTTTATAAGACGATTTATCGCGGCACCTATGAACACAAATAACAATCTCTTTCATATGACTTATGAAGGATTTTGTCCATAAATGTTATAACTAATTTCTTTTGTTAGCGTATTCGTAAATAATAATTTTAATCAATTGATCTTATCGTACGTTCGATATTGATCTGATTAAAATGGATGTTTAAGGTTATCATTTTACGGAACTATGATCATGAGTTTATTTAAAACTCTTTATCAAAGCAGCCGCGCTGTATTCATTAACAGTAAACTATTTTCTAAACCTATCACATTCCAACTTAACCTTACATATTTCGCATACATTAATATGAAATATAAATAATGTGCGATCGTATTACATCATATGTCAGATTACAATCGTAATGAATACTATCTTATAAGTATTTCTTAGTGATTATCGGGCGAGTCTTAAAATTTAAATAAAATGGTAATAATCCGAAATCTATTTACAATCCGTTTAATGTATTTTAATTTTCAGATAGGATAATATATTTATTGCATTAATATGTGTAAGTTGTGTGATGAGAAATTTCACAAAACCTGCGAGTTGAATTAAAGTATGTTTTTTTTAGATAATCATAATTTCTAGCGTCTGTTCCACTATCGATTATAGACTAAAAGCATTGAAGCAGTGTTACGTTAAAAATGTTGCCTAACAGCGCATGTTGATAGTATAACTGATGATCAGAAGAAATCAAAGCATAAATAGTTTTATGCGAATTCTTCTGGCGAGATGTGATACACTCGTAAAAAGTCATATCGTTTAAAAAACTGACTTACTACTACAATTTAAATTATGCCGATTGCTTAAGATGTCTTTGTAATTTTACATTAATTAAAAAGCGTAGTATTTATACGTGCATAATAAAGGATATTAATAATATATGTATATTATATATATATATATGTACTCCTAACCAAATTAATCGTATAATATAAAGGTTATCGGAGAGGTGGCGCTAGCAACGAGACCTGGTATTACGATAACTAATACTGCAACGTAGGCCAAAAATATAGCAATAAATTAGAAATGATTTGGATATCTTAGTTACCTAGTGGCAAAATTTCGTCAAACACATCATATCCTGTTGATGATCCCTACAATGCTGAAATATCGGATACGAAAAGCGATTCGCAGCCTTACCAAAAGTCACGAATCACAAAGTTGTCTAAAAAAACTCGTGTATGAGTAAAGTGAAGTACACAAAAATGATATTGCTGGCAATTTACTGTGCAACGATGTTCTTTTTGAGTTGTCGTATGTATCGCTCGGTACAGAGATGTGTTTCATCATTGTGGCAATGTTTTGAATGCATATTTTTGGGGTCTATATACTCATACTTACCTTATTTTCGTGTGTCATTTCTGAATTATTATCCCGATTATATTTAAAAGCAAAGCAAAATCAATGTTGCTTATGCATGTCACGATTATATATTTATAAATATTTATCTAAAAATATCTCATTAACATAATATTATCACGTACATTCAGGGCTAAAATAATTTCTTTGATGTCTGGTACATTACCGAACTGTCTATCACTCTGCAGTTGCTGATGCAATGGAAGTGTAATGGTAAACAATAGCACCGGAAAAGTATGTTATAACAAACAATGAGACTGAAATTGGAACAGTAAGGCTGAAACGATATAAATATCTTTATTAAATAAAACAATTTATATCGCTTAGGAAGACAGTCCTTAAGTCGTATAATAGTTCAAATCGGAAGATATATTCGCGACAGGTAACATGCGAAAGAACTGTAAGGGTCAGGGTAAAATATATTATTACCAGTTCGCAGCCACATTACCATTAATCTTAAAATAATAATAATTTCAGGCATCTGAAGTCCTGTGTTACGTGGAGAGGAGGCAGATGTCCCTTATGGCAATGTCTTGGAAACAGACGATAGTAATGCGGTAATAAAATTCAGACTTCTGGAGTAATAAAAATAATTCCAACGTTTCACATTCGCGTTAAACTGGGAGACAACTTGTAGGTAATGAAATAAAATAAAGACGAACGAGGACGTAAAAAATGAACAAAATAAAAAAATACATGAAGTGGGTCACGGATAATTTAATGGCATTTTATAAACCGTTTATGTATGAAACGAAGCCATATTTATTCATTGTTAACTATAGTATTGTTAAATATCATATATTTATTAAAATGAACACGCAAATAATTCAAAAATACTTTTTTGTATCATAACTTTATGCATTCCAAGACAAACATTCGTTACAATCGGATTTTTTAAAATATTATTTAGAAATATGTACATAAATAAAAACAAGTAGAACTTAAGAGTGTGAACTTCAATGATCATTACACCCTAGCTAAAATAATTTTAGATACCAATGTTTTATTTTTTTAAATTATGATATTGTAAACGCATATTTAACGCTCGGAGCGTCGCTAAAAGTAACTGGTATGGGCAGCATTTGGAAAACTAAAGTACATTTTTAAAGCGAAAATTCCGCAATGTATTAAAACTAAGCCGTTTTATCAATGCATCCTCCTTGTATTAGCCCTTGGCTCAGAGACGTGGAATTTGACAGCTAGTCTTATCCATAAAATAAAGGTCACCCAGCGTGCTTTGGAGAGATCCATGCTCGGAGTGTCGCTAAAAGATAAAATCCAAAACGAGGATATCCGCAAAAGAACTCAACTAGTGGATGCTACTCCACGAATATGCACACACAAGTGGCAATAGGCAGGACATATCTGTTGAAGAGATGACGGTCGATGTGGAAGAAAAGTATTGAAGTGGCGCCCAAGAACTGGCAAACGAAGCATTGGCCGACCCCTGCAAGATAGACTGACGACATAAGAAGAATAGCGGGGTGACCTAAATGCGGAAGGCGGAAGATCTAAGAGGATAGAGACAGCGGGAGGCTTACGTTCAAAAGTTGACGGATACAAGCTTATAATGATGATGATGATGATGATCAAACGTATTTATTGAACCCCAATATAGTTATTGTAAATACTCGTATAAACCCTATGATATTACTGTGTACAATATTACACATTTAAAAGTGTAGTATCATTAAAACCAATGGGAATAATGATTATAAAGCAGATCGAAGAACGATTCACGGCAGCACGTAGGGAAAAATCAGATATTGCCCATTCGGAAAATGGTATATACTCGTAATGTATGCACGTGAGAGCGGCGGTATACCGCCCGCTATCAGCGAAGCGCCGCCTAGCATCGAGTGTAAAGGCCCGGTGTTCACTAGTACGAGTATCACCAGGCTGCGTACCATACCAGGCAGACACTTTGGCGACAAGTCAGAAAATATCCAAGCGAAATTAAATGAATTTTTATTTTTTGACACAAACGCCACACGTGCAAATGATCCCTAAAGGAATACAGCTTTGATCATAAATAAATTATCACAATTACATTACTCGTGATAAAAGAAATAATGATACGATTATAATAACAAGGAATACGTGTTTTGAGTTTTTATTTTCAGATTTGATTTTTTTTACTTATATTTTATTAAATTATGTTTACAAAGTATACCGTGTATGTTTTTTGCGTCAATTCATTAAAATAATTCAGACAAACACAATCATTATTTAAAAATCGCATTTTTTCAATCATAGTAAATTATATAAGGTCATAATTTAAAATAAAATAAGGAGTTTTTTCAATGTTTTCCCATTTATATAGGAAAGGATAAAGGGGGGTGTCTATCTGGGAATTATAAGAAAGGGAGACAGATAGGGTTGCAAGGATGAAGAAGAGAACCTTTCTCCTACATAACCCCTCTCGTAAATAAATGGGTTCGACCACTTACGAAATTCTATGCAGCTCAGTTGTCTCTTGACAGCGATGGATTGAGGAAGGCTACGAGTTAGTCGAAACTGCAGTCTCCTAATCAGACGCCATATCTAACGTGATCCATGTAAAGACAATGTAAATTAATAAATATTTAATATTTATTAAAATAGGAGTATTAAATATATATTTATATTAGCTCAGCCTAACCAAACATATTTATATCATCTTAATCGGACAAATAGATTAAAAGTTTACAATTCTGACTGAAAAATTGATATAAATTTTGTCTTTTTTTTCATATTAAATATTATCTTAAAGGGCATATTAAATATAATAAAATACTGCAATAAAATATGTAGGACGCCATTTGAAAGTCGCATTATATAAATAGTATATTGTTTATTATTTATTTTTGTTGCTTTGAAAAGTATTCTAAAAACCTACAGAACAAAAGAATTGATGTCCTAATGGAAACCCACGTTGGATCTTGCTCCAAGAGTACACCCGACATATCTTATTTTTAAGACTGTGCAGAACTAGAAAATACAAAGAAACCGGCTGGAAAATTTCGCCTGTATGCAAAAGACAAAAGAAAAATAATAAAAGACAACGAGCGAAAAACAGCGGCGGGGCCAATGACGGCGGGGAAGGAATACCTACCAGGGTATTTGGAGAGGTAAATATTTGTTTGCTTTGTATGGAATAATATGAGAATTCTTAATCTAAAAATAAAACAATCCGAAAAATATAAACTCAAATGTATAATACTATTTATTTCATCTTCCCTTAACCGTTTCATATATGGATCATATAATTACCACAAATTACAGTTGGCATCGTCCTAGTACATATTTGTACCCGGAGGATCGCCTGGGAACATATAAGGTTCCCACGAACTCCCAAGGCTCAGAAACTTCCAGAGACAGCAGCTCTAGTATCCGAAGCATATTTTTGAGTGATTGTCAATCAGAAAATTTAAGAAGACCGCATGAATAATTAGTGAATGAATAGTAATAAAGGTTGAATAAATAGACAATTCGGTGCCTTGGTTCTAAGTGACAGCTTAACCCAATTTTCATTTCAGAAAGTTATTTATTTACAACGTTTATTTGTACTTTTTTTTTTCTTTACTTACTGAACGTTCGATAAATATCTAAATATATATGATTGTATATATATATATATATATTAGTATACTCTAACAAAATAGCTACATACTTAATTAATAATGTAACAAATCATGATACCAGAATATTTATATTTGAATTCAAATAATCTAGGAGTAATAAAACAACCGACATCATTTACGCTAAAATACAAAAAAAGTCTTTTCCCTATTTATTTAATAATATCTTTATATAAACACATTAGAAATTTGATTAACATAATGTACACAATTATTCGACTTTCTTGTAAATATTGTAAAAATTATTAAGTTATGATAAATTTCGTAATTTTTCATGAATTCTTATTACAAAATAGAAAATCTTTCAGGTTTGCATGAAAATCAATCTCGCATGTCATTGTGATCAAAATATAAGTTTATTTTTCAAATAATAACAACAGACAGGTTTCAAATTTGTAAGTGAAACAATAGACTCATCATATCAAAAGAATTTTAATATACAAAATGTCGACTGTCGGTATTAAAATACGCTCAAAAGAACTTTGAAAGAAATTTTCCAGTTTTTTTTTTAATAATTCACATTGCGTTTCCGAAATGCTGGAGCGCTTCCGTATTGTGGTATTTTTTAAAATATGCGATTCACCAAAGACTTCAAAGGAATGAAACATTTTGAGGAATTCTTCTAAACTGAACATATGCTACGAGAAACGCGCTGTTCGAGTGGAAAATTTGAAAATGATAAACAATAAAACCACGCTACGGTGGAGAACTTAAAATTAATGTTTTACTGATGATACCACAGGGAAGCTATTTAGGATTTTTTCACGTAGTAAAAATATACAAAATGAAACAAATATTAAAAAATATTAATAATCTATACTGAAAAGGAGCAAAAATTATACGATTTAAATTATATGAAAACCAAATCGTCAACACACATAGCAGCCGTAGTTATAATAGCATAGTTATGTCAAGTGCTATTGTCGATGACTTTTTCCAATACATCTCTGTATCCGGAGGCAGACCTAGAAACATGCGAGTACTTCACGTTGCCCTCCAGAGCAAAATGCTGGGAACGTGGAAGAGGCGGCAGCTGTAGTATTCGAGACTTGCTGTTAGATTTCACGTCTCTGCGCCATACGTCAATACAGGGAGGATGCATTGGTTAAACGCCTAAGTTATAAGACATTTCAGAAGAATTTTCGCTTTTAAAATGTACATGTATGTGTTCTAAATGCTGCCCATCCCAGTTGTATACGCATGACGATTTCTTTTGAGAAGTTATTTTGTCCTAGTTGTGTTACTTGTCCCAGATGGGTATAGTCATTTACAGCATTTTCAATCTAATTAAAATTAAATAATATTTTATATTCTTACAAAATAAATTAACAATATAGGTTGATCATTATAAGATGTTTAGTATATTTTGAACAATAAAACTAAAATAAAAAATCTAGTATGGTTCTGATGTGATCCTTACATATATTTTAACATTACGACGGATTGCTTTCACATGCATATATATAATCGAAACTGTTCAACTTTTCAAAGATCAAATTACATTTCGTTGTCATCCCGGTATCTTTTGATATGCATATGCACATGCACAAGCTCGCAACTGTGCTTGACTGGTGGATGCATCGAATAGATGAAAATTCCAGCTTTGCAAAACTTCGGAAAACTGCAACCAGCGGAGCGAGGTACCCAGATGGTAAGACAGGCCTAGGAGCGAGACTGATACTATTGCCAATACAGGAGATCCCCTACTTTCAAACATTCTACTAGTACTTTCATACAATGCGCTATTTCACACATGTAATAATATTTTTTTTTAAATCTTAGAAATGTAATCAATATATATTGGCTTTATTTAATATGGATTGTGCAAAGTATTCTCATATAAGTGACAACTAATAAGAATAGGCACGGCATATGTATGGCAAGACAGGCCGAGAAGAGAGATCATACTACTGCTAATACAGGTGTACTTCGACTTTTACATATTATATTTTCACACAGTTCGCTTTATCGCAAATATAATAGTATTTTATTTGGGTTTTGTGTTTTATTTAATGATGAATGAGCTTATGAAATATTTAAATTTGAGAGGTTTGATATTGTCTGCATGAATGGCATATTTATAATTCGAGTCCAAAGGACAAAGCAATCAGTTTAAATACTTCGAAATGGTCATGGACGGTGCAAAGTTTTCTTTATTACTTAACGAAAAAATACGTCTAACAAAAAATCTAACATTCATAACGCAGTTATTTAATATTACAATTAGTTTTTTTTAGTTTTCAACAAATAATTATTTTCACTAGCATTAAATATTCTCTGAGTTAACACTTAAACATATGCGTTATTACGCTTTTTTTTAATATTTGGTCCTTCGAGGCGTGCCAAATCAAACAACAACACACGGTAAGTATCAGGTGTAGGCCCATCCGAGTTTTGGTTCACATACAGTGTTATTTAACTTCGTTGAACCGCGTTCCACAGTTTAGATTTGTAAATTTGTAGGTGTTTTTAAATTGGTCGAATAACCCTAATGTAGACCGCCCGGATGGAAGTTATCAGCCAAGGGTGCATAAACTCACTATAAATATACTCTCACTGATTTATGAAGAAGAAGTGCGTGAACAATCCAACACGACAATGTTATTTACGGCGCGGGAAATGTTCCAGTCTCCTCCGAGACTTGAAGCGTTTTATTCATTTCTGTTTATATTTGCCTTTCCCGAATATCTTCACCGGAAAACAAACCGTTTACGTATGAAAAATTATTCATCTCTATCGCGCATAAATAAACGCAGAGACACGGCACCTAAATATTCACAAACCACGCCACAAAAGGCACACGTAAAGTATATTGATCATTGCAGAGACCAACCAATGAGCACCGCGTCTGATAAAACAATGTCAACAAAGCGTCTACTCTCTATTCCATCAAACACAGACGTTCGTTTGGTTCATTAATCCTTTTTCATCGCTATTATCCAAACAGTGTTTATGTTAATTACTATGCCATATATTTAAAATCTTCGAACGGATACTACTCAACCGACTCACCCCCTTTATTGAACCTAAAATGATACCCCAGCAGGCGGGCTTCCGACCCGGAAACTCATGCACTGGGCAAGTACTAAACCTGACCCAACATATCGAAAACGGGTTCGAACTAAGGAAAGTGACCGGAGTGGCATTCGTCGACCTAACCGCTGCATACGATACAGTGTCGCACAGCACACTCCTCAGTAAATTGTACAGAATGACAGGTGACTTCTCGCTAGTGCAGATGATCGCGGCAATGCTGCATAACAGGAGATTCGCTGTGGACTTTCAAGGGAAAACCAGCCGATGGCGTAACCAAAAGAACGGCTTACCACAAGGCAGTGTACTTGCTCCCATACTATTCAACATCTATACCAACGACCAACCCACCCCCAAAGACACAGAGTCTTTTATATATGCGGATGACCTAGGTTTAGCAGCGCAAGCAGTAACGTTTGAAGAAGTTGAGGACATCCTAAGCCAGGGACTCAACGAGATGTCCCACTACTACGAGACCAACCACCTCAAACCTAATCCATCAAAAACACAAGTCTGCTGTTTCCACCTTAGAAACAGGGAAGCTAACAGAAAGCTTCGTGTCACGTGGGAAGGTAGAGTACTGGAACATAGCGATCATCCAAAATACTTCGGAGTCACTCTAGATCGCACCCTCACCTTCAGGCGTCATTGCAGCAACACCAAACAGAAAGTTGCAACAAGGAACAACCTCATCCGCAAACTGACCAACACTCACTGGGGAGCCCAACCACCCCTTCTTCGTACCTCAGCTTTAGTACTTTGTTTCTCAGCCGGAGAATATGCAGCACTAATGTCGATCAACCCACTGTAATCAAGTGGATACTGCCCTGAATGATGCATGCAGAGTCGTCACAGGCTGCCTCAAACCAACACCCATTTCTAAACTATACCCCTTGGCTGGCATCGCACCACCACACATAAGACGCAAAGTCATATGCGCCGAAGAAATGCGTAAGGCAATCAACCAACCGTCCCACTGCTTGTATAATCAGATTCCCCCAACACCAAGATTGAAGTCGCGAAGCAGCTTTCTGAAATCCACACAACCTCTCACATCCGGCCCTGAAAATGAGAGACTCCAGCTCTGGCAACAAATCGCACCAGAGGATTTCATTACTCCAAAGGAAGGCCTCCCAACTGGCAAGAACCTTGACTGGCGGATCTGGAAATCCCTGAACAGATTAAGAACCGGAGTTGGTAGAACAAAGGACAACCTCGAGCGGTGGGGAATGCTGCGGCAGGGAGAGACACTATTGTGCGACTGTGGAGACCTGCAGACCGCCTCACACCTAAGATGCTCCTCCATGTGCCCAACAAGCTGCACATCTCAGGACCTAATGCTGAGCAACACACAAGCTACCGATGTTGCCAGATACTGGGAAAAAATAATTTGACGTCGCTGACACGAAGAAGAAGAAGATTCGAACAGTGCCGATTTATGCCTCCTGCACCTTTTCATCGACGTCAAACGCACGGAACCCATTCTTAGCATACCTACAACATCGACAAATAAGGATGATACACATAGGGATGAAACACCACAAACAAACTTTGAAATGCTATTCTAGCATCATGTTTCCTCTAATATACAATCTCAATCTCTTAAAGAAGCAGATTAATAAAAATTAGTAATCCCATCAAGACGCAAACAACCACTAAACATTCTTTCCAAACGCAGCGTTAGTAATCCCAGGATCATGTTGTTTTTAATCTAGATCATTTTACTATATTATAATATTATTAATACCAAACACAAAATAACGCCGATGCGAACTGCTGTATTCGTCTCATAGAACCGACCCGTGGAGGATCATGTTGTTTTTAGATATTTCAAAATTTTTTATTATTCAATCAATTTATTCACAAAATTTACTCCGCGGTTCGCATCCCGCTTCAATATAAGAAAATTAAATTAATTAAAGTCGTTAAAATTTTATATGAACATAATTACATTAATTTAAAAGTATTTATGATTATTTCTGCGGCAACCTTGACATGGTCTTACAAGTAAACAGATAAAGTGTTTGACATATAGTGAACAAATATCCTTCCACCTGCTAAATTAATTCATTTGCGTCATTATTATTTAATTATTTTATCTCGTCTAGTTTAAAGTTCATTGCTTTATATTACTACGAAATACAATGTTTTATTATACAACTTGTGACGTGATCAATTGCTTAGTTTGATATGTCAGTACGATACTATCAAGGCACATTATCTTACATTTGTATTCAAAGTATATTGGCAGCAAATGTAAGCAAAATATACATTATAAAACATAATTTATGTTAGAATGCAAGCATTATCTTGAACGGTAATGCTTTTTAAAATTAATCACGTCTAACAATGCGTAATTCATTTGTTATTCATAAATATACATCGACATTCCAATTTTACCTTTTTAATTGACATAACATACAAACCACATATTTTTCAATGCTGGCGTAATTACTCCATAAACCGCAATACCCGAACCGTTTCTGACAAAATGTACGTTTCGGTAAAAAAAAAAAACGAATAAATCCGCAGCCAAATGGGAACCGATAACCATAGAATTAAGTCGATACAAATAGAGCACATACACAATTTTGTAAATAACTCGTCTTTGGTGTTACAAACTGGGTTAATTTTTCATACAAATAAAATCCGCACGAAAAATATACATTGTGAATATAAGTAAAATTAGATCATAAAAACAAAATTTACCACTAATCACTTCACCAGCTAATGGTCTAGATAAGTCTTTCACTCATCGCTAGGCTGTTGCTCCGCTGAATAAATTTTATGTATAGTTCCCGTCGGCATTTTGGCTAAAAGACGTTGAAGTTTAGTTTAGACCAGCGGTCGGGGAACCGGGGTAAATTACCCCAAATGAGGTAAAAATATGTTTTTTGGGGTAATAAGGAAATTTTTCTAGTTTGCTATTTCATAAAACTTACATTTTCATGTAACTTTTTTGTTATTTTCCGTGCAAATTAATTCAATAAATAATGTTTATTTAAATATACATTGATTGTCTTCTTTTCAAAACGGGGGAAGGGGTAATATCGACTTACGCAAATATATTTTTGGGTAATTTCGACTTACGCAAAAATAATTAGGGGTAATATCGACTTACGCAAAAATATTTTGGGTTAATGGTTAAAAAAGTTCCCCGACCGCTGGTTTAGACGAATGCAAGCGTTTTCTGCTTTTTGGTGATATTCATATTGAATAAGTGTCTATTATTAGACTTGATCAATTCATTTCTAGAACGTGAATAGCGTTCATTTTTTAATATATTTCTATAACGTATAATATATTAACTGTAGGACGAAACTGAATCTCCGCAGGATTTGTGGATAGAATACAAATTTAGGATTTTTTTAAGCAATTTTTCATTTACTGCACTAGAATCTTCCTGTGAGTGTATAAACGGTATCAAGATAAAAAAAAGTAACGTTCGAATGGTATGGGAAAAAATCTTGGAATATGTATTGATTTTCGCAATATTCAAAACGAAGCTTTCGGATGTAAATTTAATTACTTACGAGTCCTCGAGTCCCTCCTCGAAAACTTCCGCATGGATCAATCATATTAAATGAAATACATTTAGACCGCGTGCCCGTGGACTGGGCCTGGGCTTGCAGAGCAATTTTTGCTTTAAGGACCGAAGATAAAATATCCCCGATTCTGGCAGTCAGTCACGTGAAGCAACCGCGGCTCTTAATGTTTCATTTATGTATAAAGAAAATGAACCAGTACGTACATTCAGACCTTTTCGAGTGGAGCGGAAATCGCGTCTATAAAGAGCATTGAAATTTACATCTTAAAAATGTTTAAAGGATAAATAAAAAATAATAATAATAACACACAAGCGATAATATTGGGTGGTAATTTTTATAAGTTTAAATTAATTTTAATTAAAAAAATAATTAATTAAAAATATTTAGTTTTGATTCGCATTTATTTTTTAACTGATTACACGTTTATTTAAGATAGTCTCCAGGGAGGCCGAAACATGTAATCAGATAAAATAAATGTGAATCAAAACTAAACATTTTTAATTTATTAATTTTTTAATTAAAATTAATTTAATGTTATAATTATACAGTTTCACCGAGTATTGTCAGTTGATAACCTTAATGTAGTTATTTTTGATACGTTTATTTTTTAAAAATGAAAAAATGTATTTTTTAAATATACATTTAATGTTCGAAATAGATCTCAAATTGGATTATATAAATAGAAATATATTTATAATTTAACAAATAATAATTTTATGCGAAAGTAATATCATTTACTGATGCGATAATGTAATGTCAGTATAAAAAGTTAGAGGTGAATTATTATCAGGTGATATTAAAGCACATTATTTGCAAAAGCGGCCAATTCGGTAAAGGTTCAGCCGGGGTTGCTACTTGTAGTAAACACTTTTCCCGTATCTCCCCAACAGAAGTCTCCCGGGACAGGATATTCGCTTCCCGGAAGTTTATATTTCCCGTATAACTAGGTACCCTTTCTTGGGTGTGACGCTTCTGTGATTATAAATAAACAATGTTGCGTGAAACGACCAACTTTCGGTAATACGCCCTTTATCTGCAATATACTTTTTATATCGATATACGAATACGACACAATGCCCGTATAAGAGCCAAGTCAAACAGGTAGAAAAGTTTTTTCTCCTTTCCGAAATCTCCAGGCAGTCAATAAAGGAAACGACAAATTAATATTTGTTATTAAGTCGTGTTACAAAATGTTACTCTGGCGAGAAGAGCGATAAAATATTTAGCGATTAATACGGTTGACCTCATTAATATAGTATTTGATAATCTTTAAAATTACAAAAAAAAATTAACTGATATTTTTTTATTATTATTTTAAAATGACTAACTTTTACATAATGAGGAATAAATTACATTATTTAAGGTCAATAATGACTTGGTGGTATTTGTGTATTCAATTGTGGTTTTAGGATATAATTTCATTCTATGGCAATGATTATTCAATTATATGCATGGCTGATTATTCGGTTGTTGATACTGTATACATTTCTATATTATATCTAGTAAAGCTATTTGAATATTCCACAACATTCTAATGGCGAAGTCAAGAATTTCAGTATCATTTAAAATAAGACCTAAATTTCAACAAAGCATTTATTTATATTTAGATGAGATATACCGATTAAATTATTAATGAGATGATTTTTTTTTTTTTTACAAAATCTAGGCGAGAGAGGTGTTCCTGCATTCTCACTGACTATCCCTAAACATACGAGCATGTGTTGTAGGTCGGAGTGCACTACACAAGTAAAAGAGAGTGATTACGTTACAGTATCTCAGCGGCTAGATGCCATATATTTAAGTATGCTTCACTTTATGACTTCTAAATACATATTCCACAAAATAATCAATCGCAAAATTATTATCAATTTTTTATGTTTTCCTAAGGTTTTGAACTGAAGTTGAAGTATTTATGCGCTATAAATATATTTGTTTTTATTGTTTTTGTTCGGGGTATTTCGTAATCGAAACTATTTTTTGTAAATCGATTATTTCTAATACATTTATATTCTTCTTCGTAGTATCAATCCGGTGGATTGGTTTGCATGAACAAAATCTTGCAGCTCGATCTCCACTCCTCTCGATCCTCTGCAGTCCTCTGCAGTCCTCTTCATCTCAGCATAAGAGCTACAACTCATGTCCTCGAACACTTGCTGCAAATACCCCCGTCTAGGGTGCCCTCTACAGTTTCTTCCCTCAACCATCCCTTCCACAATGTCGTGAAGAAGACCATCGTGGCGCATGATGTGACAATTAGACAATTATTATTAAGACAATTAGACAATCATTTATTTATTTCCTTCAATAACATTTCAAAATATTTTACAATCTTAATTCATTATTGAAGTAGAGACCGATCCATCGGGCTCGCCTCTCTGAGATGGTTTTTACTAGGTGCCTATCCTCCTTGATAATATAATTTGATAATTATATGTGTATTTTATTGTATATTTAGAACACATTTTATTATAAATACCTACATTCTCAACGATTTGCAATGTGCAGCATGTACTTTAATATAATTTAAAAAATCTTATTACAATTGATTTTCCTTAAATTCAATATTTGATACATCTCCTCTACTATATATAATCCATGTTACAATCTATTAAAAGTTTCAATTTATCGTCTATGATTATTTGCTAGTGTGAAAAGCGTGATGTTTAATTTACAATGTATTATAGGATTACACGGTCGACTAGATTATCGAGTACCTACAGTTGCTATTGCCGTAATATTGCTAGCAACTCCGCGACTTTATCCAGGAACCGTGTGTTTATATCGGATCCTTTTGGATCTGAAAACATACAATTCCTTCCGGGTCAACGGGGGCTGGATTGCCCCACAGTTGGGGGCGCGGGCGGAGGCTCCGAGCGACCCTAAAGCGAAGGCTCGCGGCTTCTTTATTGCCAGATAGTCCGAAAGGGAATTGCACTTTTTCAGAACGATATTTACTCAATAAAAGTTTTATTTTGCGAAGAAGTCCGCGCTCCGGAACGCGAGTGGACGAAACTGAAACTGTTACTTATTTCGGAAGTCGTAATAATAAAAAGTATATTTAAGAATAATAAAATACAATATAAAAAAGGCACGGTCGTTTTTCTATAACTTTATTAGACTTTGTTTTGGGTATTGTTTAACGTTTTATAGCAAATTTATTTAGGTCACAGGTGAAAATAAGCACTTTGTAAAACAACAACATACAATATATTTATTTTTATTCATGAAATTAGTACTTAGTACACTAAATTTTTTTGGTGAATATAATACAGCAAAAATTAGGTTAATATTATTTAAATCGAAGACCAAGGCAGATATCGACTGATAAATTATCTAGTTATGTTATTAAGTAATTACGTAAATAGAACGTCATTGAATATATATTTATGTACATGAAGGTAAAGCAAATTCATAATAATAATAATGTACTGCTTTTTCCATATTTATAAGGAATGTCTAAGCATCCGTATGTGACATTACCAATTCCACCCTTGGTCATGTCCAGGGGCTAGGTCCTCTTTCGGGGCAATCCAAGTATTCCCCTCAGTTGCGCTTCTCCACATGTTCAGCCGCAGGGTGGCCTTAGGTATCTCCAGTTCCGTTGTCGACTGTAGGAAACTTCTTCTTGATTTGAGCCGTGTAGTTATCTTTTGGTACCCAAACATAGGGTGGAGTGCGTCGTGGGTTGCTTTGGTGAGTTCCTTCTTGGTAGTAACTTCTCGCCGTATGTTTGGTGGGGCAATGCCCGAGAGTTGATATAGCTTTGATATTGGGGTAGGTTTTAGGCACCCCGTAACCACCCGGCACGTTTCATTCAGAGCAATATCCACTTTCTTGGTATGGGCAGACCTCGCCCATACTGGCGCAGCATACTCGCCAGCAGAGAAACAGAGAGCTAGAGCACTTGTGCGGATCAGGTTTGGTTGGGCTCCCCACTTCGTACCTGCCACTTTTCGGAGTAGGTTGTTTCTGGTGGACACCTTTTGCTTAACAGACTGACAGTGTTTCTGATAAGTGAGGGTCCTATCCAGCTTGACCCCTAGGTATTTAGGTGTGTCGCAGTGCTCTAACACCAAGTCGTTCCAGGTAATGTGCAGCTTTCTCTTGGCAAGTCTGTTATTAAGATGAAAGGCGCAGACTTGGGTCTTGCTTGGGTTTGGCTGTATATATGGAGGTCCCTTAACAGACTTCGGACCGGAGTATGCAAGACGAGGACACAAATGAGGGCCTGGCAGTTTTACAGCGGACCGACTGAATGTGACTGCGGGGTGGAGCAGACCCTGTCACACCTTCTGGAGTGTGCGCTGTGCCCGAGTGGCTGCACCCAGGAAGACCTGATGATGGCCAGAAGTAACGCCATCGACGTCGCCCACTTCTGGGCAGACAGGATCTGACCCTGTTGTTTCCGACACGATTATATATTACCAATTATATTGTTTACATAAATACAGGATACAAACTAATATATTTTTAATAGCATTAGTTTTTAGTTGGTTGAAAGCCTTCCTAAGCAATATTGATATATTTAGAGCAATTACATAAATACGAGTTTATTCATAGAAAAATTCATACTCGTAGATACTGGTTTCATGAATAGTTTCAGTAAACTTACCTATAATTCACTGTGAGTTATTCAGAAGTCCGGTTTTATATCTGAAACAACAAATAAATACAATTAGTTCAAAAACACAAACTTTTATTAATTACACAGCGTCAACCATAAGTCGTGGATATTAACTGACACATTTCATATAAAGTATTAAAACTGCTCGGATAAATGTAGAGTTTGAGACCAACAAAATGTAAATGTTCTCAACTCAAAGTATATAATGTCTGATTTTAAGCATTTGATTTTAATGACTGCCGCGTTTTAATGTCGACATTAAATTAAGACATCAATGACATTTTAATAGCCACCGTTATTCCCATATAACAAATAGTTACAAAAGTTACTTAAATATTACATGTAATGGCGAATAATGTGAGTTAGTATAATTTATGGTCCACTCGCATAAATTTACTACTGATAACTAACTAGTACAGTACTACAACAGTGTCAAATTAAACCTAAACGTCAAACTGGCAAATTAAGCCCAATCAATTATTTCAGTCAATTTTCAAAGCCCGAACTCCGATGACTGTTTTAGACGACTTTGTGTGCCTTTGTGATCATTTATTAAGCAGACGGTCTACCAAATGCTATAATACACATTTTGAATGGGTAAATACAATTTAACTAAGATTTTCAACCAACATTTCACACACAAACTGCAAAATTAATAAAAAATATGTATTTAAAAAAACTTCAACATTTACCCAATAATTAATTTATGTTTTTGAATGTTTATTTCTTTAAATAATACTTCATGTATTAAATCGACATTTAATTAATTATATGGTTGCTAGAACAGAAGTTGAAATATAATAGAAGAACGTTATTAAAATTTGACTGTTATTTTTCAGGAGTATCCGTTAATATCGTTGTATAATATTATGACAACCGTCATATCATATATAACACACAATAGATCATGTATTATATATGAACAATTAAACATAGTTTCATCATTTTCGTGTATAAATAAAAATGATTTTATTTAAATTTTATAAAAGCAACTAAAGATTCAATTTTAATTTATAATAAAACATGCATAAATTATTATACGTTTGAAGAGCGAGGTATTTTATACAATGTATGGAGTAATCGGTCTCAACCGGCGACGCGACAAGGAATTCAAAGAACATAGAACTGCATGGGGAGGTTCGACCTGGAAATTTCCGCAACAGAGTAATAACATTTCCACAGAACTAAAGTATCCATTAATACATTATGCAAACCATTACATCATAATGGTGGAGCGTAACCTATGCATTTGTACATGAAAATATTTCAATAGATTTTCATATAAAAACATTTTGTTCAGAATTTTATTGACGAACCTGAACTTCTTTATTGACTTAGTTTTTTATATTAGCACACAACAGAATAATTACTTAAGTTTTTAAATTATTATGAACTGTTTTTTTTTACGAATACAGTCAATAGGTAAGATACCAATTGATTAATTTTAAAATTATCCTAGTTCATGATTAAGCCTACCATAAACTTATTAAATATTTAGCACATTTAACGCAAAGTAGCGCTAATTTAATGTTAATTATAATCATAAATAATTACCATGTTTTCCCTAAAGGGATTTACGAAAGGTGAATCCATCTTAGAACACACTGAATCTTGGATAAATATAATAAAACTGAAGAGTCCTTCACGTAGTAGTGTATAAACCTGCACATATTTCTAAATCGGTGGTCCTCGACTATGTTCTAGGACTTAAGTGTTTAACCAAACACAGATTTTTTTTTTGTTCGCGGTGCATTATTTACATTTTCCTAATCCATAATGGTATCCATCATAGTTTTGGTACTCTGAGAATTGACATTGTAAAACACAAGTGCCCGTTGTTCCAAAAGTAGTAACACTGTTGTTAACAATGCCATCTAATGTAATAAAACACATTTATTATAATCATAAATAAACCACAGAGTAAATAAAGAACCGAAAAAGAACAACGAGTTAGTAAATTGGGGGATGCTTGTGACGATTTACGGTTGAACGTGTTGCGTAATTATTTATCAAGTTACGGGAAAATATTGCAGTTACGCATGTTTACACAACTAAAATCACAAAACGCGCCTCACTGACTACGTTGTCGGCTGGTAAATATAAAAATATGTCATATACCAGTATAATAATAGTACAAAACACTATAATATATAGCCCTCAAAATTCGTGATACAAATCTTCTGTACTTATGAGATAAAGATTAGTAAGAAAAATGATGTAATTTTTCATATGAGTTTTTAAGAAACAATATTATGAAAAAAATCATATATTTTCAAAAAATATATCATCTAATGAAAAACGTATGCGAATGTATCATAATTATTAGTAATTTTACCCATACAACTTAATCATAGCGTTTCAACTTATCACCGGAAGACCCACACATTGATATTATAAATTTAACAATGAATTATTTATCATGCAAATCGTTTTGCACGAAAAATATTTAGGTTACGAACACAAGCAACTTTCAACCAATTCAATTTAACCCGAGATACGTTAAGCACGATTAAATTTGCTTCGCATGATTTCCTGTTAAACAATTCCTGATATTATTATAACGAGCAATTTAATTAATGGAGTAACTTCATCGTGGACTGTAATACGAGAATATATTTACAGTGGATCGCTCGTATTATTCGGCCTTCTATTAAAAAAATAGTACTTTCTTTCACAGAAACCTATTGCATTCTGAACGTCGAAGTGATAAATTCTAAGGGTCGCGATGACCATATCCTAGTACAGGAAAATATAAAACATAGATACTTCATTCAATCTGTCATGGCTGTTGTCATTCTAGATGGAACTTTGGTAGGGGCATAAAAGGTAACTGACAAAAATCATTCGTCAGTTTTTGGTTCATAAGCCTAAAATTTAGATCAATACTGCGATAAAATGTGACTTAAATACAATAATAGCATAGTCATCATTCAGAATCCGCTCTCTATGTGAAGCATATGGTCCGCTCAAATTTTCAGCATAAAATAGTCAGCCGCTATAGTATTCGCCTCATCCCATGTGAGCTCTGCCATCCGGAGCTCCGCCGAGTACATTATATAACCGTTTATACAACCAGCAAGTCGCGAGCTTGGTAATCTCAAGGAACCTGAACCGATTCTCTCCAGGCATTGTTCTCTCATGATTCTGAAAATGATTCCCATACATACTCTTATCTAATGATATGGTCACAGTGAGCTGTCTCTTAGTACAAAATAGTCCACTACTAAGAAGCATCCTGATAAATACCCTCTCTTATATTTAAAAACCATTTCATAAAACATCAGAGTAGCGTAAAAACAAGAATACCTTCGAGTACTATCAGTTGTTTAAAGTGTTTTTATTATTATCAAATGAATAAAGACGTGTGAAGTCTTACATTCCTCTGAGCAACCTGGAGGCTTTGTGAAGCAACGGTATCAGGATACCAGGATGATGGAGGAGACTGTAAGTTACGGTAGATATTTCGGGTTGTGTTGGTGTTTCTGGCGGTCTCTTTGATCGGCTGCCGCGTGGTGGGACAGGTTTAGGTCCCGGCATGGAGCCGGAGCCGTGACCTTGTTTGAAGTCGACCACTGAGATGCCCAGCGTCCGCCCAGGCATCTCAGGCATCCCGAGACCGCTGGAGCCGCATACTCCTATCTGCCTCATCGTTATATGATCGTAATAAATAAAGGTTCGGAAAGTGTAAAAGAGGAAATTAACGAGCATTTTATTAACGGGTTTTATTCAGGCGTAAAGATCCTTAACGAAAGTATGTTGACAGTATGTACTCACTCGTTATTCATATAAACAACAATTAGAAACATATGAGAATCTAAGCCAGTGGTTCTTAACGGATGGTCCGTGGAGCATTGGTCTTCGTGATGATATTCCAGATACTCTGTGAAACTTTGACAGAATAGATTTCAAATAGCTCTAAGATAATGAAGAAGAATAATTTGAGAATAAAAAAAATAAAAAATGTAATTTGTAAAATAATTTCACCTCGTTAAATTTTTGAGACTAGCTGATTTTTTTTACTGATTGTTTTACATTGAAATTTCTTATGGAAACGCACCGGTTGTCTATATTGTCTATAAGCTCGAATTAAACAAAGAAAACTAAGGTGATTCGAGGGCTGTCTTTTAAGTAGTAAAAACTGTTCTGGGGCCTTAAAAATAAATAAAAATCACATTGACTCTAGATTCTAGAACACAGAAATGGCAAAAAGTGACTTAAGCTTTCTTTTTAATTAGGTTAAGAAATTATAGAAGAAAAATAAGAGATTCGCTACAAAAAGGAAAAAAAGAAAGGTGAGAATTAGACCAACAAAAATAGTTTAATATAATATATTATAACACGAAAATTATTCTTATAATATATATGATTAAAACAAAATATTTAAGAACGATCTTTAAGTTTGTAATACAAGGGAGATGCGTAGGTCGTAGGTATTATGTTCTTAAATGGAGTTTTAAAATTGATGAGGGTATTTTACAATAGTCCCTATTTTCATTTGCCCACGTTTATCGTAATTGTAATTTAAGCACGAAACTCTATGATGAGGATTTTCTTTGCAGACAATTAATTACCTAAAAATTATTTATCGCACAACAAAAAGTGAGACAAAACAGTTATTTCTTCGCGAATCTTTCCGATTAAGTTCCGAATACATTACTATTTATGATTATATAAAAACAGGGCTCCGCCGCATTTCGTTCTACAACTCATCGGTAACGACGTGGGGCGCACTGGACGTCTGGTACACGGGACATTTGGCTCACTGGACGTCTAGAATACTGGATGTCTCGCTAACCTAACCTAGCCAAAGTTATTTTGTTAACAAAAACTTAGAATCTACGGACTCTACGATCACTGGACAAATCCTTAGGTTAGGTTAGGTTAGCGATATAGCCAGTGCACCAGTTGTCCCGTGTGCCAAACGTCCCGTGCACCAGATATCCTGTGTCCCCGCGTCGTTACCGATGAGTCGTTGAAAGAATTTTCTGCGAACTATAGATCGTGACACCATAAAACAGCAACAAAGATTTAGTACTTATGTCACTATACGACTAAATCATTCGTACTAATTATGTATCGCTTGAATTCAATCATGATATTCGAAAATTAAAGAAAGCGTTCGTTGTTATATATGAAGAGGTAAGCGTGTTTTTTTTTGTTACTCTAATAAACTAGGGTAGAATATGTCTTCATATTAATGGGAATGTCCAGCAAGTGTAAATGTTGTCCAGTTTTGGTTGCTAAGAAAATGCGGTATCGCGTGGCCAAAATGTTTGATGACCTATGTATTTGATATATCTGTTATCTCGACGGGAAAAAAATCGTGGCCGAGTGTGTACGACTGCGTATGATCTTTTAACTACGGAAGAACCTTATCGCTCTACGTCAGCTACGCGATTTTAAAAAATAAAAATAACTATTATTAATATAGTTTTCAAACATTTATTATTGCTATGTGTATCATTCAATATCAAGATTCTTCTATTTTTACGCGTTTTTCAATATAACATATATATTGTTGATTTTTACTAATCTTTTGCCGGCGGGTAAAGTTCAAGCCGGCGGGTATAGTTCAATGGTCAAAGCGTTTTCTTTGCAAGTCAAAGGTCGAAGGTTCGATCCTCGACGGAGATTTAAAAAAAAAGGATTTTTAATCGATTTCTGAGCTCTGAGTACCCCGGTTGGTGTGAATTTGATCCCGCACCCGTAAAATGCCAGTCATAGTCTATTAATTAAAATTTATGGTAGACGAAAGTTGTCCCGTGAAGAGCACCCATTCATAGTATATTCCTGTAATAATAAGCTATTATATTGTTCTGTTTTACCATTTCATTTATTGTATTTTCTATTTTAAAACCGTATGTATTGGCCTAGGCCGTTAATAAAATAAAAAAAAAATAATAAAAAAAATAAGGATGATGTGTGAATCTCGGGCTGTAGTTTATGACGTTGGCGGATCAACACTCCACATGCAGCGCTTAGCCATATGGTAAGCGTCATAGAATTCCACAGATGAGACTTCAGAATTACTATTACCACCTGTCGGTATTCTCCTGTATGTGTTTACATAAGAATAAAAATATTACCGTTACACATTTTTTCTTCTCATGTCAAAATGAGCAATTCCCATAAACAAATTGCTACTACAAAGTTCTGTTAGCTGTCATTGAATAAGACATATCTGCCCTCGGAGGTTGAACTCATATTATATATGGTTCCCGGCAGTCTCCTGGGCGAAAACCTGTATTTGAAGAGGCGGCAGTTGTAGTATACTATGCATATTTGGGTCTTCAATAAGCATCATTATCAAGGAGATCGTATAATTGGCAATTGCACACTAAGCTTTTAATACGAACATCTCACAAAAAAAACATTCATTTCAGAGATAAAAAGACACGTCTACTTGAAATCCATAACGGTTTCTAATCGCAGAATCTCCCACTTAGAGTCTCAAAGTTTTGGGGTTTTTCAACGCGCAACGGAAGCGGCATCTTCAGTAAATCATCAAAATGGGTCCTAAGATCCCCGAGACTTTCAAAACTGAAATACAAAAAAAAACTTAGTAACAAGAGATAAGAGCATCTCCCAGCATTGCCGGGGTTACCAGGCGACAGAATGCGGTGACTCAGTCCCCACCTGACGACACAGACGTAGGTATTTAACTAACTGGTTTTGGGTTTACTGACCGACATAACGAAAATCCCGAAGCCAACAAAATGAACTAATTATTATCGAAATGTTAGATCAATGTGAAAAGCTTTGTAAGCTCACTGTAATCGATATCATAATACCAGATAATGCATTAAGCAGCTACTTAATACATGTAGTATCACACTATGCGTATATATGTAAACATTGTGATTAAACTTGTCGTATGCAGCACTGCGCCAGTAATTAATAATTTAAAATTCCATTTATGTGTAAGAATATAAAATTTATTCAAAAACATATTTTTTTCTCCGATGTAAAGTAAAAACTATATTGCCGTTTTAAATGTGTAAGTGTTTCATCAATAGCAGTATTTTCGATTAAGAACAATTAGAATGATGCCAGCTGCAGGGTGCTTCTATTTGCTCTAGCCGATCTGAGTGTCTCTCCACGCGCGCTTATTTATGAAGGCTTGATAAGTTCTGTCAAATAGCCCGGTGCAGTTCCGTTGAGTGCCTTGTAAGCTAAGAGGAATAATTTGTACTGGATTCTAGCCGAAACTCTCAACCAATGCAGTCGGTGTAGTATTGGGGTAATGTGACAGAATTTGGGCGCGTTGTAGACTAGTCGTGCCGCTGCGTTTGTAACGACTGCAATCGCTTTAGTTGTTTGGCTGGCTGGCCTGCGTGCAGTGCGTTGCAATAGTCCATTTTGGAGACTATAAACGCATTTACCAAACTTTTTGTAGCGTCTCTGGGTAAGCATCTTTTTACCGACCGTATCTGCCGCAGGTTAAAGAATCCAGATTTCACCGTTTTTGTGATATTACCGCTAAGGTTGATAGGCATACTATTCGAGGACTATGTTTACCAGGCGACAGAAAATAAAGATACATATTTAATCATTTACATTTAATTATTATATAATTAAAACTAATACTTTAACACCTTCCGTGAGATGTTTAAGTATTAGAGACAAACACTGTGCAAACACATCTTTAACGTATTATAATGATTTATTATATTTTGTATGACGTTCAAGTTGAAAGAATATACTCGTATGTTTATTAATAAACATCATTTAACTGTACACGATTTAAAAAAATAATATCCTGTAACATTATACGTTATTCTGTAATATTAAACATAGCAATATATTTTGTAGGTCTATATTACTTATGTATCTTATAACTGGATATACTCGTAGTATGACATTCCACTTGAGTTATTGATAATATCCAAATGGAAGCTATGGTAGTTTTACCCAGGAAAACCAAGTGGTTTTGAAGTAGAAGATGTTGGCATTAACTAGACTTAAAAGTCTTGAAAGATAAAAATCATTTTTACTATTTGGATTGCTCAACACATATTTTTTATTACTAGGTCATGATGGGTTAGGAGATCCGGTAACCCCGAGGGAGATGGTTGACTGTCGATGGTCCACCAGTTACAGCTCCAGCCGACTACGTATCTATCCTTGACTGATAAGAATTTTTTATTTTCTGTATGTTTCTAGGCTTCTGTGTGCGTAGATCTTTTAGCCTTCAACTGAAATATCGCTCGTCCTAGAACTTTGTTTAACAGATAAAAGGAATCCTTGATCTTAAGATATGTTTTCAATTTGTTAAATCATAGTATAAAAATAATACATCGTGTAAAATTATACGTTTTAATTTTCTAAAATACGTTTCCAATGAAATCTCATTTTGTTATAAGCAATTAAATATAATTACAATATTAATCGTAGGTAATGGGTAAGATTTAATTTTAATTATTATAAATGATATCGATTTTTTTTTAATTTGAAACCCTGAATCTCTTGTTTCAAGATTACAGTCTTTTCATATTACATGCAAAATATAATAATATAAATAGCTGAAAATATTCAATTTAAGATTTTTTGTTGAATCATGAGTGCTGAATGATTTCTTCCAATAGATCACCTTTGCGATGATAATCATTAAAACTTAATGCGTGCATATTGACACGGGTCAACCCAAAAGCCATTTATTTAAAAAAAAAACATAGCATAAATGATGATTTTAATATTGCCGTAACACGGATCACATTAGGCAACTGTTAATCACGGAAATTAAACCGCAGTTTCACACTCACTGAGGTCTTTATTGTTAGGGTACTCAGTGACTGCGAAACCGCGGCTTTATTTCTGTGGTTAAAATTTGTAATAACGTAAAAATATATATATAAATTCAAGATCTCGAACAAAAATGAAAATGAAAGTATATTTTAAAAAAGATAATTTTAGGAAATATTTAATTTTATTGACATAAAGTTTGTAAAAGAGACAAAAAATATAGTTTATATCTGTATTTATGTATAGCATATACATTTATATACGTAAGATTATATAAAAATAGGGTAGTTAATTATATTGATCTGATCGGGAAGTGCAAAAGTTCTGTTTTAGAATTTGTACTTTTAGCGAACAATGCTCCACCTGGAGGCTGGCGCTTCCGCCGCTTCTCAGGTAGACTCCAAATTAATTAAGTAAATTCAGAGTCTCCGCGCCGCTAATTTACTGAGTACATTCTTTCACGGCAAGTTTTCTCCGAGAACCTTGTTTTATGTTGTAAGACGTGGAATATTCAAAAGATTAATCTCGTGAGAGGCCTAAACTTTAAGCGCCCGGAGGCTACTATCAAATTATTTCAAAACACCTACTTAAAATATATCCAAGTATACTTAATGCTTCAGCATCCGTACATTTTTTATATAACTAGATAAGGAAGTACACAATAAATATATCGGTTAGTCACCTTGTACTTGCGCTTCTTACAATCATTTACTAAGGCATTGTTTAGAGAGCACTCTATCTTTATATAAAGTAACAAGATTTAATGAGCAATACCAAACTTATTTATAAAAACAATACTTGATGAAATATATGTTTATTTCATCAAAAAAAAAACGTTGAAAGGGTTCGGTAAAAAAAGGTTTTGGTAAATTAAAGTTCGCACGGCAAAACACCAGTAGAAGGGTTTGTAACCTACTGAATCTATGACGCTCAATTAGATTTGAAAGACGCTGCGTGTGAACGATGTATAGTTGTTGTGAGAGTAAAGGTGTTGAGGGGATTACAAGTGTTTATTAATCTGCTTTTTTAAGATATTCAGGTTTTATGTGGGAAGAAACTCTGGGAGATTATTCCAAAGTCTGCCAGCGGTGTTCAAGAAGAAGCTAGATATGCTATTCGTACATATAAGGATGCTCGAAAAGGACTCAAATGGTATGATATTAATGACAATTAAGAATGTTCAGAAGGTCACCGTCTACGATAATAGTAATAAAAAGGCTCAGTTAACCGCCTGAAGGAGTTCAAACAGTAAACTAACTAATTAAAGTTTCGTGTATTGTGTATTAAAAACATTATATGAAATACATTTTAACACTCTACATACAATCTAAAAAATACTTCTCACTTAACTGTTCCCGTGCAATGATAAGCATAAAAACGAAATGTGGCCAAATATTGAATTCGTCGTTTCCTTTTTAGGAATAATCGCGAAGCTGAAATTTGCAAATCAACCTAATACAGCGAATAAGACTGAGGTCAAATCCATGTTACGTAATTCACACCGGAAATAGAGACGGCGGACTACGTTATGTCGCTGAAACACCAATCTGCAAACTGAATGCGCATCAAAATATGCATAGATGCTGAACTTGCACAACTTCTACTCTGAAGTCAAATAACACAAAGAAAGACAATTCATTTAAATAACAAAGAAAAATTATTTTGTATAAAGTATTACGAGCACATAATTATACAGTAGGTAATGTTTAAGTCAACAGACCTTGATCGGAGCCATCTAAGAAAGTAAATAATTACGGATAAGTAGCTTCTTTACATCAACAACATTTACGACTACAAAGAAACGTCTTGATTCTTGGAAACCAGTCAGATATCCACGTGTGGTCTACGTGGAAGCGGACGCCCACATGTAATGTGATAATATGATGCGATATAAAGCGATTATGTTCATTGCTATCGCAAGAATTCAAAGATCAGAAGGTGTTTATGTGCGAATTTGAGATAAGGAAAAATAATAAACGGTTCCTTCCTGTAGGGAAGCAATTGGTCCCAACAGGCCCATGTTAACGTATTTTCAGACCACCGTTGCATACGGATATACATAAGTGAACTAGATAGAAGCGCCCTTCTTTAGGCTAAGAGTGCTTTTAGACTAAGCGGACATAAAATAAGAATAAGCAATAATGTTTATTTAGTTGTAAGCGGCTTCGTTGTAATCTGTAAAATCATTAATAAAATTCTTAATTAATTTGAAACAAATGTTGAGACAGCAACTTTAGAATATGTATTTTCCATTCAACAAAGAATATTTGAAGGAGTGCGGATACAATGTAAAAAAAAACGTTTGTTTCAAAAACTTAATGCACTCTTACCAATATAATGTGATTTTAATGATATCAACATGATCAAATAAAATATAAATACTTATATAATAAGATGAGTGTTTCAAACGACCAGCTCCAAAAATGATGATTTTGAGTAACGTTATATAGAAGGTGGTTGAAATAGTAGTACATGTAAGAATGTTGGCGATCCCCGTGTAACTAGTGTTTGTGACCGTCCTTAGGTGAACCGATGCGATGAGATGTGGCGATATCGCAGACGGGCGAGAGCTTTGAGAGCTATAGTTCACGAGGATCTTCCGCGCGACCTGCCCACGAGATAGCGACAAACGGAGATACGAAACCGGAAGTATGAGCTACGTACTTCCCGTGACAGAGGAGCATAATCTTAACAAAAAATAAACACACTGACAAAATGCTGTATACGATTTTACAAATGATGTATTTTACTAAGGAAAACCTTCTATCCTACTTTATTTTTATAAAATTTTGAGAAATCTCCATCATTTTGTTTGTTTTTGAAAGCCATTAAAAGCAGACTAAAAAGTTAATATCGTGTGATGCGCCTTTTTTGACTGAACCTCAACAAATCTTTTTATTTGGAAGGTTAAAAACCTTAAGAAACGTTGGACGGTGTAGATTAACTTTAAAAAATACTTCTTTTCTTTTTTCTATTTCCATAGCCGAGACTATAGTCGTCACAGATCGCCGGCATGGTCCAATGTCAATTATATTTCGTGGAGGAGGCCTGAATATTAAAGGTATCTGCAGTTGATGGTCTTAAGATTTTCGGGGTATATTTTTAAACCAGATCTTCCTTCGTCTCATTATCAACTGTGGAAAGAAGATTGCTGTTTCCGCCCCCATACTGTCATTCCTCACTAAGCCAAACATTCGTAACCTTCAATACCTGTTCTCGAAAGCATAACACGGCTCAACTGGTCATATTTGAGATGGCAGGATTCACACCCGCACAAAATAATGGGGACAATTAGGGCGCAATATAGACGGCACAATGTTTTCATCGAGCGTAGTATTGCGTGAAGATTTAAAAAAAAACCTTAATTTTCAAAGACAGTAGCAGCTGTGAGGCAAAGTAAAGACAAAATAAAATATTTTATGCAGAAAAAACTATATTTCATTAAAAAATTCAAGAACTTAATGAACAACTGTCGTATTTTACTTTAAATGTATCTTAAATACACTTTTCATAAAGCAAAATATTAATATTCTGAAATTAATTTTAGTTAATTTTAAGCCTATAATCTTCAGAATATTCATAAATAGCCTTTTATAATGTTGATATTATTTAATATACTACTCTACCGGGAAACTAGCTTAATATTTAAAATTTAGTATCTTAATCGACACTGTAATTATTTAATTTAAGATTACGTATTATATTGATGAACAAAGCAAGAGATCAAAACATGTTTCCAATTAAAAAAAAGGAAAACATAAAAAATAATATTCCCATTTTTTTATTTTTTCGGTTAATATAACTAACGTATAAAGTATATTTGTAGACATAAAATCATTAAGTGTATATGTAGAAATTTAATGATAATTTTTTATTATTATTATCAAGCGACCATTTTATAAACCCTTTTTGTGAATTCAAAGAAAGTTTTCCGAATCTTTGAATTTACAAACAAATCGCCTGTACGCCGTTTGTATTTTTCTTCTGGTCGGATTATTTTATTTTATTTTTCAAAATACTGCAGTATCAGCGGGTGACTCTGACTCCGGAAGTGTCTGCCATATTTTCAAAAATGGAACTAATCTCACAGTCGATTTACCAGCGGATGTCACAAGGGAAGGAGGATCACGGCCAAGCATTATTCAGACCCCGAGGAACATTTCAGGTCGAAAAAACTGGACAACTGAAACTTCATGTGGTAATATTACTTTATTTTGACGCAAATATATTAGTTTTTGTGTACTTAAATAAATATCGAATAAATAAATATATATTGAATAAAATATGAACAAAATAAATTAATGATACGAAAAAAAAAGTATTTCGTGAATTTGCGACTTTTAAATATTCTAATTTTTGGTAAAGAAACAAATAAAATATAACGACAATATCATCGTTCTCATGATATCAACGGAGTTACGAAATATTGGATATAGACTAAACTTTAGAGTTAAAGCTTGTAACTTATCGTGTGTTGTTAATTGGATTTAGCCGACTCCTTGGATTTAATAATCCAACTCTCCCGATCATCGGGATAATCATAATTTCTTTTAAGATGCTAATTTACAAATCACCGAATACATGCCTCCGGTCCTACACCACAGTTGACGAGCACCATATGTGGGACTTCAGGTGCAGAGATCTTCTGGAATAAGGTATGAGCCATGGCACTGACAGAACTGAGTAGCGAAAGTTTGTGGTGATCATATGTTTCAGATATACATAATAAACGGATATGAAATACGAAATTTAAAAAATGTTTTCAACGAATGTGTTTTTCAATCTTCGGAAATAAAGTAGGAAATACTCGAAAAACGAAAGACGGTAAGATAAATGTAGACTAATAAACTTGACAAAAAACATAAGGATACGTCGTTTACATCACAAAGATTATCTTAGAGAATGTACATGAACAAAGGTCACATAAATGACAAATGTATTAAAAAAAATGTATATCCTACACTTGATAATGTACAAAAATATTTACAAAAAAAACTTAAATATTCTTCGTTCAGCAGTGTTTAAATGGTGATGTACTCGTATGTTATTAAAGTTCAATTTTCCTAAAAAAATTGAAAGATAATTCGATCAAAAGGCTGAATGAAGTTTGGCGTGAACGACGAAGGGTGGAAAATGGGATTTTAATTTTGAAACTCAAGTCATAGAAGGGTGTAATAAAGGCGAGGGTGACCTAACTCAGTTACGGACTACAGTAGAACTTATCATCCCAGTTTGGTCCTTCCTTCCAACAAAGATGGCGCGATTGCCCGGCGCTCGGCTCACGGACTGTCTTTATCATGCTGTCCTAGTGATAATGAACGAGGAAACTTTCAAAATTAAACTATCAAGCCGACGGTTAGATTTTTTACAAAATGTTTATCAAATTTTGAAAATGTTACTTTTTGATGAGATTTTGCAACGTAGATACTGAGAAATACATTTTCTATATTTTTTACTATGTCAACATCGTCATTAAACCACGTCCGCTCACTTAACTGGAGCATATAGACATCAGGAACTGCCACCACAATGTTGTCAGTTGCCATGGTGTTCACGTCATCCCATGTCAGTTCTGCCCACCGCATTTCCGCCGAGAACATTCTATGTATAGTCCCCGGCGACCTTCCAGAACGGCGCGAGCCAGGGGGGTTAAAGAAAAGGAAACTATAGTTTATAATTTCTTCTGTGTTAAGTAGTATAAAAAAAAACTCGTTTCGTTTACAAGATCTATAAACCGTTGTTTTGCGTTAAATTTTCATGTCCTTTTTTAAGTTGCACAGCCCATAAATTTTTTCGCACACAGCCTTCTGTAAATTAGAGGGAACACTTATCGTACTACAGTATTTTTTACGCAGGCATTTGATTTCGAAAGTCATTATATGGCTGCACTGGCTTTCATTAAGACTCCAGTATCAGCCGTAAAAAAGTATTGGGAGAATACGGGCGCAGTAAATTCGTTACTTTCTTTTGATCGAGTAAAGCTGGGAGTCCCAGGTATTGCGGTAAGCTTCTTCTACAGACCACCGCTCTCAGTGACATTCACTATGTACATATAAACATATATATTTAACATTAGTCTTTCGAAGATTAATTAATATAAGTACTCGTATAATAATAAAAAATAAATAATATTCAAGTACTTCTGCCATACATACTCGTATAATTTAAGTTATAAAAAATCATATTTTACAATATTCACATTTCAATATTGAAATGAGGTATATATCAGACCTCTTATTATTGAATAAAGCATTCAAAATAATTACCTACTGCGGTTAATTTTCTTTAGAATATGAACCGAGTCAGCAAGCCGTAATGAACGTCGATTGTTGAAATGGTTAAATCAATCAACAATCCTGCGACAAACCTAATGGCCTGAAGATAATGGAACTTAACAATAATGGCACAAGGGAAACAAACAGCTGCACCTAGTCACAGTCAGTACCGAATAATATACTTGTATGTATAGAGACCTACATAATAGAGACCTTCTACCAGTTAATAAGCATAATCAGTTTAGTTTCATGATTTTATATTATTATGTAGGCACATAAACTACGTTATTTAATAAATATGAGGAAAGCAACAAAAAATTCGCGCTGTTTTGAAGAAAAGCATAGTTTTAAGCTTACAAAAAATAATATTAAATTAATTTGGTTTTTGTTATGTTATTGAATGGATAACTGACGTGAACATAATTTATGCCTACATAATAAACAAGATAAAAAAAAGAACACATGCTCTCGACTTATGAGTACATCAGATAGTACTTACTAACAACAAAATTATTATTAAAATTTTGTGCAATTAAAATATTTTGTATAATGTATTAATATTTCTTTAATTTTTTATTAGAATATTATTTTATTATTTCAATATTCTAATCTACTTTTATAGATCATTGACTATATTACAATATTATTATTACTTAAATATACATATACTAAACATAAAATTCTTTTTTCAACGCGTCAATCCAAGCACAAAAATAACGGCAGAAGCGGGATGCGAGCCGCGGACTTTGGAAACCAGCAATGCCCAGGTATTCATACCGCTCGGCGAATCGCGCCATTACTATGCCTAGACCGACCCGCGATGAAACTAGTATTTATATCATTGTTATTATCCTACAACAGATGTCGCCATAGTATATATTCAAAGTATGTATATTTTTATTATTATTCTATCAGTATTCATTTATTCACAAGCTTAATATTATTACTTTCCGGCAGTCTATTTATTTTAGTAAGTAACACTAGTTTCATCGCGGGTCGGTCTAGGCATAGTAATGGCGCGATTCGCCGAGCGGTATGAATACCTGGGCATTGCTGGTTTCCAAAGTCCGCGGTTCGCATCCCGCTTCTGCCGTTATTTTTGTGCTTGGATTGACGCGTTGAAAAAGAATTTTATGTTTAGTATATGTATATTTAAGTAATAATAATATTGTAATATGGTCAATGATCTATAAAAGTAGATTAGAATATTGAAATAATAAAATAATATTCTAATAAAAATTAAAAAATTAATTAATAATGTCTCCTTGAGACAATATCAAGAAGGTAAAAATTATCCATCAGTAACACAGGTAAATGATTGGTTATAAAGTCCGAGTCGGAACTATAAGTAGTCGTTTCACATCCATTCAGTCTATAGTTTGGTTCGAGACCCGAGTGGTACTTACTAAAATAAATAGACTGCCGGAAAGTAATAATATTAAGCTTGTGAATAAATGAATACTGATAGAATAATAATAAAAATATACATACTTTGAATATATACTATGGCGACATCTGTTGTACGATAATAACAATGATATAAATACTAGTTTCATCGCGGGTCGGTCTAGGCATAGTAATGGCGCGATTCGCCGAGCGGTATGAATACCTGGGCATTGCTGGTTTCCAAAGTCCGCGGTTCGCATCCCGCTTCTGCCGTTATTTTTGTGCTTGGATTGACGCGTTGAAAAAAGAATTTTATGTTTAGTATATGTATATTTAAGTAATAATATTAATATTTCATTCCCTGTAGAAACGATTTGGCCTATGTATGTAAAAAGCTGGCATACACCAAACAATATGGTTAAAAAATATATTAACATATGAACGTAGTACCTTATTAAATTAATCGATTTTTATACTATAAATTTATAATGTTACATATTTTTCAGTTCACAAATATGTCAGGTGTCACCAATACATTTCGCTTCAAATCTAAAAAGTTATATTTAACAGTATATTTAGCTACTCTTTTTCAATTTAGACATTGGAATATAGCTGTAATATGAGGCTCAAAAATCCTTGTAAAGCTCATGACAGCCATAAACATCATCCGCGGCGAATGGGTTAATAATGACGTACAACAGTTTTTACGCGGTGTTTGCAAAAATATATGTTTTGGCTCGTGCCGAGCATGAGTCCTGCGGGCGCAATGGGAGGGCATGTGCCACATGTTCCAAGCCAAAGCTTCATCCTGACAGATGTTTTATTTCTGAGGGTCACATTATTATGTGGCAGCTAAACCCGCCCACTCACCAACCATAATATCAGCATTCATGTTTCTAAGTTCATTGCTAATTTTACGTCGGCACGGCTTTCAGATTACGTATCAATGAGTCCACATTAATTAAATGTTGTAAACCTACATTCTACGTCTAATTTATATACAAAACATAACAGTACAGTCGTACAATAAAATATATCCAACAAGGACCCAATTTTTTACGACATCTGATATAAATATCTACCTTCCTACCGAAAAAGCTTCATTGTTCAGGGACAAAATATTTTATGACGCTATAAATGATAACTGAAAGATCATCGAGAAGTTATAGCCCGGGTGGCTCTCCTATAAAGGTGGGTACTCTTTAACGATCAAGTAATACTGGATACAAGGAGAACACACACAAGTCTTTGTTTTATATAAAAAGTATATTTTATTAGCTTTATCGTAATTGAACAGTGCAAAAAGTTTAATGTGTGCGGACGCACTACAGAAACGTACGAAAAAGTAATTTTCCATGGAATTATATTTTTCACTTTATATTAAATGTTATTCTATGTATGAATGTAAATATTAAAATATTTAATAGTTTTTCCTAATCTTGACGAATATTATAATTTTATTCAGTTTATAAGTAGTGCATTCTGACTATTTATAAAGCATGTTGATTTTATTTAAATCATACAAGGAGACAAATTAAATAATGGCAGTAATTTTAAGGCATTTTTTTTAAGTAATTGTATTAATAAAAACACAAAATACGAATAATTTTATTGTATCATAATGTTTTCTCTTTAATTGAAAACTCAATTGCTTTAAATAGGAAAAATCCCTTATAAACGAACAATGTGTGAAATATAAATTAAAATCACCCATAAATGTGATAATTTAAAAAATGCTGTAAACCGTTAAACAAATCGATGCCGAAACGTTTGTTTCGTAAAAAAACATGAAATGTAATTTCTGCATATTAAAGACATAAGTAATAAAAATGGGCAAATATTATTGTAGCCTGTTCTTGTATAATTAAAAAATGGTCAGTAAAATTGAGGTTTTATTGCATTACCCATTTCAATATATTTTCGTATGGGGACAATACTTTTATTCGGGGAAATGTGTCACATTCAACATTGATTAGTCAATTAAGTGGTGCGAAAGTAATAAGTATTTTATTTATTAAATCCAATTTAAATCACCGTTATTCATATTGATTTATTCCATTATTTAAATAAATGGTTATTTACTAATCAATACAATAAAATAAAACTACTCATGTGTAGATAGATACGGCTTCCTTTGTTCTCAAATTTACTGCCAAATATCTTCTGAGCTATAACTGCATCTAACTAAAATAGTTAAAATGAAAATATAAATAGGTGCAGCGATTCTGTGATATTTTTTATCTCAACTCCAAGGTGATAAAAAAATCAAAAAATATAGAGCGCTCCGTGAGACACTGCACTTAATTGCAACATCTGCGATGCACGTTTCAGAGACGGGCAGTGGACGGAAGAGCGGCCTTCGGCCCCAATCAAAAACACCGCATAATAGCTGGCTAAAAATGGACCATTGGAGACAATGAACACATTTAAAGAAAACCTGCCAAGTACGTAAAGAAATATTCAACGCCTTGCAAAATTTTGTATTGACGCCGAACAAAACGTCTGATGAAAAAAAAATGACCATTAAATCTTTAGGAAGTAATTATATTAATTAAATATATTTTAAATGAAATGTGACGCTTTTGGCGGCGTGATAATACGCATAATTTATATAATAATATACAACATTTAAATTACGAGCAGGTAAGATTAATTTTTCAGCAATTTAAACTATTTTTACGTTGTTTAATCTCATAATCACTTCCGGTATCGTTCCCATTCTTCTTTACTGCTGTAAATCTTGGCGCAAAATCCCAAATTCAATGCAGGTTTATTATAGATTTTTAAATCATTTCACTGCGTAAAATACTAGGAGTAAGATGGTTTGTCTTTGTGAGAAATGACAAGGTGGGGGAAAGGACAAGGCAGCCTTCCATACTACAGTCGGTTAAGAGGCAAAAGTGGACCTGTCTGGGACTTGTACTTCGGATGCCGCAGGAGACCAAAGCTACAGCTATCTTTCCATCAAGATCCCGTGTCGCGCCGGTAAATCTATAAAATGTAAGTATTTTTTTTGTTTATTTATAATCGGTTAAAATTCATGAAAAATATATGTGGAAAAAATAATTACGATACATAATATTTGCAGTGTGTTTACTTGTGAAAAGTGCATAAAGAGGCTGCCTGCAGGCAAGTGCATCTCATCTCTCGGCAGAAGTGGGGCAATGGGGGCAATGGAGGGGCTTCCGGTGCCGCGGAGGAAATCATCGTAATAGCTGTCTCCACCCCTTGCTCCACCCCAACTCACCTCACAGCACCTTATCGTCCTAGATAAACACTACAAAGTATAAAATGAATCCCATAAAACTTGTTATTGTAGTAAAAAATGCGCACATACGAGTGTATTGTTTTTTATATGTACAATGTACAATCGAGTATATTACATGCTTAGTAATTATTAAATGGTACTTAGGTTCGAGTCGCCTTTTAGGACCAAATCTCAAGAGTGGCCGCCTAATAATCCGATCTACTTATAAAAACCTGATAAACTAATCACCCAAAAACATACCCCATATACTTCATCTGCCGTCTCTTCAAATCCCTGGGCTCTCACCCTGAAGGTAGTCTAAACCATATATGTTACTAGGTGGACCTTCGGGTGCAGAGATGTATTACGACAATTCATGGTTAATGTCAACTGACAGAAATGAATGACCACATGTTCCAGAAATGGAACGGATATGGATATGACAAGGTACTTATCTCATATAAAGAAATTATAATAATACTATGAGAATTGCAATAAGTATCGCGAATATATCCAAAAGAATATATATATTTTTTTTATATATAAATAATTATGAAATATTTTAATAAATTTATTTAGGTAGTGGTTGATATAAATATCCCAAGCACATACTATTGATAAATTAAATTACGATAAACTAGGAAACGAAAAAAAAAAGACTCTTTCACCCGAAGTAACAATTATTTACGTGTCAAAAGATCCTGAAGAAGTTGATAAGCTTTAATCACATAAGAGTTCATATCCTCGCCCGCTACAGTGGAGGAGACTGCGATAAACATTTTACAGCCTGAAAGGGAAATCCACCAGAATGAGCCTGTAAAGGGCACAAAGATAAATAAACTCGTAGCAACTGTTAGATAATAGACAATGAGAAAGAAGTGTTTCGTTTCGCCCAAACTCTGGCGTTAAATTAGATTCTTTTGTCCTTTTTTCGTTATGTCCGGGTGAAGCCACCGGCCGCCATCTTTTTTCTAAGTTAACAACAAAACAGTGCACTATACTCGTATACTACAAAATAAAATAATATACTAAAGATGAGTCTCAACAACTCCAGAATCAATACATGAGCTGTGCAAAGTAAATTATTAAATAAAATTGTCAAATATCTCAAATATGAGATAAATTAGCTTCTACCCAAACGTATGTTTTGCATTTATTATCACCATGTAAAAACAGGTAACAAATAAACAAATTTGTAAATATGTTCAAGGGCACAATACACAATAAATTTAATTTACGTATTACATATCAATCGAATACATCATACTAAATATTGGGTATTTAAATGTATTTTTGGAATAAACAGAATATACAGACTTACAAGGAAACATTCTAAAAATAATTTAAGCAAACCACAAAACCCTCCCCAAAGTGTCGCTTGCTATTGAAGATAGCGGATGTTTGCTGTTGTGGGGATCAGTAAAAATCAACAACAGGCTTTTAGAGCAAATTTAGAATCCCAAAAACAGGAAATACATATACAAGTATGTCAGTACTACTTGTTATATAAATACTTGTACATTTAAATTACAATAAGCAAAGCTAACGTCATAAAGTATGATGCAAAATTGAAGCTTTTTCTATTACGGTTTTACATATTTCTATATATTTCTATATCGACAGGCGCATACAACTGGGATGGGCAGCATTTGGAAAACTAAAGTACATTTTTAAAGCGAAAATTCCGCAATGCCTTAAAACTAAGGCGTTTAACCAATGCGTCCTCCCTGTATTAACTTATGGCGCAGAGACGTGGAATCTGACAGCAAGTCTTACCCATAAAATAAAATTCACCCAGCGTGCTATGGAGAGATCCATGCTCGGAGTGTCGCTAAAAGATAGAATCCGAAACGAGGAAATACGCAGAAGAACTCAAGTAGTGGATGCTACCCAACGAATAGGCACACTCAAGTGGCAATGGGCAGGACATATCTGTCGAAGAGACGACGGTCGATGGGGAAGAAAAGTATTGGAATGGCGCCCAAGAACTGGCAAACGAAGCATTGGCCGACCCCCTGCAAGATGGACTTACGACATAAGAAGAATAGCGGGAGTGACCTGGATGCGGAAGGCGGAGGATCGAAGAGGATGGAGACTCATGCGGGAGGCCTACGTTCAACAGTGGACGGACACAGGCTGATGATGATGATGATGATATTTCTATATTATCATCGTCATGTCCGCACGTAGGGTCCGCCACTAACTGGAGTATACGGCCGCCACAAAACTCATCCCATGTCTGCTTTGCCTCCCGCAGCTTCGCGAACTACATACTATGTATGGTTGCCGACGACCGACGGGGAGCTTGAATAAAAGCCTGCTGTAGTTTATGTTCTTTTGCGGCATCAGATGTGAATGTCCCAAACAGGTTGACCGTCGCCTCTTAACTGACTGTGGTATTCAAGGCTCTTTTTATTCCTTACAAAGCCAAACCATCGTAAACCTAGTATTCTACAGAGCTCTCAAACCCATTATTCGGGTGGATTGGCGTTTAGTGAGATACCAAGATTCACAGCCGTAAATAAGAACAGGGACAATTCAGTGCAGAAGGCACTTTGTTTATACTGATGAGAATAACTCTCTGAACTACTGGATAAAATACAAAACAAGTATATGCACATTTTAAAATAAAATTTACAATTACATTTCTACACAACAGTGTTATGTATAATAAATAACAAAAAACGAATCCCTATGCGATTAATGAAAGAGTGGTTTTGAAATTATGTGGAATCGGAAATTATAATAAATTACTTATACGAGACTATGCCCGCTATAAAATTAAGAGGATAAAGATTGGAATTCAGGCAGAATTACTAAGTTGGTCTGGCTTTGTTGTACTCGTATTGTGCGTAAATGCTTGTTGATCCTCCGGGGCAGCATTTTCATTATTGGTGAATCAAAACGCGTCTAATTGATACAATTAGCGTTAGCTCTGCAGGGAACCTCACCGCGATTCATTTGACAGGACTACGCACCAAATTAACATCACGAGTCAACCGATAACCTATACACACGTGGAGAGTTTACGTTTATTATACATTACTATGCAGACCTCACCTATTCCTTAAATCCATAACTATTAAATGGTCTTTCATTAATAGAATCCTATCTTTAAATTTAAATAAAACAAAGTGTTTGAGAGTACATATACATCGATTTTTTTATTCCGTTGATAGGCCTATCGACCATTACGTATGGAATATAACATCGTTCAAATGTCTGCCGTGGTTTTTTTGAGTTTCGCGTTTCTGAAATTTTCCATTGCTACTACTCACTTCATATATATTTTATCATAGTTCTCAGGTACTCAATAATTAAATGCAAAACAGTAGTCCAGGGAAATCTAAAAACGAATATAATAAGCAATGTTAAAATAATATTGGAAATCATTTAACATTTTTCCCACCGTGCTATTTTGAAAACGTGTTAACTTCATGGATAATTCAGTGCAGGTTAAGATTTATTACATCACATAAAACAGGATAATACATTCCTAGTCATCTTGGGTATTCTCTTTATCTATTGAATTTGCTTTAGACCAATGGTTTCCAATTGGCAGAATTCAACCACAACATTATTAGTAGTATTTTTTTTTGTTTTCTTGTTAAATTTTAGTGGGCCGTTTATTTTTCACCAAGTTTTTGGAGGCATAAAAGTTTTAGAGGTGTGACTCATTTTTCTCATCAAATTTTTATAGTTATATGTTTCGAATGTGATTCTTTTGCCCATTATATTTATGGAGATACGTTTATATTTTTTTGGTGCGAAAATATTTTATTTTTTACTCAACATTAATATTTTCACTCTCCAAATTTGTTACGGTTGACTAAGCTTCTGAAAAGTTCAAAGAAAATGATTGGGAGTCATTGATTTAGACTATCCTTGCAATAAATTTATGATTTTTAACGACTTCAAAATATGTATTCACGGAACGACGATAGGTTATGAATTTTAATTCAAATAAAAAAATTAACGAGCGCAACAATGTAATATGCAAAATCATAAACATTACATTTTAAACATTTTTATCTAGTGACTTTGTATTAATCACAAACGACTGTGATATAATATCATGATGCCACCGAGAGTAAATTTTAGATAATGTACATTTCATACAACTCGGCGGAGAGCATTCAAAGCGAACTATTTGAACAAAAGTCGAGCAATGGAATATTACATACAACGGAACTCCACGAAATACTCGGCACTTTATTTCATTGTACTTTGGAATATGATGGCCAACAATCATTTGTATTAAAACTTACGAGACATTCCGAAATTAAAGAGGAACATCCTGGTGGGTACATTACTGTAAACTATGCATATTTTAAATAAGCGCATGCGGAAGAGCACAATCGGTTGAAAACAGTGAGGTCTCTCGCTCAGCTAGATGCTGAATGGTGAATTATATTTCATGTTTATGTACAGGTTGATGAGAAAGATATATAGATCCAGATTTTATGGAGCAGAAAACACTGATAAAGGAAAACCATTCCAGAGTTTTCTGGTGGCATTTAAGAAAGTATTTTGAAAAATGCATGTTTGTGGTGGGTGCAGAAGCAAGACATTGGTAACAATGAGAGAAAAGACTAAGTGAACTGATCTTACGTCAGTGTTTCAAGGATTGAGGTGGATTTAAGTGGATTTAAGTGTTATTATTTATTAGACGAACTGGTTATTTTCGAACGTTTACGATTGAGTCTGAAAGGGTTTTAATCTTCTCTTCTTCTTTAGCCTAGCAATTTCCCATCATCTGGGGTCGGCTCGCCTTGCGCACATTCACCATGTCTGTTTGTCCTGCGTTGCATTCTCGGTCAAACCCAAAGTTTTCAGATCCTTGTTTACAGTTACAGTCCAGGTTGCCTGTGGTCTTCCAGGTCTTCTTCTCAGCGTGGGTATGTTGAAGGTTTTAATCGAAATTTATCATTTACTATTATTAGTATCCTTGATGATTCTGACAGGAGTGAGCCTGAGATGTATTAAATAAAAGCTTGCATATTGCCGTCGATGGAAGCTTAATTGCAGAGGGGGTGGACTAATCAGCAATCACCGTCAGTGAACACTCTCTGATGCATCCACAAACACGAATGCAATATTGTAACATCCGGTCCCAGGGTGTTTTATATCCGTCAATAATAAATTAATTGCAATCTGCGTTTTTAAAACACTTAGATTTATAACGCTAGGCGAGTATATACTCGTATACTCTAAATTACACTACCTTAGTTTACTCAAGAATGCAGGTAGTTAAACAATAAAATATTTTTTAAACATATAAATAAATATTGCGCGGTTTTCTCATTATTATTTTGATCACTGCCGATCCACGGCTGGATCGCGCATCCTGCAAGGAAGAAGCCATAATACAAAAAAAAAACTAATTTAATATGGCAATTCTACTTAATTTTGACTGATCTTATTATATCTAAACAAAAAAACGTAATTTTATTGAATATGACAAGGCTGTTTTGTTTTTGTTTTTAATATTAAGAATAGATAATCTTGAATTGATATTGACTACTACAGGTCTAATGATTTATTCCAACCACGCATTTCTTCGATCAAATCATTATTTAATGATGATAAATTGAGCAAAATCATTCATTTATCGTTCACTGTACAATCTATATATTATAGATTATATCGAACATATATACGAGTATAAGTCTCGAAGTGAATACGTGAACCTTATGTTTAATATCAAATATATTGCTATAAAAGAGCCAGTATTTGGAAACTAAACTATTCAATTACATACTAACAAACAGTTGAATAACGGACGTATAGTAATTATTAAATCCTTGAAAATGTATCTTAAAAGTGAATTAAAATATGAGTAAGTTGCATTATTGTGTTTTATGTATGCAGTATTATGTTATTTTCATTACCCAATTGCCTTATTGAAATGTAAATAGGGAATCGCAAATGTCTAAATAAAGCTTTCTTGTCAGCATTCAAATGCGACCGCTTACAGAAGCTCAGAACAAACACACGGCAAGAGAAACAAATAAACAGCATTCCCTTGCAGAACTGTTTCTTATCAAGATAATTGAAATGCAAGCGGAGTACTGGGACATTTACATTGTGAAGCAAGGAAACCAGCGGCGGTCCAGGGTATGCTGACCTATATACAATACGTACCATGATAATATAATATACCTTATCTACATAGATACTTTAAAGTCGTAAATAATTTAATTAATTTTACTATGCACAATTTTAGAATTGTTTGGTTCAAATAAGACATTTTATAATACAACGCTACTCAGTGTATGAATTAGGATTAATAATATTAAAATCTTAACTGAAATCACACAAGGTATAAGATTTAATTGAATCATTGATAAATTTTGATATATTGGGATTGGATTTTACATTTTTCCTTATTATTAGACGTGTGTTGACCATCGAAATTATCATCCGATCCATATATAAACATCTAATTAACAAACGCACTCTCGAATGCGGCCTTTTCATTACGTCGTGTTTAAGTATGTCATAAATTGTACATATATGACAAAATATTATATCGGAAAATTCTAGCAATCGTATGCTCTAGCTATACGGAAGACGAAGATGACATTTTCACACACCATGGAAGCAAAAAAAATGGATTTCATATATTTCCATGAATATCTGTACATTTTTTGCAAATTTGAGAATATTCGCACTTCTACTCGTATAATGTAAATTTCGTATTTACTGTTGATTACAGTCATTTTAGTGTACTTAGGTCAGTAATGCCTAAACCTTGGCCCGCAAGCCACATGTGGCCCATTTGAAGATTTTAGTGGCCCTTTGGGGCCTTTCAACAACTCGCATTACTATATTTGGCTCACCGTGGGACTTCAGTTGGGTATTCCTCTTTTAGGTAATGATAAGTTTTACCAGCGTTGTCTGTTTAGCAGTGCGCAGGAAATAACATTGCTTTATGACCTTATTGATAATCAACCCGAGATAGTGAACGGCGTCAGAAGAAACAAAAAGCTATAATATTTACACTAGTATAAGTTACAGCATGACAGGACAAACTGGCGACAGAGACCTATAGGCAGTGCAAGCGTATTTACCAGAAAAAAGTACGTAACATACACTTCACGACAAATACGACATGAAAATAACCAACAACCGGATGATCAGCCTGTCCAGATGAAATAATTACTTTGAGTTCAGGATGAAACTATTGAAGATATCATGTAGAAACATCTTCAAAGAAATTACGTAATGATCGATGAGTATGTATGTATGAATGAATATATAGATATTTTTTATGTTCAACATAATCTGACGTCGCTGACACGAAGAAGAAGAGAAGATGTTCAACATGGGATTAATCAATTTAATGAACACTTACTATTCACTATCAAATAAAAGAAGATCAAATTAGGGGAAAGAAAGTCATTCGTCTTTTAATTGCTCATATAAACTAGTACTACGATCCTCCGCGTGATTTAATCAAACGAAGAAGAAGATGTACCAAATACTACATAATTATATGACATCAATAAGAAAGTGACTTAGACACGAGAAATTTATTATAAATCCATATCATTGCAAATGTGTATTATTACGCGAGTAATTTTTCTATTGACTAACGAAAATAATACATTTTGAAACATTATATTATCAGAATAAAAAATAATATCAGCGAGTGCCTAATTAAAAATTAATTACATTTCTACGTCATTTATTAACAACATGAGACCCCAAGTTCGCTCATATGCTACTTTTTACAAACCGCAACTAGCTATTTAATTGTTTCTACCTAAAAATATAGTTTTTGGTGGTAATAGTTTTAAAATATATTCTGATGTGTACATTTATATATTTCACAAATCTCGAAAATTTCAAAAAAACATTTTTTTTATAAATAAATATTTCTATCTACAAAACCTTGTGATACATAACATATTATATTTTATTAGCCGGTACATTTTATAATCAACTATTTATAAATCAAAATAGACTGCTCAAATAAAATTTTGAAGAAAAAATGTTTATGACTGATAGACTGATAGAGAGAATGTCGACTTAGAACAGGCGGTTTAACATCTAATCTCTCACAAGTATCTGTGTGTGTCAGCTTTTAGTGGACTCAGCTTAATGTCGTAGAGTCCACACTGAGGTAATCAAAACTCTCTGTTGATGACGTCCTGGATGTTTTTACATAAATAATGTACAGTTAAAAGATTATTTTAAATTATAGTTTTGTCTAGGATAATATAGTAAAATCTTAATCACATAATATAGTGAATTAAAATATAATAAAAAATAATTAAACTAGGAATTACTTTCATAATAACTTAGTCATTAGTTTTAAATAAACAAAACATTCACATGTATATACAATATTACTATTAGGCTATAAGTGAAGGCAATATAAAGACCTATTTTACAACGAAATATGTACACCTTAATATTCTATAAAAATATCACAAATTCCAACATTGTATCCACAAATAAAACATTTACAATGTATGTTGTTACTGAATGTAGTAAATAAAGTTGCTTAAATTTGGTACAAAAAGAACAAAATACTAATAAAACAAATAATCTAAGCTGTATTTTAGTAAAATACATATTTTATAGCGAATAAATATAATATTAATAAAAATACTACAGTTGTGTATTTTATATTCTTATTTCTTGGATGTCAATACCTTACAGACATTGTAAAAATATTTTTTAAAATAAGGCATTTAAAACACAGTGACATGTGCAATTCATAGATGATTATGAAACCATTATTTTTAAAGAGAAATATCATTATAATATAAATGGCATAACAGTGATCTAAGATATTCTGGTCTTCGTTACCTCAAACCGGGACGACTGAAGAGCCGATCAGCAAACCATAGCTTCAATATCACTTGAACATCACTAACCGATAATCAAACGTGCGACACCGTACGAAATGTGATTATTTAGCGGTGTTAAATATTAAAATTCATCAAAACAGGTAACTGTCAATAAACATCGTACTCGGTTTACTACGGAACCAATTGAACTGCGACAAACGCTTCAACTTCACGGCGGTGAATGACAGAATGAATTTTTTTACCCGTACCAACATTGCCACTAGCAACTTAAATGTACTGAGGTTGCCAATACAGTAAAACTAAATTTCCAATTTTCAATAAATATATATGTATGCATACCTAGTACTCTTCAAAGGAATTGAATTAATATTTTATCGAGGAAAAGAACACAAAAAAAAAATTATAAGCTCGTGGATTTAAATTCAGAAAAACGACGATAAGTATTGTCAAAAATATGATATTTAATCGACAACAATTCAATTATAATTTAATATCTCTAATTACCATTTTCTAATTTAAAATGAATAAAAAATAAATTGTTGAAAATAAACTGCACTATTTTTAATAGTTACATCAATATGCAATGTATGTATACCTTTATTTAGTAAGTTTTTGGCATACATATTATGCAAAATACCTAATTTAATAACAAAAAGTAGTAAATAATAGGTAAGTAATCGAATTGAGGGCATTATGTATGTTAAACACATATGATTACCTTAAAAACTTGTGAATGACTGATTTCATCAATAATTTCTTACTTTTTTGTGTAAATAAATTTTATAGGAAGATATGGTCGCATTGAAAACGCTAAAGTAACTTATAAATAAAATTCAGTCTTTTCATACTTAGTTTAACTTGTTTTATTTTTCAAATATGACAAACCACAACGTTAGTGCGTATTACATGAAAAAAATATTTTAAATAATTATACATTATCTTGTTGATTGATTTAATATAATATTATGATATTATGATATTTGAAAACGTGGTGTAATAAATAAAAAAGCTTATATACTCAAATTTTAAATGTTATAGGTAATAATCTAGTTATGAAAGGTTTTATACATATTCACGAATATTTTTTTTAATACATATATATAATGATATGCCTACCGAGGAAAAATAAAATAACTTTATTATGCAAGCTGAAAGTTGTGAAAATAATCCCACCGTTTTTCTCTCTTAGCAATACTAATATTATAACCTATAATATTTTTGTGCTAATTTGGATCATTCCCAGAAATATGCAGAGAAGAATTGGTTAATGGTATTATCGAGAAAAATACGCTCGGATAACACTTCTTAAAGTATTAAAACGCTTAAATTCTCACAATGGCATCCATGAAGTCTCTCATTTCTTTTGGGAAAATGCTACCAAAAATGTCATTTCTATCAAAATATCTTCCCGCAATCAATTTGTCAGGGGCAAAACAAACCTTGTACAGCTGGAATAGTATTCATACGAGTGCCAAGAACTGTGATTTGATGGAATTCTTTGATGACAAAAAGAATTGGAACGAAAGTGAAATTCAAGTTGGTAGAGCTTGGAAAAAAGATGAGATGAGAATCAAATCAAACTCAGATTTACATAAGTTATGGTTCGTTCTGCTAAAGGAGCGGAATATGCTTCTAACCATGGAGCAGGAGTGCTTGGAGCAAATTCAGCTATTTCCCAACCCAGAGCGTATAGATAAAGTACAGGAGTCAATGAGAAATTTGGAAACCGTCGTTCGTGAACGTAACATCGCATACCATATGTTGGAGACTGGAGAATCTGGAGAAAGACCAGCAAAACTTGTTCCAAATCAACTGGGGATAAAGTATTATTATAAAATGAGTGAACATTTAATACCGAGAAACATGAACACTCATTTTAAGAACACTGTTGTACACACATACGGTGGTTACGCTGTGAATAAATTCCTTCTTCATTATCGTGAGAAGTTGTATAATGTTAAAAGGAGGGCGAGAAATCGCGAGTACCAACATGTTCAACAACTAATCAAACGTTTCCCTAATATGGATATCAACAAATTGAAAATGGAATATCCGGATGTCGATATTGAAAAAGCCGGGAAACAAAGAAGAGCGAGAGGTCATTTTGTCTTAGACTCTTAGTTAGATTACATTTTTTCTTAATAATTTCAAATCAAGATGTGTACTAGAATTACGATAAAATTACATTATTCATGTTAAGTACTCTTCTGTAAATTAGATATTCAAATATAAAATTGTGTAAAATAATCAATAGTTTCATTGTTAAATAATGTTAATTTTTTAGATCCACCTTTAAATGATGTTCTAAATTAGCCCATTTATGACTTTTTTTTTAATTTATCCATACAGATGGCAGCAAAAAGGTTCTGATTCGGGTGTTCGCTTCAGATGTGATTTTAGTGTAAAATAGTGCATGTTAATGTGACCGATGTATTTAAAAACCAGGTACGAGGGTTATCCGTAATATAAGATTCCCAGTGATTTTTCAGTATAAAACATGTTTAATTCCATGAATGCGTATTTTTTGGAAAGTTCAGACTTTTTTTTTAGAGAGGAGATGGTAGTCACTTGGGGCTAAGTCCGGGCTGTAGGGTGGGTGTTTGACAATACCCCATCCAAATTTATTGTACGGTCAACATTCTTGGCACCCACCCCGCGCAAACCTTAGCATACCCTAGATCAGGGGTCGTCAACCTTTTTATGCCCAGCGCTCACTTTTGCCTATTTTTCATGGTCAAATTTCCCTACCGCCCACCAACCTCGCTATATTTCAATTTAGTATATGGGTGGAAAAAATTCTAGGAGGAATGTAGGAGATTTGACCAACGCCCACCGCCCACTACGGAAGCCCGTATCGCCCACTAATGGGCGGTAAGGACCAGGTTGACGACCCGTGCCCTAGATGCTCCGTCAAAATCTTGGCAACACTCATATACTTGTATCCATAGATATCGCATAGCTGGGAATGGATTTCTACCCAGCGCAATGTTTTTCGCAGACAGGAAACGCCGGGGATATCCATCTCGTACGGCTGCCAAGCCAAGACTGAGCTCCGCAGGCAGGTCGCTAGGGAGGGGATTTGGAGTGGGTGAACCAAGGTGCACTACAGAATAGAGGAATCCACCATAACAGCTCTTTTCAGGACTGTAGCGCCATGGGAACTTTATATTATGGATAACCCTCATAATTGTGTTTATATATATTTTTTGTTGTTATACTCCTGAGAGCCAGTTTAGAAAACTACAAAATAAAATCACAGATTTCTTTATTACTTAGAATCACATACACTATTACAAAATTTATCAAAATATTAAAGGTGTCCCAGAAAGAGCATGCAATTTTACTACCTTAGATTTATATTTCTGAGCTTTGTTTTTTATGATTATTATTTTTATCAATATACTCAATTGTTTTCATAATAAAATCTTTCTAATACTTCTATGTTAAAAAAAGACATTCTGTTTTTTTTTTGGACTCCCTATTTAACATAATTAACAGTGAGATTCACTATACTCGTGGTAAAATAGGATCATTCCTGACTATTTAACTAAGTTAATTTATTTACTATGATCCGGGCTTAAATAAAAGTTAAATTACTTTAAATCACTAAATGTAGGTACAAACTATTAGTTATTTGGAGCAAACATTAAAAATAAATATCAATTATTTTAGTAAATTCTTGGTGATCATCCTATATGGCCTTGGGTGTATAGACACAATTATTATAATAACAAAATACGAAATTCATCTCTTGGTATTGTGAGATAGATTTTTTTCTGTGATAATTAGTAACACTGCATAAAAGTTGAGAGGTATCAATGTTTTGCAAAGGCAGTATTATTGACTATTGCTAAATCCTGAGAATAACATTTACAGCCATGGGAGCCAATGTTATTATGTTTCTCACTATAATGTGCAATAACACAAGTTCCTCCATGGCTTAAATAACATTAAGATATCAACTGTCAATTATTGTTGATGTAAAAAAAAACTATTGTAATTTAATTGAAAAATATTACCTTACAACATTTGAATTGATTGAATCAAGTTTTTTTACAAGATGATTGTGTTGTGTATCATTTAAGTTAATAATATTAATTTATAACTATAAGAATATTAAAATATGCCTTTACTGAAAATAATAATTAACATTTAACAGAAGTAATTCTGGTTTAAGGTTTCAGAAATTCATGTCACATTACAATAGTCATTTTGTTAATAGAATTTAAATATTTTTTTAAAACAATATTTCCTTACAGTAGATATTATTAATATTTTGTTACCATAAAGCAGTGCTCGGCAACTGGTGTGCTGTGAGCCGATACATGTGTGCCAGGGTTAAAAAAGACAATATTAAAACTAAATAATTTAACAACGGTCTCCTAGTGTCTGGCGCCTAATTATGTATGAGTACACAGACAACTGCATAGTATGCTTCGTACAAGCTCCAATGAACAAGATAGTAAAATGAATCAAATTGATATATATACATTTGAATTTTGGTGTGCCGCGGAATTTGAGGTAGAATTTTGGTGTACTGAAGGTGAGAAAAAGTTGTGGAGTACTGCCGTAAATAACATTTAATATATCCCAATTGCCATTTAATCGCCATTATAAAACCAAGCCAAACAATAATCTAGTAAAATAGTAGAGTTTCGGACAAAAACATATGCCGACACATATAATACACAATACAAAAATGATAAAAAAATTAATATGATTTATTAATATTAAGTAAATGAGTATTTATTAAGCTGGTAAAACTGAAATTAAAATAAATATTTTTTGTCATAGTCAAAGAATGGCAGGCACACAAATCATTTGGCAGCCACAAGATGGGAAATTCCTGTATTAGAGGGTAAGTTAATTATGATGTTAGATAAATAGTCATTTTATGTTTTTATGTTTAACACAAAATACTAGAAATGAAAACAATGCTTTTTTTTTCATTTTTCCATTCTGGAAGTACAATAGAGAATCATGAAAAAAAGGAATTAACAAATAAAACAACTTAAATAAACATTTTAAAAGAGGTAATAATCAGATATAATTAATAAAATGATAATAATTAAGAATTCCAGAATTTCAAATTAAGGTTTCATAGTGTGTATTGTTATGTTAATATATAAATATTTAGTAATCATATATTGACATTGTTACAAGAACAGCAATGATTATAAACAAGTCAGTCAATCTCTGTGCAGCATTTATAAATTTTGATATACTTTCATAAACAAAAAAATGCTGTAATAATAAAGAGCATTTTAACAGAAATACTTTTAATATAGTCTAAGATAGAAGTAATTTGATTGCAAATTTTTTTTTTTATAAAATTTACTAAACACTATGATTTAAACCTATGAGTAATGAATGAACAAAAACCAGAAAACATGTATACAGACTAATGGACATTTTAAGTAATTATTAGATTTTTTACATTTGAGTATATTAATGTTCATTTAAAATAATGTTTACAAATGGTGCCATTATTTTAGAAAAAAAAAACAAAATGTTTCTTGAGTAGGTTGTATAATTAAAATTTCCAGAATAATCATATTGATGTAATAATTGTTATTGCTGTTTAATATGCTAATTGACTATTTTATGATATATTTTATACATTTAAAATGACCCGTACAAAAACTACATATTATTTCCATTCCATATGCAGTGTCCAGCTGCTCTGGTTTAGCATTATGGATCCCACTAGTTTCTATCTGCTGTGCTCTCTCGCTGCATGCGTTAACATATGCAAGGAATGCACTAACCTAATTGAAGAATTTGTATATCATCAAATATTTCAAAAATATGAGGATTTTCATTTTTCACATCAGAATATAACAGTGATACTTCTTTCAAAATTCTAAAAATAGATACATATTTTCTAATACATTCTTCATTCAAATATAAATAACATACAATATTATTTGAATCAAAAGACGTTGTATCTGCAGTTATGTCCTGTTCCATTAAAGCATGAGAAGAAGTATTTTCCTTATTATTTGTAGGCATATATACACTATTGATCAAAGTATTAGAAAGATTTTGAATTTTTTCTACATTATAAATTTCTAAAAATGATGTGAAAGACAAATATAAAATCACTATGAAGTGATAAGCATCTACAATACTGACATTATTACATAATCCCTGATGGTTATATTCTGTAGGAACTATTTCAGGCTTTTGTATGTATTCCATTACATTATAAAGAATACTTCTAAAAATATCTGCAGAGAGATGCTGCATATTATTTGTATCAACAATACTCTTGTGATGGGCCGGGGGTTTTACGAGATTGCCAAATTGTGTCCACAGCCGATTGTTAAAAATTTGTTTGAACATTATTAAGTAATTCTCTTCTTTTGTTTTCAGAATGTCTTTTATAATCATACTAGACACAAGATGTTGCTGATATTTTGGGCATAATTTTTCAATAACTGCTATTATGGAATTTATATCTTCATCTGAAAATGCATTAAATTACATTAATATACATCAAATAAAGCTAACAAAAAATTCATAGGGTTATACTGACTTTCAATGAATGTCGGGTTAAGCCCCCAAACTTAATTTATGGACATGTTTGAGGTGTTAAAACATACTAGATATTGTATATATATTGGAATCTGGTGAATAGCACAGGTCCTGGTGATCTCCAAAGTGAAAGTGAATTGCCATATTAACTTTTTAACTAATGATAGAATATAATTCAAATTTATAACGTTTTAAAAAATCAGTTGCAATTGAACGATGATATATTTTTTTTTTTTTTTAATTGAATTTAGATTTGTTATGATAGCATACAAAATATTTTTACAATAGAAAGTATTAAATATGATTATTGTTGTAATATGTCAAATTGTATTTACTTTTTATAATTTTGAATATTTCGTCAGCAACAACAATGCAGTGCCTTCCAATACTAGGATATTGATCACTACAATTTCTCTCACATAGGTAAAATATAGAAGACACTAATGAAACCATTCGCTGAAAATCAAAACATGACATGTAATTAAGATTTTTTTGAAGAAAGCCCTTCTTAAAAGATAATCGGTAGAAACCAGTGGCCATCATAAATTAAACCTGACTGAGCTTCAATCTATGATGCTTAGTCAGGACAAGTGAATGCTGCATGTGGGAATTGTGTTTAGTGTTTGCATAAGTATACATTTCCTAGTAATATTTAATTTTGAATAATTATTTTTCAAAGAAATATTGACATCAACGGTGCATATGCATTCAATGTTTATAAAATATCATATTTGTTAACTTACAGATATCAGTGATATATTTTCATGAGGAAATTTCAATTTGACTACATCAACCAACAGCATAAATATTTGTCGACAATTGTCATTCACCATTCCAGTACACAGAGCATTGTCGTTCCACAAAATACTCGCTATTAAAGGTTTGCTAGACCTTATCATGTGATTGCTGGGATTTTTGAGGTTCCTGAAATTCGCAATTATAACATTATTATATAAAAAAAAGGAACAATTTCATTGAGTGTATTTAAATTTTGAGTCAAAGACTTAATATAAAAAAGTAATATATGTTTTCCTACAGAATTAAAAATAATAAGATTTAGTTAAATAATAAATTAATATTACTATCCAAATGAATTTGATTGTACATTTAAGATATTCATAGTAAGGTACGTTAGATCTACCTGTAAAAAATGTATCACAACTTTTGTCATAATTTAATAAAGAAAATTATTATAATGAAATTCAAAAACAATTTAAATAATAATTAAACAGTTTTTCTTATTCAACAATAAGTTTAACCAGATAAAACATGTTGTACTATTTTAGATATGTTATGAATTTGAATGAAAAACTATTTGACATATTTCAAATCTAAACATAAACAGTTAAAGAAAAGTTGCAACTGAGAATAAATATAAAATAAAATTGGGGATATGATACATGGTGAAACACCACTCAATGTGCGGTACACAAAAAAGCACATTTTTGGTTGTATTAAGTTTTTTTTTTCTTCTTCTTATGATGAGATCAGGGTTTATTGTTCATAATTGTATTTCTTTATATATTTTGAATAAAAATCATTTAAATTTCATACTATTCTACATATATACGTAAAATCTTACTTGGTGAGCCAGATAGCTATATCTTGTTCTAAAATGTCAACAATTACTTCCAAAATCATGAATAGTCTATTGATGCGATCTGCCCTGGGTAACGTTTGGTGTGTTTCCAATTTATCAAAGGATTCTACATCTTGTAGGATATCTGATTTTTCTTGTACTTTGTCACGTTTCTCAATGATTGGTCCATCAGGAGTATTACTCTGCATTTCATAATTCAATCTGCTAAGAATATACTTGAAAAGACCATCCTTTAGCGAAATTTCTTTTTTTATCGGCAAAATATTCTTCTTGGTGAACGGGTAAATAATAAAGTTTTTATAGAATTTACGGACCACTTCAGTGCATGGAGGATGTGTTATCATTACCAATTTTAAGGTGTGCACACATCTTTGAAGGGTGTAAAGTGTCAAGTATGATTCAGGATCCTCAACAGAATAATTCTAAAACAAAAACGCATTAAAAATATAGGAGAATAAAAACATTTTCTAACTTGAATTAACCTTTAAAAGCCCAGTGGTCCCATACGGGATTGCAAATTTGCATCGTTCAATGCCCTAGCAGGTCAATATTTGTAATGTTTCGTCGCACAATAGATTCATCCATGAACTTACTTTAATACTATTATTACAAATTAATGTAATTCGATTGTGAAATGAACCATAAGCACTTGTCCTGTATGGGACCGTAGGGCATTGTATGACGCAAATCTGTGGTCCCGTAAGGAAACCACTGGGCATTTAAAGGTTTACCAGTTTTTTGTAAACTGATAGCTTAAATGAAATAGATTCCCTAAAGAGATTACAGAAAAAATGGATTGTAGACAAATTAGATAGAAATTTAAATCATCCATAATTCTTGTAATTTAGAAAGGAAAGATGTTATGAATAAAATATAATTTAATATAATTGTATTTTATATTAAAGATTTTGCACTTACCAGTATTATTCTTGCGATGTCCATCATTATATTCGCACTGGGAAATTTGTTATTTTTAAAAACACTTCTACATATATCAATAGCTTCACTCCACATTCCGGATTTATAATTAATATTGAATGCTTCTTGTTCATAAGACAATATTTTGAACGGCTGAGGCTAGAATAAAAAGAAGGAAAATTTATATAAGCTGGCTAATATATGAAATTATTAAATATTACTTATCGTTTTGGTTAGTTGGATTTAAATAAAAGTATTCGCAAACCTGATCTTTTCCATGTTTTTCTTTACACAGAGCCTTGTTAATACAACAATTTGGAACTGAGGAGAGGCACAATCTTGTCTTCACGTCAGAAAACTCAGCAAAGCACACCTCTTGACATGACAAGACAAACTTCTTTTTTCTTTTAATTTTTTCATCCATTTTCTCTGTTGAAGAGGTGACGGAAACATTTTTTGCAATTATCTTCTGATTAGTTATCTTGGGCGGAATATCTTTGATGTATTCCTGTTCTTGAATTGCTGGTGGTGTTATTTTTAAGCGTTTAAATGGGGATAACGTTGATGACACATCAAAAGATTCACTACATAACCGTTTATTATCATCTTTTACAGAATGAACTATCTGTTTTAATGTCTTAACATCGCTTCTCTTCCCTGTGTCCTTTTTACATTTTTTTTTCACTGGGCTTGTCATCTTGGTGTAATATTAATGATAATGATTGAAATGAAGACTTTCTTTGTTATTTAATAAATTGTCATGTGCTTTAAAAGACCCACGGTTGTACATATACGGTGTATTTAATTACACATTTTGTATTTTGAACAATAAGATTACTTAATCAAGTGCAATCACAATTTAGAAGAAATAAGCTTGTATGAAGTGTAATACTATTTTCGGCGCCAATAACCACAGCTAACAAACGTCAAATAAGATAAATTTATAATTGCCACATTGAAAAAAACAAAAGTAAAAATACTAGAAAAAAACAAATTTAAGAACTGCTATTTTATTCATTTAACCTCTCCTCCCCGATGATGTCTATCGACTACACATTGCTTGTAATAACTTAAATATCTCTGTAAATATAATACACACAGGGTTCAGGTTTTAGGTATTCCTCCTTAATACGTATTGAAAAAAATATATATTTATAATAATAGGCACTCATCGGGAGCAGGAAATATTTTTCTAAAATCCAGAATAAATTCACCACTACAATCAAGACGCGTCAACTGTCATGAATCATTGCACCTGCCGGAAGCGTGTGCGAAAATAAAATTAAAAAATACACAGATGCAGGTATAATAAATTTCAAGTTTCAGCTTTTTTTTTATTATGTAAACGCATGCAGGAGAGCACAACCGGTCAAGACCAGTGCACTCTATGACGCTCAGCCAGGGAGGCTGGACGCTGCATGCGGGAAACGTGTGTTGTATTCGTATTTGTGTGTGGGTTGGGGAGATTGCAAATGTATATTTATCTGTTTCTTGAATAGATGCAGATTGTAGGAAGGAGGAAACACAGACGCTGGAAGAGCATTCCATAGCTTACCGGTGGCATTAAGGAATGAGCTTTGGAAGCTGCCAGTTCTCGGTCGACATATATCGGCCAGTGTAAGACGAGTTTGTCGGCTATGAGTGAGTGCAGGAGGAATTAGTTCTTTAAGTTCCGAAGAGCAGCGACCGTGGTAATAACGGTAGAAAAGACTAAGAGAACCAATCTTACGTCTGTGTTCCATTGATTGTAGATTAGACGTAAGGGTGTCATTGTTTATCAAACGAATTGCTCTTCTTTTAACTGAGTCAATTAAGTTTAGAAGGTATTTTGGGGCTCCACTCCAAAGGTGACCGCCGTATTCAAGGATAGGAAGAAGAAGTTGTTTATCGTTGAAATACCGATGTGATCTATATAATACACCAAGTTTTTTGGAAGCGAGACCAGCTTTACACTTAATTGACTCGTAATATTTGACATTATTCGATATTGATAATCTAAGCATGTTGATGGAGCTTGCTTTCGGAAGAGAACAACCGTTGAAAGATACAGGTTCCATAGCAGTCTTCTTGGTGGAGAAAGTACATGATTAGGTTTTTGAAATGTTGAAACTGACGAGGTTGAGGTCGCCCCATCGTGAAACCCTTTCTAGAGATATGTTCATCTTCTCCACCAGATTCCCTGGCAGCAGATAGTTCCGAATGTTTCGGAGGTTTATGGAAGATTATACTCTCATGGACAGTGCTGTCATCGTCATAACAGTGAATGTTTGCGCATTGAAGCAAGTCATTCACATGCAGAAGGAAAAGAGTGGGCGACAGCACAGAGTCCTGTAGAACTCCTGAGTTGATTTTATGGCAGGAAGAAGAAAAGCCATCTACGACAGTGATGATGCTTCGATCACTCAAGAAGTTTTCAGTCCAGGAGCACAGGGAGGAAGTTAGTCCATAAGACGGTAATTTATTCACTCATTCATGAGTCATTAATGGTTTTCTTGCATTATTTGGAGGCTAAATTGTATGCTGCACGACTTATGGGGTCGTTATTTTTTCGTAGTTTGTTGTATGCAGTATTCCTGCGTTTTACAGCCTCGGCACAGTCACGGTTAAACCAGCTTTTTAAGGTGGTGCCCATAGTTTTCGTGGAGTGAGGAATAAAGCATTCCATTCCTTTGATGATTACATCTTCCACCAGATTGGCACATATTGAAGGGTTCTTATTTTTGAAACAAATATCTCCCTACGGGTATCCTCCGTAAAATCCACGTATTCCGTTTCAGTCAGCCGACCTGTAATGTCACACACGTCGTTTGTTCTGTTCTTTTGGTGGCAATGGAGCGCTGATTGTAATTGTTTTCGCAAGGCAGTGGTCGGAGTTGCCTAGTGGCGCTTCGATCTCCACCAAGTAATCATTTGATTGAGAAGTAAGAAACAGGTCGAGTAGAGCTGGACGATGTGATGCGATGTCAGGTTTACGGGTGGTGTTCTGTGCGAGCTGTGCAAGGCCATAGCAAGACGCAAATAATTCAGCACAATTGCCAGCACGTTGAAGTCGCCAAGAACAACAAATTCCGCTTGTGGGTAAGAAAGCAAGAGACCATCAATGGTCTCACCCAGATAGTCGAAGAGCTTAGATGTTTCTGCTGTGGACATGTTAGGGGATCTGTAGAGTCCTGCATAGATCCTAATTCTCTCGGGGTCGTTGACCCTGACCCACAACACTTGGAACTCAGCTCGTTCTACAGAGCGGATTCGGTTGTAGTTGATGTCAGACCTGATAAAGAGGCAAAGACCGGCTTTGAAATGAAAAGCACCTTCCAAAGTATATTGCGGACAGTTGAGGTAACTATGGTCAGCAGGTATGGCTATCTGTGTTTCTGTGAGGAAAAGGAGGTGAGGGCGGGAATTTTGTAGGTGGTGGTGTACTGCGTTGATGTTAGCGTGCAGACCTCTGATGTTGCAGTAGTTGACAGAGGACCGGCACGTGGGGTTTGTGTTATGCTGTAAAGACTCATTTCTATTTGTGTTCATTGTCATAGTTATTTTTTGTGTTTTTATGGAATTGGATAGGGTAAGAGGGTAGGAATCGGCGAGATAAGCACACAGTCCTCGCGGCTCCGGGTCAGGCCTAGTGCAGTGGAGGGCAGCGAGGTGGAGGACCCCCAGTGCTTCCCGCACGCAAACAGTGGGACCCAATCCGGTCACTATCCGGCACACTGGATGCGGCGAGATTATACACCGGCTGGTGGGTCAGCCAACCTACGGTAGTTAGCCGCAGGTCGGGACCCTGTACTATCCGGCGGCGCGGCCAGCATCTAACCGCTTTACTGGCTCTCCCTCTTTCGGTTCCCTCCACCGCGACCAGCCCCGGAGCGGCGAGGCTTCCCTCCACCGCGAGCTTCACAACTAGTGAGCCGTCAAGTTGTAGATGTTGGTAAGAATCAATGAACAATTAGGACATGAAATGGAATGATTTGTTTAGTTAAGGTATTTCAAACCACATTGAAAAGTCAACATTCAAAAGTAGAATTAACTACCGAAGAAGTCTGGTTTCCTTTTTTGTAATCTGTTGATATTACCTAACCTTACCTAACCTAACTTAACCTAACTTAACGATGAACCCTACTAGTGGCATATATATACAATATAGAGCTTAGATTTAATTAAATCATTTTATTAAAATCAAGCTTGGTCATGATTTGAACCGACAGCATCTGAATAACAAACAAATCTCTTACCACTGGACTATGCCGCCCAGTTATTTGGATAGTTCATATTTCCCCAATAAAATATACATCTATGCATTTTATAAATACATTTTTGTTGTTCTATTCAATTGACAACTGACAACTAAAAGATATCTTCGCCCTTTCTTAAAAAGTTACAAACCATTAATAAATTATTTACTGCTATTTTTTTTCTACTGCCAATATATATTTTTCTACTCCTAAATGATTAATTTTTAGTACGGATAGTAGACTTACGGTGATAATAATAATAAGCTCCTATTCTATATTTTTTTCCGAAGTCCTGGGCTAGGTTTTAATTATTTGTTATTTTGACAGCTTCTGATTTAACTTTTATTTTGTGGGTTGTCGTTTATTAATAAAATTAAGATTTTGTTAATACATGATAGTATATAATTTTTAAACATATTTTCTTTGATTGAGAAAAGAAAAAAAACAGTTCTTTTTTTCGCGATTTTGCCATTTGTATTTTAAATACGACAATGAATTGAGCGCTGGTCAATCGGCGCTGTGGTACTTTTCAGATAGCCTAGGTGCGCTGATTGATCGGTGCTCTGGGGCTAAGGGGTTAATAAATCTTTACAGAATTTACTTTTTATTATTTGCCGCAAATCTAATAACGTATCCAGAACGCGCTATTAGTTTTATTTTCGCTGTCGAATTCTAAGATGGAATTTTTATTTTCATATCGGACCTATCAATTATTTATTTACTTATATATATAAGGTTTATAAGTTGTGGTGACGATAAAGGAGGGCACGTTAAAGATTAGTTATCAGTTTCAAGATTTTTTTTTTTAAATTTCAAAATCAGTTTGCATAGCTCCCGACGGCTTCCCAGGACGCCGATAGACTGGGTTCCGAAGAAAATGCTCCCGCAGTTTATGCTATCTGTACTGGGCCAATGAATACAATTTATTTATTATTATATTTGTATGGAATATAAAATTTTAAAAAGGCTAATAAATTAGCCTAGACCTCTGAGAAAGAGAGACCTTTAAAAATGATTACATGAGAAAGTGATTATACTTAATTGTATTACAAAGACAGAATATTACTTTCGATGAATACTTTTCGGAAGTCTCCGTGACAATCCGCGAAATGACAACAAAATATTATTTTTTACTCAAGTCTTTGCCGGATACTTATTTTATTCTTATATTATATTAGGGTCTGAGAGCCACAATGTCTTAAGTTATATGAATATCTGTAGAACTTAAGTCATAACAGATTTAAAGAACAGTTTTATTAAACCAATCGACACGCAGCAGTCGTTTTTGCAGCGATAGAGAACGAGATATGAAAAGAATGAAAAGTCCCTCCGTATTTTCCAAACAATTAGCACAAACTTCACGGCCCAGCGCTTTGTGTTGAGCCAGGAATACGTGCAATGTTTTTGCGTCAAAACTGTATACCTACCTGTTTTATTATTATAAAATCGAATTCTTGTTTGATGTAATGTTTAATGCAATTTTGCAAGCAAGCAATCATGTATACGATATCTATATAGTTAGATAATGACTGATTTATATTTTGGTATAAAAACGAAGTGTTTCGTCAAAAATATATCAGTTGCCGTTTCATTGTTTGCGAGAGTGTCGATTGTGAATTTTCTTTGAAATATGAGATTTATTACAGCGGTAATTTATTATTAAATATTTTTACTTTAGTACGTTCATTAAATGAAAAGTGAAAAATGGTGAACAACCCTTTGTGTTTTGATAAAGTGATATATTTTTTAATAAATTAAATGGGGAATAGATTTAAAAATAGACGTTACAAAATATCTCTAGTTTTTCGTGTATATATTAAATTATTAAAGTATACCTTTTATATATTTTTAATAAACGATTTGCATCAACTGTGCAGGATTGTTAATATTTAAACGCGCCTATGCATATTTACCAGTAAACAAAATAAAAAAGGAAAAGTGTTAACATGGTTAAAAGAAAAATAGTTTTTATAGTAAATATTTTATATTATAACAGAAAAATAAATATCTGTTATAACATATTTATTGCTAACAAATGATAATTTAATATAAAAGATATTATTTTTCACGTATGTTATGTTTCTGTTCAATTTGAAATTAAATTAAAATACTTTGAAACTATATAACATAAATTCATTGAAAAATATTGGTGAGACAGCATAATAATAATATCAAAATAAATGAAAATAAATACATTTACATTATTTATATTGACTGAACGCGTTTTATCCTGCGTCAGAATATATTCATCAATACCGTAAAGATACTATAACATTTTTTTATATAACATTATTTGAAATAAAACAAATATATTTTGAATTTATCTTACTATTTAAACTACTTTTTTTATTACTCGATACGCAATGCAGTATTTTAAAATATATGTAGTTTTATTACAAATATTAAAATATCCCTTGTTGACGACGTCAACGAAAAGCGATAGAAAAGCTTTTCCCTTGTGTGTGGTACAATAATTTATTATCAACGTTATTAAATTTAAGGAACTATCAACACAGCGATTTTAGCAAAATATATGGATTCGTATAAATTTTGTCGAATTTATCCATCAAAGATTTTTAATTTAGTGGAAAACAAAAAGAGTCTAGAAATAAAATCATGCTTTAAATACAAATAATCACGAATCGTAATTTTTGATCTTTTATATATAAATACAGTTCCATCATCTGTTGTTGACTAGTAATCGGTGGTTATGTATTTATGGACATTTCCTGCAGTTTTACTTATGAATAATTATGATATTTGAATTTCGTTGTTTTAAAGATTGTGATCATTGATTTGTTATCAGTCTGTGGTGGCGATGGTCTTGTGGGCTGGCAGCTCACAGGCTCAAGATGGCCCAGGAGGGTACTCCTACAACCGCTTCAGTGGTCCCGTAAGCGGACAGATTCAGCAGATCAAGGTGGCAGCAGCACATGGTCAAGCAGCCACGCAGCATGCAGACTTTGGCTATGACCACAAGACTGGTCAAATCAACCCCGAGACACAGAAGTACGCACACTACAAGACAGTCGACTATGTGGTAAGTGTCTTTATGTAATTGTTATAAATCTTTATAACCCAAACGAAGATTATTAAGTTAACTTACGTTGATACTACTTCCCTACACCGCTAATTCCCCAATCCCAACTCAAGACAATGTATCTTTGTCTTTGAATTAAAATAAAATTTAAAGGAGCTGGATTTAAAAGCTTCAACAAAATTGGCTTGATATTTCGCAAGAGATCAAACCGATTTTATAACTTCATATACATGTAAATGAATATACTTTGTATTTTGCTAAACCAATTTAAACTCTAGCTTAACTTTTAAAAAAATCTACATTTATTTAATCTCTACTGCTAATGCACTGTACAAAAGATTCTATAAGAAGTATTATAATTTGTAAATTAGAGTTATAATTGTACTACTTACTTTAAGAAAACCAATTTTAAGATTAATTCATATCTAAATATTGTGCATATAGAAGATAGCTTAGATTATATTTATGGTAATGTATATTTATTACTTTTTTCTTTCCAGGCTAAGCCCGACTACCAGTACGCCTACGGAGTGGAAGATCCTCATACTGGCAACACTCAGAACCACAAGGAAACCCGCGATGGAGATGTTGTTCGCGGGGAATACTCTCTGGTAGAGGCTGACGGCAGCCTGAGGGTCGTCAAGTACACTGCTGATCCCAAGAACGGCTTCCAGGTCACAAAAACTTAATCCATTTTGTACTTTCAGAAAATCCCCGCGGGATATACCAAAATTTTACGTACCTCAAAACAATCGTAATTGATATTCAGTTATTAAAACAGCTTGTTATTTCCATGTGAAAACTTTAAAATAATACTGTCAAATTTGTTATAAATTGCTACAAGTTTTGATGGTTAAAGTTTTCGGTGATTGTGTGGCATTTGTAATCAATTTAACCGCGAAGAAAAGTGACAGTAAACCAATTTAATAAATAGAGACTTCAAAATAAAAACTATTGTCGTTTAGAAATCGATGGAAGTTCAAATTCTTTGTAGTCAAAGCATGCAATGATAGCCTTAATTGATTTATAACAATAATATAGTAATATAATTATTATTTTTATTTTTATTAATAAGTTTGTGTACAATTATGCTACTCACTGAAATCATTTTTTATTAAAGTTCTATTTCGTTTATTTGATTTAATCACTTTAAATAATTACGTTAAATTTAAAAATATACTATATTCAGCGAAATTCATGTTAGTAAGTAAAAATAAAATTTACGAATACTTATTTTTAAGGATTAACACTCTATGATATATAATTATCATTTAATGGTAAATTGCTATCTTGGCTCTTCACCACTGATGGTATCTATGACCATTATATAAACTTTTAAACGGACTTTTGATTTTAATATTACAACTGTAATATAATATACTGTTGTAATGTTAGAAATGAGTTAAATATATGAATGAATATATAATCTATTGGACTTTAGGCGAAAATTAACAATATTTCTTGACTTGAAAATATATTACTCTGACTCTTTGATTGGTGAATCCTAAAAAGATGCCGCGATCAAAGTTAAGAAAACTGTAACGTAGGTTGTTATGAACTGCTTAATAACTTGTTACTATTTCAGGCTGTGGTCCACACGGAGCCTGCTGGTGGACAAGGATCCTCTGCTCAGAGTGCTCCCCAGGTTCAGCCCCAGCACTACCCGCCCCAGCAGCGCGCCCGCCTACAGCAGTCCCCGCCCAACTACCAACAGAACAGCCGGAGCAGCAATTACAACAATGACGAAGAACCCGACTACTACTAAGTCATCGAGTCAAATATTATCAATAATGTCCCAAGGAACACGCCTTGAGACAACTTATTAAGTGTGATATGAATAATCCACCTTTTAATTTTCTCGCGTTAAGCATTTTCGTTTACCTCCTAAAAGTTTCACTGAAAGGATCTGAAAACCATAGCCGTATTAATTAAAACTTTTTAACAAATTCTTTTTGCGATGGTCTACAGTTTAATAAAAAATCCATGGCTGGACTGTACACCCGCATTTAAATCGAATGGTATTTTTTTGGGTGTTTTCTTATGTCATTAAGCGCATTTATAATCTTTCTTGTTTTTAAATTATTTTTTGTTTTTCAAAATGTGCAAGGATGTGTGATACTGACAAAGAAAATTGTTTTTTTTTATGTACTGTGCTGATTTTTTAACGCCATCGATTTACACAAAAATTATTATACTTTGTATAATGTATGTACTTACGTATGATGTGAAAATGTGTTACTGTTGAATATAATATATATTTTTATTTAATAAATTTCTTTTTTATAAAAAAAACTCTTTCATTTTATTATTTCTTAAATATATTAATTACTACCAATACGATAATTTATGAAAATATTTAAAACCCAAGCTGTAAGAACTGGATCCACAGATCCTGAGCTAAAACGGTTCCTTTCCCGTAATTATGGTTCAATTATAAGTAATTATACTGATAAATAAGGATATTTAATTAATATCGAGTTGATCAAACACTGATATTCAAATGTATAATATAACTAATTTTGAATATATATATTTATGTTTTAAATTTTGAATTAAAAAGTTTAAGAAAATTTGGTTAAACTGCATAATTTATTGTATATATATGTATTTCATTTTATTTGACATTTATTATTAACAGTAGTGGTAGTAAAAATAATATTTAATCATATTTGAATAATATATTCATGATTTATTCATTAACATTCAACAAATTGTCAAATAAAACATATTTTCAGCAATGAAATCAAGTTATAAATTAACTTTAAGTTTATTTAGTGATCAAATTTTCATCCCAGAATAATAAAAAAACAAAACAAATAACGGTTAATATGTAACATAAAATTTATAAAATAAAATATAAATACTGTTTAAGTGAGGCCATGTAGCTTTATAAAATAAAAAGTTCAAACTTTTTCAATCCTTTGTCTCTATGTTAAGTGTTAAATTAAGCAAGAGCTGACTTTCACCGAACAGTGTAATAAAAACACAATCAGTCTTTCTACTCAAATATGAATATATTTTTGCTATTTTATAAATCAAATAGATTGTCAAACGTCTGACAAAATGGCATCATAAATAGTGTTGCATTTCGCAATTTATTATTTGGCTCATGTTAACAAATTACTTTATCATAATATTGACATTTACCAATAAAATATTTATAAATAGATATTGTGGAATTTTGAGGTTTACTTTATTGTTTGCTTCAGTGAATATGAAATCATACAATTGTTTTAGTAATATTCTGACACAGTGCACTAGATGTGAAGTTCTGGTATTTGCAATAGTCTATCGACTCAATCGATATACAAGTAGGTACATAACTGATTAGTCACACGTGACTTCATAAAAACAGGCTTTCGGAATGTAAAATTGCGTGTAAAAACATACCGACTTATTTACATTTCCTAGCATATACAATGATAATATGAGCTTATCAATTTATTTACAATTAGATGTATGAATTAGATGTATGAATTAGATGTTTTTAAATAATATTATATACGTTTGAATTAATGTAATTATATGTGTGATCATTTCCATTAACTACAGCGTGAACAATTCTAACATTGAAATAAACACTGGGATTAAAACATATTAGCTACTATTTACACATATATATATATGTATAATTTTATGAATATATTGTGATAGACTTACTGTATTTTATAACCTTAAATGATTATTGATGTCATAATAAGTTGTCTAATGAAACATTAATGTGTTTCATATTAATGTAAGTTCTGAAAAACTTGTAATTACCAGGATATTTATAAAAAGTAATTTAATCAAAAAACTATTAGAATACACTCGGATGGAACAATTCAAAATGAATGTTAAATATTTTGTATAAATACGTGCAATATTTGCATAGGTATGTTATTACTTACAGTGTCAGCTGTCAACGAGGAATTGGTTAATTTATTTTACTTTGTGTCAACCACGTGAAGAGTTCAATAAATTTCAACATGAAGAGCATAATTTATTTAATGATGGTTGTTTTGATTTATTTCTTCGGAACATCAGTTGCAAAGGTACAACGAATAATATTCATTTATATTTTAAGTTTGAAAATACTTGTATTAAACATTTAAAAAAAAACACAAAATATACCCGGCTCTCGAAACGCTACTTTTGTAACGGATCCGTAAACTACCTGTTGGATCAGACCGATTCAATTGAGAGAAGAGCAATTTGTCAGATAAATATTGACACCTAAACGTCTGATCTTTAAATAAAAAAGAGGATCAGTTAGTTTACCTACTATAGTAAAAACAATAGCTGCTATTCATACTCACGGGGAATCCTTCCACGATTAATATTTGCCGACTCAGAATGAACTGTTAATGTAGCTTTTTCTTTAACACCACACACAGGCTTTCAGAATGCTCTTCTAACATCTGTGTTTCATCCCTCTTACAATCAAGGGTTTATCAATCTCTCCAAGAAGCAGATTAAGAAATACTTGCAATCTTTTAAATTCTGTTATTCTTAAGCGATGCGATATCGTAGTTGATGATGTTTTGGAAAATAACGCAACAAGTGTTTTTTGTATTAGCTGTGTAGTCACAATTTAAAAAAAATGACAACAGTATCTAAATAACTAATAAATGTTCATTGTTTACTCAATAAAATTTGCCTGTAGTCCATTTCTCATATACAAGATGTACTAAATGTGTAATTTTTTTTGTGCTCCGTAGACAGTTCTTATAATCAAGTGCTGAAAAAAAAAATTCATCTTACACGCAGCCTCCAACTTAGGACCGAGTATTAAAACATTTTACTGGTGTTCTTATGCGTATTATTAAATATGAATAAATGTTTTCTCTGTTTATTCTGTAGGATTATGACATAATTCGTAGCGAAGCTTTACGAAGTATTTTTAATACGCCAAAAACTGGGTACTTAAATATAGAGTCCCACCGTAGGCTCAAAGGATCGAGAACCACAAATGATGGAAAATTACCAATGCCCATACCTCAGAAGCCTTAAAAAATCTAGCTAACATGAAAGGAAATGGACAAAAGCGTAATAATAAATCAAACCGCAATAATATGAACAACGAGTGTCATAAAATATAATCTCATTTTATTACTTATATTTTGACATAAATTTTGTTGAATTTTATTTGTTTTTCAGAATACATAAATAAATTTATCATAAAATATTTTTTTATTTCATTTTATTTTATTATTTCGGTTACCTTTTACGGTTACGAGTGAATTTCAGTAGGCTTGTTGACACTACAAGATGAAGGTCTTTGCTCGTAAGGTGTCAAGAAGGGACGTATGATGTCGATTGGCAATGGGAAGATGATTGTTGAGTTCTTTTCCGCTGATATCGCATTCAGAGTTTGTAGATAACGTAACTAAAACAATTAAAAATATATAATTTTAATGAACTCGTATTCTTTATATTCCAATTCGTATATGAAAACGTTGGTGTAAGTTTGTTTTCAATGAACCATTTTCAACAATTTTCCGCTATCGCTAAAAATAGCATGTTTACTCTTTTTTTAGTGGCCATTGTTTATGTATTGTTCCAAGTAATATTTATTGCCGGTATTCCACCAAGAAACATACATGGTTTCCATGCAATTTTAACTGGTTAACAGCTACAATTTACTAACTATGCGTTTAGCAAATTCAACTGAAAATCGTGTAATCCAGAAAAGGCTTTATTACCCAGTGCACATATATTCATAAAGAAAATAATAGCATAGAAATATATTACTTGTAAAGCCATAGGGCTATCCATCATGACTAATGAAGCTTCTCTCAGGGCCTTGGATGCCTTCATCTCTCCTTCAGCAGCGATGACCTTTGCGCGCGCTTCTCTAGAAGCTTCAGCTTCAGTAGCCATGGCACGCTGAAGTTGGATCGGAAGACTGACGTCTTTGCTGAAATTGCACATTTAAAAGTAATATAACAATGATTTTTGAAGTTAAAATATATTATTTTAAAAATACTATCAATAAAACTGTAAGAAAGAATATCTCGAAATAAAAAGTATACCACTTCGAGTTCAAGTATCTGTGTTTCTTGCTTCATATAACCTGAATCTCTCTCAGAAACAAATCAACATACAGTAACAGTCTCCGCAACCCGCATTTATTCACTAAACAGCTTATAAGTAGCACTGGTTGAACATCATAAAACCAACAGTTTTTAACCCGATATGCTCTGTTGAGATCTCCTTGCTTAAAAAAAAACTTAAAGCTAACAGGCAAAAATAATATCCTATTAGTATGAAAGAAAATTTAATTGATGGATGCTATGTATAATATGTTGTAATATTATAGTTTTTTTTAATAGAAAGATGATAACCCAAGGTTTTTTATTACTATTTCCACAAAGATGATATATCCTATAAATTTACAGTTATATAAAACATAAATTAAGAAATATCTAGAAAAATGAGCAGTCAATTTTTCTGTAAAATGATTTATTTTGTCCTAATACTTGTTATAAGTAATAAATGGAGCTGATTTTATCGAACTGCGTGTTTTAATGATATTAAATCGGAATAGGATACGAGGAATGTTTAATTGATTACATACTTCAAGTTGTTAATTAATATTAATTATTGTAATTTCTAAAGCGCGTTTGAAAATGTATACGATCCATTGAATTGTGCGAAATATTTATATGATAAATGTGATGACAGAACGATAAAACCATTAAGGAAGCAGTCATTATGTACCAATTTGTCAAATAAAATAATTATTTATCACTAAAAGACAAAAGCGAGAGAAACATAAATGTAAAAAAAGGAATGACATATAAATGTAAACACCTACACTCCTGAAGCACAATAAATTATTACTATCTATGTAATTTAGGACACTGACAAAATATATTAACATAATTATTAATATAAATTTACAAAAAATATCTACGAAACAATACAATATAGAGAATTGTTATTATCATACAAAATGAATTATGTCTTTATTTAGGAATACAAAATGATCTTAATTTTTGTATGAACATTTTTTGTAAGATTCTTTTAACTTTTAACCAATTAAGTTTTGTAAAAAATTTCAAGAAGCTGAGGAAATTGGTTCAGTGATCAGCGTTGAATGCAATTAACAAGACATGGTTATACTGTCTGCGGCTCGAATCAAGTACTCGTACACTAGTTATTTTCTTTGATTAATTCATGAAAGAAATATTATATAAGATGGTATTTTTTCTATACATTTGTAAGTACAAAAGATTTTTTATCAATTTTATGAATTGAAAACAAATCCAACACTAAAATCCCTTACCTTTTAGTGAAAATATATCTTTTAATATAAAATAGTCAAATACGGTTTCATTTGATTAAAAAAATGTTCAATAATCTTTGGTTATAATGGCGAATATTTGTAGTTTTACGATGAAATATAAAAAAAATATTGTATGTGAATATTCCTGCTATAATAGTTAGAAGAAATTGAAAACAATGCTTACATTTCTACTCTTTCCACTTTAACACCCCATGGATCCGTGGCTTCGTCCAGGCTGGTCTGCATGAGCAACGAGATAGCTTCTCGATCAGACAGCAGCTCAGCCAGGTTCCTTGTGCCCAAGACATTGCGCAGAGTTGTAGCTGCCAGGAGACGAGTAGAGTGACTAGACGAGCAAGAACATTTATCAAAATAAAGTTCGTAACAAAATCAATATTCACGAATTATCATCAAAATGTTGGGAAACATTGCTTGCATGTTGATATAACGATTGTGATTTGGTATTATGAAGGAATAGTCTGCTACCATGGACGTATTTATGTTTCATCGTTGAATTGATCTAATGAAGTGATTGTATTGAATTATGCAATGAATATACTGAATACGAGTATTTCCAAATAAAGAAACATTACATTCTCATTCGAATGTGGTACTAGGTTTCATTATGTTTCAAAGAATTTTATTGTTTGATACAGAAATAATAGATTTTCTTATTTAACCTAACTATTACTAGTTTATAGAATACAATATGACATTACCGTAAAATTGTATTACTTATAGACTTTATGTAAGATATTCTCCATTAATACTAAACAATACATTGAATATAAATAAATTCTAAGTATTGTATGTATTTACCTGTAATTAGCGACTTTTACAACTGCATTGAGAGGTTCTTTTATCCTGTAATATACTACTGCATCCACAGTTACTGTAACGGAGTCTTTAGTTAAAACCTAAAAATACACCAGTAAAACATAAAAAAAATATTGCTTTGGTAGCATACAAAATTATGTTCTATAGATACATATCATATATTTTTAAATAATAAAAAATAATTAAGTGTTATTTTAAGATGTAGTGCGCTAACATTATACTGATAATTTTAATTTTATAAAATATAACATGACAATCCTCACTTCTTGTGGTGGAACATCAAAAGAGACTGTCCTCAGGTCCACCTTGCAGTAGGAGTCCACGCAGGGGAGCACAAAGAAGAGCCCCGGTCCCCTCGCGGCCCCGGCCCTCACTCGGCCGAGTCTGAAAATCACTGCGCGTTCATATTCTTGGACCACCTAAAGTATTTTACAGTTATATTTTAAGTTATAAATACGTATAATATTTAATAAAACATATAGATATTAATTAATATTTAATATTAACCTTGAAGCAGACACAGAGGGAGAAAGGTAACGTCACAATCAGAAGAATAATGGAGCATAGCGTCGCCAAAATCTCTACAATACCCATGGGCTCGGCTTCTGTTAACAATAATACTCTATTATGTACATAAAATAATTAAAATTGAATTATGTGTATAGAGAAGAATTGATTGATTTATATTTCATAACATGCGTGATGAGACAATTTTGTATAGTTTAAAATACAATATTTTATATGTAGCCTGATATCTGTAAAAAAATATCTTATAATGGTTAAAATATTAAGTCATACTTTATAATTAAAAAATACTAATAACGTATACCATCTTACCAATTTCTAAATAGCACTCCAAACCACCGGAATCTGTATCTCGATAACCAAAATCCATTCAAATAAACTATATCAGTAAAAATATAATATTTGATTTTATTAAATATAGTTCTTAAAACAACGATTTTTTATAAGCACTATAGTAAATACTAATTAACTATAGTTTTTATAGTTTTTTTCAATAAACAAGATAATATATTATGTTTTTTTAAGTCACAGAATTTACTGAATTCACAAATACTACTAGAATCTAATATGTTTTAAAATTAAATTTACATAAAGACGGTTTTATTAACACCATTTACATTTTAATGATTTTTATTGACATTATTTGTTCATTTCTGTAAGATTGATGGCAGCGATACGTATTTAAAGCCCACACTTGACTACAAATTACTTATATTTTAAAAATGTTTCTGTTCCATTACATATTTTCGCACATTTAACTTTGTTGTCATATTGAATAATATTAAAAGACATAAACGGCAACTCACAACATTTGCAAACAAAAAACAATATTAACATGAATGCACATTAACTCGATTTTTACTTTTATGTTCATTTTATTTGATGGAACGACCTAACATGTATGAAATTTGTGAAATAGTGTGAGCTTTTCTTGAAGCGATTTATCAAGTCAAATCTGAACTTTATTAAAGGAAACATTCAATCTATTCCCGGAGTTAAACAAGCAACACGGGGCTTGTAATATTTTGGTTTTGTTTGATAATAGCTGTACATTTAGATGGAATATTGTTAACGTTCGAATAATACAAACCTTTAATGTATATTATTAAGAATATATTAAGTAAAAATATTATGGCACATCATGTTTCACGCATATAGGATGATGAAAAGAAATTAATAAAAGAGTTACCGTACTGATATTGTTTTACTGTCCGTAAGCAAATATGTTTAATTAATTCAACGAATGTATTTACCGATATGTGGGTATACGTATGAAGAACGTAATATTTACTAGGAAAACTGTGTGGTGAAAAATATTAAGTAAAAGTATCTACTTCAACAAACGAATTAAATTCTATATATTTAAATATAAAACATCATGAAACCAAGATGCTTATAACTCTTTTAACCATTATTGAATAAATGTTTTCACAAAACAATGTTTATGAGGTGGCACTAGTAGCTGGGGTATTCATTTATGTTACAATGAGCCAATTCATCAGAATACCTGCGACCAGATGTGAGTTTATAAATTAGTTTTATCGTTTATTTGAGAATAACCTGAGCAAGATTTGCATGCATTCATTATCTGAGATGGAAAATATGGCGTAAATGTTTACCGAAACCGAACAAATTTATTTACTATTGGCGTTCGGAAATAAATTGCTAAAGACCATGTGCCGATCTGCTCTGAACCAATGCTTCACATCAGTTTTATGGATACTAACCTAATAATAACATTTGTCCGCTGTAAAAATGTGAAATAAAAATAAAAATGCTGTAATTATGTGACTGCGGCGTGGAGCAGACCCTGTCACACCTTCTGGAGTGTGCGCTGTGCCCGAGTGGCTGCACCCAGGAAGACCTGATGATGGCCAGAAGTAACGCCATCGACGTCGCCCACTTCTGGGCAGACAGGATCTGACCCTGTTGTTTCCGACACGATTATATATATAACATTTGTATGATCATTTTTTATGAACAAATGTGTATTTGAAGTACAACTACATTCAAATATATCTCGTCAAATGAAATAATCACCTATGGCTTATAAAATAGTTTTTTTTCATACAAATATTTTTTCATCCAAATATTTTTTTTATTCATATTTTATGTACTCATATTCGGATATCTATACTAGGTCTAAAAACAACGTTAAGTTGACGAATTGCCCATCGCTCGTATCGCCGCTACTCCTAACAGGTATTTTTAGTGTTCAAGTATTAATTAAAAATATATATACTTTTATCAATTGTTTCGAAATTCAGCTTAGATAAGGTAATTTTTCTAAGGCAATATGTATAAATGATTCTTTTTTCTAGGAATTTTAGGTAAAAGCTTGATATTTTTGCTTATTTTTTTACGATTGTGATACATCTATATTCTCGGAACTCAGTTATTCGCCAACCTTTTATGGAACTGCCTAGTACTCGTACATGGTGACATACACATACTCGTACATATAAGCATGACTATTTGAATTAATGTCGCATTGTCTATTCTATCAATTTGAATATGGTATGATATTTCTTTTCCAATCATTTTTAAGAAAGTTCGAGTACGTATTGCTGTGTTAAGTCGAGCAATAAATATGTTTGCCTTTCGTTATTTTAATCATCAATTTAATTTATATTTCGTCGTTTGGGATCATTACTAAAACTAGTAAATATAATTTCAATTTTTGTACTTCTTTAAATTGAATTATTTTATCTTCTTCGACAATCGCTTCCTGGCTAGAATATATGGTCGACGCAAATTGCCGCCTTATTTTTCTGTCAACACCCAATGTCTTTGCCTCATTCCATGTCAGCTCTGCTTTTCAGAGCTCCATCTACGGCTTCTAGACTGGGAGTCTGCATACAAGGCAGATGTAGTTTATGCACATTAAAAAAAATATTGTAATAAATAAAACATTTATGATTTAAAGCAAATAATATCAATAAAGTATATGTATGTACACCTATATGTAAATATTTTACATTATTTTTTTGTTGTTAAGAAAATCGTGACTGTGACCGATATTGTGAACTTGTGCGCTTATTACTCATTTAATCAACACCCATGTTTAGATCCCACGCACAGTCTCGTATTCAAAGTCACTGTAATTATTAATACATTACCTCATATAAGAACACTATGAACTCATCAATTTTAAAAAGAAAATAAAATAAAAAAACAACTCGCATTACGCCCACGCAAAAACACAAAACTCATCATCCCATACATTGAACTTGCTCGGTTAAATAATTTATATTTGTATATAATACCATAAATGCCTTGAAATAAGCATTGTTTTGTAATCGTTTTAAGGTATTTTAGGTATATAAACGATAATTAGGAAGCGATTACATTTCATCCAAGATTTTTAATTTGACAGTGATCGATTTAATTATTGGTGTAGTAGTATCAGATGTTTTAATCATAAGATTGGAAAAATAATTTGGAAGATTAACATTTAATTAAAATAAATACTATGATCATTTGAACAATGGTAGTCAATGCTGTTCAAAAATTTAGCATGTATGATTTAAATATATCAGAGTTTAGTGTCATCGTATTGATTTTACTTTCATTATATTGCTATGAATTTAATATATTTATTTATATTATTGATAATAAAGATAATTTTGTATGTGTTGCATTTTTTTAAAGAATAATACCAATACCCAATTGAGTCAAAAACTAAACACATTATTATTGTTTACCTCTTTATTTACGTGTATACTACGTAGAACCTAACAATAAACGCAAATTAAATATAGAGTATAACAAATTAACATTTTAACTATAGCATTTCATCCAATCGAACCATATAATCTCGCATGATCAATATCTGGTGGATCTTCCTCAATAAATAAATGAGTATTTTTTTCCACAATACAAAATTGTGTCTATTTAAGACGGAATTTAAAGTGGACTGTTTTTTTCGAAACAATTGTCATCAATGTTCATTATTCAAATATTAACTTGTCTTATACCAAAAGCGAAATATCTAAAACACGTTATAATGTTATATCTATATAAAGATCTTTGATAACTTTTGAATCTCATGATGAACTTACACAATTTATAGCAGCTAATACATCATTTTATGTTAGATACGCGTATCTTGCGTTAGCCGCTGAGTTGTAATTTTCATGATAAATGACTCTACCTGGTTATAAATCCTAGTTGTTTTCTTGTGAGCAACAATCATTTGTCCTGAATAGATTCCGATGGCTAAAATATACATTCATCCTGATGGTGAGTCCGCGATAAAGCGAGTACCAGAATCGTGCAGGTCACTTTCGCAAGATCTGATCTGGTATTCACAAGTCACAGGTGCAGTAGGTATGTGGATTGTGGATCGTGGGAAGTTTCCTTCGTGCCACGCATTCGATAATAATTCACACAATTTTTGGAAGACTCGCACCATTTTATGCAAATAAACTTATTTATAAGTCATTGTCATTTTAACTCTACCAATTAACATTGCGCTATTAATATATTGCTTGTCATACTTTCAAAACCATAGAAGAAATAAACCGCTCAGAATTACATTCACAATTAGCACGTCATACATTGTTTTGACTAAGAATAAATAATTTTCAAAATGCTCTTTTATTTGTTTTTAATGTTTGAAGACTTTTATCCCTAAGAACGTTTGAGTACTTCTTCGTTATTGTATATTTATTATTTTTAATATTTCATATGTATATATAATAAACCTGTATGTTGTTATTGTAGATATTATTCACTTTTTTACTGTAGATATTGCTCAATCGCAAAACGTTGAAAGATTGCTCGTTCTAAAACAAATATATACTTCATTTGATTCAATATTTGAAATAGTCGTTGAGTTTCACGACTCGGCGGGAAATTAATCTTAATTTGCTTTACACTTTCAAGCTCCACGTTAGTAGACCCGAACCGATAAATGTAATATTGTGCATGTTCAACTAGTTACTAGACTATCGCACTAGTTAACTATAATGCATAGAAACTCGTATGCATCCAACATCATTAGTGATGTTTCATAACGTTGCAGAGAAAATGGAGCGTGTGCACTACCGGAGCATGGCAAGAAGGCTACTGCATTTAAATGTTCATTACATACAAAATAATTCTAAGTGCGGTACGCTCGAGCCTTTGTTTTCATTATATAATAATACGTAAAATAATTAATATATAAAGAAATGATACCTGATGTATAAATGCATACATCTACAAATAAAAATAAAAATATTCGTTATTTTCGTTGATAGGTTATTAAACTATACGATTTTATAATTTAAAATTAATTTTGATATAATCTTATAATCTTATTGATATCTATGTATATATAATCTTATTAATACAATAATCTTATTGAAGATGGTCTCCAGGGAAGCCGAAACATGAAATCGCTTAAAATAATTGTGAATCAAAACTAAATATTTTTATTTTTTTAATTAAAATTAATTTTAAATTATAATTATGCAGTTTCACCAAGTATTGTCAGTTGATAACCTTAATAGTATATGATTTTAACGTAATAGCTTAGTCTCAGGATTTGTATGCGGACCTATCACAGACAAATAATACAACCCAGCAAAGGGCACTTGTTGGAAATAAAATAAAAAACATTTAATGTGCCCATTTATAATAGTTTCGTCGCATTTTAGTAGATATTAATTTTAAATGTTGACAATTCGATATAATAAACATAAGCCGTTAACAATACTAAATGTTAAAAAATAGATAATCAATTATGTTATTAATTAATTATTAAGTGCTTATAGCTGTCTTCTTCGTAGTATCAATCCGGTGGATTGGTTTGCAGCAACAGAATCTTGCATCTCGATCTCCATTCCTCTCGGTCCTCCGCAACCCTTTTCAGCTCAGCATAAGCGCTACAATTCATGTCCTCGAATACTTGCTGTAAATACTCCCGTCTAGGGCGCCCTCTACAGTTTCTACCCTCAACCATCCCCTCCACAATATCGTGAAGAAGACCATCGTGTCGCATGATGTAACCAATCCATCGGGCTCGCCTCTCTGAGATGGTTCTTATTAGGTGCCTATCTTCCTTTATAGCTGTATTACTGTTTAAATTACAACGTCAAGAATTTAGGTCCCTCAATTAAACCTATAATAAGACAATTTATTTTTTACGATGGCAATGGTGAGTCGTTTTATTAGGTTATTATAATTATTTTTGTTAAATCTTTTAGTTAATTAAAACTTATTTATTTTCGAATTTTATATGCAAATATATATAAAGTGCCATTTTATTCATCATTAAAATACATGCAATATTATAAGTTTTTTTTTTATCATCTCAACAGCAAACAGAATTATGCAGAAATGTGAAGAATTAAAAAAAAGGTTTTTCATTTTAAAAAGATTAATAAAAATATGTTTGTCATACTTATTTACGCATATTCTTAATGTTGTCCGTACTAAAATATTTTGAATTTATTTTCATTAATTTGATATTAATTGACATATTCGTAAATTATTACATTGTATCGCACCACCTAACGAGTCAAAGTCATATGCGCCGAAGAAATTCGTAAGGCAATCAACCAACCGTCCCACTGCTTGTATAATCAAATACCCCCAACACCCAGACTGAAGTCGCGAAGCAGCTTTCAGAGATCCACACAACCTCTCACATCCAGCCCTGAAAATGAGAGAATCCGGCTACGGCAACAAGTCTCATCAGAGGATTTCATTACTCCAAAGGAAGGCCTCCCAACTGGTAAGAACCTTCACTGGTGGACCTGGAAATCCCTGAACAGATTAAGAACCGGATTTGCTAGAACAAAGGACAACCTCGAGCGGTGGAGAATGCTTTGACAGGGAGAGTCACTATTGTGCGACTGTGGAGACCTGCAGACCGCCTCACACCTAAGATTCTGCTCCATGTGCCTAGGAGACACATTAGGGGATTCTTGAATCAGTATTTTATTGAGAATTTTATCAGATGATTAGCCTGACGCTTTGACGCCTGGTCTACTTGGTCCGAAAGGGGTATTAAAACCAAGCAATTTTAGCCCTTGTTATTACTTAATATTACTTAATCAGACATACTATATCGAACTAGTCCCTTGTAAGCTAGTAGGTAACTCTATTTGTAACAAGCAACAAAAACGTGCTTCGGTACATTCAAAATGCACGTATAACTATTGTTTATCCGCTATGGTTGATTAGAAACCATAGATTAATTCGCTACCGTAGCTCATGAGAATGTTTTGCCAGCAGACAGCAATAAACAACAATTGCCCAAAATAAATATTATTGCCACATGACTACAACAAAATATCTGTAAAAATATAGATTGTTATGAAATATTGAGAAAATGTTTTACGTGGTTGCTATATTTTTTTACGTGCAATAAAACAATTGAAAATTATTTCGTAGTGTCAGGCACATTATTTGATCCCCTCATAAACAAAAAAAAGATAAATCAACACCAAAAATTCAGTGACCGATATATTAGAAAAGGTAACCTTATTAGTTATTAGGTTACCTTTTATTTCAACAAAAAATTAAAAAAAAACATCGCCTTCTTGATAATTTGACAAGAATTCAACAAATGTCTGTATTTAAAAAGTCAAGAAGTCTCCTTTTTCCTCATATAACTTTTACAAGAAGTCATGCTATTGGTATCGTTTTTATATTTTAAATGTACTTGATTGTCGTTTTTTTTCTTTATCTCTATAAATTAAACATTGGTATAGATAGACGTGACATCGACAAGATTACAACGTGGAAAGTTTTCTTAAATACTCGTGGCATCTATCTTGTGTAATATATCCGCAAATCCTCGTTTAATTATGGAGACATTTCTTCGATTCTTTGATAGTGATTTAATTGCAGTATAATTGTATTCCACTTCTGGTGTTCGTTGAGAATTCGCTGTTGCTGGCAGCGCATGATGTTCAGTTATGTCACAAGTCGTAAGAGTTGCACTATCGAACTGCATTGGGGAGGACAGAACTCGTAGGAGGCTAACAGGGCCGGGGACTCAAAATGCAGCAAATCATCTGAAATTTGAATGGAATCATTGAACCAAGCTAATAATATGAATGATAAATTTTATGTATTATTATCAATTAGTTGTATAATTATATGTTGCATAAATATAACAATTCAAACACAACTGATATTCTATTATCTGAAGTTAAATCCAATGGATGGCACATGAAATAAAATGTATTTATACTTCAGATTATAATAATGTTATAATATTAAATGTACAACGGTATATTTTAATATCTACCGAATAATATGTGTAGCTTTCATTAATTTATTGTTATATTTACGGTTTTCGGCATTCCTTAACCAATCCTTTGTGACAGTATATTACCTAAAATTTCTGCCCAACTCATTCGTTTTCGTTCTAAATTCTTGCGTCCGGTTCTTGGTTGCCATCCAAAACATTTATCCTCCACCTGCTATCTTTTCGTCTAGGTACATGGCCAGCCCACTCTAATTGTCTTCACGCAACTACAAGCGTTATTTCGAAACTATTCTTCTCCGAATCTTCACATTTCTGATATCGTATACTTATAAAGAATGCTATATTAATATTTTTGCCACTTGTATTTGGTGAATTAGCCTGTTTGGCTAATATTTGTGTCTCTGCTTAGTTAGTCATAACAGGTACAACACACTGTTGCAACTCTTGAATATTTATATAAGATAATATAGCAATATTTTAAGATAATTTTATAAAAATCAAACGAACTAATATTATACAAAATCTATAAAATAAAACTAATACTGACAAATTGAAAATAGAAAGTAAATACTACATTAATATCTTGAATTTATGTTAAATGCATATTACAGTGAGTCTGTCAGACAATTATCAATGTAAGAATTAATAATAAAAATATATATGTTTTACAATCCTTTGTGTGTTGAGATGCCTAGTCCCGGCTCTGGAAGGATACCCTCTCATGTATCCACGGACGACTTCCACTACCACCATTGTGGTAGGGAGACTTCATTACTTGGTCAGTATAAAAGGTAAAGGTGGATTAGAAATGAAAGAACAGGATTGTCCAGTATTGCAGTTAAGGTTCATTGAAGACGTAGCTCTCAGCTAGTGACCCGTGCGTGCATTTGATTTCAGTGGAGGATATTTTTTAGATACCACATACAGAATACGTATTTTCACTATGAAGGTTAGTAGAAGATATTCGTTATTTTTATTTGTCAAAGTAATCATTTCAATTTTAATGTATCTGTACCTTAAATGTAGACGTCATCAAGTAACATATACCAAACTGTTCAGAAGACCTAGAAATATTATATTTTGAATAACAAAAAAAACAACTAAAAACATGAACACGATATATTCGTCGTTATTTAAAAAAAAACAGGTTTAATTAACGTACTTACGTAATATATAATTGATAAAAATAATTAATGGATTTTATTTCTTCTGCTTCTATTTTCTAATGCATCAAACAACTGCCAATTGATTTATTTTTGTCTCTTAGAAAAATGTACAGAATAATTTTTATTTTGCCACTTGCATGCAAAGTAAAAAATATTAAAATGAAATATGTATTTATATTTTTAAAATTAAGTATATATTTACTTACACTATCCAAAATTGTTATAATATTTATCGTAAATCTATTTTTCAAGTAAACATGCCAAAGTAAAAATTTCAATCTCAAGCATTTGAAAAAAAACAGTAGCTATATTTGATAGATAGGTATTTTTAAAAACGATACAATTATATTTACAATTCAAAAATTACTTATAAAATATTTAAATTTGAAATACATGATAACGAAAAAGTTCAAAATAATCCTGTCATTCATATTTAGTCATGTAAATATATAATTATAGCACAAACATTGGAATAATTAATTGCACCCGAAATCTGTTCTGAATATCTGACTCGTAAGAATATGTTCAATTATTTGTTCCAAGGTAATCGTTGCATTGAGCTGTTTGAGTTTCGCCCTGGTGTCCAGCTCCCCCGTGGAGTATGGAGGTTACGCCCTTGGCGGACACGCGCTAGTGCACGCGCCTGTGGAGCATGAACCTGTGGTAAGTCCAAATCCAAACCAATCTAATCCAACAAATAATTAAACTTCCTTTCTTCCTTTGTGTAAAAGATAAAACGAATACTCCATAAGTCGACAGTGATTGCCACAAGCAGGTGATAAACTAATCAATAGAATATAGGACGACAAACAAGTCTTCCTGTAAGTATTAACAGATTTTTCATTAAATTTCAATTATAGTATATGAATATTAGTTCAATTTAATATTTCCCTAATAAATCAATGAATTAATTTGTGACATTTAAATGAGTTACACAGATCACAGGAACGTTACTTTTAACTTTGAAGTGAAACTCTGCGTAAATTTTAAATCTGTTATAAAATGTGACCAGAAAGCGAGAAAAAATAAGAACAAATAAAAAATACTTATTTCTTACCGATGCTATAAATAGTAAGTTTATTGTGTGTAACTTTGTAGAGAAACATCGTTGATAAACTATTTTTAGGTAGAAGATTAATTCGAAACTCTTTGTTTCTCTCGAAGTGAAAAGTGGCGGGATTCGACCACAATAATGGCTAAAAACAATAAAAATACTAATTATCCGTGACGTTTAACCGCATTTGAGATTTTGCTCGATGTCGGAAATCGTTTTCTGGGTAAAAGTGCCGGCAGCCAAATAAAAAATAAGTATCGGAAACACTTCCGTTTTGGTTCAAAGATTTAATACAAAACGATTAATTTTATTGTTATTATTTTGCTCTTGTGTCACTAATTTTAGTTTCAAACGTTAGATAATTTAATAATAACGATCAATTCGAAAGATGATTGCATTGTATACAGAAAATATCTTACACGTACGATACAACTTTTTAGTAAAACATTTTATATTGGTACGAATTATAATGTATTTACCTGTATGTATAGTATTAGCTTGTAACATACCTATTTGAAAACCTTTTGTTTACGTTGTCATTGAGGTTCAAAAAGTTTCATTGAAATAATATATTTATTCAGCTTTCAATATTACCTTAATATTTAAAAAATACATTAAAATTGACGTGTTAAAATTGAAACATTTAGTACGAGTAATATTTCAATAATTTTAATCGACGATACGCAGAATCTATTTGTTTTTTTTTCTTGTTTACACTCTTAATTAATTTATCATTCTACAGGCTTACCCAAAGTACAACTTCAACTACGGAGTAAAGGATCCGCACACTGGAGATATTAAGTCACAAGAAGAAGAGAGAGATGGTGATGTTGTTAAAGGTACTTCTTATTCTTTAATGTAGTCCTAAACGATTGTAAATAGTAGATGTATAATGATTTATTATATGGTCTCCTAATTCAAGGTAAATTAATTTTGAAAATAAATTATCCTTACAGGAAGTTACTCGCTCGTAGAACCAGATGGCTCCACTAGGACTGTGCATTACACTGCAGATGACCATAATGGATTCAATGCTGTCGTACACAAGAGTGGACATGCTGTCCATCCGCAACTTGAAAAGGTAAAATATCCATGGTCGAATAATCCTATAAACGTACGAGAAGCGCGCTAGAGGCAAATTAACAAGTGACAAGTATTTTTTTCCTCAACAACGCATTTACCAATTACAAAATATTATATATTGGATGTCCTGTAAAAATCTCGTTAAGATTAACAAAAATGAGTTTTAGAAAATACACACACTGTCAACATATATTATTAGATATCTACTATTTCTAGCATTTTTATCATTTAAAAATGAAGACCTCCTAAAAGTTGCGCCTGTATCTGAATCCGTAACTAATTACATCAACAAAATCACATTAAAAAACTGTATATAGTAATTACAATAAACGCAATAATTAAAAAGTAAATAAATGCATATTTTGTTATTTCTTTTTTAGAGCTATCAATAGATGTGTGTAATTAGATTGTTAACGTTAATACGTTACAAATTTCTCTAATAAGATTTTTTCAGTACGTACATATACCGCATTTTCTAGCTCACCTACCAGTTAAACATCTCACTTATGTGCAGTAATTATAAGCACGCGAGATACGTTTGTTTGACTAATTTTTACGCCGCGTAAAAATTATTGGTTTTTACAAAACACGGAAGAGATCTGCTGTCACTTTCATATTGCTGTCACCCATTTCGCGAGTGCATTCCGTCGCCACAGGAAGCCACGTCAACTAGCGCCATTATGCAACAACTAACAACAGCCAGCGGTCGAGTGCTACACCGCACCCGCCACCTCGCCCGGCCGTATCAAGACATTTTCCGGTTGATTGTGTAATATTGAGATTTCTACGTAACTCTGCAGCATAAAATTATGTGTGATGTAAAAGCTACGAGATCTATTTATTCGGCCTATAAACTGTCACGTTTCATGCCCTCACCATATTAAAATCATTATTCAGCGTGTTTACATCACTTATCTTGTTATTAGTGCGGATAACTACAGTTGCACTTAGCATCTGGTAATATTGTACACGCGTCTTAAATTAGTTTGATACAAATATATATATCAAACCTTAAAACTATAAAATATTAAGCTACACTTCTATTGTTGAATATTAAATTCCTCTAAATCATTGATAAAATGGGTTTCTTTCTTATTTCAATCTAATGCCCATGATTTATACAAATAAGTTCCCAAGCTTTTAATTTTGTGCAATAATAACACATAAAATACGAAGATAAAAATAAAAATAAAATTATAATATAAAAAAATGTACGTATTGGTTTTCCATACATAAATATAAGACTTCAAAAGCTTTGAATTACATTATTCTCTGCATAGTTAAATACTATATTTAACGTACACAAAAACTAGTTTTATCAAATTATTACTTTAAAATATCATACATTTAATTATCTTTTTTTATTTTTCAACATTATTACTAATTATTAGGTTAAGTTTAATAATAATTATTTTAGAGTATTTTAATATTATTAGTTAGTTAAATAATACTTAAAATATTCATCGTATATATAATAAATACCACAAAATAAGGCTTATATGACATTTTATATGTATCTATAATAACTTAAAGTCGTGGCAACCATTAGATATTACGAGTACGAGCCTCATAAATTTTTGAATTATTTCCTTTCGTAGTTTTACCAGGTAGTTCCAAATCCTTCAATATTCCTCGTACTCTAACATTATTATTATTTAATGTAAGTATTTACTGATTATTTAAGATATAACTCTCAATTTAATTTCAGCTTGCCGCTCCTGCTCATTATGATGCTCCCGATTATGGACACGGATTTTCATACGGATTCCACTAAAATAGGCGTATCCCTAACAATTCAAGTTTTTAATTTTATATAACATGTACTCAGCTTAATTATTGAATGACCTTTAGTACTTAATATTCAAAAATTATGAAAAAAATATATTCAATCAGCTTACACGTTAATCATTAAATCAAATTGTATAAATATAATCTTTTTTTTACACAATTTATTTTTTACTTTATTATTTGATCTCATTTGCTAACAAATATTGTTTCTTGCGCTTATAAAAAAGGAATATGTATTTTTGGGAGTATTTTGATGTTTGTGTGTTCTGAAGATGTAGTGTATGTTTGTAAAAGAATACATAGTTGAAGCGCAATAATTTATGAACACTGTCGAGTAAATTATATTTTGAATATGCTTATAAAACAGTTTATTTGTATGAAAATTATTGAACTATTTTGTTATGAATCTTTTTATTGTTTTTAGGGCAACTTTTATTTTATAAGCTAATAGGTTTCCTATCTGTGTCATAATAAATAAACTTTGTTATTAAGATACGAAAATAAACATATTTAAAATCTATGATTGTCCAGATTTTTTATTTTATTAAACATAATTTAATATATTACTAACAAGTTTCGTTGAAAAATTCGTTCTGATGAAAAATGAGAGATAAATGATTTGAAAGCTTATAACAATAAGGAAGAAAACTCGAGCTGGTCATTGCAGTTAAAGTTTTAATTATATAATGTCACCGGAAAACCAATTGAAACCGCCTTTCATTCATTTTTTTTTAATAATAATTTAGTAGTTTAATATCACGTCGGTATTTCAACGATAAACAACATTCTTCTTCTATATAAAGGACAAATCCGACCTATCCTTGAATACGGCAGTCACCTTTGGATTGGAGCCCCAAAATACCTTCTTAACTCAATTGACTCAGTTCAAAGAAGAGCAATTCGTTTGATGTTGATCATGAAGGTAAGCGTAGCAGATGGCGCACAAACAAAAATGGACTGCCTCAAGGAAGAGTGTTAGCGCCCTTACTCTTCAATGTCTATACAAACGACCAGCCAATACTGAACAATACCAGGTCCTTCATCTACGCAGATGACTTGGCTCTTACAGCACAAGGGGTCTCTTTCGATGAAGAAGAATCTCAGCTTACTAATGCACTCACAACCCTCTCTTCGTACTACCACCAAAATCGACTACAGCCAAACCCAAGCAAGACCCAAGTCTGCGCCTTTCATCTCAATAACAGACTTGCCAAGAGAAAGCTACACATTACCTGGAACGACTTGGTGTTAGAGCACTGCGACACACCTAAATACCTAGGGGTCAAGCTAGGTAGGACCCTCACTTATCAGAAACACTGTGAGTCTGTTAAGCAAAAGGTGTCCACAAGAAACAACCTACTCCGAAAAGTGGCAGGTACGAAGTGGATCAGGAAGACCTAATGATGGCCAGAAGTAACGCCATCGACGTCGCCCATTTCTGGGCAGACAGAATCTGACCCTGTTGTTTCCGAAACGATTATATATATGCTATTAATGTCACCGGTAAGCCTTGGAATGCTCTACCAGCGCCTGTGTTTCCTCCTTCCTACAATCTGGATCTCTTCAAGAAATAGATAAATATACACTTGCAATCTACCCAACCCACACACAAACACGAACACAACACACGTTTCCGGCAAGCAGCGTCCAGCCTCCCTGGCCGAGCGTCATAGAGTGCACTGGTTTTGACCGGCTGTGTTCTCCTGCATGGGAGTACATAAAAAAAAACATTTTTACTGTTATATTATATGTTGCTTTTCGGTTTTGTGTCTGATTTTGACGCTGTCTGATTAAGATACTAATCTAATCATTACACTTTGCGCATAAGAAACCATTACTTGGTCATGAAAACATCAGCATAAAAATAAATATGCTAATGAACAATACAAGTTATTATCGTCGCGCATCGTCAACCCATTTATATCGAACTTCGCACGTTAAGCGAGTATTAAAGTCACATCCACTACAACCGCTACTAATTTCCCATTCCTCGCCATCCATAAAAGCTTATTTGTCTAGATTTTTAGGTAGAAGCAAAGCCGGGTCATTTAGTCTTTAATGTATAGAAGTGCCGCCTTTGCGTGGGAGAGTACCGGTAACCCGACCTCGAGGAAATATTTAGCCTTTATCCATTTAGATGTGCGAATCGTCCAATTAACAGACAATTAATTTGCATATACGATTGGTAATTGGTTTACGGACAAGTTCTATGTAGGATGTTTGTAATTGACGTTTTTTTTAAATATATTTTTTATTTCGATTCTTGTTGTCAGACAACCGTGGGTGGTGGCATGTCGAGCCGAAATTTCCCTGCAACTATATTTTAGAGTTCGTTGAACTCACGAGAAAATATTGAACTTGAATTTGTATGTCAAGGGCTGTCGCGCCCTGAATTTAAAAAGTTTTTCAATATGTTAAAGTAATTGCTAAGTTTATTAGTAGTTCAGACTTTGATTTCCAAAAAATTAAAGTATATTAATTATGACTAAATGTAAATTCGTCACACACAGCTAAGCCCAAAAGCCACAATATCAAAAATGGCCGTGAAAAACTAAGAAGTTATTTGACTACAAAGTAGTTTCGTTAATTTATCACAATATGTTATTGCATAATATGTTATTACATAAACACTTATTATAACGGTCCGCATTTATTAACTTTGTTATTAAAATAAAAATAAAACATATGATATATTTATATTTTTTTCTCTTATCTAATCTATCTCTTAAAGACGCTTTAAAAGTTAATTTTTATATTTTTTTCGTGCAATTATGTGATTGAAAGTAAATTAAATCGAATATTTAATTTTGTAATAAAATTGTTGTAAACTCTTATGCGAAAAGGCCATTACGTAAAAATAATTTTAATGTAACTAATGAAAATAATTAATATAATAATTTATTATTTAATAAGTACATAATTAATTTCTACATTCACAATAAAATATATCTTTAATGTTGTTCGAATAACAATTTCGATCAAATAAAGAATTAATAAGTATCTCTATGTTAAAATGATATTATTTAAATTACTGGTAATCATAATATTATTTTATTGAACCATAAAAAAAAACATTTTATTACGAAATTCGATATTGCACACAGTTGTCCCGAGCATTACATATCCGGTCTGAGAACTTAAATAACATTTACGACAATGACACCCTTTAAAATGTAATCTGATCCACCTTTCTTTCCAATAAAAAGAACAGATTCTGTTTTATATTTTGCAATACAAATTGTAATTTAAAATTATGATTCCAAATCCTTATTGAGTGAAAACATAAGCGTTAATACAATATTTTACGGTAAAATTCTGCCACCTAATTGGCGTGTCAGCATTAACTTCCAGCTGACTATTATTGACATAAATTTCCCAGTGGGTGGTTTGTTATAAGGATATTCTCTAAAATAACTACGGTTTTATTACATTGGGAGCCCAATGTAAGAAATAATCGTTTTTTGTACCCACGTCCAAAATTATTGAGGTTTGTTTATTGTCACCGTCGACGATATTGATTTAGGAGTAAGTAATTCAGCTCATTTTGTTCTTACTGTACGTAAATGTTTTTTATTTATGTCGTAATACTTTTTTAATTCAAGTGTTGTAAATTAAATTATTCCAGAGCTTTTCGATTACCTGTTCTTGATGAAAAAATGGTATCTACATATTTCAAGACTAATTCCCACTCACTGCCCATTTTGAATATCTTTTAAAAGTTTTACGTTATCTAACGCCTAATACTTAGTAATTCTAAATACAAACCTATGAAGCATAAATATTAGACAAAATATTTCTGTAAGTATTCTTTTATTGTAATTTTTGAGGATGGCAGATTGTTCATAATATTTAGTGTATAATGTTATCATAGCAATAACATAAAATTAAAATAAAGCTATAGATAGGCAGTTACCTACTGAATTGATAATGTAAGAGTTTTTGAGTTGTGTTTTAAATAAACCAGAGTTATCTACAGTGTCGTGGTTTTCTTAAAAGAATCTTCTATGTTCCGACATCACTAGCTGATGCCGTCAGAACAATCAGGATAATTATAAGGACTGAATAAAAAACACTGAATGATGAATGCTTACACATAACTCGGATACTGAAGCAGCCTTCTATTCAAGCCTCTGGGCTCTTGTCCTTGTGGGCCATCGAATTCCAAACACAGTATACACTTAGCGAAACTTTCAGTGCAGACTTGACTAGGCAAGAATCGTGGCAACTGGCAGAACAGTGTTGAGGAAATATGTGGTGAGAGTGTTATCTACCTAGATGTGTATTATCACGTAGAAAAAAAATATGTTTAAAAAATATGTTCCCAAAAATCAGAGCAAAGATCATGGGAAATGCTTATGTCGTGCGACCCACAACTTTCGTAGTCCTAACCTTTCGCTATTGAAATTATCGATTTCCTGTAATAAATATGTCGAGTGAAAATATTTCTGAACAAATGAAGTTGTTTTAAGCTGTTCATGTAATAATAACGAGAAATATATTAAGCTTAGAGTTGCACTCTAACAGTTGCTAGGGACCACTCAAAACATAACACTGTTATAAATGAACGTGACAACTCAATTCGACACAATAACAACAAATCATTTAATTTTATATGGGACTGCGGAAAACATAATACACATTACCTCACACTCCATAGCTTATGAAGTGAGCTGCTTAGAGGAATGTTTGTCGTTATATAAGATATTTCTACTTTCTTACAAGGCTTTTATTATGATTATAAAACTGAAAAGTAATATCTTACTTTTACTTAATTATTAATAAGTTAATACGTCGTTAAAAAATATTTGATTATTCTTAATAATTTTAATTAGGTAAGCTTAATAAACATCAAACATTTGATCACTTAATGCAATAGCACTTTTATTTGTGGTATTAGTTTGAAGTACTCGAGATAATTTAATAGAATTACCGTTGTATACAAAAAGTGCATAATTTTAGACTTTATAATTTGATTACAAAATATAATTTTTCCTTTTTTATATAATATAAATATTTAAACTTAAACACCGATGAATTTAATGCCATATTATAGAGTATATTTATTTTCTATTTTATTCCTATGTCAATGTGATTCAAAATTATTGAAAAAAGTCTATCAAGTGGTAAAGATTTTTTTTTTGAAGGCACTTGAAGAGTGAATAGCATCTTCAGATTCTTTTGAATACAGCATCAAGTGCCGCGTGATGATTTTATTTCTTTATTCTCAATTGTTAAAAAAAATATTCTAAACAAATAACTGATTGTTTCATGAATTTCTTTATAAACAATTTTATGTTTTCAATCTTAAGAGTTTATTCAAATACAAGTAGCCATTATTGTAAGTAATGGTTTTTATATAAGTTTTATAATAGTATTTTAAATGAATGAATGTCACTGCGTCGATACATAATTACAAATAAATTCATTTATTAAAGTTTATCAGAATAATATCATAAATATATTTTTTTATTCTAATTTGAATAATATTTATGGAAAACTTATCTTAATGTTTTTTGGATTAATGCAAACATTATAAGTATAAGACCTTTTTGTTTAAACTAAAATAACTGGACATAACATAATACGCGATATTATTCATATTGCAAATGGATGATATGACTTATATTACGTTTTTGTGTATTGATAGATATCAGGAACAGATTAAGCTGTCAATAGGATAATGATACACATTACTGTAACCAAACGAGAAAACTAACATTTTGATTTATTTCAATTATACACATGCTAGTGTAAATTGCATATCCAAGTTGAAGGCGAGATAGTATCGTGAGTAACGTTACGTGAACTGTTCTGTGTAATAATGACAGCCACTTTTGTGTGTTTGAGTGCCTCGGGCAGTCAGTGTTTACTGCACCATAAAAAATAATGTCGATGATCTTCGGCTCTGGTCAATGGCCGCCTGTCAAGAGTAGGCGGGCCTTCAGAACTTCAGCCAGAAAACTGTGACAAACTCTTACACGAAAGCCATCGTATCAATTAAATTTACTAAATCTACAGAGAAAACTGGAGCAACTTTATTCATTTATTTATTTTTAAAAAGAAGAGAATCTGAAGACTTTCAAATACTCAAATATTATTAATGTTCTCTTGAATCGTATTAAATTCCCTATACATGGCATCAGATTAAATGTTAAAAAATTACTACGTTGGAAGCATATTTTCTAGTGGATTAATCTTATACTTTAATGTTAATAAATTTCATAAAGTAATGTTTTTATTTTTCTCACATATTTGATTTTTATTTTATGGTCACCAAATCATTTTAAAAAATGTCGTCAAACATCCACCGGTTTCCATCCACATGAGTCTCCATCCCTCTAGATCTTACGCTTTCTGCATTAACTCCCTGCTATTCTTCTAATGTCGTAGTCCATCTTGCAAGATGTCTTCACTCAGTTTGTTATTTCTTGGGTGTCACTCCACACACTTTTCTTCCCCACCGGCCGTCATCTCTTCGGAAGATGCACCCTGCCCAATGCCACTTTAAACCATTTTTGTAATGAATTGATAATGTAATTCCATCTAGATTTAATGTCCGTGCAGAATTTACAAAAACTACTTCCAATAAAGTTTATAGTTTAAATGTGTCTGAGAGAGTACGCATAGTAAATATATTGTAGGTTAAAAAAACTGTAAATAAAATAAATAAATTCAATAAATATATACCGCTTATAACAGGCGCATTATTTAAATAATACGCATAAATAATACATTATGTGCGTGTTAATTTCCTCACTCGACAGACGGTGCAAATGGACGAGTGGTCAGCGACGGATAATGAAATAAGCAAGGTTGCAAAGGTTCGTGGTTCGAATGCCGGCGTCTGCCTTTTATTCTTCTCTGATTTGTTGATGAGAGATATGACATACAAGGTGTTTTTCTTTTGAATTTGTATGTATATGAGTTGTTGAAAGATGGTATTAATCTCCAGTGGTTTATAAGGTATTAGAATATTGAAAAACGTTATGAAACTATCGAAAACCATTTACATGCACAGAGTTTATAATGATAACATTTAGATGATATGGGAAGATATTTAAATGATACAGACTGAAGACTTTAGGATAGCTGAAAATGATTAATAAAAATCTAAGCCATGTGTAAAAAACCATGAGAAAAATGGACACGCAATGATAAAGTTTGTAAAAATAATGACCAATGCACGAAGAAACGTAATGATACTCGTAATTTGTCAGCGTCCATAAGAAATTTCAAGTTCTCAAACAACTAATATTCTATAATTTCATCTCAAATATTAACAATGATGAAGAGAAAACCACATTATAATCTTAATTAATCAATAATGTTTTCTATACTAGTTCACAAAAAAATAAAAATAATAATGTGCGTTCATTAAATACTAGCTATATTCAATAGTTTCATAAATGGGTGCATAGTTTGTACATGGGTTAATGTTAAAAAAGATGAGTATCTTCAAAAAAATAAATATACCTTTGAAATTATCAAGGTTCTTATTGGTATAAAATATGTATATAAATCATTTAAGGAACTGATGTGAAGTGGGTGTGACGTTTTACGAGGAGTAAGTGGTGGACTCTGCGATATATATAATATTTGTTATACAACACATCAACTAAATATTAATTTAACAAATACAAAGATATTACTGTTTTATATTAATTAACTAACAGGTAACATTTATATAGTATGTGAGAATAATGTAACTTATGAAGACATTATTTATAGTAGTATTATTTATAACATTTCTTTACATTAAGGATAAGCTTTTAATTTTACAGATTTTCAAAAAACTTTTTACTTAAAACTAATAAACATATTGAAATTAAAATAAATGTTTACATAATAAGAATAATTAATTTAATGTAGTGAATCCTTTCTTTGGAAACCATTTAAACTTTAAAACTTTATTATTTATAACAATTTTCTTCGATCTTAGTTCAGAAAAATTGTCTTTAAGTAAATGGTCTAGACACGATATAATGCTTAACTTTAAAAAAATCCCATCAAGCCAAAGACTTTTATACACATTATATATTTAATAAGAAATTTAAATTATTTTGCTTTATTCTAAGCTTTATGTAAAAAAAATTAACGGGATACGACAAAACGTTATTAAACTAGTTCTTGTTATATTTGCTTAAAAGTAAGATGAATATGATTTCTTAGAATTGTTAATGAAATTAACATTTTAATGAATATTTCAGGCTCCACTCCTGTTATCAGCTGGAAGTACATCCTCCCTAGGATAAAGCGGTTACATTTTCATTCAGCATCTGTTACTCGACAAGCTTGCATTGTGTTTATTTAATCCTTTAAATAAAACACGCAATTCAACTGAATACAAATAACAAAAAAAATATTTAAATTATATCACAAATTAAGAAACATGTCGAGACATAACTTAAACAATAGTTTCTTGTGTCTATTCCTTCATTATGTAAGTTTTTATAAAAATATTTTTAAAATTATTAATTTTATAAAATTGTGATGTTAATTCGTTCCCCATTTATAACATACTTTAAAAAAAACTTAACAGTCACTAGATTCTTCACTAAAATATTTAAAATGTTTGAATATAATTTTTAATAATGAACATAGTTCATCAAAAGAATCTAACCAATTCAATCACCGAAAACTAATATCACATATACTTATTGAAAGTTGCCGTTATAATTCAGTGTTAAGTGGACATTGAAAATTTATTTTTCTATGATTTTATCAAAATATATATTTGAAAATTATATTAATTGACAAAGCACTTAAATATTTTCTTACATATTATTTTATAATATTAATATATACAGTTGAATCAACTCGATATTTATTACAATAACTGTTCAGAGTTTGAAACGACTTGACATAGTATTTGTCAGTTGACTGACATAGAAGTAATTGATTAAATTTAAATATATTTATCAGACGTCTACGAGTATGTTCGTCACAGCTCCATTGTGGAATAATAATCTCACCATCGTAATTGTATCGTTTTGTGTTTGATGATAATTCAATAGCAACATATCAAGCCCACAACTTCATATAATGTAATGTTACTATATGTATAATACATACAATTTTGAATGTATGTCACTTCATTGGACTATAGCACATTTTTCATACAACAAAAACTACATATTTTAATACTACCATACTAGAAATACCCTATATGTACATAATTTATGTAATAATCAAATATAACCATTATGGATAATTTAACTTAATCATTTAAATATTTACAAAAAGTATCACGATAAGTCGTATATACTCATATAATTATCACAAGAAGAAACTAACATTAGGCGTGTCTATTTTATTAAAACTAAAGTTATTTTAAAAAATGGCATATTGATTGTTGGATTAGCTTGCAGGCTACCAGCATAAGTATTTTTGAATAATTATTAGTTTATTTGAGCTCTCATAAATACCGTACGTAATACTGAAATATTAATGGTAACAACATCAGCAATGTGAAAATAAAGTAGTTTTTTTGTAAACAAAAAAATAATAATTCAGTGACACTTGCTACTTTTGAGGATGGTTAAGTACTTTATTTGGAGCTTTTCTTACAACAAAGGAATAAGACATCATAGTGGCATTCACGTATCGTTTATTGGTAGTAGTATTATTCATATTACAATAAACAAAGTATTAAAATATCTGAATCTAATTCATATATCTATTCTAAAACAACGGTACGAACTAAATTTCTCGTTTTTGGTTGAATATTTGATTTCCAGGTGGTGAAAAATACTAACCTTTTTTTTCATTTTTAAGACTTCTTACTCACATTCTTCTGTACTTCTTTTTTGTACAAAATATTGACATTGTAATTTTATAGTCTCATTTTTTTATAAATAATGTTTCATTTGAGGTTAGGAACTGTTAAAAAACAACATTCCAAACAGATTTATCATTTCATACTGTAATTATTAAGCTGATGTACTCTAACTACATTAGTCGATGATACATCGATCACAAATCTTGACATTGAAAGTAATAACTAATGTATTGTAGTTGATAATTTACGTAAAAGAAAAATTGTATTGAAAGATAATTTATCACTAAATCAACTTCAAATCAGAAACCAATTCTAGAAGCTATCGTAAATTATATAAACGTTATATTTTTTATGTGACAAAATCTACAAATAAGCCACAGCTAATTCATCATCAGCCTTTATATACGGTGTAGTGTTCCATCACGATTCTACAACAAACCCGATTAGGTTAATCCAAAAAAATTATGTATTCTCACTAGTTATTTTGAAATTCTAATCCAGCTCCTGATAACCTGCCTATTTCTTGATAATTTTTCAAGATTTTGCTAAGTTCAGTTTTATTTCAGACACTCCTATTAATGTTAGGGGCCCTGGTCCCGGGTAGCTCCCTTCTGTCTCTGCCTGCACGAGGGGCGCGCCCCCGCGGTAGCTCATCAGGCCTATCTGCAGAGGCAAGACTCAGTGAAGCGGAATGGAGCTCTTATAACCTGCGAGAACCAGAAGGTATGCTTATAAAAATAAATACATGCATTTGTGTTTCATATAAGCTTTAAAACAAAAATATATGACTACCAGATTTCGTTATTTTTTCCTGCTGTTAGTAAAATATTGTAATCCTATCAACTCAACACATTAAAGTTGTACGGCTCTCTGATATGATAATAGCGCGGATATGTAAGGTGGTTTTAGTTTATGAACTTCCGATTATTTGGAGCATATTCGAAAAGTAAACGCTTGCATGAAATCGTCTCAAATACTTGTTTCGCTCTGTTGTGATCCACGGATTGTACTTAGTTGGTCCGCAAACGTCATCATCAAAATATTACGGCAGAGAAAATAAATGTTACGTTTCTTTAACGTGCAGCAGCTATTCAATTTTTTTTTAGTTATTTTCCTTTAATATTTATTGTTATTTTTTCGTACTTACAATGTTAGTTTAAAAGTTGCTATTAAATAAAAGGTCTTAAATTACAAAAATACTAACGATGTTTTTGTTGAACCGAATTGCTTGTTTATAATCCTCGAATAATCTTCGAGTCAATCAACACAAATTTGATTGTGTCGTAAAAATTAAATTAAAGATGTTTGTAAAAATATTTTTCAGCGCTTCAGTTGGTAATTCAGACGACTCATAAAACTATCTTTAAGAAAATTTTACTAAATACCAAATAAACGCCAGCAGCGCATTTTTTATTTCTTAAAAATTAAATTTGCACCTTGATAGTTTTGGTGCTCCACGAATTTACAAAATCAAATTGCCTCTTGACTAGAATATTTAGAATAACGGGAGGGTTCTGAAAACTTGAGACACATTGTAAGGATTCCGCGGCCCTAAAAAGGTTGAATAACACTGCTCTGTTACCTTCTGAGAGTCAAGAAGCTGGACCACCAAGCTATGGTTCAGTATTTTCCAATTAATTTCGTGTCATGGCCCCTTAAATAAAAAAAATGTAGTAAAAGGTTTATTTAGCACTAAATATTAAAATTATAATACACAAATTTCAGTAGAAAGTTATAGAAACCATCTTTAAATACATGCATTCTGTAAAATTTTATGTGGAAAATTATTCATAAATGAACGTTTATACATTCTACTAAATATTTTTGCTATCTTTTAAGTAGTTCATTATTCATATTTACATTTTATTTTCACAAAAAAAAATATTACTCCACTAATTTAATTGTAAGAAGAATTAGCGTTGATTTATATTATTTCAAGTTTATGTCTTTACCACTCATCGATTACTTTTCTAATATATAAAAGACTTATTAACACCTTTCCTAAGTATGGCTTTATTGACAAATCAGGTCCTGGGACATACGCTTTTGGCTACGACGTGGAAGATGCGCAAACTGGCAACACGCAATTCCGCGAAGAAGAACGACATCCCAATGGAACTGTTACAGGTAGCTATGGTTATGTAGAACCCGATGGAAACATACATGTTGTGCGGTACACGGCTGACGAGAATGGCTACAGGTAAGATTTATTAAATATATGTAATACATGTTTTCAAAGAAGTTTTTGTCAGATATCACATTGTTTCTACGAGCTTTAGATGGAACAACATCAAGGCCACCGAGAATATTCTTTCACAAAAATAAAACTCTTAGATTCTGTAATAAAACTCCAACTCTAAGGGTCTCTAAGATTTTCAGTCCCAGTTACTGGACTTCATTATTAGCGTGGGCCCCGGGAATTAACTCCGTCTCCTCTTCCTCTTATAGGCCTCACACCGTGACAGATATTGTAGGCATAGTTACTTTTCTTCGATGGCTGTGAATTATTGCTCAATATTGCATGTTGACACGAGCTTAAATTATTATTTCAACGCTTAAACTTAAAGCATAATCTTAGATGAAAATGAATATTTCTTATAATCGTGCTGCTAAGTCTCCTCCAATCCTCTTCATGGCGCTTTCATGAGAAACAAATGTGCCTGTTAATCAAATCCCTCCGCACTATAGTAGGCCATTAACTTGATTTTCATGAATAAAACCTACCTACTTTTGAGAATATGGTATATAGAGAAAATTAAGTATTTTTTCTAAATAAAATATATTGTAACAATTAGTATGTTTTTTTCAGAGTTAAAATTGAAAATAGTAGAGATAACACATATCAACCTCCTAAAGCGTCGTTGAAAGGTCCGACCATCAACAACGGAGGACAAAAACTCATCCCTCTTGTACAATCGATGATCTCGCCTTCGACTCCTCCAAAAGCAGAAAAACTTAACCATGATACCGTTTTCAAGAGAGTCAGCAATTCACCTGAAAATACTTACTCTCCGATACAGAATGACTATCGATATCCAAGCAATACACCATTGAATGCAATGGCCGTTATTCCTATTGTCCAAAACCCAAATACTCAATATTCTATTTATTCACAAATGGGAATGCCATATCAAAAACCATTACTATATTCAGTTCCATATGTATCTAATAATCAACAGCAATATATGAATTCGATCAGAAATTCTTATAACAATGGTTATCGTGTTCCTCACAACAATTTTTATCAAAATCTCATATAAATTTAGAGATAATTATTTTTAAATATACTCCTACTTTTGAGCTAAGATTTATAAGCTTATATTAATTATTTATTTAAATTATTTTATAATTATATAAGTCTTAAGTTAATAGTAATAATCATTTTGTAATTTATATAATTTTCTGATTAAATAAAAATTCAATCAACGCTTTCAAAGTCTACCTTTATTTATTATTAAATATTAAAATGTGTTCCCATATTATGTTTTAACAGCAATTGACACCTGTCGGTGATAATAAAAATTGCTTTAACAGTTATAATGCTTTGATTTAATTTTGCTGATATATTCTCATATTGTCATCGATAATAAATTATATTATTTTATGTGCTTTCCTGTATATTTTACAATTTATGTTTTGAAAGCGACATCTATGTACGTTGTCTTCAGTTAATTTATTGATTAATAAGAAGGTTTGTTAGAATCAAAATCATTTATTATTATGTTACTTTGTGAACAAAGACAATAAATATTTGATGAATATTTTTTTGTGTTTTCTTTCATATTTTTCAAGATAAACATTCAAAACACAAGCGTGATTTTAGCGATCTTTTTTATGTCCCATTTTAAGTAAGGGAAGTCGGGGAAATGGCGGTCAGTAAGAATGCCGATCACAGTCACTTAAAACGATAGTCAACCTAGCAGAAAAAATAAATAAAACTATGATTATACTATATATATTATATATATATTTGACTTATTTACTAAGTCCCGCTATTTTCATTGCATGTACTATAAGTTGACAGTCGTCATATGCGGAGTCATATTTTGTTGTAATATACAAACTTGAGGTAATGGTAGTCCTTTGAAGTTGGTAATAACAGACGACCGGCATTATTACCCTGAATAGAGGTCAACTTTTAACATACTTTAGTATTTTAAATAGTTGTAATGAAATTTTTTAATGTGCATCTTAATTATTGCAAAAAAAGAACTAGATGCAGAATTTTAAGTCGACGACCATCAAGATGTCCAGACGAAATGGCATACCTTTTTTTTTTAAAACAATGCTTTTTCTTATTTGAACTAGGCGGTTTCAATCAAAATTAAGAAAGGGATTGTTTGACTCCTTTTAAGCGCATTTACCTGACTCTCGTAGTACCGGTGTCCCTGATGTGGAGTACGAATTTGATTTTAGTGATTGGAATCAAGGAGTTGTAATATTTTCAGTAGGGAAATTTACAATTTTCTTTAATTTTTTACTATGAAATTATTGTTTAACTAACATATTTTTAATAAAAATAAAAAATAAAGTTTTTTTGTAAATTATTAATTTTTTGCTTCCTATCCCAAAGTTTTATTTTTATAAATATATCAAATTTTAAGCATCGTCTCTTAAGTAATATGCATGTTTTATTATATACATTATGACAAATCAGTGTTATGTTAATACTGACTTTTTTAAGCCTCACATAATTATGAACAAATGAATATAAACATACTTTTATATGTTTAAATGTACAAAAAAATTACCACTGTGATATATAATCTTAACTGCAAATTCTATCACGCTTGCGAGGATGCCTCCACAATAATTATTAATATTTGAGTAATTAATAATTAAGTAAGAAAATAAAATAAAAATATGTAACTTACAATAGTAGAAGTTTTAAATTAATCTTACATATGTTTAGTTTAACTATGTTTAATTAAAAATAAATAATAAATATATTTAAATGAGCCGTAATATAGTTATACAATAAGTGGTTACACAATATTTTAAGGTGTATAACGCATCGATAAAGACGTTTACAAAAACTATGTAAGCCGCAAAAATTAACATTGCATCACTTGCTACTATTATAATGATTATTATCACGCTTCAGATATTCTTACGTTCTTGGTTATCAAACAGTGGGTAGTTACTGAAGCACTTCTCCATTGTCACATTAGTTTGGACATCCAACACAAGTTGCTCACTAATAAGTAACATCCTGTGGAAATATTTTAACGTTTCTTTCTATCTGAAACGAAAATTAAAAACGAATTTTCTATTTGTAGACACTAAATACACACGATGAAGTAATAATAATTAATAAAATATACAATGCTTTTTTGCTATTGTAATCTTTAAGAATGGTTATAAATGAAACAACACGAAATAAATATTTGTCTTTGTTAACAATCGTCAAAAAACAACAAATATGTTCATTATTATTGGGTGAATTATCTAATTATATAAGCTTAAATAAAATACCTTAAACCAATGTAATTGTATAATTTTTTTAGAACTGGTACCTGAGCCAATTAATTAAGGGAAGGACAGTTATATTTTTAAGAAATGATGACTTATAATAACGTATGCTTTTGACAGGTATCGGATATAGAACGGAAGTTCAAATACAAAGATAATCACTACTCAAAAGATAGACAGAAATATCAAGAATATAACAATAATACGAGAGAAAAGAAGACACACGTTATAAAGGGTGATTTTTTAATAGCTATAAGAAATTTTTCCAAAAAAAAAGCACATAAAATTAAGAAAAATGCATGAAATCTTTATTTGAATCGATAGTACAGTCCATATAATTTAATGTTCGAAGATTATTTCATTCAAATGTTGACCGCGGCTGCGCCTCAAATGGTCCATCCGCTTAGTCCAATTTTGGCATACACTTACCAACATTTTGGCCGGTATCTCACGAATAAATGCTTCAATGCTGTCTTCCAATGCGTCAATCGAAGCGGACTTGTCAGTATAGATATGAGCCTTAACATAATTCCACAAAAAATAATCTAAAGGTGTTCAATAGCACGATCTAGGCGGCCAATTGACCGGTCCCAAACGTGAAATAAAGTGTTCACCGAACTTGCCACTCAATTGGTTTATTGTTTCACGTGCTGTGTGGCATGTGGCACCGTCTTGTTGAAACCACATGTCATGCAAGTCAAACTCTTCCATTTTGGGCAAAAAAAAGTTGGATATCATCTCACGGTAGCGCTCACCATTCACAGTTACGTTGCGATTCGCATCATCTTTGAAGAAGCGGTCCAATGATGCCACCAGCCCATAATCCGCACCAAACAGTAACTCTTTCTGGATGCATTGGTAGCTCTTGCAATGCTTCTGGCTGATCTTTACTCCAAAACCGACAATTCTGCTTATTTACGAAACCATTCAGCCAAAAATGAGCTTCGTCGCTGAACACAATTTTTCGATTAAAATATGGATCAATAAAATTCAATGATTTGCAAGCGTTGTCCGTTTGTAAGACGATTCATGGTTAAATTATAGATTAAAATCAAGATGTTTGACAGTGACACAAAACACAAAACGTACGTGAGCTGTCAAAATCAGTGTTGCCAAAAAGAAAATAGGATAAAATTCACCCTTTATTAACTTTAGAATAAGAACACTCTCAAAAATTGATGTATATTCTAATCGCTCATAAAATATAACTATTTTATCAATTTTATTTATACCCTGTCCAAATAAAAGAACAAAATTACTTATAGAATGCAATTTACTTAAGAAATTAATTTTGCCTACAAAATAATCAATTTATTTTCTAAAATATCAACGTGTGGCAAAAAAATGCGATTATCTTAAATCTCACGAAAAAAGTTACTTCATTGACACAAAACATAAAAATATTATATAACTGGATTAATTTCACACGCGATTTTTTAAATTCAGTCATGCTTAAAGTGATAGGTGGCTCCAGTTCAATGCGAGCAGTTTAGCTTATCGCGGTAACCGCATCACACTTTCGCTACTTCGCATTCGAATAAAATTATTTAATATTCCAAAAAATATCCTATCTTCCTGCATTGTAAAAAGATCTTCATTGAACTAATTATTACAGAAATATCATCAAAATATATTTTTATTATAATTAAGCAATATTAACATATAGCCTCTTAGAACTACATTATGAAAACATTTTTTGTAAATATTTAGAGACGACGATCAGACCAAGATCTGCTATTTACTATATGCATCTAGAATACAATTGCCATTTATAAAATAAATATTAAAACAAATTTTGGTAAATTGAACGCTGTATTATTTAGATTAAAAATATTATTATGTGTTAATTATTCCATAAAATATTGTCTTTTTCGTATTATACCGACAAATGCGAACTAATTTCATTTATATTTAAAATAACTTTCATTTAACACATAAAACGTAAAACATTTATTATTTTTGAATGTCCGCGTTTTAATATACTCAATCAATTTAAGTATAATTGGTTATACAAAACTTAATTAATATGAAATTACTACTTGATTTTGTGATACTGAAAATTATGCCGTTAGATAATAATGTATCATTTTTATCGCTTTGTTAGATACGATAATCCAACTGAAATGTTTTAAGCGTGGAAAGTTGTATTGATCATAACTTCCTACTTCAAAATAAATTTACATACAAACATTTATACTAAACATTAATTACTGAATAGACTGTTTCCTTATGTATCAAATTGAGAGCTTAGTTACGTTAATACAAAAATGGGAAAATAAGATGTTGATAAAAAATTAAGGTTTTCGATTAACGCATTGCATTGTTTTTGTACCGAATGGAAAATCGGTCAAAGAAAACGAGTCACAATGTTCCAGTTCGTTAATTTGTTCTAGATGCCATATATTTATGTCGCATGTTAAAGTAATGTCATATGTAGCCGCTCTGAAGCAATAGGAAGCTAGACAATATATTATATTACTGGTTTCGTAGTTGAAGTTGTCGGAATTGGCAAATCCTTTACTAATAGTAAAAATGAAAAATGCCATTGTCTTTTCACCTTATTTCCAACGACAAAAAAAAAAGATGAACAATTCCACTTTTAAGCAACTCAACCAAAAGAATAACGCTAAAACCTTATACAGAAACTAATCAGAGGATTATTATTATTTTAAGTTATGAGACATTAACATAACAATGAAACTGTAAACTCTATTGTACCGTACACTTATCAGCTATATAAAGTCACCTTGAGTGGCTGAGGGAGTGCAAAGTATACCTGCAAGAAACCGTAATCCTATTTCTCTAAAAAGTATGTGAGTTGACGTTCCATATTAAAACTGAGTACAAAATTAATAAAATTTTAAGTACTTGTATCCAAAATGGTTCTCAAAATGTAAAAAATATACAAACATTTGCCCATATGTTGAAAATATAAGATTTGAAATGACTGTTGATGTCATTACTGTACCTCTCGGCAACACTAGCACACGATGCGTGTCTCACACGCACTGCTCAGATTTACACGTAAACTGGCAATTTTTCCGCGTTTATGTAAAAATAATCAGTATTTTACACTCAACGAAGAAATGAGTTTGTATCAATTTCACTTTCTAAGGTGAAGTTTGGCTCAATATTTAATCAAAAATGCAACATTGGATGAAAGAAATCGTAACAGCTGACATGCAACCCTTAACTTCCGATTAAGCAAGCGATGCAGGTGTTAGATACTGCATTTTATAACTCTTTAAGCTATAAGTTAAATATTATAACTAGTTATTTTCCATTCAGTCATTTACCATATCGGGCGCTGAAATGAAGTACAGGGAGCGGCAAAAAAGCTGACGGTTTTAAATCAAAACAAGGACGAAAACCGTCAGCTTTTTTGCCACCCACTGTATATACAATACAAAAAATACTAAGGAAGTGCCAGCTGACATAGAAAAATTTCTGTATTCAACGCTAGCACGTAATTCTGATCTACCATAATATTATGAACACTGGATATTGGCTTATTTTTGTGGATTAAATATCTAAAAAAGTTAAAATTAAAAATAAGTATAAAAAATAAATATGCGATTTTTAAAAAACCAGGTACGACATACTTCTTACGTATGCGAAATTTTTTGAGAAAAAGCAAATAATTCATTGCATAAATCAACTGCAAATACATATATTCTTGAGAATTTATGGGTGAAGAAATTAACAAATTTTTAAGAAGAGTTTCACTTTGAGGAAAACCTGTGTCAAGGCTTGTCACAGGCCTAAATATAACGTGGTAGAATTCCGTCATATTAATTATAAATAATATATATTTAAGATTTTTTTCCACAGTATTTATTGAGTGAGATACTTCGGCTACATGAGGTCGATTCTTGTTTAATAGAATAGACAATGGCTACCCAATATAATCGAAACAGAAAAAAATATATGCTTCCAAAATCCTGTGTTAAAAGCCTGTAGCTCAAGACATATGTAAAGACAATATATCCCAAAGTGTGCTTGACAAATTTAAGAATATATAGTTATATTGGGTTATTGTAAACAACCAGGCAGTTGAGTTCCCCGATATCATTCTATGCTAGCGACATGCTCCATCTTAAGAGCGAATATTGCAGGGGAAAAACGTTGGTTTTAGCATATACATACATTCAAGATATAAAATAAAAGATTCTTTAGAATTTATTCCACATATTTATTTTTTGACGACATGTTTCAGCCAGGTCGGATGACCATTTTCAAGTCTTGAAAATGCTTGAAACATGTCTTAAAAAAAAAATGAGGAATAAATTCTAAAGAATCTTTTATTTTATATCTGATATTATGGAATTCCACCTAGAAATATCGATCGAAAAAATCGAAATAATATGCATTCAACATTAATTTAAAAAATATTTTTGCAGTTTTTCTAGCTTGAAAAATAGTTTTTGCATAATATTTACATAATATAATTTGCCTAGATATGCTAAGCAATTACATTCAAATTGTTTACATAATTAAATAATTACAATTTAGATTTTGTGTATTAAATAAACCATATATTTACATTAAGTTTATACATAATTTTGTTAAAGTGAATGTACTAATTACGAATATGTATGTTCTTTTAATTATACTTGATTTATAATGTATAATACGGTGTAAAGCATTTTAAAAATTTATATATCGTATTTCAATTATTAGGTTTTATGGGGAATTAAACACAACTATGCACTTAAAATAATTCATAAAATATTATTTTATGAAAATCGATAAACCGAACATATTTTAATGCCATATAAGTCCACAAATGTTATGAAATATAATTTCTAATTATATAATATATTCGGTATTAGTCTCTAATCAATATTAATCTTAAACAAAAAGGTATTTCCTATGGTATTAGAAAACAGTTAATAAGATGATTGTTCTAAATCTCTCCAGTCAAATTGTCTAATCCCCGTGAGCACTTCCAATCATTAATATTCAATCTAATAATGAAATAATAATAATCTATTTCTACGAGTATTTTCAAATAGTGTGTTCATTGATAGTGAATGCATTGTTATGTTTTCATTTTGTTTTATATATACAAATATATGCTTTTAGGTTAAGCCGTATTCGAAGATTTTTTTCTTTTAAGCGTAAACTTTCATTGTATGATTATTTAAATCTTGGAGAAAAAGTTCAGTTGATAAGATTGCAAGCAGTCAATGGAAAATGTGATTGCTAATATCCTAAGAGAGAATACTTATAATAATTAAGTAAATAAACTATTTAATGTAACGTAGTCATACCTATAAATTGAATTGTATATTTAAATTACTGTGGGTTTCTTTCCTTATCGCTAGGTCTCCTAAAACAATTAAAATTGTCTTCGGAATAAACATATAAAATAATCTAACGTTTTCTACCCAAACGCTACTCGATCCGACAAAATGAGATGTTGCATCATGAACTATATTACCATAGCAAAATATTTTACTGTGTACTTACATTCAGAGAAATCCTACAACATCAACTATATAATATAAATTTTTACCTAAATGCATGCCGATAGATAATTACGAGTATTTTTTAGCTGTCAAAGCTCACTCGAGAATGTCAAAGCTTACTTAATTTTGTTAACTTGGCATATTGTAAGATTAAACATGGATTAAATAAAATATATGAGTATATATAAATACAATTTGCTTAATAAAAATTTAATCGTTATATTATCATTAAATTAAACTAATATAGTTTTTTATTTAGAAATGGTAAAATTTATACATTAGCCTAAATATAAAACTTTTTCTTTTCTTCAACTGATAAAACATTGGGAAAATAATTATCAATATTGCAGTATAACAATTGAATATAGAGTTCGATTAATAAGAGTATGTTTTAATGCTCTTACTCGAAGACTTTTTGCTTGATTTATAGAAATAAAGATGTATTATTCCCTCATTTATCTCGCTTAGCAAGATTCACTGTTGATCATGAAATGTTAAACATTTAGACTAATGATATCATTGTTCACTCCATGGCAATGCCACTTTATTATTATACCTATAAAAGCCTATAGCGTAATATCTGCACACATGCGTTCTCTTTCTTATACATTCGTGCGAAAGTATCGTAAGCGTCCCTCTCCCTCCACCCCCAGTTGATGCAGTTATCATACCGTATAAATAAAGAGAAATTTATCACTAAAGCATCATTCATTTTTCATCAATAGCAGTGTATTGTAATCCAATAAGCCAACTAAGCTGAGGAGGAAAGTTTTGTAGTGCTTTAAAAGAAAGTGGTTTTCGGTGTTTTTCATCCTCTATTCTTCAATAAACAATGGCATTCAAGGTGGTGAAATTTTTCACTTTTTCTTTAATTGAATTAAATATTAAAATACATAATATGCATTTATTTTTTAAACGTAATATTACAAAGAAATTACAACATTTGCTTTACAATTGAGGATTTTTAAATTCAAATTAAGAAAATTCCTTACCCTCATACGTTGTTTTTGGTACAGCACGTTGAGTAGTACACACACTGAAAATTAATTATCACCATAAATTAACATCATACTTGTATATAAACCTTATTTTGACTTTTATAATTACAATAAGTAAATTCGAGATTTGTATTAGACTTCGTAGTGAGTAGATTAGTGAATATCATACTAATCTACTTTATTGGATTGCTTGAATACAATCAATTCCCAAATAATAAATTTTTGAACGGATTATTTTTCGGTACTTTCATACTAGTATAGCTGTTATAATTTTATCGAGTATAGCTGTAATTTTATAAAATTTTAACGTTCTCTAGTGCCCAAACCATTTATATGATAAAAAATATTCCATAATTAAATAGTATCAATTTTTCGTTTCAACTGAAAATGCAAATTTGACTTTAAGTGGAAGAACTGAAAAAAAACAATAAAAGCCTATATCGTTTTTCACAAACAATGCACATTTATTGATAATTACTATAATAAAAAATGACAAATTTATTATAATTTATTGATAAGAGTTTATTCATAAAATAAACGGCCTAATCGCAAGAGTACATATTTATTTAAACAATAGCGATATGCTTTACTGAAGACCACAATAAGTGTTTTTTTTTCAATTATTTTATTATCCAATTAGTGAAAGGGCAAGTATTACTCTGCAGAATAAATAATTCTAAATGAAGGATGAGTACATGCATTATTTTATATCTATATCTTTCTAATCCTTACATAAGTACCACTAATCTAATCTGAATTCAACAATCAAAATTGTAATTGAAAATCAAACGTTCGCTTTACGGTGTTGTCTTTGTGAGATTTCCTGCTTACACATAAAGTTATGCGAGGTTTACTTAGTATGGATTTATGCAAAGTCGAAGCACTATGCAGCCTTTCACTTGTATTTTATGCAATTTTACTCTTCCCGATGCTCCTCATACTGATATTCGTTTGATGCCGTCAGTCCATCCAGCTGCAAGACGCCACATCAAGTACTAATATTTAATTATTGTTGTTGTGTGTCAGATCGTCATGATGTGCGCCCTGGTAGCGAGCTGCTGCGCTGCTTACCCGCGCTACCCAGACCAGCACTTCCAGGCAGCTGAAGCCGTGCAGCACTATGAACCCCAACCTCACTACCAGCCACAGCAGGCGGAGGAGCGCTACGGAGGACATCACCATCACCAGGTGGAGGAGGCTCATCATGGACACGATGACGAGCACGTAGACTACTTCGTAAGACCTTCTTTCATTTAATAATCATAATATCTATCAGTTTTCAAGTTAAAACATTTGATACAACGATAAATAACCCGTCAAGTTTATTGGATAATTCAAGCCATTCCATAGAAACCCATTAAATACAATTTGTTTACAAGTGTGTCCTAAGAGATCAGTTTTATCACACAAAATTTACTGTATACATATTATCCTAACACACGTTTTGAGCATACGCCCTAGATAATAATGTTCAATATATATAATAAGTACTCAATACTATCCGTCAAGTACATCCCTTAAGCACAGGCTTAAAGGATGTACTATATAAGAAGGCCAAAGGCTTAAAGCAAATTCATATTTTTGTAATGATATTCCACTGCTCTTGTAATTACGTTGTATATATATGGTGAAATATTTAGATACTGGGAGATAATGCTTTATTTCTTGGTACAATGTTTTTACTTTGGTTAATTATTAAGTAAAGAATAAAACTAGTTATATGACATCATGACTTGTTCATTTGAAATATTTGTACGGTAGGAACTCAATATATAATAAAAGCTTTTCCAGTAAATCTTATTTCTTTATAAAATAACATTGACATTCAATACTAATATGATCTAAGGCGGACACGTTTTTTTATTGTGGTTTTCTAACTATGAAACAATTAAAATATGACACTCTTTTTACGTATAGTGTATAAAATATGGTCACTTATATCAATTTTAGTGACTTTTAAATCATTGGAAAAAAAACATAATTTTGTTTGTAATTAATATTATTTTTTATTGGAGAGTATTCGCATAAAAATACCGATTCGTCGAAATTGTCATTTTTTTAAAGAAAGCTTTATTAATGCGCGGATACCGGTATCGATATTGCTATTATGGTACGGATCGTTGACATGTAATAATATCGCAAATCAGTCGGATAGTACCTTCGGCGAACAAGTTTAATGTGAAAAGCGAAGAGAGTAGCGTGGCGTGCTGTGGACGCTGAGTGCTTGTCAGTAAATATGCCGCGTGCCATCGGTAACTTGTACCTCTCTGGAAAAGCAAAGGTGGACTAAACGAGTGTTAGAACGATGGGATTATTATAGTAAATTGCATCGATATCTAAGCCAATACCATACAGAACTAAAAATAACATTCCGAATCCAGTTTTTTAGATAACTACTTTTAGTATGATCCAATACCTTATGTCTAAAGTATAGTTCAGGAAAATAGTTTACGTTATTGCTTGAATAATTGAATTCTATAAAAAAAAAACTTTCTTAAAGTTATTTTTGCTATGATTTTATCAATTATATGTAGGGGTTATTAAATTTACTTATTCGCCAGCGCCAATTATAAAATAATTGTAACTGATTAGAATTTTAATACATTTACTAATAAACTATCAATGTGACATATTTAATAATTTCTCTATTTTCAACACGTATTTATATAATAATGAGACACTGGAAAAATTAATTACCTTTAGTTTTCAATCAAACTTGATCCGGTAAGATAACAGCATATCAAAGAAAATGAAACTCACTTTAATTACGCTTGTTAGTCCATATAGTACTATGTCGTCTAACAAGTTTTCTACGTGATTTGCTTTCAATAAAATAATGATCACAAGATCAATATCGAATGTTACTTGTTCAACAGAAAGCTTCGAGAAAGAGTTACATATATTCTATTCTAAACAACAAGAAATAATTTATATGTACATGTGTTTCAATTATAATAAAACCTTGTTCATTTTAAAAACATATAATAAGACATAATACTTAAATTGTGTGTATAAGTTAAATTACATAAAATTTGCAATTTAAAGTTAATTAAGTGTACTGTGCAGAAATTGCATTACACTCCGTCGCAAACTGTGACTGGAATAGCACAAGTGAAACTAAAAGTACATTTACTATTATTCTAACTGTTCGTTAACAAGATCTTTGACGATATCCGTGCGTATAATATGCAAATACTGAATTAGGTGACTCATAGAGACTGGATCTCCCCAGTTCGAGATGTAACCGTAACGGAAGCGTTAACGAACACGTTTATTGCAATATCACTACCTCAACACTTGTGTATGTCAGTCACTTCCGATTTGACGGATGCCACTTTGCAGGCAAACACGACCGCTTCCTGTATTTCCTGGCACTTTTCCAAGTGAAAAACGAAATCGACGATAAATTAGCATTATTATTATTATCAGATTACGAATGAAACTAGCGATGCAACATGCGTAATACAACTGAATGATATACTAAACTTGGATCAGCTTTCTATCTAATTTTACTAAATCGTTTTATTTTTTCAAGGATTTTAATTAAACAAGTATTTATAATTCATATAAATACTTGTAAACTTTAATTAATACTTTAGTACTCGAATTTGTATTTAATGTATGTAAGCGCTTTAAAGACAGAATTTTAAAATATCAATAGTTTTAAAGTAAATTTAACAATAGCAAAATCAATAAAAGTTTAATGGCAATATTTAAAATACAAATTTAGTGAACAAAAATGAAAATTGAATTGTTTGTGTAAATGATGATGATACAAGTAAGATATGCATCGTATGCATTGGAGCCTGGTTTGCCGATCTCTGCCTGATGTCATTTTTGTTACAAATTCGTTCATTATAGAAACAATACAATTGGTATAAAAACATCTTCTCATTTGATATCACTTGTACATGTTTTTTAAATTACAAAGAAGTAAACTCATTGAATTTTTATGCATTATAATGTTTTATGTTTTTATTTCAGGCTCATCCTAAGTACAGTTTCAAGTATGGAGTTAATGACTTCCATTCCGGGGATATCAAGTCCCACCATGAAACTAGAGATGGAGATACCGTCAAGGGTAAAAACTCATTTTTATAATTTTCATTTTATATATGTACAAAAATATGAACATATAATAGCTATGTCACCAATGTACTGGAGTTAAAAAGTTGTTTGTCAAAAATATTTTTTCTTATTTAAAAAAAAAATCATATCCACTCCATATAAATGTATCTCAAATTGGTGCCGCACAGTTATTTCAGCTGCTATTATCTTTTGATGTCTTTATTCCAATCAATATGCTTCATGAAGCTTCCAAGGCGAGTATTTCTAGACATGAAATAAATACAATATTAGTATTTAAGGCATATTTGTTTGTTGTTATTCATCATTATTAAAGGGAAAGGCCTGGATCTTCTAAGATTAGGTTCAAGTCAAACAACAACACGGGATAGACAATTAATTGCGGACCAATCTAAATACGGTCCACATAATATCCTGTCAACACTCGTTGTATTAAAAAATAACATATATTATTGTTAAAATGTTCTCAAAATTATTATATAATTAAAGTAATACGTGCTAAATATTTTTACTGCAGTAAATGGTAATTTTTCATCACCGCAATGCAAAATGTTCTGTAATATACGAGTATTTTCACACAAATTTTATAAATTTTCACGTATCCGTCGATGAACAGTGTCATCTATGAATGTTTGGCCATAGCAAAATCTAACTGTTGGTAAATTTCTCTCTTCAGGACAATACTCTGTTGTGGAACCCGACGGTTCAATCCGCACCGTGGACTACACAGCCGACAAACACAACGGTTTCAACGCTGTTGTTCACAAGACTGCTCCCATCAGCCCTCATGAAGGTGGAAGCCACTACTAGAAACATGCAAACAGCGACTTAGCATTGCCAAGTTTTTGCAAACGAAATATTATTTCGTTAAATTAAACATTTATTTAAGAAACATTTCGCTTCTATTATAAATATAATTGTTGAGTTTATATGGTCTGATTGAAAAATTGAATGAATCGGTTGTTAAACATAACAATATATTAAGTTTGCATGATAGTGTCGCTACATTGAAAAATTTCCTATTGTTTATATATTGTTGTTATTTTTTGTTATTGTTTTTTTAGTAAGTAACAAGTTATTTTAACTAGTACACGAATGTTCCTTTTTGTTCACTTAGTGCTCATAAAATGATAATATTTTATTATATGATGTTTTTCACTTTTCCATACAAGTCACAAGCTCAATTTATAGATACTCTACACACTGATATGTTTGGTAATTTTAATTATTTTGATAAATAAACCAATTTTGTATACTTTTTCATCGACAGCAAAGAATATTATTGGTAAAATTATACAACGTGATTGAAAAAAAAATATCAATCATTGTTATAAAAACAGTTCATGACAAAAACTTTCAAACAAATATATATTTTAATTACAACATATACACCTATATATTTATAGATATTTATATCAGCTCTCTATTTTTGATACCCCTTTTAATCGTATATTTATTATTTTATAATTATTATATTATTTATATTACTTAATTGATTATTTCACTTTTTAATTGAATTGACTATATGTGAAAAAACTATGAACTACTTATTGTAAATTTCTGCTAAAACACTGCATCAATACCCGTGACTGATTATAATAACAATGCAATAAAAATAAAAATTATAAAAACCTTTAATTGTATTTTATTTTTTCTTAGAAATAAGCAAATGGAATTTTATTTAGGCAACAAAATAAATGGTTATTATTTAAATCAATTTCTGGTCAAAATTTAAATAAACTTATCGTCAGAATACAAATTAAATTTATTGTTTTTTTATTAAAGACAACTTTAATATGGTTAGATAGTAAAGGTTAACTTAGATTTTAACGCAACAAATTTATCATAAATAATGCAAAAAAATATATATTTTATTTGTTTTTCTGAATATATTTTTTTTGTGACGGAATAAAGACGATCATTTAAATAGTGTACTACTCGTTTTTACACTCTAGCGTAACTTTTGAAAAGGTGGATTATGAAGAACGATATTATCTTTGGCATATTCTTTGTATGCATTAATTTAAGAATTAAAATACGATTACGCAACTATTTTACGAAAAGCTATGTATAGTTGAGATAATGCCCATTTTAAGATACGTACATTCAATTGAAAGATCAATTGATAAGTTAAATTTTGACATTCATTCCATCCTTTCAATGTGAGAATTTAAGGAATTAAAAAATTGTAATGTAAGTTGACTTACATTCCACATTTTTCGATTTCTCCAATAATGTGACAAGAAAAAAAAACTTCCATTCTCAGAGATATGAAATAAAAAGTCACATTACTCGTATCGATTTTTTCAAGCAAACATATGTTTAACTTCTATCATTGGTTTTGTTGATGTTCCCTGTCTAGAAATAAGTCGAAATTATAAATACGTTAGTATATTAAGTCATTAACCACTTTTTTGATTAGTTGATTATTGAAGTTCATTTTTATAAGAAATATTTTAACAAGAAAAAAAGTTGTATGTTCCTGCGGCTACGTCCCCAATAGATCCTACCACTGTATGAAGTTTTTAATAGAATAATTACTATTAATGATAAGCAAGTTGTAAATATTTCCATGTCTTATTCATAATAATACTGGAACAATGATCGAGAGATACCAATTATGTATTATTCATGCCATTGAGAACATAATGAAGTAATTAATATTCACAATGTGTTGCAACTATAGAACATCCATTGTCCCGAAATATTACCAAAAAATAATGAAAATACACGAGTGTCTTGCTGATTTTATCTGAGCAGTGCGTGAAGGTTAAGATTGCAACAAACGTGAAGGAAACAATTATAACTTCCCCTAGACATTGTTTCCTTTCCTTTTAATCCATGGGCAGACCAAGATAAATTGACAATCATCTTAATTAGATGAAATGTTAGATATTTTTTTTCTTTATTCTAATATGTAGAATACAGTTTGAAGTAACGTAGAGTTTTCTTTATTTTTATATATATTCAAAATATTCCCTAAACTAAACATACAACGCTTGTTTTCACTTTTTTATTAAGATACCCATAACCATCATGTCAACTTTGATACATAATAATACAATGGTTTATTATATTCATTAGGAAAATTTTATACGTGTTATGCAAATACGTGATAGTGCGAAAGCCTCTAGAATATACGAGTAAATCACATTAAGATTTTTATATTATTATTGAATAATTGTAATTAAATATTTGTTTTATATGATGATTTATACGAATAACAATTAAATGGTATTTGGTTGGTTTAGAATATATATCACTAAAGCTACTTTAATATCATTAAAGATGTCGGTAATACTTAAGCATCGCTAAAAATATAATGTTGCATATTAAGTGTTTTATTATTAGACTAAAAAATTATGTAGTTAATATTACCATGAATGCAGGTACATTTTTTTTATTTTTTTATTATTAAATAATAACTTTGTTTTTTTACTTATGAATCATATTCAGCAATATATTTCAGAATAACAAAGAGTTAAATGCAATAAATCTATTTTATCAAGAAATTTAAATCTAATGTTGCATTTCATTATTGTCCGGAATTGGGTGGCATAGCTGCCAATGTTAAAGTTTCTATTTATATTTAAATAGCGTGGAATACCTTTATATACACCCTACATAATACTATTCGAAAATTATATTACTTATTTACATATTGAACCAGATACATAAAAATTAAACAACAAATATTATGGAGATATAATCTACTGTATAAGTATTATTTAAAAAAACATATTAAGTTATTTACGAAAGTATACCCAAAATTTCTTTATAAAATACATTATTCAACATAGGTGTCTTTTTACGTTTTTACATTTTCTTTTATTCATATATTTTCCTATCCATTTTTGTCAAAAACAATTGAAAGTGGTACATTCATAGCACATATTATTTTGTATGGCATTGAATGAACAATCTGTGACTATTGCGTAAATAAGACAATGAGAAATTCAGAATAGAATACTTGTAGCAACGTATGAAAACCATATATAATACTGTTCGCACGCTCATAGCCTTACTAGCCTTACTAGCCTCTTGCTTAATGTACTTAATACTCAAATAAAGATCACAAAACACTTCATTTGGTTCGCTTGACCTCATTGCTAAGCTATTTAGAATCTGATCCTTTTGGTGTTGTATTTATTTCAATATGTATTAGATAGCAATTCTATTCATTCGCAAATATTTAATTGTAATGAGATGATTTAATTACTGGCCGTTTTTATTTCAGATTTTCACAATACTTATTTCAACTCCATTTGTGTCACTTTTTTCATAGCGCCAGTATTATCGTTTCAGTATACTAGTTTTCCCTAAACTTTATACTGGTTATTTGTTAGAAAAAAGTTAGACCTTTTTTCCTAGTACAACTTAAATTAGATTGCTTGTCAAAAGTTTAATTGCAGAGACAATTAACTTCAAATTTCCATGATAATTACAGAGAGTTGGTGATCGTATGTTGAATATATTAGTAATTTATAATACAGAACTGCACATAATATAAAATATATGGGTAATGAAAATAAGTTTCACATTGAATAAAGAAACTATAATTCAATTTTTTTTCTTGAGTAAGACTGTATAATAAATTCATAACATTTTATTGTCAAAGGCCGATTCCTAGAATTGGCCATACAAAACCTGAATATTAATTGGTTTTATAAAAGATATATTTTCGTTAAATTCTAAATTGATGATAAGTTAATAACTCAAGATAAATTTAATATTAATAAAATATATTTTTTTGCTTTATTTAACCTAGTTAGTTTATCAATCACTGGCGGGTATAGCTTAGGGATAAAGCGTTTGTTTACCATATCAAAGGTCATGATTTCGATTTCCGAAGAAATTTGAAAAGATATACATATTTGTAATCAATTTTTAACCTTTATAAGAACTCTCGGTGAATTTAATATCTCACTAAAGTGCGTATTATAGCCTATTAATCAAAATTAGACGTAACCAAAGGTAGTCCTGTGAGCACCGCTCATTCGTAGTGAGACCCCTTAACAACAGATAACGTTTCTGCGTCACCGTTTGTTGGTAGTATCCTTTATGTGCTTACATTAAAACATCCATTATTTGTAAGATATTTGTTATTTAAATATTTGGGACAGTTGCGGAAAGGTGCTTGTGACAGGTAAAGGTTTTTTTTAATTGTAGCACGAATGAATACATCATACGGGTAAGTCAGTGTGATAATAACGTAACAAAGCATGCATCGACCATTATTGGGAGCAGACATGAAGCATGAGGCATGAGAGTTGAGACATGAGGCATAACACGCGGAATATTATCCCGCGGCGTGTGAACAACGTATGGTAATGTGTTATACAAATGACTGGTTTGTTGTTCGTTCCATCAAAAACTGAACGTAACAAGACGCAAAGTAACAATCGGGCGTTTTGTTACGAGAACAACGCAACAATACCCAGTTAAATGATTAATTGTCAATTAATGCCGGCTTACCGAAAACATTGTGTCGTGTGAAAAGCGTCTGATAAAAGAATTTTCATTATTTATTGTGGCCGTCGAACGCTTGAGATAATTATAACATAATGCGCATTTTTGACCGACTAATCTATATTTTTACAGATTAATTATTGTACATACATATGTATGACCTAAACAATAAATATGTATAAAAAAAAATTATTACGTGTTGTTCATTGGCTGAACTTCCTCTGCTAAATTGTACGAACCTCAGGAGCGTCGGAACTATCACCCTTTACTATCTCCTTGAAAATGCTGATTAACTAGCACCCAAATATAAAGTTGCAATATCTTGTCCGAGGACAAAAGATGGCATCAAAAGTCTTCAAATAGAAAGTCTTGAAACTTTCGCCTTGGAGACCATCAGGAACCATTTGCATTCCCAGATATACCTCTTGGAGTAGACTTGAAACAAGGCATATATAAAGGCAGCTAACAAACTCTTTAGCACTAATTTGTAGTAACCATATGTTCATGATATAAGGTATACATGAGAGAAATGTTTTAATTAATACATTAAAATCGTATAAGTTAAATAATAAAGTTTTAAAAAGATATTACTTTATTAAAGACAAAAAAAATTTCGTCATTAAATATTTAATATAAATAATCATGATTTTTTTTCAACAATTGAAACTATTATTTATTTATTTAAAAGAAAAATGTTCTAAATTTATGGAGTACAGTTCAAACGTTACAATATTATATATAGATATGCAATAACAGATAATTCAAAAGACTATAAAGATTATACAAATATTAAAGAAAATAACAAGTAATATAATGCAGAATTGAGGCAGACATGGAAACTACATATATATGATTGCTTATGAAAAATTACGATATTCAAGTATATAATAATATTGATTTTTGTTTTTGCATGAAAAAATATATTAAAAAAGGTCACGATATATTTTTTGTCTACTTTGTCTATATGCTCATTTAAATTGTTCATTTAATTGTTCTTCGGAAAGCTCACCAGCTGTTGTCGGCTCTAGGCTAAGCACGGGTAAGGCTCTTGGCTGGATGCCTCGACCCTGTGGTGTACTCACCTGCTATAATAGTGACTACAAAGTGGCTCGGTGGGAACTTTTCTCAGCGAGTAAATATTGCACGGCTCATTATTGTGACACTTACACAACACCTTCAGCACCTGTTGGCGATTTTTAATTTTATTATTTTAAATGTGGGTACATACAGTAGTATGTGCTATACGGGAAAATACAACAACTCTAAACAATATGGACATTTTAGAGGAAGGATACACTATGAACTATGATATAAACAATATGAACCTTTATTTCAAATATTATTGTTATTTTTTTTATTTTAAGATAAATTTTATAACGTTTCTCATGCAATTAACATACGTGATAACATATTATATTTATTATCACTACTTAATACATTTCAAATATTAAAATACTTTAAATTACTGAAAGTAAGTAAAAGGCATTAGTTATTTTAGGAAAACATGTGAAACATTACAAATTATAAAAAAGCCTCTATTATGTTGGTCTATAACTAATTTATGGTTTTAACAGAAAAATGAAAATTGAATAAATTCGAAGTATTCACTGTGTATACGAATGTGTTCAGTTTTAAAATTGAATAATCCGTAATATTTTCAATACTGCCAGTAATCAATATAAAATAGTCCGCATTTAAATTAAATGATAAGTTTTTAAAAATAAATGGCTAGTTTTAGCTTGACAGTTAGTGAGTAGATGGTCATGGCATGCAAATTTATGAACTATGAATAATTAACACATTAAATAGAAACCTAACCTAACCTAACTTATTATTAATTACCATTCATTTCTTAAATATTTACTGGCCAGTCATTGAATTGATTACTGACAAAATTATAACTTGCCTTGTAATGAATATTTTATTGTTTATTATATATTATTTAGATTAATACTCATTAGTGTTCGTTTTATATTTTCTTGCGTGTACATGATTTTATTGTAAATAAATAAAATTCGTCTAATTCTAGTAAAGGAATTCAAAAATACCTATTTATATGATAATACTAAAGTCATAAGACCTATGAAACAGTACACATGTAAGAGTGTACTCGTAAATGCAAAGTAAAATCTTGAAATTATATTTCTTCGATCAAATTTATTTCGTAAAAAATATTATCTTATATAGTATATAAGTATAGTTGAAATACTTATAATCTAATTGCCTCTATCATACTGTATTTGTTTTTTCTTAAACGAAGTACGAGTATATTTACAAAAGTATTACATGAAAAGTGCTTGGTATCCTTCTTACCTCATAGTTCACACGTCTTGGGCGGCCGCCTGCGACCTCCCGCCCCCAGCTTAACACAATGAAAGATTTTCCTTCTCCCCACCTCAACTTTTCCAGCCTCGCTGAAATAAGGCCACATATAAATGTCACAGCCAAATCTTTTACGGATTAACTTCTACTTTATCCGTGCTGGAGGGATAACTTGTTGTGCACGATCGCTTTACTGTGACACAGATAATATTTCCTTACATCGGTGGTAACATTTAGTGCTTGATTTTGAGTCGTAAGATTTTTTAGCATCTCGCGTGTTAAGATGGCTTTAGCATTCAAAGTAGCAATTCTTAGTTTGTGTTTATTTGGAAGCAGTGTTGTGGCCCGGCCTGGATATGCCGGTTACTCAAAAGGATACGATGTTGATTACTATGTAAGTATAAATATTTTACAGACAAAATTACGAAATCAAATTAAATATCCACTTACGTTTACTCCGTCTCTTACTCACCCCGTTGGAGAAACTTAAGGTCCAAAGCATGAGTTCCCTACCGGCGTCCCGAAACTGAGCTAAGGATTCCCAGTCGGTGATAAGAAATTTTCATAAATACATTTTACATATACGTAACTAGATGTCTATATGATAGAAAATACTATGTCTATATTACAGGTATATATGGTATACTCGTATACTACACGTATATATAAATATATAAAATATTATAGGATAGGAGAGAATGACTACGGCTGAAAAAAAAGAGTCAAGGATCGCAATAGGATGAAGTATTTTTTTTTCTTTATTTCAAATATATGTTTCTTACATTATACTCGTAAATTGACACGTCTCACATCTACATCATATAAGGAAAAAATAGTTTCTTTGATGACACTATTTCAGATTATGATAAATTAGCAACTAATAAGTCCAGTGGGAGTTATTTCTAAAAAATATCATTTTATATATGATTGTGCACAGAATTGCTAATAAACCGTAAAAGTGATTAGAATTACAGTCACGGATTAAAAGGTTGTATAGAGATATAATCTACAAATTGCACTTTTCTCGTACTACGTATCTAATTCACATAGTAAATAACTTATATAATTAATTCTTGGTTAATATTGGAGACACGACATAAAGTTCGTCATTGAAAATAACAATGTAAATTTCGCATTCATTGGACTGCGGATTTAAGAATGACATTACATGGCAATTATTAATTGACAGCACTAACGGATGTTAGATGTCGTTATCAAGAAAATCAAGGTAATCAAACATTGTATGATATATTTGACCACCTTTTCAGGAAACAACATTTTAACAAAATGTTGCTTTGTCTTTAAATGTGTCATGGAATAAAAGTAAAACATAATTTCGAATAGATACTTTATCCACTAATTTTACAATATGGAATTTAGGTTGCGAGTAATTAAATAAAATTTGCCAATAAGATCATGTATTTAATATACCACTGTTTAAATTGGGGCCGTAATGAAAAATGCTATTAAAAATATTTACTAACAAGATATGGTTAGATAATATGTCAAGTAGCATTGCATGTTACACAGCTATTGTAAACTTTGCTCACTTAGTTATATTAGCTTTAATTAAGAAGGTACATACTACTATAAAACCCAACGATTTATGTATTTAGAAACTGTTTGAATATGCTTTTGAAAAATAGATTTGGAACGTTATGAAATTAAAAATTACAAAAGAATATAATTTTGAATAATATTTTTAGATTTTTTGAAGTAAAGCTTTTTTTCATTGGTTGCTCACTCGGACGCCGGGAAATAAAATCAAGAAAAATATCACCATCAGTTACAGTCACCATAATCAGCAAATTCCCTTTTTTATTACCATTTTAATAAATAACGAGAGTATATAGATTCTCAAAAATCATAAACTCAAATTAAAATATTCGTGAACATTCGGACCTATAAAATATTTAAATACATATTCATAACATATCGTTTAATATAATATTCCATTTAAAAAGCGTGAAAAAAATTTTTCTGGCATCCTCGTCCGCAGTATTTTAAATTCCAAAAAGAAAAAAAAAATTGCGGCGAACGAATAATATCAATTTCAGGCCCTTGGAAAATTTACCTACTTCCGGTGGCGGATTAAAACTTCAGAAGCTCAGCCTTAAAATTAAAAGGCTTTCCTCGAACGACCAACAAATAAAAACGTAATAATAAAATAATATTCGAAAGTCATATACACGTATATAATAAATAGCTTTACCGATATTTTCAAATTTGGAACATTCGTTGATCTGAAAATATTTTGTTTTGTGTAGGCATTTACGGTATTTGTAGGTATGTTTTTTTTCATGTAAAACTAATTTTCGATCAATTTTTATTGTAAATACAAAAATAATCGTATTAAACTTACAAGATATATTTAAATATTATTTTAAATATTGGATTAGGTGTTGTAAATGTATGTTCCATATTTTCCAAGCTGAATATTCGAAATTGGAACACTTCTTTCATCTCTTCGATCTATTATCGACGAAGAAATAAATATATATTATGATTGTAGACAAGTTATATTATATGTGAAACATGATTATGTCAACAAAAAACTACTATTTTGCATATATTTTACAAGAGAAAATATATAAGTTTCGTGTACCGTTATTAATATTCCTAAAATCAAGAGGCCCCAAGTTCATGCTTATAAGGTAATCCGCCAAAACTATTTTCCTAAGTATCTCTATTCTACAATTCTACTAATTATTATTTCATTTGCATCTTTCAAAATTAAAACACATGGTGGTTGGAAGATAAATGAAACAATGGTCGAAAATGTTACGAATATATGAAAACACATGAAAGAAAGCAACAAAAGTGGTTATAAAATTATGGCCATCTAGATGGAGTCTGCATCCGTATGCATCTCGGTAGAACATAAAATATCATAGAAATTAACGATAAACCCTACATAGTCAAATCCAAAACCTATAAATGTCATATTTGACGGTGGAGAATGCTAAAATAGCTTGTTACAATTTTAATAATATATAATAAATTATGTATTTTCGTATGTAAAAAAATCTCAGCGAGTTTTTTTTGTTTTGTATTATTTATTTATTGAGTATTATTCTTTATATTTTAGTAAAAGAAAATTGGTTGTGTAATTGAGTAAATATTATGATTTTTTTAAAATATTTTGCCAAAGTTTCACTTCGCGGTAAATAAGTAGATTTAAGAGAGCCGATGTAATATTATTGATACTTCTTTGTTTGACATCAACCTCGTGTGACATTATTGCTTAAGACTGAGAGTGAAATTTCACTCTCGGCACTTTCCCATGAAGTTGCCAACTTTTATTTGTATCACAAGAACGCACATTTTAATTGCATAGAAACCACGTGTGAAAAATATGTTTATTGTTTAACACTTGCATATTTATCATGTCGGAATGTATGAAGTGTTCGACATTGTGTGCTAACACGAAAGTTTAAAATACTACATCTTATTTTTTTTATTTGATTTCATTAATTTAAAAAAAAGTTTCACAATGGTTATGAATATCTCTATAATTTCAAAGAAAGTAGATATTTTTCACATTAATAACTTTTTGTTTTTATTGTTTTAAACTGCATAAATAAATTTACAAATATACCTACGCCTACTAAACCTGCTAAAAATAGATCAATCGTCATAGATATTTTGAATCCAACTTTGTCACAACAAAGGTTACGGGTTCTTTCCCCCGTGAAACTAAAAATAATAATGATTTTTCTTTGATTTTTTTTTTAATGTAAAAAAATATATAAAGTTATCCATGGTACCCTGCAAGTTACACACAAGGTTAGATTATGCATCTGACGATAGGTTGAAGAACGTAGGAACCTATTTCATGTCAGTCTCCTCCGCGCATGTAGCCCTGACAATTTTCTTGATGAATTTTAACAGCAAGGGACCGTCGGAACTAAGCAGCAGTTCAGGAAAATCTTCCCAAGAAATGGCAGACTCCCAGACAACTAAGAACGTGTCTCCTATTCTCATGGATGATGCACTCCATTAGAAAATGTCTCACTGTCTGTTGTATGTCTGGATCACATGGACACGCGTCACAAGAAGAGAGGCCAAACCTTTTTAGGAATTCTCTAAAAATTCCGTGTCCAGTGAACGCCTGAGCGAGATGAAAGTCTACGGAGTTCGTCTTTTTCGATGGAAAGAAAGACTTGATTATTCCTCCCGATGTTGATAATAATGAATCAAATATTATTATTTAATTTACTTTATCACATTAATGTTAATTATATTAATATGATGATGTAGGTTACAGCGGTGCTTAAAAGGCTTATAATTGAAGAAAAAATATCTTTGGGGCAAAAAAAATATTTTGAATATGACGATATTTTCTCTTCTTCTTCGAAAAAAATCGAATTTGAATTCGAAGTGAATCATATATCTTTTTTTTAAATAATCTAATTTTAAGTTAATCGAATATTATATTTGGGATATGGCACTTTTATTGCCCTGTGTAAAAGAGATGGGGGATTTTTTTTTATTCAATTATATCGATTTTTCTTCTCTTCTTCTTCAAAAATAATCATATCTTAGTATAATTTTTTCTTATAACATAATGAAATTAAATACCTACAAAAATATTTTTTTGAATAATAATAAGTTAAATACTATCATATTATATTCAGAGTTTAAGATGTCAATTTGATGTCGGTATATTAATATTGTATTATAATTATTTTACAGGATCATCCCAAATATTCTTTTAACTATGGTGTGGCTGATCACTCCACAGGAGATGTGAAGTCGCAACATGAAACCAGAGATGGAGATGTTGTCAAAGGTAACTAGGATTTGTATGTTTTTACTTCTTTATGCCGAATCTGAATCGACAGTGTTTTAAAAAGGTGAAGACTCATGAACTGACACAGCTTCAACGAACAGTCGAAGGCTCTCCAGGATAACAAGATTGTAGGAGCTTGAATAATATGCTGCTTTGGTTCATATTCTCCTGTGGCCACTGCTCCCTATAGCGACCATGTCTATGATACCAGAGAATTCAATTTAAGAGAAATATTGGGGGCAAATAAAGGGTGATTAACGCAACGCACATAAACGATATATTTTTTTAAACGTAATTATTTTTTGTTTTTTTCAGGACAGTATTCCCTTGTCGAGCCTGATGGTTCCGTAAGGACAGTGGACTACACAGCTGATCCAGTTCACGGATTCAATGCAGTTGTATCTAAAAGTGGCCCCACCGTCCACCACGCTCCAATAGTCCATCATGCTCCATTAGTGGCCAAGCCCATTTTGCCAGTAGTGGCCAAAAAAATTATTTATGCATCACCGGCACCCGTTGGTAAGCATACTCTATGAAAACCAATCCTTAATACCTCTTTCTTTCATATTATATCTTTCTATTCTTTTTAAGTTGGACTTGGTTTTAATCACCAATTTTGGTCATTCAAATAATAGATAACATGGTACAGAAAACTAATTCCTTAATTTAAAATTATGAACACTTTATGAAATTATAATATAAGTGCATGAATTCATATCTTATCTGAATTTTGATGTTATTCTTTAATATTGAATGATCAACGAGTGTTTGTTGAGATCTTGGAAGTAATAAATTTAGATTATATAGATTAAAGAAATTATTATATTACCAATAAAAAACAGTTATTTATATTAGGTAGGAATTTAGTGTTTTGTTAAAGTTAAGTGTATGGCAATATCAACTTTTGATTACGATTCTTAATGTACTAATTTATACTTTCAGTTTATTCCAAGTCCCCTCAATACAGTTCACCTGTGCAGTATTCAGATTACGATGTCGGATATGACATCGGAGGAGATTACTATTCCGGACACAATAATGGATATTCTTTCTACTGATCTTAGATCTTATAAAAAATGTATTATCTAAAAAATGTAACCACTACATGAAATGTTTTTATATTAACATGTACAAACTTACTTTTTAATTAAATAGAAGGAATGTGTGAGGAAAATGTTATAATGTAAGGATTAATAAAAAATATTTTAATACATAACTGTGAACACTTTATTTTAAAAGTTACATGAGATACACAATATTAATATAAAACCAGATCTTTTTATCCAAAGATTAAAAAATTAAATAATCATGTTGAGATTCTAAAACAATATCTCATATGTTGATTAAATACTTATCATGCAACTTTACCTACGTCTACTTATCCCTAATTGTTTATCAATAATTGAATGTTTTCAACTCATCACAATTTAAAATAAAAAATAATGAAATAAATTAAAATAAAAAATATAAACATATGTAAATAATATTATATTTTCAATGATATGAAGCCTCAACTTTACTGTTCGAAGTGAATATTACATTACAAATTCAAAAAAATTCACTTCAAAAATTGACCCACGTCCGTACCCAAATTTAAGACATGGGCAATAGAGGGATTTTGCTTCGCATTAATAAAGGGGCAGTACTCATTGCTCATCTCTAAACAAAAGTGATCAATTACAAATGTAAAAATATAAAAACATTGTACATGCACATTATAGGTACCTACTAATGTATTTTTTAAAACAAACATGAATAAATTGCTTAAAACAAGTATGTCAAAATCAAAGGCAGGCCAAATATATAGGTTTTACAGTAAGATAAGAGCAGCTATAAAGCTATTTTATGGCTGATGCTAAAATTTATGTGCATTTAAAGCTTTCTCTTTAAATATGTATAGGACTGAAAAAATTATCAATGAGGAGCCGCAGGCGATACGATGTTTACACACCTTGAACTAAATAGAATGCTATTATTCATTAAGACATTTTTAAGTAAAAAATATAATCAAATTCTACATTTAAATTATAATACTAATAAAGAAAAGTATCATTTTATTTAAAAATAATACATACAGATCCGATTATCACATGATTATTAAAAAAATAACCTTTTTTTCTACAATACTTATTAAAAGCAACATGGCAATAGACATTTCTAATATTTTTGTGTCAATACTGGTCATTTGTTCATCTTTTCTTCAGAAATATCAAAGGTATGTTGTTTAATAAAGAAACAATTACAACTATACATCATCACTAGACTTTCATCAGTAGGTATATATTCTAGACTTGGACAATTCTCAAAAACTGCCGAGTCCACATTTTATTATCAAAATCAACTCAACAGTGGAGACTTTGAGACAAGAGAATTAAGCTACAACATTAAATCATATTACTACAATAAATGAAACATTTATCAACACCATCCTACCAATGCGGTAGTAAGAATGCAGTATTATTTTATTTCACATTACAATAAATTAACTTGATTATATGTTTTTTAAATGATAAATTAAAACTTTTGAATAATATTAATACCAGAAGTCATCTGTCATATATTTAGTTTAGCGCCTCTTCTTTTTATCTTGTTTTCTTGGACGGTGATGCGGTCGTCTTCCTGGCGAAGATTGCTCAGAGCTGCATTCATCACTGTCAGCTCCCTAATTTAAAAAAAATCAAGAAATATAATTGGCGTAAAAATATTTATAAATTAAAACATACTTAATACAATCAAAACTTTAATATAACTGAAAACAATGGTTTTCAATGGCTTTGTTGACTATCAGTTTGAGTATTTGATAATTAAAAACTGAGTGTAATCACATTTTTCCTGCCAAATTCTGTCAAAAGATTTTCATAACTAAATGTCGCGAATTCGGTCACTGCGCTAGTTTTATTTAACGTATGGATATAAAATTATTAACTAATTTAAAAAAAAGTTAGCTTACAGCTTATTTTATATTCGAATTTACATGTCTCTAAGAAAAACTTAGCTCTTGTAAAGGTACGTTGCGTTAGTTTTGCCTAAGTCGTCACTGACAGTGTGAAAAACGAAAAATTGATTTCTGTAGAAGTGTACATCTGATAATGAAGAATACTATTAAGATAATAAAGATATGCCACCAACTGTAGCAGGACTGTAGCGCTTATGCTGAGCTGAAAAGGGTTGCGGAGGACCGAGAGGAATGGAGATCGAGATACAAGATTCTGTTGCTGCAAACCAATCCACCGGATGATACTATGAAGAAGAAATAAATACTACCAGTCATTAATAAACATAGTAATAAATTTACAAGGCAGTAAATAGTAAATACAGAAAGTAAATACATAAAGTAAATACATAAAGTAAATACAGTAAAGTGAAGCGTGTGTATCAAAGTAGAATATACACAGTAAAAAACTTACCTTATTGGAACTGTAGTCATTTGTGTTTTCTGGCAATGTAACGCAAGCTGCAAGACATATCATTTGAAATACAGCACCGGCATATAGACCGTAACGTACAATGGTGCTCATCAAATCTTCTGTTATGGCGATCATTTTTAATATATTTGAATTATCTGCTTTCCAGAATCCCGAACAAGTAAATAATGATATTATTTCTAGTGAATAACAACGCTGTCAAATTTACTAGGGTTGCTATTTGAAAATATATATTTCTTAACAATTCCAAGCTTTATGAATATACATAAATGTATTGATTTTTTCTTTTGTTGGTAGGTATGATTCGTTACATATGCGTTTACATATTACATTAGGCTCATGAAAGTCTTGTACGCATATTAAAAAAAATCTACGTTTTGAGATATTTTTAGTTTGCTTTGTTTTCAAAAGTGAAGCGTTCATTAAATATTCGAAAATAATTGAGTATTACGTTAAATGTTTCCATGAGTGACAGCACTAAGCCACTTTTAAATTTAGGCTCAAAATTTGTGCTGTACACCCAAAAACTTAAAATAATATATATGTACTACAACTAAGAATAAATATACGTCGTTATTTATAAGGTTTACAAAAAACTAAAACATACTTTCAATAAATACCTATTAAAATAAAAACCCTGCATGCAAAAGAGGAGATAATTTCAATTAATAGCACAGTTAGTCTTCCACTATACATTTTTTCACTTACTATACTTTTAAAATTTTATTGAATTCAAAAATAAAAGATGCCATCATCATCTTAAATGTTTCTATTAAGAATTCTCGTATGATATATCTCTAGGATGAAACATTTCAAAACATTTATTAAAATTATGTAACATTCATTAATTCATTTTTTTTATCTCAATAAAATAAAGCTTTTCTGTTTATAAAATATATTTATATCCTTTTCAACAATCATTTTAAGCATTCGTGATTTTTTTAATTAAACTCTTTCTCCATAAAGACAAAACATTATTTTTTAAATTGCACAATACTCGCGTCTTAACCATGGACAATACTTTAATACACATATCGCACAATATTCCGTGGCACGAAAGTTTCTTAAATATCATGCTAATACGTGAACCGTAATTTTGTGCAATATAAAAACATAATTTAATCATCTATTCTAAAACATAGGTACCTGAGAATCATATTAAGACTTTTGTATCTTATTTGTAAATTTTTATACGAGTATATACGTAAAAATGTGCTTAATATTTTATTACCTACCAAAAAAATGTTTTATTCAACAACCATATAATATTTTTAAACGCATTGGAGCATTTCTGTTGGTTTGTCAATTGTTCCGCCGACTTATCGCAATACTCTGCTGATAGAATATTCCTCGCTATATTTTGTAAACCTTTACGATCTTAACGCATTTAAGCTGTCTGAAATTTAGCCAAGTGCTTTGCAATGGCTGATACTAAAGAAGGTTTGTTATAACTTGCGTACTTGTTGCATTAAATAATCGAGATTTGTGCATGCTTCTACTATTCTATATGCCAAATTCAGCATTTTTATTTTTTTCTCAAAACTTCCTGTACCAGTGTAGAATACAATATTAATATTTACACCCGTTGTATACATATTAGTGAATATAAAAGTTTTTCTCAAATGAAAAACATCCCATACCATAAGTAAACTTTATTGATTGTCATAACCTTATCTTGCTGTCACAAAATATCAAATTCATTGATATGGTTCGAAATGTACGCATTCAAGTAGTGTTGAAATTAAAATACTTCATGAATCTGCTTCAGAATAAAGCTTTTATGAAATCTATACATAATCAAATCTGCATCATGTGGATGGATTTATATAAACATGCAAATGACAGGATCCTTGATTATTATTGTGAGCAGTTTATGGTTGAATGCTATTATATCAAAAACATACATTTGATATGTATTTTATTTCCCTCAGCATTTCGAGTGCTATATAAATATATAGTAAATAAATATACCAAGATACCACAAAATTAAAGCACAATCATCTACTACATTGCAAAAAACCTAACACCACTGTCTTTTTCTGGGTCGGGTGAGGTTAGAGTTCTATAAAAGTAGAGGCGTTGCTGATTTTCCAAAAATAGTTATTCATGTTCATCAGAAATTGTCTATCTCATTCAAACATGGCAGAAATAATGAAATTTGTTATAATTCATGACTACACCTATAGTGTGTCAGGTTTCAATATTAACTTTCACTTGAAACGGCAAAGCTAAATAATTTTACTTCAATTAAAACTGAAATTAAGTCCAAACATTTCTTTCATATACATCATTGAAATTGTGGAATTCCACCAAGATTTATTAATAGAAAAAAACTTTATTATCGTGAATCAATAAGCTGCAGGTTGTGATGACACAAATTATAATTTATTTTTCTTTTGATAGCTCTATATTAATTATTGTTGTTAATGTTACAATGCACTTTACTATCATTGTTATATAATAATTGATTTCTAATGTTGTATTATGTTGTTTATAATATTGTATATGCTATTATAAATAATATTGTATATGATATTGATAATAATGTTGTAACTAATTCACAAAAAATATTTCAATTGTTAACAGACACTAAGGTAGGGGAGAACGGTGGGATGGGAAGCAGTGCTCCACATGTTGGGCTACTGGCTCATGCCCAACTTCAGGTCGCATCAACTGAAGAAGCTCTGGGGAGGCCTGCGACCAACAATCCATTTGCAGCAAACACATCCAGCGTATTCGGCTCCACCAAGTCCGGTTAGTTTGTTATTAGCCTTTTAAATATTAAATAATATATTTTATTATATAATATTATATGCTCATAAGTTTTTATTATAAAATCTTAATGATGTAGCATCGTCGGTTAATATGTTATTCTTTGAATAGAGGCTGAAATAACCTTCTTGCAATACTCATACGGTAAGAACAGAGACATCACTACTGACTCACACAAAAATATTTATTTCAAGAAAGAAATATGAGGTGTTATTGTGTTTGTCATCAGAAACACAATCACCGTGATCAACAAAATAAGAATATATAGTAAATTTTATATCACTCAATCCTCTGAATAAAATATATACATTTTGATTTAAATATTGGTATTTTCTTCCGCAGTGCTTAGACCTTCGCAACTGAAAGCACCATTTTCAAGCAATCCATTCGCAAGAATCAATGAAAACAATCCATCGGATAATCCATTTGCACCCGCCTCATCCTCCACCTCTGACAGCTCGCCGGGCGACGCCAAGCTCTCGGAGGCCGGCTCCAGTGAAGACAACAACAGTGTGACCGCTTCAGCTCCCAAGTTCGTCCCCCTGCATTCCTCCCGAGACAGCATCAGCTTTGCAGGGGGAACTGTCCCGGGGGGCTCCCCTTCAGGCCTCGCCAGGGCCAGTGGCTTTGTGTTTGGACAAAACTTGCAAGACCGAGTGGCCAAACAACCCGACCAGGACGGCGGGGAGGGCACAAGCTCCATGTCGAGCAGCGTGGAGCACCACGCCACCAACGGCACATCAGACCTGCTCTTCTCTGCTGCAATGCAGGCTACCAGTGATAGTCAATCTACGACAAATAAGGTATTACGATAATAAAAAAATATAAAACAACCTTCACAGATTATAATATTTCATTTTTATAATATATTATATTTTATATATCAGTTGTGTTGATACGTTTTATGATTTTTAATCTTTACAATTTTCCTGTTGTGATCATACGAATGAATTGTTTAAAATTATTCTTTATAGGAAGATGCTGGTACTCTGGCGCAATCTGCCGAGGCGTGGGAGCGAGCGCGAGACGCCCCGGCGCCCCCCACACACCATCCTGGACCCATCCTCACTGGAGAAGAAGAGGAAACCAATGTTATACAAGTACGTAATACTAATTTTCTTTCTTTTGCATTTATATTATGATTGTTTTGTAACAAATGTTGATATTTCATTGAATTTTCAACGTATGTCTCAAACGTATGTTTGCTTACTTTCAGATTAATTGCCGTCTATTTGCATTCGAGGGAGGAATTTGGCGTGAGCGAGGGCGAGGACACTTGAGGCTGAACGACGGCAACGGCTGCTCGCGCCTCGTCTGCCGTGCTGCGGGGTCATTGAGGGTTCTTCTCAATACAAAGGTCACTCAAAGCAATTGTGATCTTAAATTTTATCATCAATCTACTCTCTTTTAACAATAAACTTTTAAGGTTAAATTGTGAATATAATCGTATGAATTTACAGTGACTTATACTATTTACTGTTAATTATCTTTAACTACTTATTGCTAGTGCTCCGCGTACAGACAAATGAACTGCATAGTTATGGTCTCACTCGCACCAGTATGTGAACCATTTAAATTGCACTCGTATCGGCAAAATTATATGGTGTATTTTATGCCTAATGACTTTGATATTAATGTAACATTATTTCTCTCTGTATTTTGTGACATTTTACTAAACACAGTTATAAAAATGATATTATTTTTACTATTATCAAAATAACTACAGAAAAATAAGTTAATGATTGCCTGTTAAGTGATGAATTGTGTAATATTGTAGGTTTGGGCCGATATGGCGGTGGAGAGAGCTGGCAGCAAGTCATTAAGAGTAACGGCTACAGATTCAGCACAGCAAGTCAAAGTTTTCCTTATTATGGTGAGCTATAACATTAAAATAAACTCTTATTATATATTACTCTTTTAATGTATTTCATGAATTGAAACATTCTTACTTTCTTTGTGTCTGTTTACTAATAGGCGAGCCCCGAAGAAGTAAACCAATTACACAAATCACTGAGCCGTAGAGTAGCTCAAGCTAAAAAGACAGACGAATCATGTGGGTCACGAGATAATGCGACAGAAAGCTACGGGGAAGTGTCAGCCACTGAAGCCATCTCAGAAGAATGCAAACCGGGTTCTCCAAATATATTAACGGCTAGTGATAAATCAGACATAGCAGATATCGAAGAAGGCGATCCTGAAAACCCGACCGAAAGGGAAGATATGATAGTGTCACAATCCTTGGGAAACCCTGTAGTAATTATCTCAGAGGAAGATGACACCAGCACGATGAGCCGCGGAGTGTTGAAGAGACCTTTATCAGACCAAGATGCCAGTGACGCTAAGAAGCTGTGTACTAAACCTTCATCGGAAGATGTGCCTCAGTTATGAGAACATTGAAATATCATTCCGTTACCATTGACTATATAGATGTAAAAACATTGTCTTTTAGTTAACTATTTAACAAATTCCTAAAACTTTACTTAATGTCAGTATCTCCAAAATTTATTAAAAGCTTACATCTACAACACTTTTATTAATATACATAATTTACAAATTGGTTTTATGTATGTGCAGCTTTTTAATCATGAATCTTTTATATGTACATATTTTATTGTAAAAAGTAAATTTCTGAGTAATGATTTTTGTTGTTTACTTGTTCCAAGAAAAGGCATTTATGAAAACTATTTTTAGACTGATGCAGTTCAAAAGAAGATTCCAATTAAGTCCACACATCATATTATAATAATATGAAACCATATGTCGGTTTTAGAAAATAAAAATCAATATTTTTTACTATCATGTTTTTTTTATAAGGGTACAGCAAATTGTTAATTTGATAATTTATTTTCCAATTCATAATAAAATGCATGCAACTGTTTTTAAGATTCATTGATGAATTTTAAAAATAATCTAAATATATTTTTACTTAATTTATTTATTCAAATTTTAATAAATCGCCATTAAATTATTTTTAATAAGTTTTTTTTTCATTTTTGGAAATCTGAAATAAGTTGTAATCATGATGTAAGACAATAGTTATTATTTATGATGTGAATGTTGAACAAATATAAACATTGAACTTAATTTTGTTTTATCATTTCTATTAAATGTTCTAACCAAACACACACAACTTTTCTGATAAAAAGACAACAAGATATTTGTTATAATTTACATTCCAGCGTAATAGCATATCCTAAGTGCCGTTTTCATGAGATCACCGAAGCTAAGTAACATTGCCACGGACCACGAATAAGCCACAGACCAAAACATGTTGGATGACCTGTTGCTAATCGTGTGTGGCTGGTCGGGTTAAGCCCATTCTTACGAACAAATGTTCCAGGCTTCAGAAGCTTATTATCCAATCTCCTTAAAAAATATGAATAACAAATCGTCCTAAAATATGCCTCGAATACTACAGCTGCTGACCCTTCAAGTGGAGCCTGGGCGCAGGATATTTTGAGGCAAGGCACGGGAACCGACAACTGAATGGACGCAATATGTGGTGACCATATGTTCCAGGTATGTTCTATATGTGTTGGGAAGATTTTTTCTTTTAATATCCACTTTGTTGTGTACTACGGATTTGAAGCTTACTCCATAATATGTTTTCATGTATTTATCGTTTCTTCTAGGGTTTCTTGAAATATACATTTACATAAAATTAAGATTTCGGTGTACGTAAATTGAGGGGCTGTATTCTGTACTTGAAAAATTGTTACATGATACCTCTGACAGTTAAGAAATTCTCAGTACAACTCTGTAAGGATGTTTAAATATTTTTTATTAAAATAAATAATACATCACTAGTAATATTTGTAGGATAACTATTATCTTGGCAGCGACCGCTGCATTCAATCCTTCTTGGATGACCATCAGGAGGATTGTCAGCAGGCGGACGCTGTCAACTTCTTTCAAAGTCGGGGTCATCGCGACTTCGCTGGAGTCTCTCATGGAGCCTCAAGTGTGGCCTGAAAGGACCATCGTTCAACCCTGGATACGCATAAGACGAAAGAATCGCAGTGAACAGTGGTTGAAACCAACTTGAGTGAAGATATTGACATATTTAGTGTTATATTGCTTTAAATTCAGTACTGGTGTTTATGGAGGCGAAATGTTACACGTTTTATGTTGTGACAATAATGCCTTGTTATTTGTGAGTCAATCATGATATACTTATGACAGGGTTTTTGTTGTTACAAGTCAAACTGTTTATCTTGAGTCTCCTGACGCTAGTTCTGAGTGTGAGGTCAGTGATACTAAATGTGTCAATAAATTTACACATTTTTCTATCCACATTTATGTTACCTATTGTATTTTTATTTTATATTATATTATTGTATTTATATTATTGTACTTCAGAAATGCATTGAATTGATAAAATTTGTAATGTTTCTGCAAGGAAATAAATAAAAATTGAAATTGAAAAAAATAACAGCAATTATTAGGAAAATTTTTACTTTATTCATCAAAATTATATCTTTCAAGGATGATATGGGGAATGTCGGTCAATGGAGAATGTTTGTTACAAACTTATACCTAACTCCTCTTCGGAACAATTTAATAAAAGTATGAATATGGAATATGTACAGCCTTTAGTATAATATTCAACTTAACATATTTACGAAGCCTCACTGTTTTTTTTCATCCCCTACAGATCGGTTGACAGTCGCCCATGTGAAAGACCTTGTAATTTTGAATTTTAAATTAAATTTATTAATTAGCTTATAATAATATATATGTATGAATATATAATATATACTTTCAACACCATGCGCAATATCTGGGACTAACAGTTTTACTCGACCAAAACAAAATACCAAATTCTTCTTTACGGCTGTGAATCTTGGCATCTCACCAAAAGCCAATGCAGCTGGGTTTTGAAATCGCGTGTCTACGTAAAATACTAGGATTGTGATTGCTTGACGAGCTGACAGAGCGGATGAGGCAGCCTTGCATATTATAAGTATGTAAGGTTGCCTCGACGTACTGTATATAATTATACAGTATGTCTAGAGACGAAGGTGGACCTGGCTGAGACATATCCTACGAATGCCGCAGGAGAGCATTAACTACGGCTGCCTTTATTTCTTTATATTTTCAAATAAATATTAATCTTTCAATAGCATTATAAATTACAAATTTATTGCGATACTGAAATACGATAATACAAGTAGAATTAACAGACGACTCCAACAAATTATTCTTCCAAACAAATTCGTGACGTTGTGCCTGAATTGTGCCTCCCTTGCGTGGAATATATCATCCGAGGTGACCAAATTTTGAATTACATTTCTTCGAGAGTATTTTTTTATCTGGTGGTCGGCATTATAGCAATAGTGCATCTTGGGGAAACGAAATAGTCGCGATTAGAACTATTTTTATTTTTGGTCATTAAATTGATCTTAGATCCCAAATTTAAAAGGCCGTAAATTTAATTTTAGCAGGGACGAAAAAGTTGTGGTAAGATTATTTTTTTCAAACAAATATTTGGTCCGAAAAATTGGAGGGCCACGAGAACTGCTGGGGTGGAGGCGGCAAACGCGGGAAAAATCCTAGTTTCGCCGCAAGGTGATTTAGAATAATTATAGAGTATAAGTATATTTACTTTTTTTTTTTTTTTTTTATTTAATCAAATATAATAGGATACATTTAAGATTTTATTGACAGTATTACATTCATTTTTTTTTTATTGTTTTTTTTTTTGGAAATTCGCTTTCCACGCCACTTAAAGGTAGATCTTGTGTGTGACGTGGGATTCATCTTTGATTTAAGTGTTGCATATATACATTTTTTAGAATATAAAATAATATCATTAAAATTTATTCATATGGTAAGTTGTAAGTGTGTTTTCAAAATTTTGTACTAATTGGTTGAGATCTTTGATCGAGTCATGTATGAGTTCTTTTATTTGAATTTTATTGTTAATATTGTTGCATGTATAGTCATTCATTGGTAAGCATTAATTTTGAAATTGTAAATGATGTAGGTATACTTTATATTATTAACCTCGATAGTAAATACATTACATAAATTGTAAATGATGTAGGTATGCTTTAAATTATTAACCTCGATAGTAAATACAGTACAGGAATTGTAAATGATGTAGGTATACTTTGAATAATTAACCTCGATAATAAATACAGAATTCAGCCGAAATCAATCCGGCTGTTTGCGATTTTAAGCATTTTCTCTCTGATCATGCACTGGTGGCTACTGGCATTGTGGTTAGTGGATAAATTTGTTTTGTGAAATTTGTTTGAATTGGTACAATTGATGCAAATTGGTGTCTCTTTAATTTTACAGTTTATGTGGTTGTGATTTTGTGAACAGTGCAAGCAGGTTGGTGGTTGATCCTTGGCCAGACATCGTAGTGCTGTGTGTCCAAATTTTTGACAATGGTAACATTGCATTAGTGGGTTGCAGTCCTCAATGTTGACTCTGTTGTATCTAATGTTAATTTTTTTTCTTTCTATCAGATGTCTTCTAATCGAAGGAGTTGTCTGTATGATATAGTTTGTGGTATCCCACTCTTTTCCATCGTTGCTTTTCTTGATTTTAATTTATTTGATTAATTTAATTTTAGTCTCGTCCTCTTCATTTAGTCCGTTTTGGTTGACTATGTTACTGATTAATTCTTCTTCAGTAATGCCTTTTTGTAGTCTCTTAATAATTAAGTTTGGTTGTTTCTTTTTAATTTCTTCAGCGGTAACCTCGTCTCCGATTCTCTTATTTATTTCATTGCACAGTAAATTAGCTTCCTCTTTTGTTGCGCAGATTATTAGATTCTTTTTTTCTCCGATTTTTTTGAAACTAATTATTCCCATTTTCATTTTGTTTAGGTTCACATTTTTTGCTATTTTAGTTTTAACTATTTCAGCACTGGTATTCTTTTTTGACTGTATTTACTTACTTTGAATATATTAAATATTTAAATAATGAACCAAAAACCTCCTCCAATTCTACTCTGTGTAAACTGAACTGTTATATCGTGACAAAATCTGATATAGCGCCACCAATACTTTGATTTATTTATCCATTACTGCTGATTATTCGGAACATGCGCCGTCAATCAGCGACCAGCAAATATGAATTCCTATTGAATACTACGATGCTATGAAATATCTTATTTTCATGAATCGAAATAATAAATTCATTCGTAACGTTTATATTATAGACTTGATTACAAAAAACATGCTGTGTGAAATATATTTATTTTAATAAATGTCTACGATACGGCGTGCTCTTAGCCTATTTGCGGCCGAAGCAATTAATTTCATCAAAATTTTGATTCTAAAGAAATATATAATTCATAAAAACATGAAATTATATAATGCGCGCAATATTGACAGGTGGTGGCAATATTAAGTTATCTACGACAGCTGCATTTAATGGATGATTCTCACTGAAAAACCTACCGTACAAAGTTTTGCAAAGTCCCTGTGAGGCTTGCATGAATGATATTCTTAAGATGTATAAATAATTAATTATTATAAATATACGTACTTATGTATGGGTTCAGTATTACGTTAAAAATACATATGCATTTATATAGTGCTGCCGACGACCATAGCATGTTGACACCAGCTAAGCAAGTGCGATTACCGAAGCCAAGTAAAACTTTCCGCGGTAAGTAGGTGATTACTTTATTTTCATTAAAATTTAGATGCTTCTAAATGAAATGTAACTCATCTTAAATATTTCGTCATTGATTTTGGAATCAATGTCGTCATAATAAGTGTGAAAAAGGGCATTTGTCAAATTCTAAAATGGTAAATATGATAATGAGGAGTGCTATAAAGGAATATTATAAATTTATATCATATCAATATTTTTAAAAAGTCGACACACTAAGGTGTTAAAGCACGAGTATTGAAACACAATGGCGACAAAGCTTTTCAGATTTTGCCAAAATTTTATGGATATTATATATGTCAAAATTTTAGTAAGGAATAAATGATTTCTATATTTTTATGCATAATAAGTTGAATATCTCTGGTATTTTCATTACACGTAATGTATTGTACTTATAAATTTTTATTCTGATACACGTAATACGTACATAGGTAGTTATGTTTTAGCTTAAAGTCTTGTAGTATACATAGATTACCTTTTAATATAATATTAAGGTGTCTGTGTACAAAATTTTACACAGATTATATCTTTATTTCATTGTCATGAATATGAAATCAATAGAAGAATAATCACAATTAAATAAAGTCATCCAAACATTTCCAAATAAAAGCATTTGTTCCAGAATTCCGTCGTTAAGTTTTTACTGTAAATTACGCAATATTATCCATTTCTCTACGTCTTGAAATATTTTAACCCATGATATATTTTTTTAATTTTTATTATTTAATTTTATAATCATTAGAAATTACACTATCCTTGATATTAAATGTAAGTACTCGTAGTAAATATAACAATGGTTACTATGAATCTAATCATACGAATACAAAGAAAAATTAAGACATTTCTTTCAATAATGATATGAATTTGTCATGAAAATGTATTCATAATAGGTTATAATAATATTGTATATACA